>JAQPPZ010016995.1:7962500-8575000 GCA_028583015.1 Wollemia nobilis | reverse complement strand
TTTTGCTTGAAATAGCCTCTGAGTGTCAAAGTATCATGAAATTGTGACTATTTTGCTTATAGTGGCCTTTGAGTGCCAAAGTGTCATGAAATCGTGACCATTTTTCTTCTAGTAGGCTCTAAGTGCTAAACTGTCACGAAATCGTGACCATTTTGCTTAAAGTGACCTCTGAGTGCCAACATGTCACGAAATCACAACCATTTTGCTTGAAGTGGCCTCTGAGTACCAAGGTGTCACAAAATCATGACCATTTTACTTGAAGTGGCCTCTAAGTGCTAAATTATCACGAAATCGTTACTATTTTTCTTAAAGTGACCTTTGAGTGCCAAAGTGTCATGAAATCATGACCATTTTGCTTGAAGTGACCTTTGAGTGCTGAAGTGTCACAAATCACGACCATTTTTCTTCTTCAGCAATCTTCTCGATCGACCAGCGAAACTCAGACCAGTCGTAAAATCGCGACCCTTTTTTTCAAGGTGTGAATTAGAAAAAACATCATATATACATATAATACAAGGGGATGGGAAAGTTTGTGGTTTACTTGAAATATAAATTTAGGTGGAAGACATTAACAGGGATAGGTTGCATCTGCCCCTGTTCATCTTTCAGCTGGAAGGAGTTCTATTATTTTTCTACAATTATCTCAAAAGGTCCTTCCTAGAAAGCATCAAATTTTTGATGATTTTTGGGTTTCACTTTTTTCTCGTTCCACCTTAGAACCAAGTCTCCCACTTTGAAATTCTTGAGAGTATCCCTTTTATCAAACCATTTCTTTGTTTCTCCTATATATTTCTAATGATGATTATAAGCTTGCTCTTTCTGTTTTTCTAGCTGTAAGAGTTGTATCAACCTATTTTCCATTGGTTCTACATCTTCAATGCCAGTTTGATTTAGCAACTTCTTCTATCACCATAATTAGCATCAAAACATAACATAAGGTGTTCCAAATAGTTTATAAGTTATCAAAACTAGTCCATGGATGAGGTAATTTTAGGCCTCATCAATGGTCAAAATAATCAAAAGCAAAAGTGCAAGCACAATTTTGAGAATGAGGGTTTAGCCAACTAGATCGTGCGGTTGCCTTTACTTGCTCATCGTCGGACTCAATCCTGCCCATCCATTTTGAACCTCTCATTTGTAATTCAATTTTATAACCCTAAAGTCTTGGATTTTAATTGATAATGAAAACCTTAGGCAAATATTTTAATTAATTAAAATAATTAGATTTTAAACCTTAGAATTGGACTTAATATTTTTGGTCATTTTAATTAATGAGAATATTATCATGAAAATATTAGTATTAATTTAATACTTAGGCATTAAAAAAATTAAAATGGAAATTTTTATACTTTGACATTAAAAATTTAAAGAGGATAATGATAATTTGAACAAAAAAAATATTAAAACCTAGTAAATTGATTAATAAAATTTAATAATTACCAATCTTAGTAGCAATAATAATAATAAATAAATAAATAAAATAATATTTTTTCAATGAGTTTACACAAGGTTTTTATGAGGGGTCTCAATCCCCTCATACTAAGCAAGGTTTGAACCTTGGACCTGTTGGTGGAAAATGTGCCTTTGGTTACGTTTGCTCCCAAGACTTTGCCAATATTGAATGATCGGTTTAAAACAGAGATTACCCGGCTTAATATCCAGAGAATGTTGGTTTATTGCTTAGTTGTAGAAAAGAGAAAAGAGTAAAGTGCATAAAGAAAGGGAAATATAGTTATTGCTAGAAACGTCAAAGGGGTACATATTAGACAACAACAAGGAGATGCATACAGTTTTTGTAGATAAGCATTCTTTAAATTCTTAAATAGGAAAAACCAGTTCTCTCGTGCATACTAAAACAATCACAAACCTACTAGAATCGTTAACTTCATAAAGTGAAACTTAAAACACTTAAATCTAGAGATATAATTAAAGTAATTTGCATTCAACGTAGCTTATATAGAATTTAACATTCATACATACATGATTAAACACCATTTAGTCAGAAGCTAGAATGAAGAGTGTTTTATTGATTTCAAAAGTCTGTATACATTGCCTTGTAAACGTCCAAGAGTCGACCCTTGATTAGAGTCCCTCATCCTATATATATACATCTTATCATAACAGAAAAACTAAAGTTTGTTACAACAAGAAGAACAGAGTGGTGGAGTCTTGATTAGAGTCGCTCATCCTATATATATACATGAAGTTCCTGACATCAGGGTGAACCACGTACACAATGGTTGTGCTCTGTCAAAGGAAGTGTCTAAATTTTTTTAATGATTTCATGATTGTGTACACTTGTTTTTCTATGAAGTTGTACTTTTCTTCATGTTCTTGCATGGTTTGACTTAGAAAAGCAATAGGTCTTTCTTCATTATCACTGCCCTTTTGAGTAAGGACAATTGCATAGCTCTCATGTTCTCCTACAACATATAAGATGAAACCCGTGGAGTAATATGGATTAACCAATATAAGATCTTGAGTTACATATTATTTTATTCTCCTGAAGGCCCTTTTTTGTAAGTCTATCCATTTGAACTTGACATATTTCTTCAACAACTCAGTCATGGGCTTGACGATTTGCATGAAGTCTGCTATAAACTTGCACATAAAGTTGATCTACCTAAATAAGGATTGTAGGACCTTTTTTTTTGAAGGTAAGGGGAGTTCTAATAGTGCTTTGACTTTGTTAGGGTCTATAGCCAAACTGGCTTTAGAAATGACATGACCAAGCAAGATCCCTTCTTCAAATTCTAATATAAACTTCTTGGGATTTAAAGAGATAGCGAATTCTTTACATCTCTAAAAAAAATCTCCTAAGGTGTTCAATGTGATCTTCTTTATGGTGGGATAAAATAGTCATATCATCCAATTAAATCACTATGATCTTATTTACAAGCTCCCCAAAAGCCACATCCATTGCTCTCTAAAAAGTTGCTCTGGTATTGGATAATCCAAAGGGTATCCTTTGGTAAGCAAATTTTCCCCATTTGGTGGTGAATGTGGTCTTGTATTGGTCTTCATCCTTGACCCATACCTAGTTGTAACTGTAAAATCCATACAATAATGAGAACCTCTCTGCCCCTGCCACAGTATGCAAAGTTTGGTCAATTTTTAGGATTGGATAGTGATCTTTCAACGAAGCTTTCTTTAAATTTTTTAAGTCCACACATAGCTTGATGTCCCCATTCTTCTTCCTAACCAAAACCAAGTTAGCCACCCAAGTATAATGTTTGATAGGGTAGATAATTTTGGCCTCAAGTAGTGTTAGCAGTTCTTGTTTCATCAAGGCTTCAATTTTTAGGTTCACTAGCCTCTGTTTTTGCCTGAAGGGTTTTGCACCCTCTTCGAGCTCAATGGTATGTTGTATGGTTTCTTTTGAGTATACTTTAAGATCCATAAGTCCAAGCTATGATACTGGGGAATTCTTTGCATAGTCCTCGAATTTGATTCAACTCTTCTTCTGTACAGTTTAGTCCTACTTTGATTAACTTTTCTAGTTCCAATTGAACCTCTTTGTATCTGTATTTGTCGACATTCATATTGTGACCAGTAGGTCTATCATCATTGTCAAACAAACTTTCAAGGGTAACCAATCCTTCAGGGATATGATTATTTTTTAGTTGGATCATACCTTCGTCTTCTTCATATTTTAATACCCTACCACTCGAACAGTTCATTTCATGGACTAAGAAGTCCAACATCTGGCCATCACTCTCAAACACTTGCCAAAAGGTATCTTTGTTTGACATAGAAGACCTATATATTAGTCTAAATATTTTAGACTTTTGGATAACATTACTTATGGGACAAAAATTGGCACCTACTAATGCTAATAGATCATCATGAGTATTTTTTCCCTAGGGATTGCTTTAATGTTTAGAGCTTCAAAAGCTTCGAGCAGATCCCAAACATTATTTTTGTAAACTTTGAGGTAGTGTTGCTTACTAACACATTTCTCAGTGACTTGGTTTATTATCAACTCTAAATCTCCATAAATATTTATTTGTTTGATCCCCGACCTCTCAGTTTTCTTAATGCCCAAACAAAGTGCTTCATATTTTGCTGCATTGTTGGTACAATTCCAAGTTAATCGATAGGAGAAAACCTTTTCTTCACTTGTTTGGGAGATTAATACTATGCTTGCTCCAGGGCCATTCTTGCATCTGGCACCATTAAATAAATATTTCCACATTTGGTTGGTATATGGGTCTACTTCATGCAAAGGGGTGAGATTACTTTTCTCAGGTTTCATGATTGAATAACTTCCAAGTCTTGTTTCAATCATCGCATTGAAATCTTGGAGGGAGAATTGGTCTTCTACTTGTAACACATCTAGAGCTTCTTCCATCAAGTTCAAATCTTCCATCTCCTTAGTCATTATGTTTACTGTAGTGGCCTGCCTTCCTTCTTCTTCAATATTTTCAATATGGAAGGTAGATGGTTTTTCATTGAATATCTTCACTCTTTTACCTTTGAATGGGATTTCTAAGTGTGAGTAATCTATGGATAGGTATCCTCCTATTTTAGCTGTGAATTCTTTGGATAGATACATACCAAAATAAGGTTCCAAATCCACTACAATAACCTCTTATATAATTGTAAGTTGAGGCATTATGTGTAGAACTATAGGAATATATTTTATCACCCCCATGGTTTTGATTGGAATTCGATCTAACTACAAAACACCTGGGCTACTTCTGGTGTGTTCCATCCCCATGATGTCACATGTAGCTTTTGGTATTATAGTAGTCACAGCTCCTGAGTCTATCATATAGTTATGAACCACCCATCCATCCATCTAGAGGAACAAATAGAAAGGAGGAGGTCTATTTTTTCCTGTAGCAGATGTCAAATTGGTTTGAGCCAAATTCAACTAAGCTGGAGTCTTGTTTTTATTTTTTATGGACCTCAGGGATTCTTTTAACAAGTCGATTTGTCCTAGAAATTGCAATGCATCGTACATACTTGCTTTAGAAGGAGTCTTCTTCATTTCTTCCACTATATTGAAAGGCAGTGGATCAATGATTTTCTCCTTTTATTTTTCAAAGGTGTTATACTTGTTCCTATATCCCTGAGTGGCATCTATCCTTTGACGCTTGGTCAAAGAGGGATATCTCAATTTCTCTCTTGCCTGCTCCTGGGTTTCAACTTCCTTTTGCAATAGGGTTTCCTTGTGCATCTTCATTTCTTTTTTACCTGGGCTTTGGGGTACCTTTTTATGGGAGACTCTTTTCTCAACCTAGTTTCTCATAGGTGAAGGTACTTTTAGGGGATTAAGCTCTTATGGATCTACTTGGAAGGGTTTCTTCCTTGACCTGGTAAAAACGACTACTTGCTCTACCGAAGGCATCATTAGATTTTGGTATTCTTCCCTAATCATGTTTAGTTGCCCTTTATGAGTCTTTTATGCTCTTTCAACAACTATCTTCTGGATATAATGTTGATGGATCATACATGAATTTTCACCATGGGGATCATTACATGTAGAACACTAGAAGTTTGATTCTATAGAAGGTTTGGTAGGTTCACTATCATCATTAGCGTAAACCACATTTGATCTCTCTTGATTTCTACCACTTGTGGAATCTTGATCTCTCGTTACCTGTGGAAATATCCTTGGTTGGAAACTTCTCTCTACTTATCTTCTTTCTATTAAAGTCATCTTATTGGTCAAAGTTTTGAAAGACAATTGTAGGTCTAATAAGGCTGCAAGCTAAGTATCAGGAATCAATAAAACTGATGATATAGGAATTACAAGAATGATGGGTAACTCTGGGGGAGCAAGGGGTGATTGTATTATAGGGATAGAAGGTTATCTGATCCATTTAGGGAGATCTATGTTGGATGTAGAAGCAGGGCTTGGGAAACTGGTATTTGATACTTGTGGAGGATCTGGAAAGATAGTCATAACCATCTTTGGAGGGAATATTCCAATGGCAATGGGATCTTTCTTTGCTTTATTAGCTTCTTGGAAAATTTTGGGAAGGTAAACACTTGAGACCGCCTGATAACCATGCTTATATCTAAATTAAAATCTCTTAAGTAATAATACATTGCTTGCTCATGTATCGGTCTTAACCCATCATGCACTCTCTTTCAAGTACAACCGAATCTGATATTGAAATCAACTATTTATTCTTGAGGATGCTTCTAAATAATGATGAACTACTTGAGCAGAGAAAAAGGATTATCATGTTCATTGAACTCTTCTACCAATTTACCAGCGAGCTAGGCCTAGGTAGCTATAGTATGGTTAGGAAGGACTCTATACCAGTAGATCATATTTCCCTTCAGATAAATGACTAACAATATTACCATTGCATCTTCCTCTATAATGTTATGTATTGGTGCTAATGAGGCTACATCTTGGCAGTGTTCATAAGTAGTTTTACCTGACCATCGTACTAAGTTAAAGCTTTTAAAGCCATTACGGGGATATGATGTTGGGTTGCAAAATTCAAGGGTCCTAGATTATTCCATGTAGGGTAGGAGAGATTAGGTTGATTTACAACCATTATATCTATGGTGCTGACTGATAATGCAATAGTATGAGTAGCTACGCTTAAAAATCCACTAGTAGAAGTACTAGGAAGCACTATAGGGAAGGATTTATTGATCCTATAGTAATGGTAGATGAAGAAATTGATCGAGCAACAAGTATAGGATTAGCTCTGAAGCTACCTAGATGTAATTCAAAGAACTCAATGGGTTCTTTGATTTTTTTTACTTTAGATCTAGTTTTCATAAAACTTAATATTTAACCAACAAAATGGATAAAGAATTTTCTTAGGTTTGAACCTTTCGAACAGAGTCACTAGGTGATTGATAAAAAATATGCAGGACAAAGACAACCACCGTAACTTTGGTCTGTATAGATAGTGGGATTGGGTCCCACTGGGCGTGCCAAAAATTGTTGGTGCAAAATATGCCTTTGGTTACATTTGCACCCAAGACTTTACCAACATTGAATGATCGGGTTTAAAATAGAGATTACCTAGATCAATCTCCAAAGAAGGCTCATTCTTTGCTTAGTTGTCGAAAAAGGGGAAAGAGTAAAGTGCATAAAGAAAGGGAAATATTGTTATTGCTAGAAATGCCAAAGCGGTACAAATTAGACAACAGTAAGGAGATGCATACAATTTTTGCAGATAAGCATTCTTTAAATACACAAATAGTAACAACCAGTTCTCTAGTGCAGACTAAAATAATCACAAACCTACTAGAATAATTAACTTCAGAAAGTGAAAATTAAAGTACAGAAATCCAGAGATAGAATTAAAGTGATTTGCTTTCAACATAGGTTATATAAAATTTAATATTCATACATACATGATTAAACACCATTGATCTAGAAGCCATAATGAAGAGTATTTTATTGCTTTCAGAAGTCTATATACATTACCTTGTAAATGTCCAAGAGTCGACCCTTAGTTAGAGTCGCTCATCCTATATATATATATATATATATATATATATATATATATATATATATATATATATACATCTTCTCATAACAGATAAACTAAAGTTTGTTACAACAAGAACGGAGTGGTGGAGTCTTCAGTAGTAAGCAGTTAAGATTTTTCTATTGTTGCACACCCATGTTGATCTTCTCGGAGGCATCATGGCCCAACTATCTTCCATTTCTTCATCTCAAGCTAACAGCCTACAAAAACTGGATCGGTCACGAAATCACGACTATCTTCTTGCCTTCTACTCTTTATGGCTCTCACCCACGAAAATTGTGCTGGTCGTGAAATTGTGACTATCTTCTTGTATTTTGCTCTTTCTGGATCTTGGCCTATGAAAAATAGATTTATCGTGAAATCGTGACTATCTTCTCACCTTATGCTCTTTCTGGCTCTTGATCTACGAAAACTGGATCGATCGTGAAATCACGACTATCTTCTTACCTTATGCTCTTTTGGGCTCTTAGCTCATGAAAACTAGATCGATCATGAAATCATGACTATCTTCTCACCTTCTGTTCTTTCTGGCTCTCGGCTCGTGAAAACTGGACCGGTAGCAAAATCGTAACTATCTTCTTGCCTTTTATTCTTTTTGGCTCTCGACCTGTGAAAACTGTATTGGTCATGAAATTGCGACTATCTTCTATGCTTAGCAAAATTTTATAAGTCTCCTCACTCCCCTTAGTGTAGTCATTTTAACCTATAGGACCTCTCAAAGAGAGGCCAAAGCCCCTACCACTATAGTAAGCTTGCAACTGCAAAGAAAATAATATTTTAAAATATCCATATTAAAATATTTTTTTGCCAAATATAAATCAGAACTAATATACGCTTTTCTTTTGTGTTTGTAGGTGATAGAACAATAAAGTAAAGCAAAAGACGATAATAAAATAAGAAATAAAGGTACATTGAACCTAGACCTGATTTTAGACCACATAGTACATGGTAACTCAAACCACCTAGAGCGTGATGATTCAACTACCCAATCTTTACAGAGAAGCTTCCAAGGCAGTTGCAAATATCAAAGGTTGAAATTATAGATCAAATTCAAGAACCCTAAAATGACACATCATCCAATGCCAGCTATACTATTATAGTTGTAAATCACTAAAACTTCAAGGTTGTAAAGGCTATAAATAGCCATTGAAGCCCTATTTCAAGGCCATTGGATTCCATTGTAGCAATAGACTTTAGCATTTTCTTTTATCTTTGGTAGTTGGTGGATGTCCGCACCCCTGGCATTGTACTTGGAAAATTGCAATTGAAATCATCTGTAATAAGCAATCTTGAGAATGTATCCCTTTGAACATATTTATGCAATGCAAAGTATTGTGATTCTTGGTGTAATTTGTGCATGATGATGGTGGTTGCATTTGAGTTAATTCCAGTATTTTGTACCCTTTCCCTTTGAATATGGCACCATCTTAGTTTAGATTGTGTGAAATTTGATCAGACTAAGAATGGTTTATTCAAAGTTGGCTACTGTAACAAATTCCTTTCAAGGGTTAAAGATCATAATGGCTTGTTTTCTTTCTTTCTCTAACCCTTCCTTTTGATTTTCTTTGATGATTGATTAGATTAGAATAGTTTATCTTGATATTCTAAAGATTCTCTTTCATAAATATTTACTTCATTGCTATAAGTTTCAGAATATCTCTTTGAAGTTCTTTTAAGATCATAATCAGAAGATAGCAAGCCTAGAAACTTGTTTTTACATGTATTTTACTGTGAAATATGCAAAGAATAGGACAATTAAATTGATAATTGCAGTATATTAACACTTAAATCAGACCCTAAAATCTAAATAACAATTACTTGTGGCCCTGAACATTCCAACATATTTTATTTAATTTCTTCTTTATACTTTGACCTTCGACCAATTTGACTGAATAACCTTACCTGGACCTTGGGGAAATAAAGAATCCTTTTCAATAGAGGACATATTGTCCTAGCCGTTAGTGTATGTTTACAACTGAGCATATGTATCACTCAACACTACTATAAGAGCCAAATTTGTTACTATATATAGAGTAAACAAACTATCTTTATAATATCCTAAAGCTAACACTTTTCCCTACTTGATAACATGATGTTTTCTTCCTTTGATAACTTTAAATTCTACTACAAAGTCTTGATCCATAAGTTGAGAAACTGAAAGAAGATTAGTAGTTAATCCTAGGACATATAACACATTATTAATTACTCCTTTTTCATTTGTTAGATTTATTAGAACATTTCCTACCCCTTTTACTTCATAAGTCATACTATCTCCTATAAAAATTGGTTTCTCATATTTCTCACAAAATGTATTAAACCATTGTTTGTTTCCAGTCATATACCTATTAGCTCTAGAATCGATGTACTAATAATCCATAATTACTTCTAGAGTAGTAAACCTTATGTCTTCCTACTTAAAGAATGAATTTTACAAATATTATGTTTTCCTAAGTTTGAAGTTGCAACCTTTTTTACTCCCAAATTAATTAAATTTGCAAATATTCAATAGTCTTCTATATTAAATAAATTTCAAATTTATCTAACAAATTAAAAAATTATTAAAAAAACTTATAACTCCAATCTTAAACTAGCATTCTACTTATCCCTCCATTAACTTAATAATTAATAACTAATTCAACCTTAATAAAACATTTTAATAATGTTCTACCTTATTACTCCTTAATAAATCAAACAAACCTTATAACTTATTTCTCATAAATCTAAAACAACTTATTGCTCCAAAAATTAAACTTTGAAAAAACTAATTTTAAATTTACCTCTTGACTCTGCTCATGCCTATTCTCCTTGCTTCACTGTAATGCTTCGAGTGCTACATAAGGGACCTGTGCGAACTGTTTTAACTAGTGTGCTTGAGTGTTATGTGGATTCAAAAATGATTCATCTCTGGGCGTTCAAATTTTGATTGAGCATTACTATATCCAACGTTTGGCTTCGAATGCTCGTAGGCATTTACATGATACATTACTCCTCCTTGTAGTAAACGTTACTTCCAACATTACTTTTCCTTTCGCAATCAATGCTAGACATTACCTTCTCCCTTTTGCAATCATCATTAATTATTTTTCTCTACAAAGCTTAATGCTTAGACTTCCAACTGATTTATTGATATTTCATATCAGTGTTGCTTTCGTTGCTCTAATTTAGCCTTGTGCTACTTGGTATTTTGCATGATGATGTGCTCAACTATGCTTTGTATTCAACTTTGTGTTGCTTGGTATTTTGCATAGTGATGTGCTTGATTATACTTTGTATTCAACTGGGTATATCGTTGATTTAGCTCTTCACTCAGCTTGTGGTATACTCGACTTAGCTTTGCACTTAGTCTTGTAATATGCTTGGCTATGTCCTATGATTTTCTACTATCTTATTTTACTTTCTGTGTTAAAACATAGTGAGAACGATATTAATACTGCCATCCACATTCTTTTGATTCTTACAAGTCTTGTGTGAGCATTGTCTTCTTATGTGCTTGTGTGCTTATGATTGAAGAGCAAAAGGCCCCGATAATATAAATCTAGCAAAATAATAAATACGTAATCAAAGGGAAAAAATAAGATAATAACAGATACACATATAACACAGTATTTCACCTAGGAAACCCTTACGAGAAAAAAACCAACATAGTAATATCTCCTTATTGCATAAACCTAACCATATCAAATATAATAATATTCATCTTTCATCTCTCTTTACACCCAAATGCAAGTGCAATTAAATAACAACATAATAATGGATTTTACAATACCATGGGTTCAAAATATTTAACCCTAAACACCTCATATGGGTCTAAAAATAGCTTAAGAAACCCTAAAATATTTGTCGAGGATTGCCACCCCTAGACCCTCACTTTTTAGGGGCTACCATCCCTGAACCCCTACTCAAGGCCCGACCTGGTCCCAAACCGTGATGAGAATACATGGAGAGTGTATGTTACCTTTTAGAGTTAACCCTACCATAATAACATGGAAAATATTCAACATATTTCTAGCATTCTCCTACTTTTTGAATACTTTCCATAGGGGCTAAAAATTGCAATTATCAACTATCAAGGGCAACCATGCTCATAGATATTCTACATTAAGAAATTTTTTGAGTAGGTACAACCTTTGTTAATGAATTGGTAGAATTATTCTCTATATCAACTTTCTCTAGCATCAGTCGATTTCCTTCAACCATCTCTCTCACAAAATGGTACTTGATATCAATATGTTTTGACCGATCATGAAAACTAGGATTGTTGACCAAAAATATTGCACTCTGATTGTCATTGTTAATTCTCACAACATTCTACTTAAGATAAATATTGAACACAACCTCTATAGCCACACTACTTTACAAATATGAGTTGTTGCAACGTATTCTACCTAGATTTCCAACCTAGATAGCATCCACAAAACCTTGTAGATTTATAATATTACTATCTCCAGATTTTCCTTGGTAATAGATAGCATAGTCTAAAGTTCCATGCAAGTATCTAAATATTCTCTTCACAACAGTCCAATGTTCCTTTTTTGGATTAGACATATATTTACTAACTACTTCCACTACATGTGCAATATCAAGTCTAGTAGAAACCATTGCATACATCATACTACCAACATCTCTAACATAAGGAACATGATGCATTTCTTCAATTTCCTCATCTGTTTTAAAACACTGTTCAACAGATAACTTTTGACCAATAGGATATGGAGTACATATTGGTTTACGATCACGCATTCTAAAATTTTGTAGTATCAAATCAACATATTTACTTTGATTTAACTATATCTTTCTATTTGCACGATCCCTTATTATTTACATACCCAAAATAAATTTTGCAGCACCCAAATCCTTCATGTCAAATTTAGAAGATAACTGAGATTTTAGTAACTTTATCATCTCCTTATTGTTACCAATTAACAACATGTCATCCACATACAAAATAATGATAATAAAATTTTCACCTTCTTGTTTAAAATACACACACGGATCTGCTTTACTTTTTCCAAGTCCAAGTGTCAAAACAAACCTATCAATTTTTTGGTTCCAAATTCTTGGAGATTGCTTCAAGCCATAAAGGGACTTTTTCAACTTGCATACCAAGTCCTCCTTACCTTTTACCCTAAAGCATTTTGGTTGTTACATATATAGTTCTTCATCAAGTTCACCATGTAGAAATGTTTTATGTACATCCATCTATTCTATTTCAAGATCAAAAGCAACAAAAATAGCTAACAAAAATCTAGTTGAAGTTAGTTTAGCCATAGGAGAAAATATCTCACCAAATTCAATTCCCTCAACTTGAGAAAATCCTTTTGCTACCAAGTGAGCCTTGTACTTCTCCAACTTTCCTTCTACATTGTACTTTTTCTTGAATACCCACTTACAACCAACCAATTTTCTTCTAGGGGGTAATTTCACCAAGTCCCACGTATTATTTTTATCTAGGGACTCCATTTCTTCCTCCATAGCCATTTTCAAGACTTATTCTCACGTAACTGAAGTGTCTCCTTTACAGTTTTGGGTTCTTTATCAGTAACTGATATATTAAATGCAAAACAAATATTTGAAGGGCTATACTTTTCTAGGAGTATTCTCACTCGATTTAATCTCCTCAAAATTGAAGTTCCAGGTTATGCATCTTCAACTTCTTCATTTGAATTTTCCTCTTCGAACTCTCTCTATAGTTCATCTTCTTCTATAGCACCAGGTTTTTCCTCCTGTTCCAATTTTACTTGAACTATTTTAGGTTTTTTGCTTGGATGCACTTCTTGTTTTGGAACCCCTTTTATTTCTTTAAATATCACATTACGACTATAAATGATCTTGTGTTTATGGGTTCCATAACTTATATCCTTTACCACTCATATTATAACCCACAAATATGTATTTTTTAAATTTATAGTCTAGCTTAATCCTTTTCTCTTTTGGGACATAAATATAAGCATCGCAACCAAAAACTCTTATATGACTGAGAGGGTTTCTTACTAGTCCACATTTCTTGTGGAGTCTTGTCCACCAAAGCTGAGGTAGGAGACCTATTGATGAGGTAACAAGTAGTTAACACGACTTACGCCCAAAATTTCCTTTCTAACCCTACACCAATTAGCATGCTTTTGACCTTATCCATCAATGTTTTGTTCATCTGTTTTGCAACTCCATTCTGTTATGGAGTATACGGAGTTGTTTTCTTCATTTTTATTCCATAGTCTTTGCAAAATTGCTCAAATTTATTAGAGAAATACTCACCACCATTTTTAGATATGAGGTGTAGACTAATTGGTGTGGAAAACCCCCGCAAAGGGGACAAACACCCAAGGTTCAAATCTTTGGCCTCATAAAACTGAATGCATGTCCCTTTTCTAGTACTTTTAGAGACATAAAAGGTTTAAAATTTATGTGGCATGATGGATATAGGGGTAGACTACACGAGTACTATGTGGTGACTTTTGGGGCAAACAACGCAAAATACTATGGTAGCCATAAATACGAACAATGTGTCTGGATCATCGTGGTGACTACTGATTTCACCATGTAAAATCCACCATTGCCACTTCTCAAAACCTTTATCCTTTTTCTATCTAATTTTCTACAAGAGCCTTAAACTCTTTAAATTTATTGAAAACATCATATTTGTTTTGTAAAAAATATACCCAGGTCTTTCTTGAAAATTCATCTATAAATATAAAAAAATAAATAGATTTACCTAACAATGGTACTTTTGTAGGTCCAAACACATCATTATGAACTAGATGTAAATTTTCTTCAGATCTTGTAGTACTACTAGGAAACTTGACTCGGGTTGCTTTCCAAAAACATTGTGCTCACAAAAATCAAAACTTAATGGGAAATCAAAAATTCCTTCAGCCATACCTTTAATTTTTAATGTTTGAAGGCCTTTCTCACTAATATGCCCTATGCGTTGATGCCACAATATTGACTTCACTACAAGAATACTCGAAATCGCTTTTACCATATTATTCTCCTTTACAACTAAAGAGTTATTGCAATCAATGCTTATAGTGATAGCTCAAAGTATGAATAGAGTTCCTGTATGAACTTCCCTTGCCAACACCAAGACTCCATGAACCATCTTACAACTATCCTTATTTAATACTACAGTCACACCCGCATAATTCATATTACTCATGGATATCAGATTCCTTGCTAAACCTGGAATATGCAACACACTAGGAAGGGTTTTAATTATTTCATCTTTTAACCTCAACTTGACTCTTCCTCAACCTATTATTTTATATGTCGAATTATCTCCCAAGAAGACTTCACCTCCATTTATCTTTTCATATTCACAGGATCCCTCCCTTTGAGGAGTCATATAAAAGAAAGCACCTGAGTCAATTAGCCATGAGTCATGGCATTCACTTGAGCATGTTGTAGCTAAGAATAAGTCCCTTGAATATTCATTTGTGGTCTTTGTTTTTGTAGAAGTTCCTTCATCATATGATCAACTATTATTAGCCTTTTTAGATCTATAGTATCTTTTATAATACCTTGTTTTACCACACTTCCATCATTTCCTCTTTTCTAGAGCAACACATTTACCCCTAGATCTCGATTTCCTTTCTTCTAATTTATTTTTTATTCTTTCTTGAGAACGACCTCTCACAACCAAGGCATCTTCTAATTGTTGTGAGTATTACATTATTTGGTCTAATGTATGTGTCACTTTATGAAAGTGAAATGTGTCAAAAGAGAGAAGTGAGTGAAGAGTCACATTGACATGTGGCATGTTGAGAGCTTGTCTTAATGACAAGAATGTGAAAGGTTGCATTTCCTAGATTTGTAGGGGAGAGCAACAGTTTGAGGATTGAAAAGTCATGTATTGTATTATATTGGAGATAACTCTCCATTGTTGTATCATACCTTGAATATGGAAGCATAATAGATGAAGATCTCTCTTTTGTGATATATTTGTGTCAATATCCTTGTGTCAATCTTTATGTGTGTGATCTTGTGATGTTCTTATGTTTCAATGCATAATATTATGATTTTGGTTAATATTTTGTTAACATGAAATAGTGTCATGTTCCAACATGGTATTAGAGCAAGGTTGAGAGAGCTATGGAGAAAGCAAGGTTGAGAGAGCTATAGAGAAAGCAAGGTTGAGAGAGCTATGGAGAAATCAAGGTTGAGAAAGCTATGGAGAAAACTAGAAAACCTGAGAGCCATAGAGAGCTTGAGTGAATAGAGTTTTTGGGACAATGACATGCCCATTTGAGGTACTAAAGGCAAGGAGATTTTTGTGAGATTAGAGTGGTGCAGCAGAAGTAGAAAAAAACTAGATTTGGAGACTGAAATAGAGGTTGAAAGAAGATAAAGGGAACAAAAAAATTGGGAGGTGCAAAAACTGAGACTTTCTAGAATGTCACCCATATCAGTTCTACTCCAAAGCAAAATTATTAACCGTAGAGTTTTTTGATGGGTTTGAAATAATCCAAAGGAATAGTAAATAAGTTGCAAAAATTGATGTTTTTGATGCATAAAGTAAAAGGAAAAAGGAGTTGTAAATTTCTATAAGAGTTGAGAGGAGAATAAGCCAAGAGAGGAACCACCACAAGCTCCATTCCAAGGAAGCTAAGCATTAAAGAAAGTCAATCGATGCCAAGGATAGAAGCTAAAGCATTGAAATCTCGATGCTCATGGTGGCCTAATG
Source organism: Wollemia nobilis (assembly GCA_028583015.1). Taxonomy (NCBI): domain Eukaryota; kingdom Viridiplantae; phylum Streptophyta; class Pinopsida; order Araucariales; family Araucariaceae; genus Wollemia; species Wollemia nobilis. The sequence continues at coordinate 8,558,854 of JAQPPZ010016995.1, read as the reverse complement.
GTTGAAGGATATCAACTTCATTAAATTGATTCAATTTTTTGAATAATTTGTGTTATCACAAACATGGGAGTAGAGTAGCAAAATATGTTGCACTAGAGATGTGGTCAAAGACCAAAAACCCAAGTGCAAAAGTCATTATGAAGACTGACAAGAGGAGGTAGAATCCTAGTCGACTATTCTGTCAATTTCAAGTCACCAAAGGTCATTGGTATTATACGGGGAGGTCATTGCAAGCAGTAGCCAAGGATACCAAAGTGGAGAGTAGTCAATGTCATGTCATAGCCGTGCTAGACCATACCAGGAAAATTTATGCAAATAGAATGTAATGTGCATAGCAAAAATTTGTAGTAAAAAAATTAAACCAAACTCCCTAAGGTTGAAAAACTATTTAATCAGAACCTTTAGCATATCACCCAATCACCTAAGGATTCGATGGTGTTAGGGTTTCACTAAAATATGGTGTAAATATATTAGCCATGTGGGAAGATGTTGAACAATAACAGGAATTACACGAAGCAGGTGAAGGATACCATCAAAGAAATCAACGCGAAGAAATGTAACCATTGAATCATTACAACATAAAAGGATAACCGTTACACACCGCCCAGGATATGAAGCATTACTAGTAGTTGATGGCCAAAGGGTCCACATAGCTAGCACATAGAGAGAAAAGCATTTTAGAGGGAGAGCAAATGAACTGTTACAATGGATGTAGCTAGCCGTTACTGAACGCCAACTAGGTAGCTGAGGAGCGTAGGTTGTAAAGTTAGAGAAAGTGAGCCATGTGAATATATGGTGGATTTCAGTGCCACGTTTTCCACATTGGAAAGATTCCAAACACCATTGCTTGTTAACAACATTGAATTCACAGTCGTGGAGGTAAATTTTTAACTAAGACTATGGTGGAGATATAAGGTAATTAAGGGTTTTGATTACATAAGGGGTAATAAGGTATTAATATTCCACTTTATGATATTTATTTATTAATTTGAAGAAGTTTTAATATCAATAGTTATTTGGAGATACATATTTTTTTATAAGTTTTAAAAAATTTAAGAGGAGAAATTAAAAAAAGGAAAAAAGGAAAAATAAGAAAAAGAAAATTTAAGTTTTTGAAATTTGTTTTTCTTTAAAGTATGGAGATAAAAGGTTTTCCACTTTAAAGGTTGACAAAAATTTTAAAAAGGAATTTAAGTTTTTTTCTTGCATTGTTTTAATTTTGGGAGGTAAAAGGTTTTCTACCTCAAAGGAAAAATTAAATCAAAGGGGGAAAGAACAAGGAAAAAATGCCAAAAAATAAGAAACAAAGTTTGTTACACAAATTTTGTCAGGAAGCTAAGGGAGAAGAAAAATTTGTTTCAAATAAAGTGATAAAATAATTAAGTCTCATTCTTGAAGAAGTCCAAAAAGGATAATTTTTGTTACTACAACAATGCATACAAGGAGTCATTAATGATGCAAATGAATGCCATGAAAAATTTATCACTATTTATTGAAGATAATATATAAGGGGATAGTTACTCTTAATGTTTCCAAAATCAAAGCACAAGGAAACAAGCCATTGATGAAGGATGTTGTTTATAATACTAATGATTTGAAGCCTATGATATGGATAAATGTTGTGATACTAATGATCTTTGTGAGCAGGAAAAAGATGCATGTTGTGATCCCTTTCCAAATGAAAGTGACTTGCATATGGTTCGTGATTTTTCAAAGAGAGCCTATGCCATTGTAATTGATGAGGACATAGACTCAAATGATGATAGACATAGTGATGCTCAAATTTGTGTTGAGCAATGTGATGATGATTTTGGCCATTTTGAGAAGCACACTAAGGGAATTGGTTCCAAATTGCTACAAAAAATGGGTTACAAACATAAAGGTTTGGGAAAGCATGAACAAGGTATGAAAGAACCATTTGTACTAATAATAAAGGTCTTGGGTACACAGGAAAAGTGAATCAAAATGATTCAAGCACAAGATTTGTAACAGGTAATAGTGATAGCAAATTGGTGATAGAAAACAAATGTGAGCATTGTGGTAAATATGGTCATAGGATAGAGAAATGTTGGAATCTCTATTCTTGTAAATTTTGTGGACATAACCATTCACACATGTTTTATCTACAAAAAGAAATAAAAGAATGTAGATTAAAAATTAATTGTGGATGGATTGATATGAATGCTTGGGATAAGCTAAAAGGCATGTTGTATGGTTTCTTCAAAAGAAAACCAAATATGATCAAAAGTTGATAATATATAGAGATAGTGGCACATAGAGAATGAAGACAATTTTGATGAAGGAGGAATGTGTAATAATCAAAATTTATAAAAGGTTTTATTACCAAATAATGTACTAAAGGGGGGTGTTGTGAGTATTACATTATTTGGTCTAATGTATGTGTCACTTTGTGAAAATAAAATGTGTCAAAAGAGAGAAGTGAGTGAAGAGTCACATTGACATATGGCATGTTGAGAGCTTGTCTTAATGACAATAATGTGAAAGGTTGCATTTCTCGGATTTGTAGGGGAGAGAAATAGTTTGAGGATTGAAAAGTTATGTATTGTATTATATTGGAGATAACTCTCCATTTTTGTATCATACCTTGAACATGAAAGCATAATACAATGAAGATATCTCTTTTGTGATATATTTGTGTCAATATCCTTGTGTCAATATTTATGTGTGTGATCTTGTGATGTTCTTATGTTTCAATGCATAATATTATGATCCTGGTTTATATTTTGTTAACATGAAATAGTGTCAAGTTCCAACATTAATGATAATCCTCAAACTATTTTTGTCTCATTTTCTCAGATAGCAATGTTCCTACTATATCCTCTACTTTCAATGTATAAGTAGTATTGGTGATAGCCAAAACTAGGTTATCCCATGAATTATGTAATGAATAAAGTAAAGTAATACATTTTCTTCTTCATCCATTTTTACTTCAACAAAGTTTAATTGACTTACCACAATGTTAAAAGCATTTAGATGTTTAGCCACAGAGTCACCATCATTCATTCAAAGTGAATACAACTTATTCCAGAGAAAGAGTTTATTTACCAACAACTTTGTTTGATACAAAGTTCTCAGCTTATCCAATAATGACTTTGTCGTGGTCTTTGTCCATACATTCAACAATACCAAATTAGATAAGCACAATCTGATAGAACTCTTTGCCTTTCTATCGATCTTCAACCAATCCTCATCTATCGTTGATGTTGGTTTTATTTTCAAGATCACAATTCACTGATCTCTATCAACCAATAGATCCTCCATCTTGAGTTTTTATAACTAAAAATTTTATCCATTAGATTTTGCAATCTCTACCCATGTACTTCTCATCATTTTCCTTCGCCCATATTCTTCTGCATATGGATCTCACTCAAGAATTAATTTATCATAAGGTTGAAACCCTCACTCCTCAAACAAAGCTAAAAACCTAGCTTTGATACCAAATGAAGAGCAAAATACCTCGATAAACTAAATCTAGAAAAAAAAAGTAAATACAAAATAAAAGGAAAAAAAGAAGATAACAGATACACACGTAACATAGTCCTGCGAAACCCTTACGAGAAAAAACCTAGCACAATAATATCTCCTTATTGTATAAACTTAACCGTCTCCAACACAATAATGTTCATCTCTCGTATCTCTTCAAACCCTTATGTAAGTACAATTAAATAAGATTGTGAAGGATGTTTATACTTATTAAGTTTACACGGGTATTTACAAGAGGTTCGGGTCTCCTCATACCAAGGTTTGAATTTGGATCTCTTGAATAAAAACCCAAAAAATTACCACTTCCTTAACGATATTTAAAAATATATATATATATATATATATAATTAATTTTTAAAATGGTTAATGAGGCCATAAACTACCATAGTCATGTGTGGATTTAATCGAGGAATTTGATGCCTTCAATATCCAGACTATTCCACGTAAAAAGAATCACACTGTAGACTCATTGGCAATAACAAGTAACCTAGAACCAATTTCCCACTTCAAGATAAAGTGATTCTTGATAGAACTAGTTGTCACTCCCTCCATACTAGACAACATCCAAAAGTTATAGGTATTTGAGGATGATACGCATGTAGTTGATTTTATCACTAACTTGCATATTTGAAGCTCAAATCATAGGTGAAGAAGACATAAATTATGCAGATCTAGAGGAGGGTGAATTGAATATTAAAACAAACACAATTCCTAAATATACACATAATATGGACACCCAGTATGATTGGAGCCCAATAGGGAAAAAAAGCATGGGTTCAAAATATTTAACCCTAAACAACTCATATGGGTCTAAAAATATCTTTAGAAATACTAAAACTTCCACCAGGGGCTTTCGCCCCCGAACCCATGCTCGAGGTCTAGCCTGACCTCGAATCTCAATGAGGATACATGGTGAGTGTCCAATACATTTTAGAGTTAACCCCGTTAGAATAACATGGAAAATATTCAACATATTTCCAATAGTATTTCATCTAAGTGTTGTGTTCATTGCTATACTTTGGCCTTGTTTTGCTTGGTGTTTTGTGCAACAATGTGCTCAACTATGCTCTGTATTCAACTTTTCATTGCTTGGTATTTTTCACGATGATGTACTTGACTATACTCTGTATTTAGCTAGGTAAATTCTCGATTTAGCTCTTCGCTCAGCCTATGGTATACTCGGATTAGCTTTACGATCAATCTTGTACTATGCTTGGCTATGTCCTATGCTTTTCTATTGTCTTAGTTTGCTTTCTTTGTATCAAACCATAGTGAGAATGACATTAATACTGCCATCCACATTATTTTGATTCTTACAAGGCTTATGTGAGCATTGTCTTCTTATGTGTTTGTGTGCTTATAGCTTGGATAACCTTTGATATGTAGAAGTCTACTTTGTTAGTGTTGTCCTTTAAATATGAAAACCTTGGATTTGCACTACTTTGAATACGTAGGCCTTGGCTTTGCACTACTTTGATTATGTAAGCCTGTTCTTTGCATTGGTTTGAATATGTAAGCCTCGACTCTAGGTTGCTTTGAATATGTAAGCCTCAACTCTACTTCTTATACGTGAACCTTTCACTTTTATATGATCCTTTACTTTGGCCTCTTCTTTATTCTTCAAGAGCTTATATTTCTTATTTATTCAATCTTCTTTGCTACTCTATAAAAGGGCTTATTTTCTTCAATAAAATCCTCTTTTCTATACGGGATTCTTTTATTTGTATAAGAGCCTCTATGCTTTCTAATATTAGGGCCTCTATGATTTCCAATATAAGGGCCTCTATGATTTCCAATATAAGGGCCTCTATGCTTTCCAATATAAGGTCCTCTATTCTCCAATGTTCCTCTATATAGACCTCTTTCTTTGAAGGGTCTTTATTCTTCAATATTGGCCTCTTGAACCAATGTCAATATGTAAATCTACTTAATATATTGCAACACTTAACAAATTATAATTCAATACCTGAAACAATATAAAGTAAGCTAGGTGCTTCTTTATCCTTCTTCAAGACCTTTTTTCTGTTTTGCTCTCTTTATCTTAGGAAGCTCTGAATGCTTCTCAATCCACTACTATCTATCTCTTAGGAAGCTTTGAATGCTTCTCAATTCGTTGCTATTTATTTATTTCAATATGTTATGTCTGTCAAGGTGACATTGATGTCCCTGATGCCTTCTGATGTTAAAGGTTGGCTAATCCCGCAAATGATCAACTTATCTCAAAATTTGATTCACCTCCAATATAAATGTGAGTCCTTGTCTTCATTGGTTGTTTCTTCAACTATGGAAAGACTCTAGCCTTTCTACTTACTTTGATCTTACAATAGAGTCTAGGTCTAACTCCCTTTAAAGTAGACAGACTCTAAATAAATTTTATGTAAACTGAATAAAATTAAATATTTGTATGTAGCTAAATAAATTCAACCTATGCAAGAAACTACTCGTAGTCACTCTATACCACTGATGGATTTTGAAGCCTTAATGTTTATATAAAACTCACAATATAAATTCCACAAGATCAAATATAATTTAGCCATAATATAATAAAATCAAGATAATGAGAATGAGACTTACATTTTTAACAAGAATGAACACAATTTGTATAATTCTATTATGTGAAGAATTTGTACAATCCATTATGGAGCTTTGTGTCCATAATATAGCTTTACAAGGGAAACCTTTGAACTTCTTATATTGATACTTGTTTAAGAGACTCTTGATATTTTCATATATCAAATAATGTAGTATACTCTAACAAGGCTAAGAGAACTGGAAGGTGTAGAAACTTACTCTTCTTCCTTGATGTTAGGGTTCTCAAAGGTGGGTTGGTCATCATGACCTTCCACCAGAGGGTTAGGTTTAATGGTCAATTGATGAGTAGCACTATGAGTTAGATATCATATCTCGACCATGGATTTGGAAAGAAGGGATTCAATTGATTAAGTTTTAAAGTTTATAAATTTGATTAAAGAAGAAAGAGAAAATGTTTAACAACCTTATATCTCATTTCTTTGATATGCCAAATTCAAGGTATACACCTCAAATACCTTCCTATATATTGAAGGCCCCTATATACCTGGTTCCTCTCTATTTACTTACTGATGTGTGAGAGAAAGTCGATACATGGATTGGTAATAACATGTGGAAGTGAACACTTGAATATGTGGCCAAGATGACATGTAAGGGGTAACAATATGCTTCCTTATGACTCCCACTAGCCCACTACAATATATTCCTTACTAAGCGTAAGTACACGTGAGACCCTATGTGGGTGGTCAGTGGTCTGGGATCACTATATACGTAATAAAGCCTAGTAGCTCATATGACAACTACTCAAAGGATCATGAAGATCCTTAGTAGGACTAGCAATTGGTTATGTTCTTATTATATTATATTTAATATGATCTAATCTAAACAAATAAGATTAAGTGGTCTTTATTAAAGTTTGATAAATTAGCTTGATTAGGGTTTAGCTTGGACAAAAAAAATATTGGGACCCATAATGGTGTTCACGTCAGGTTCATTAGAATGTGAGAAGGATAACAGAGGATCACGAAGAGCCTCTTAGGGGATCTATTGCAATTTATCCTCTTGTCACCTTGAGATTAGGGGTAGTTTGTGAGCTTAAAGCTTAATTTTTATTGGATTAGTTTGAAGAACACCTACATTTCTTCTAAGATACTTCTTTGACTAAGCTCAACCTTAATCTAGCCCTAATGCAACACACAAATGCAACTATTAAGGCCTACAACTAAAATAATTTTGCTTTACAATGATAAATAAGTAAATGATTATGTTTTTTAGGAGCAAGGATATAAGAAATGTGTAACAAACGAGTCCTAAATGCAACTATATGCAATTTTGATTTAATGCTAGAGCTTAAAGATTTATTTGATCCCTTATGCAATTAAGACAAAACTAGTTCCTTCTTTTATTTTTGTTTATTTTGCTAAATGAACGAAAAAACATAAACTAATCTAGCAAACAAACAAGATTAAATCCTAAATGCTGAAATGATAGAGATTATGGAGCAGAAAAACCTATTTGTACCATAGAGGTAGAAGTCCCACCAATGCTTTTGCCTATTTATGGTGCTTTTTCTTTACTATAAAATAGATAGAAATTTTTATGATCTATGATAGAGGGGCTTGTTTGAGCTGACAAAGGATGTTGGACTCCCTTAAACAATAATCAAGCCCCTATTCAAATAAGAGCTAAAAGAGAATAGTATGATAAATGCATAAAATAAATGCTAGAGTGGCAAAAGCGTCACAGATTTGGTAATAGCATTGTTGACGCTTTTGCTCCATGTAAACTAGAGAACAAAAACATCACTAGACTTGCAATTCGATAATGCTTTCACTTCAAAGGACATAAAGATAAGATTAAATGTAAGATGAGCTAAGTTAATGATCTAAGATGATGGAGGCCTCTAACTTGGGGGTATAGAGACTTGCTAAATGACAAAAAATAGATATTTACTTGCTTGAACAAAGCTTAAGATGATCAAACAAGGTGTTAAATAAATGCAGATGCAATATATAAGATTAGTTAATGTGCAACATGATAAAATCTTAAGAGTTTCAAAACAAAGAAAGTGCAAAAAACAAATAAGAAGAAAGAGCACAGCCCAAGACTCAAAGTTATTTTCCATTTGTTTGCGAAAGCTTGCTAGTATGCTTATGGACACTTGAAAGCTTAAGCTTGGAGGCTTAAATGCTTGGTGCTAGGATGTTTGATGCTTGGATGCTTGGAGATTGTTTGGAGACTTGATTACTTGCAAGGAAGAAGAGATTGAATGCTTGCAAGGATAAGTGCTTCAAGCATGGCCTTCACAATATTGTGGTAATATTTTGGCATAACCTTGCCATGCAAAAATGGTGAATTCCTATGATTTGAGAGAGATTTTAGCATAATTTTGTTGCTTCAAAAGACTATGGATTGGGCTCTTTCAATTGTTGGCTTTATAGGAAGCCATGGTTCCTGGGGAAGAATTGCATTGAAGAGGACAATATTGAAGATGGGAAGAATTTAAAAGAGATCAAGAAGCCATTAATTAGAGAAGATTGAAAAAGGTAAATCTTGGATTTGAGATTTTTCATGGGAGTTACGAATCAAATCTCAAGCATCTAATCCATTAATGTGGGCACCTTAGGAGGACAAAAAAATTAAAATTTTTGATTTTGGCATACAATAGTCAAAAGCATTGATGGTGCTTTTGCTATCATGAACATTGGAAGTCAAATATGGGTAGGAAAGGTCAAAATTGAAAGGTTTGGTAAAAATGCCATTAACATTATCGCTCATGCCCTAATGCTTTCGCTCTTGGAGTAATAAATGCTTCAAATTTGGTCATAAGGAAGGTTGATTCAATTTGACTAATCAAAAGGCTAATGGATGAAGGGATTAACAAGATTGAAGATTAGCCTTATGCTTAAAATTGGTTGTCTACATTTATCTTTTAAGATACTTGGAAAATTGAACAAATGGATGTACATAAGTGGCCCAAGGTTATAATGGAAGATAAGTTGAATAGAAAAAATAGATGAAGTAAAGTGTCTAAAATGGATGAATAAATGAGGTATTTGAGTTAACAGAATGCCCGAAAAACAAGGTTATAAAAGTCTATACAAAGGAAAAATTTAGGGTAGCAATATAGATAAAAGAGCTAGGAAGAAAGAAGGTGCACTACCTTGTTGAGTTCAATCCCCACATATAAATATCATAAAAAAAAACATATATAGATACAAACATCAAATAGTGCGCAAGAACACTTACAGATCAATTAAGGACCAACTTGCATGAACTTGAAACTAGATAAAAGAGACTCAAAAATAAATTGAAACATAAAATATACTTGAGTTCTTATATAATGAAAGTAGATGAAAGAAATCCTCGATCCAACTCCTCCTGAAGATGGCCATCAACTCGATGGTGAGCATAGCAAATTCAACGAATGCCACTACGAAAATCCTCAAGCAGCTGGTTAGCAAATAGAATGAGGCCTCCGATCAGGAGGATACCACAAAGACACAAGGGGTGCTGTATTCGGTCCAGGGTGGATCCCAGTCTGTCACCTATAGGAGGATGGTGATTTTTTGGCTAAGTGGGTTTCACTTGTTGCTACTGTTATTTGGTCTTTCTGCTGGTCTAAAAGTTTTTTCATGTTTTTCTTTCTACTTCTGTTTATTCTCTTGTATTAAGACTCTACCTAAGAAGTTAGGACTTCGACCCTTTTTGTTATAAGGTTTTGGGATCCTCTTAAAAAACCCAGTTTGTATATAATTCCAAATTAAAAAAAAATAGATAAAAGAGATTCAAAAACAAATTAAAACATAAAATATGTATGTATGTAAGTAGCTATTGTACTTAAAAACAATGAAAGAAGTCCCGCCCAATGCTTAGGGCTTTGGCTCTTCTTCGAGAGGTCCAAGGTTTAAACTACGGCATGGACAAGTGTGTGAGGGGGTGAATGTGTGGTGTTAAATTCTCTATCGATAAGCATAGTTCTCGGCTTTAGGAGGGGTCATGGTTGAGGAGCCCGCTCAGCCTTGTACATTGGTCGTAGAAGTTTCTCACACTAACTAAAAAACAATGAAAGAAAAAAAAATTACTTTATTTTAAAATACAAAGCTTATTATTAATAATTATATTGATACATCCACACTAACTTAAATTCTATGCTTAAATTATTTAATAAAAAAATATTAATTAAATTAAAATTTAATTTAACTTTTATTTAAAAAAAAACTTGTTTCTTTTCAAATAAAATAATAATTATATTGATACATTCACACTAACTTAAATTCTATATTTAAATTATTTAATAAAAAATAAAAAATATTTATTAATTAAATTAAAATTTAATTTAACTTTTAGTTTTCTTTACAAAAGCTTGTTTCTTTTAAAATAAAATAAAAGCATGTTCTACAATCTGTAAGTATTGAACAGATCCAACCAACTTATATTCCTTGGATTCGTTATGTATAGGAGAAGACCCTCTTGTTGTGAGGACTCTCTTACTGTTCCATATGTTTATAAGGCATGCATAGATATTTCCTTTATATTTGAATTTTGAATTTTTTTTATTGAAGTATCAAAGTTTATTCGATCTGTTTACTTTGTTTAATTGATTGTTTAGGGTTAACAAGTTGTGACGGATGGAGCAGCAAGGAGGAGGAGCGAGAGGTCTAGGGGCATCAAACCCTAGGTGTGGGACTTCAGAGGGCAGATCAGCAGACGCGGCAGGTGGGGGCTGCGGCGAGATAGCGAGCCCCCGGGCGGAGGATGTGGACAAGGAAGTTCTTTTGGAACCGGTCCAAGGGCGTTGGGCGGATGCGGTTGAAGATTTCTACGAGGGGGACCCGAGGACTCTATGCGTCGGGATCAAAGGAAGAACCAAGAAGGAGACAAAGAGAAACACAGCAGCTGGAGACCTTCATATCTTAATGCTCTTCGCGGTAAGCAAAAATTATCCGACTCTTGTTTTAATCTAAAATCTGTCAATGGTAGGTTGCACATCCCGGATTCCTTAGCTCGGCATGTGGCTATGGAGGGCGAGAACATCTTTGGTGGCTAAATTTATGGGGGTGAGGCCGGACATGGAAGTCATAAGGAGATGGGCCATCCAAAAATGGCGGCCAAGGGCCGGTATGATGATTAAGGCTTTACCCAAGAGTTTTCTTTTGGTGACATTTCAATGTGAACGGGACATGGAAAGGACTCTCCAAGGAGGTCCTTGGTTTTTTGGGAAAAGGGGCTTGTATCCGAAGCGTTGGTCCCCCGATTTCAACCCCCGAGACTCGGAGTCTTTGGATTTGGCTCCTATTTGGGTTAAGATGCCGGGATTACCTCCGCTTTCTGGAGCGAACAAATATTGGGCGGGATAGCTACGAGAGATTGGAGAACTAATAGCTATTGATCCTGCAACCTTGAGCAAAACAAGACTCATGTCCGCTCGCATGTGTGTGTTGGCGGACCCGAGTAAAGAGCTCCCTAAATCCATTATTTTGTCGTCTATGTTTGGCCTTCATACTCAGGTATTTGAATATGAAAATATGTCTTTTAAGTGTAGTGTTTGTGGGAAGGTAGGGCACCGGGGTATCCACTTGCATTTCCAAGAACCGGCCCCCACTCCAAAATGCTGATCCTCAAACCCGAATAATATCCCTCCCCCATGAGATCTCCATTCCTACCCAACTTGGGCCTCAAGGACGTGGAGCTCAAAATCCGAATATCGGAGACCCTGTTCGCCCTATTGTAAGCAAGAGGCAACGTTTTAACCCTCCTCCCAAAAATTCCTATGCCCCAAAACCCTCTCACGGGGAGGCTGGTCCCTTTGATGGGAACCCTCAAGCTCAATTTGCTCCTAAGATGATACAGCAAGCCTCAGAGCCAAATAACAAAGGAAAGAACCCCATAGATCAACGCCCTGGGGAAAGTAAGTTTGATTGGGTGATACGGGAGGCCTATGGAGGCTCGGTGGAAGTGGTCCCATGTCCTGCAGAGGAATTTATGGGAAGAAATTCCAAGGAGATCAACATCCCAGTGGAGAACGGTTTTGATGCATTAAATCATTTGAAGGGAGATCAGATGGACGACCAAGAAGTGGAATGCGAGGTAGAGGAGACTCAAGAGAAGGATTTAGAGGAGAAAAATCGAGAGGAAGGAGCGAGGAAACTAATAATACGAGGCAAGGATACTCGGGAGGAAGAGGTGAACCACCAAGATCGGTGTAACCCCAAAGCAGGGAAAAAGAATCTACTAATCAAGAAGCTAAGAGCACGGAATCATCTCCATTGTCAAAAAGACCGGTTAACCTGGAAAGCCAGATTGTTACCCCAAATACCAAGACTGACCTACCCAAGATGGTTACTAGAAGCCAAGTGAATCCTAAGGAACTTCAACCTAGAGCGGATGTATGGGGATATGGTTCGGTAGGAAGAGGGAAACCTAGCAATGCTTGCCTTAAGGCGAGAAAGAAGCGAGAGCGAGGAGTGGGCGATGGCACTCAAGCGGTATTGCTCTTTGGGGCGAAGGCTCGAGGATCCAAAGCCCATAAATGAAGATTCTTTCATGGAATATTCGTGGGAGTAATCCTGCCAAAAATAAGAGCTTTGTATGCTCTTAGACAAGAACACAAACCGGATATGATTTTCTTGCAAGAAACTAAAATGGAGGAGAGTAGAGTTATTCCTTTTAAGAATAGGACTTGGCGAGAAGGTGAAGTAGTAGGCCAAGAGGCCATTGGAGCAGCGGGGAGGGTTCTTGGTTATGTGGAACAAAAATGTGATTGATAGTAGAGTGATTCCGATGTCTAGTTGGTTTATTTGTCTCTTATGTGTGGATAAAACCACGCGGGAAGAGTGGATCTTAACGAATGTATATGCTCCGAGTTAGACGAGGGAGTGAGAAGGGTTCTTTGGAGTCGGCTAGGCTGAATTGAGGGAGACGGTCCCCAACTACCCTTGGATTGTGGCGGGGGATTTCAATTGCTACCTTAATCCTGTAGATAAATTGGGGGGCTCTCAAAGAATAGCTGCTGATATCTATGAGTTTAGAGATTTTGTTGAGCAACATGAGGTGATGGATGTGGACTGCGTAGATTCTCCTATACATGGTCTAACAAAAGATTGAAGGAAAACCAAATTCGAGATAAGATTAGATAGGTTTCTTCTTTCTCAAGAATGCCTGGAGAGGTTTGGGGACTCTTCATTAACGGCACTCCCAAGAATCGGGTCCGATCACAACCCAATTCTATGGGAAGCGAGGGGAGGACTCTAAGAAAAGATACATCGGACCCTTTCGATTCGAACTTATGTGGTTCCAACATCGGGATCTCAAGGATCCGGTTGCCCAATGGTGGGACAAAAAGTATAATGGTTCGAAACCGGCCCAAGTGGCATGTAAACTAAGGAATGTGAAGGCTAACATTAGAGAGTGGAACAAAACTTCCTTTGGCAATATTTTTGTTAAAAAGGCGAGAACTAAAAGACAAGATCAATGAACTACGGGAGAAGTTGAAGTCGGAAGCGACTTACGAGAGGATCGAGAAACCGGGAGAGGGAGGCTGTTGGCCGAATACCACACGATGCTAGGATTTGAAGAAACCTTTTGGAGGCGAGAAATCCAGGCTGCGTTGGTTAAAGGAGGGTGACGAGAAATACAAAGTTCTTCCATGTCTCTACTCTTCGCCACGGGAGTACTAACAAAATTAAGGAGATCAAGATGGCCGATGGGTCTAACACCAAAGATATGGAAGACATAAGGAGGGAAGCGGTTGAGTACTTTAAATCGTTGCTAGAAGATGTAAATCCGACTATTGAAGAAGAGGACTCTCTGTTGGCAGCCATTCCACCCCTCGTGGCGATAATCTTAATGGATTCTTACTTAGTCCTTTCACAAAGGAGGAAATCAAGAAGGTCGTTTTTGACATGGATGGTAACGACTCCCCGAGGACCGGATGGCTTCCCTGCGGCTTTCTTCCGAAGTTTTGGGATATCCTAGGCAATGATGTAGTGGAAGCTATAATTGAGGCTCAAAAGGACATGGAAATCCCGAGAAGGAGTTAATGCTACTTTTTTAGTCCTCATCCCTAAACTAGTGGGAGCAATGGAATTTTCCAGTTTTCGCCCTATCAGTTTATGTAACACTCTGATGAAGATTCTCACAAAAACAATCGCCAATAGGTTGAAGGTTATCCTTCCTTTCATCATTGATATGAACCAAGGTGGCTTTGTGAAAGGGCGACAAATATTGGATGGTATCATCACAATTCATGAGGTTATTCATTCAATGGTGACTAGTAAGGAAGCGGGTATGTTACTAAAGCTTGATATGAATAAAGCCTACGACCGGGTCTCATGGCGGTTCCTCACCAAGATTTTGGGTAAGTTTGGTTTATGTCCCCTAGTGGATTAAGTTGATTTTTAGTTGTATCTCTACTACAAGATTTTCTGTCATGGTGAATGGGTCACCCTCCGGTTACTTTAAGAGTGAAAGGGGGTTGCGACAAGGAGATCCTTTGTCTCCATACTTGTTTATTATTTTAGCGGAAGCATTGGGTAGGAACATTTCAGCAGCGGTGGCAGATGGTCAATTGGAAGGTTTTAAACCGGCCTCAACAGCAGGGCCAGTGTCTCACCAACGGTTTGTGGATGATACAATCATTGTGTCCAAAGCCTCGGTGCCTCAAGCTAGGAAGTTGAAGAGAATTCTAACCAAGTATGAGACAGAAGCAGGACGGTACATAAACTATAAGAAGAGTAGCATCTATTTCTTTAACACGCCTGGTGGGAGGGAGGAAAGAATAGCTAACCTCTTCGGTTGTGGAAAGGAGCTTCTACCAGCAACTTATCTAGGCATGCCTATGTTCGAAGGAAGAATGAAGGCTACTTTGTGGAACTCAGTCATTGACGGGATCTCCAAAAAGTTAGCGAGGGTGGAAGGGCGACCTTCTCGGCTCCGCGAGGAAAAGCCTTATTAGTTCAAACTACTTTACGGAGCATTCCAATTTCTTGCATGTCTCTATTTAGAATGCCTGCAAAGGTCCGAGCTACATTGGAGCTAATTCAACGCAACTTCTTGTGGTCGAGGTTCGAGAGGAGAGAAAGAGAATTTCATTGGTAGCATGGAATCGGGTGTGTGCAAGCAAGGATCGGGGGGCACTGGGGTTAAAGAGAATGAAAGAATTGAATCAAGCTACGATTGGCAAACGGGTATGGAGATTTATCAATAATGATCAATTGGGATGGGTAAAACTTCTTAAGGCAAAATATATCGAAATAATCGGGACTTCTGAAAGGTGATAATCTTCCTAGAGGATCCTATTTTTGGAATTGTTTGCTCGAATGTCGGGAGGTAGTCGGGAAAGGCATCAGATGGAGAATTGGTAATGGAAGACAAGTGGACTTTTGGAAAGACCCGTGGTTGGAAGAGGCCCCTATGAAAGATAACTTAGACCTTCAAGTCCTCCAACATAAACTTTCGAAGGAAATGGGAGGAAAAGTAGGGGATTTTATTGCTGTAGCACAGAAACTTCTTCTTGGAAGAAAATCACGAGTTCATAATCCGTCGAGCAAGAGAAGGTGGCCCTAACCAAACTCAATGATGCTTTAAGGGTGTTCCTGATCATTCCTGGGGAGGAAGAGACAAGGCGATTTGGGGCAAAACTACAAGTGGGATCTATTCGGTAAAAGCGCCTATAAGTTAATCCACTCGGGATTCAATGGGTGGACTCCGACTTACGTTATTTGGTTAAATAATTTAACCCCAAAAATAGCTTTCTTCTTTTGGTTGGCGAGTTCAAAATAAGATCCGACAACGAGATAATCTGCAAAGGAGAGGTTTCCAATTCATCAATCGATGTATCTTGTGTGAGAAAGCAATAGAATCTGTAAGTCATATATTTCTAACTTGTGATTTTTCTTGTACGAGTCTTCCAAATGATCTGTCCAAATTTCATATAGATTGGGTCTGTCCAAATAGCATGTCGACTTACGCATACGGTGGGCTTCCCCCTTAGGGCAAAGCTTTTGACTTGGCTCCGGAAGCTCGGCTTACCCCATTTTTTATGGGGGATATGGAATGAGAGAAATAAGAGAGTATTTAAAGGACGTAAGAAAGATCCCGGGTTATGTGGCAATAAAATAATCGAGCTTTGAAAGAAAAGCTGGAAAACTTTCTTCTTCAAAAATGAGACCATGTCTCTAAGGGAAAGGAGGATTTTGCGGAGCCGGGAGAGGAACTTCCAGGACCTAGACATTACAACCAACCCACGGGATGGTGTCAAGTGGATACCCCCCACACAAAAGTGGGTTAAGTTTAATTTTGACGGGGCGAGCTAAAGGAAATCCGGGGCTGCGGGAGCGAGGAGGAGTTTTGAGAAATGAGGAAGGAAAAGTGGTCCTTGCCTTTCTCGAGCCTTTGGGAACTCAAACAAATCATTTTGCGAAGCCCGAGCTGCATGCGAGGCAATGAGAATTGCCGGACTTGAGGGTTATAAGGAAGTTATCTTTGAAGGGGATTAGCTTAATATAATCAAGGCAATTAAGGAGGATAAAGACCCCAGTTTGGACCATATTGGAGCTTATCCTAGAAGCAAAGATTCATAAATCTCATTTGGTTAATGCCCGAATCCAACACACCTTCAGAGAAGGGAACCAGGCGGCGGATCTAATGGCAAATATTGCAGTTTCTGTTGGGGAGATGCAAATTTGGAAGGATAACTTCCCTCAAGAACTATTGGTGTTGGTTGCTAGAGAAGAGCTAAGATCAAACCTGTTAGAGCATCAGGAGATCAGAGGGGCTGATGATGAGTAATCCGACGAGATGGAATTAGGCGAGAAAAGGCATCCCATTTGTTGGGGCACTGGGAGGTGACAAGTGTACGGTCCGGCAACCTAGTGTTAGTAAGTGCTAGGTGTTGTTTGGTTTTTGTTTTATCTGAATAGTCAAGCGACAAGTATAGGGTTTGTGGACTCTAAGTATGGCTTAATGTGAGTCTTAGAAAGATCCATTTTGTATTTTGATTATACGGGCTTGATGCTAGAACCGGCCCATTTTGACTTTGTAAAAGGTTTGTGGACCTTATAACCACCTCTACCTTATACCAAAAAAAAATTGATTGTTTAGGGTTCATGACATTAAAATTTTAAATTCTTCTTTTCTTTAAAAGATAGGTTAGTAAGTATTTATTAATAGATTATTTTATTTGAAGGTTTTTTATTTTTATCCAATAAACTAAGGTTTATAAAAATTTTTAATACGAAAAAAAAAATGATTTTATTATCTTTATCTAATAAACTAAGGTTTATGATTTTTTTTATGCGAAAAAAAAAAAAAATCTTATCTTACTGGTAAGTTTCTTAAATTTTTGGAAGGAGGTTTGGGGTTCAAACTTGACGACATGTGCTGGATACACAAAAAAAACCCTCAATTAGTTTGAGGGATATTCCCGGATGGGATAGGTCTCCTGAAACAGAAAGTCTTGGCCCTTAGGGATACGAGGAACAATTTTCGTTAACATAAGGTTTTTAAGGGTGAGTGAGTAGTCGAGTTGGTGTGAGGCTACCAACGATACATACCATGGGTCCATTCAACTCCGGTTCAAATCACACTGACTATCATAAGTTCTTTTGTCCCTGAGGGTTAGGTAGATTGGCAAGTGCTAGTGTGGCTGGGCATTTACCAAGAAGAGACCTAGGTTCAAACCTTGGGGGTGCCATTTAGTAAAAGAAGTAGTTTGATATGAATACTCTAAATGCACACTAGATCGACGATGATGATACCTCACACCGAATCAACAACAACTAGATGACTAGACTTGTTGGGAGCAGTCTCTATAGTTTAAACCCTGCACTTACCAGTTACTAAAAATAGTGACTCTAACCAACTTCCTTATGTAAAAAAAAACTTTAAAACTCTTAAAAATCTTAAATTAAAAAATAAATAAATTATCTCCTACTTTCCTTTAAGTTTTTTTACTACCATATGACCTATAACCTAAAAGCTAATTTTAACTAATATAGTTTTGAAACACTTCAGCTCAATGTTTTTGATTTTTTATTTTAGTAACCTGAGTTTAAATTATTAAAAAAACATAATACCATACTCTAAAAATTGTAACTTCAATTATACCAACCATTATAGTTCTTATTACTTTAAAAAAAAAAAAACAAGACATAACCTCTCCAGCCGGACTGTCATAACTACATCGAACACAAGTTGAAACCGTGGTTAATCCGGAGTGCAAGCATTTATTCTACTCCAAGACCTGAAGAAACGTGGCCGCTACCCGGAGCAAAAGCGAGGAAGCAAGACCGCCTTGTATTTGATTTCAACCTTCATAAAGATCTAATTTTTGAAATAATTCCTCTAATCCACAAAACTCGCAACAAAATCAACTGGATTGGTATTGACCCAGATCACACCAGACAAAAGAAGGGAGTAGAAAGAAAGAATCGTTACTTCACTTGGATAATTGGAGAGGAGAAAGAAAAAAAGAAAAACCTTCAATTGCTGCTGTAGTTACAGAGGTTTTACTTCAACAATCAGGACCTGAAAGCAGAATCTTATACCGGTTAAAAACCATGATAGGAACAGGAAGGAGAAGGGCCAGCGAACATTCAATTAGGTCCCTGAATTTAATACTCAAGAATGTAGATTTTACTAGATTAATGTCAACATGCAGAGCAGTGGTGCTGCCGAGATTTGGGGGCCCAGAGGTTTTAGAGGTTCGTCACAATGTGGTCATTCCAGATTTGGGGGCTTCAGAGGTGCTAATTCGATCGGTTGCCGTGGGCATCAATCCTTTGGATTGCCGGGTGAGTTCAAATCTTATACTGGGAAAATAATTTTTAACTGTGTTTTCTTGTGTGAACGAAAGGGAAAGACATAAACAGAGGAAGAACAGTGGAAAGGAGGGTAGTAGATTGATTGTATTTAAAATCGTTGATACTGGGATTTAAACTGGTTTCATCTGCATTAGACCAAAAACCATATTGAAGGAGTTGGAGAATATTATATTATTTAGTAGAAGAGAAAGAACCCATTCGAAATATTAGATGAGGGTGTGAATTATTAGATTAGGATGTGTAATTTATATTTTCCTCAACTATGTGTGAGAAGAGTTTAAGTGTCATGCAATAAGGTATCTCAAGTATGCGTGAGAAGAGTCTTAAGTGTCATGTCATAAAGTGTGCAAGTGTATAGAGTGTGAGAGTGTGCAGTGTCATGTAATAAGGTGTGCGTGAGAAGAGTCTTAAGTGTCATGTCATAAAGTGTGCAAGTGTATAGAGTGTGAGAGTGTGCAGTGTCATGTAATAAGGTGTGCAAGTGTATAGAGTGTGAGAGTGTGCAGTGTCATGTCATAAGGTGTGCAAGTGTATAGAGTGTGAGAGTGTGCAGTGTCATGTAATAAAATGTGCAAGTATTTAGTAAACCAAGAGTTGTGTGTAGGTATTAAAGTATACAGGTGAATAGTCACATGTGTGTGGCAAGATGTAAAGTCAAGAGACATGAAACATTTGTATAATGTGAAGAATAGGAAAGGATTTTTTGATGTATGAGGAGAGCAATAGACAAAGTATTGAAATATCACTTCTAAGGTTATATTATGGAAACAAAAGATGTAAAGTTATGAAATGTTTGTTTTATGTGAGGAATAGGAAAGGATGCATCTCTTGGATATGTGAGGAGAGCAATAGACAAAGTATTGAAAATGTCACTTCTAAGGTTATATTATGGAAACAAAGCTCGAGTTATTTTATCTAAAAAGTATATAAAGATTGTAATGAGACTATGATCAAGAATCTTGTATATTTGATCAATAATTTATTTTGAAATATTTTGTTATTTCATTCATATGGTTGATTTATATTGGCCAAGCATTATTTTTTTTTAATAGGTTATATGTGGTAGAGTGTGAGAGTGTGCAGTGTCATATAATAAAATGTGCAAGTATTTATTAAACCAAGAGTTGTGTGTAGGTATCAAAGTATACAGGTGAATAGTCACATGTATGTGGCAAGATGTAAAGTCAAGAGACATGAAACATTTGTATAATGTGAGGAATAGGAAAGGATTTTTTGATGTATGAGGAGAGCAATAGACAAAGTATTGAAATATCACTTCTAAGGTTATATTATGGAAACAAAAGATGTAAAGTCATGAAATGTTTGTTTTATGTGAGGAATAGGAAAGGATGCATCTCTTGGATATGTGAGGAGAGCAATAGACAAAGTATTGAAAATGTCACTTCTAAGGTTATAATATGGAAACAAAGCTCCAGTTATGTTATCTAAACAGTATATAAAGATTGTAATGAGACTATGATCAAGAATCTTGTATATTTGATCAATAATTTATTTTGAAATATTTTGTTATTTCATTCATATGGTTGATTTATATTGGCCAAGCATTATTTTTTTTTAATAGGTTATATGTGGCTTCTATTGGGGGCCACTCCCATCAAAATACCAAAATATTACATTTGTTGTAGCATACATTTTTATCATGACTTTTTCATTTCTTTTTCTCTTAAATATATTCTTCAACTTCCTCAAAGTGCTATGTTTCCACAATCAACTCCTTGACATCATTTTGATTAAGACATAAAATCTCACTTGGCTAGTTGCCTTCTAAAATTTGAATTTCATCGAGATGAAGATCAACACCATAATTCGCTAATTTATCTGCTACTCGATTTCCTTCTCTATAAATATGCTCACACTACTAGGAGATTACCTCTAGTAATAGATGATGAACATCAACAATAATATTATTTTTTATCCAGTCTCCACATCCATTTTTGTTAATAGCATTGATGATAATTTGTGAGTCCCCCTCAATTGAAATATATTTCCATCCTTTTTCTGTTGCAATTTTAATCCCTGTAAGAAGTGCCCTAGCCTCTACATAGTTGTTAGTTGAAGTTCCATATGATTCTGAATAAGTGAGGAGAATTTTGCCTTCACTATTTCTAAAAACACCACCTCCACCAACTTTTCTTGGATTTCCTTTAGAAGCACCATCAAAATTAATTTTGATAAACCCAATTTTTGGACATTTCCATTTTACCATAGATCAAAGTAGATCCTTTGTTTTAATTTCGTTGTCGTAGATGACTCTTCCATGTATGTTCAAATCCTGTAGCCAAGTTATTAGCACCTCTTTTTCTACAATTGAGACTTCCCATGATGAGCACCATATTTGTAGACATTCTGCAAGAGAGGCACTAATACGGTTCCAAACTTGGGCATGATTTTGATATTTATTTTTAAAAATTCTATTATTCCTTTCAAGCCATAAATTCCAACAAATAATGGTAAGGCCAATCCTCCAAAGAATACATAATGCTTTAGCTTTGAAATAATTTATCCAACATTTTATCAACTCTTTCAATGTTGATGGAGCTACCCAATATAATTTCATATTTTTAAAAAATAACCCCAAATGGTGTGAGCAAATGAATAATGAAGAAGTAAATGGTCTGATGTTTCTAAATCCTTCTCACATAAGGCACATCTAAAGGGTCCATAATATCCTCTTCTTTGTAGACTCTCTCTGTAAGAATCTTACTTTGAATTGCTAACCAAAGAAATGTTGAGGCCTTAGGGAGAGCCTCTAATGACCAAATGTTCTTCCAAGGAAAATCTTTGGGAGAAGGAAATTTTGATTGTTCTAAATCCTCATATCCCAACTTGATTGAGTATCCACCATCCTTTGATAAATTCCAAACCAACTCATCCTTTCATGTAAAAATTGGTAAATAAAACTCTCGAAGCATATTTTGAAGTTCATCTGCAATTTGTTTGAGTTCCTCTCCTTCAACTAGGTTACTAAAATAAATCCATGATCTGGAGTTTTTGCTCATAATAATATAATCTTTGACCTTTGGACCTTTACATGCTAGGCATGCTTGAGCCAATGGTTTCCATTTTGAGTCAGAGATAAGAGGATAAGGCTTCAACCAAGCATTAGACCAAAAATTTGCATAACTCCCCTCATTGATTGACCATCTAATATGTTTCTTTATCAATTGTAAACTCTCTGATATGAAGTTCCATGTTGATGATCCTTTGGGTAGAGTTATTTTCCTAAACAATTTCATTGCATCAAGAGAACCTATATATTTTTGAAGTAATATTTTTACCCAATTCTTTCTTTGATCTCTGAATAATCTCCACCCAAGCTTTGCTCCTAATGCCAAATTCATAAGTCTACAATTTTGCAAGCCTGCTCCTCCAATATTCTTTCCTTTGCAAACCCTATCCCACTTACAAAGAGGAAACCTAAATTTTTCTTCACAACCTTTCCATAGAAAGTCTCTTTGAATTTTATCAATTTCTGATGCAATACCTGTTGGCAGTCTTGAAAGTGACATCATATAAATAGGAATGGATTGCAAAGTAGTCTTTATGAGTTGTAGCCTTCCTGCCATGGTTAAGAACTTACCTTTCCAACCTGCCAAGCAAGCTTTCATTCTATCCAAAAAAGAGATCCAAAGCTCCTTTTTATTTCCTTTATCAGACAAAGGAATACCCAAGTAGGTTGATGGAAATTTTTCAATTTTAAACCCTAAAATATTCACAATAATTTGTTGTAAATCTAGGGTAGTATTAATGAAAAAATCCTGGATTTTGAAGTATTTACCAACTGTCCAGTAGCCTTCTCATAACATGATAATATTGATTTGAACTCCATGGCCTCATTGATTGAGGGATGGCCCAAAAGAAAAGTATCATCAACAAATTGGAGATGAGATTCAAAGGGACCATTTTTTGCAACTTGAATACCCTTGATTTTTCCTTCCATTTTTGCCTTTGAAAAGGCTCTCCCTAATGCTTCTACCAGAATAATGAATAGATAAGGAGAAAGAGGATCACCTTGATGAAGTCCACAAGATGACTTGAAGTACCCAATAGGAGAACCATTGATCAAAATAGAAAATTTTGTAGTGCTATAACAATATTTAATCCACTCACACCAACTATAATCAAAGCCAAACTTTTTGAGAATAACATGTAGAAAATTCTAGGAAACCCTATCATATGCTTTGTTCATATCTAATTTCAAAAGCATACCTGGTTTTTCATAGAATGAAGAGAATGTATGGCCTCTTGTGCAATAATTATACCATCAAGAATTTGTTTACCCTGAACAAAGCCACCTTGTTCCTCTGAGATAAGACACCCTAGAATGCCCTTTAACCTGTTTGCCATAATTTTTGAAATGATCTTATAAATCATATTACAAAGGCTTATTGGATGAAAATTATCAAAATATTTTGTGTCATATTTCTTGGGAACCAAGGTAATAAAAGTAGCATTGATCTCACTTATTATAGCCTTCCTTTTTTGAGCCTCTTCAACCATCTAACATATCACTCTTCAATAAATCCTAAAATTTTGAAATAAAATTGTAGGAAATCCATCGGAGCTAGGTGCCTTGTTAGGATGGAAAGAGAAAACTGCTTCATGGAGCTCCTCCATAGATATCTTCTTCATCAAGCTTTCATTTTGTCCCTGAGTGATAATTGATGGAATATTTTGTAGAAGTTTTTCTTGTGCCTCCTTATCTTGCCTAGAATCTGATAAAATATTTTTGAAATAATTTATTGCTTCCTTCCTTATATCTTCTTCATCCTCAATATTTCTTCCATCTAGAGTTATAATATTTTTAATATGATGAACAAAAATATTGTTTTTGTTGTAGCATGATTTTTTGTATTTCTATCTCCTTCCTTGAGCCATTTCTCTCTAGATTTTTGGAACCAATATGACTCCTTTTTCAATGCATTATGATAATCAAAAAGTAATTGTTTTTCTTTCACATAAGAATCTTGGTCCATTCCATTAATTTCTACTATCTCTTGTAAATTTTTGAGCTTGGATTCAATTTTTTTTTTCTTTAAAAATGTTACCAAAATATTTGACATTCCATATCTTCATTTGCTCCTTTAAATATTTCAACTTTTGAACAAACCTGTACATACATGATCCTTCAAATTTTGATTCATCCCACCATAACATAACCATCTAGAAAAAATCAGGGTCTTGGAGCCACATAGACTGGAAGCGAAATGGCTTTGGATGACCATTGTTAGGTGACTCACAAGTCAAAAGAATGGGTTTGTGATCTAATCCTGCTCGTAATAAAATATCTGAAGAGATTGTATACTTTGTTTGCAACCATTTATTGGATAACAAAAATCTATCTAGTCTTTCTGCTATATGATTTTTTCCAATGCATCTATTATCCCATGTGTATTGAAAGCTTGAGGGACTAACATCCCAAAGGTCATTTGAATTGACAAATGAAGCAAAATATTGCATTGATTTAGACCATCCTAGAATGCCACCCTTCTTTTCCAAAGGAGATATAATAATATTAAAATCACCCCCAAGAATCCATAGATCACAATGAATCATCATTGTATTTGACAAAAATATACTAAGGTCCTTCCAACATCTTTCATGAGGAGTAACTATAGTTGGAGCATATACATTTATAACCCCAACTTTGATGTTTTCCTCTTTCTTGCAAAATAATCCAGCAACCCAATTACTTTTTGCTTCTAATAGTTGTCCATCCCATTTGCATTTGTCCCATATTATTGCAATACCACCTGAAGCTCCTGTAGAAGAAACTGCTAAACAATCACCTGTCTTCCAAATCTTCTTAAAAGCATCCTTACATTCCTCACTGCTTAATTTTGTTTCTTGTATTAAAATAAACTCGAGGCTATAACAACCTATTAATTCCTTAATAACTCTTTTTTAGGGGTTTTATTCATACCCCTAATATTCCATGATATCATTTTCATCATCAACACTTTTTATTTTTATTAGTGGGCTTAGCCCCACTTCTTGTTAACACCTGTGATATTTTTATTTGGCTTCCTAGATCAATATCCTTTTGAGTTTCTTTTTCTCTTTGTTCTTTTTGTGATAGCCTTCCTCTCCTTCTTCCATTCTTGCCAACACTCTCATCTTCATCAATCTCTTCCATTTTTTCATATTGTTCAAAATGAGACTTATCTTCTAAAGATTTATGTTGCCCTAAAGAGTCGAAAGTGCAAGGAATAGCCTCATTAACATTTTCTTCTTTATGTTGCCTTGAAAACTCTAAACTGCATAGATGATCCTCCATAGTCATCACTTTCTTATGTTGTACTTAAATACCTAAATTTCCTTGGATATCCTCTATAATATTTTCTTTACTATACTGCTCTTGAAATCCTAAAGTGCAAGGAATACACTCCATACTACTTTCATTTTTATTGTAAGGAGAATATTTTAAGCTACTTGAGGATAATAAAGGTGATTTACCTAGATTAAGCTTGACCTCCTTCACCTCATTTGCTTTAAAATTTGTCTCCCCATATTCCTTTATATTAAAATTTGTCTTCCCCTCTTCCTTCGCACCTTTAGCTCCTTTTATATTTGAACTTGCGCATTGTACTTCCTCATCTCCCATATCATTTTTTCCTTCTAATGACTGATTCGAGTGAACTGTAATGGCCTTTGCCATCTGATGATGTAGAGGGATTTTTCTAGCCACTTTCTTAGGAGTGGAAAATCCTTGATTTGACCTAGCTTCTCCTGTGATATGGTCTCCTTGTTTCAAATTGAAACTACCCTCATGCCCAAAAAATTCCATCTCTTCCTCCATTTTCACTTTGCAGTCTCTTGCCATGTGCCCAGTTTCATGACATTTGTGACATCGGAAATGCAATATTTTCATAATCCACTTGTTGATCCCATTCTCTTGATTCAGATTTAATCCTAATCGATTATGGTAAAGGTTTAGAAATATCCATGGCAACACATATTCGAGTGTATACAACATGCCTTCTCTCCTTAGTAGTTGGTCCCTCCTGGATGAATTCACCTAGAGTATTACCAATATTCTTCAAAACCTCCTTATTGATGAGTTGATAAGGAAGTCCAAAAAGCCTAATCCATACTGGAAGCCTTTTAATAGTTTTTGTGTCCATAAAAAATTCTCACTCCAAGGTCTTAAATATAATGCATCTTTACCCCTAAACCATGGGCCTCCATCCATTATTTTATCCCTTATTTCTGAACTAGAGAAAATAATGAGAAAAAATCCTTTTGGAAGAAAATTCATGGAGTAATTTGAATTCAATCCCCATTTCCACTTAATCCAATTTTGAATCTCAGAAAAACCTGGCCAATATCCATGAAACTTACAAATTAACCCTCTAGTTTTAAGAATCATTATATCATGCTCAATCATCTCATCCTTGATAATCACTTCTGGTGTAGAATCTGCTACCTGGACTGGGTTTTCCATAGATTCTCTCTTCCTCTTATTGCTAGCTAGGGCATCCAAACTTCCAACTTGGCCATTCACACTTTCAGTAAGCACTTTCACAAATGACTTTCTTTCCATGTTACCTAAATTTTTTGCACTCACTATTGGCTGCACTCACTCCTGGCTCGTGCTTGCACTCGCTACCGGTTGCACTTGCTCCCAACTCGCGTTCGCACTCGCTACCCGTTGCACTCACTCTCGGCTTGCGCTCGCACTCGCTACCGGCTGCACTCACTCCCAACTGGCTCGTGTTTGCTACCGGCTGCACTCACTCCTAGCTGGCTCGCGTTCACTCAATCTATAATTCATCTTCATTTTTAAAACTAGGCTTTTAACAAAATCATTCATTGGCCAAACATTATTTGATTCGATATTGTTATTATTAAAAGATCCTGGATATTAGAACTTGTGATTTAATCTGATTAAAAAACCATCAGTGGTATAGAGCTTGTTGGCCAAAAAGCTAACACCAGAAGATCTGGTGTGAATTTGAAAGAGTGAAGATTTAAAGTTTGTTGGAGGAGAAATTTGATAAGCTAGCATCAAAGTTGTCCTCTGGTGTGGATTTGGAGATTGAGAAAAGAAGAATATTTGAAGGAGGAGCACATGAATAAAACGTAGGCCAAGGAAGTTTATTTCGGGTTATTTTTATCTTGGCATTTTTTAAAAGTCTTTTGTAAGAAGATATATTTAGCGCTGGTTATTTATTGAAGGCAGAGCCTAAGCTAAGGTAAAGTCTGAACATCCAGAGAATAGAAGCCAAATGGATATGGAGACGTCTATTGTGGAGCACCTATAGTAGCTGAGAAAAGACATATTTAGGCAGTGCTTGAGAGAAAGGAAAAATACTCAGCGAGGAGTCCGAGTGTGGAGTCGAATCACCTAAAGTCAAGCCATCTGGAAGCGTGGAGTTGAGCTTGTGAGTGAGTTGAGGTGAAACCAGCCAAATAGAGCAGCTAGCACCTATGAAAAAGCTGAGTAAAACAGTGGAATAAAGGATAGCAATGAGAGCCTGTGAAGCACTTGTGACCAAAGCTGAAGGACAACGAAGTGTGTAGCGTGATAGCCGCCTAAAAGCGTAAGAGAAAGTGCTCGAAGAGGAGCAGTCTTCTCAGTTTCAATAACAAAGATGAAAGATTGGAAACGTCCAAACGTTATTCACCTAAGATAATCATTCGCCTTGACAAGCTTGATGTGCCCTGACACGCCCTAACGAGTCTGACATGCTTTGACATTGTCTGACAAGTTTGACAAAGGCTAAGTGAGGATGAAGCGGGAGGTAAGGTTTTTCAAATCAAAATTTTGGGTGAGTTCTAAAATTCTAGGAGCTATAAGATGCAAAAGTAAATTATTTTTTGATTAATGCTTAAGTTGGAGTGATACGAAGTAGATTAAAGCTTAAAACTTGATTATTTGAATAAGTGAAATTGAAATTTGAATTTGAATTTTGGAGAGAGAAGGATTTATTAATTGAATTTGATAATTATTTGAAAAATTGATTTGATTTGAAGATTGATGAAAGAATTTGAAAAATTGATTTTTATTGAAAAGAATTAAATTGGAGTGATAAGAAGAAAAAAAATGATTAGTTGATTAAAACCTGAATTTGAAGATTGATGAATGCGAAATTGAATTTTGCAAATTTGATGAAGGTTGAAGAAATTTGATTATTGTTTTGATTTTGTGAAATTGAAAATTTGATTATTGAAGAAGTTGATTATTTGATTCAAGAAATTAAAATATGGGAGAAATAATGATTTCAATTTCAAAGGAATTAATTTGAAGAATTTAAAAAAATTGTTTATTTGAAATTTGGGAGACATAAAGGAATTCAACATCAAAGGAATTAATTGAAAAAATTGAGAAAAAAATCATCATGGATAGAAGACAAATGAGATTAAAAACATATCTCATATTGGGACTTGTGATTTAATCTGATTCAAAAACCATTAGCAGTATCAGAGCTTGTTGGCCAAAAAGCTAGCACCAGAAGATCTGGTGTGAATTTGAAAGAGTGAAGATTTAAAGTTTGTTGGAGGAGAAATTGATAAGCTAGCATCAAAGTTGTACTCTAGTGTGAATTTGGAGATTGAGAAAAGAAGAATATTTGAAGGAGCACATGAAGAAAACGTAGGCCAAGGAAGTTTATTTCGGGTTATTTTTATCCTGGCATTTTTTAAAAGTCTTTTGTGAAGAAGATGTATTTAACACTGGTTATACAATACTTGACTGAAAGTTTTGATGGGAATCAGGACATATCAATGAGATAAAAAACACTTCTATACTCCATCTATAGACAAGCTAAAGATGAAAACTTTTAAACTTTTGGTTATTACTTACACTCAGAGCTCACTGAAGCACAAGAAAATTCTAAAGATACTATTATAATACCTATTAATATAGGTAGGATAATGTATATGGCATTACTTACACTTGAAATTTATGAAGGACAAAAATCAAAAGCAAGAAGAGCTGATTAAAATTCTAAAGGATAAATCAGTGATAGAAGACATCGGTTGTGACACAAATGATTTATGTCATACATTTCTGGATATAGATAAAGAATGTAATGAGATGTTATTACATCCAACATATAGCAGTAGATTTGAAAATAAAAGTCATCAAACTCAGAAATTAATTATTGCGATGACTCATTGATTCAATGTTCAAAATTAACATTAGTAGGATAACATCAAAATCAAGATCAAGACAAAGAAGCACAAGGCAAAGAAGGAGAACATGTTAACAAGACGATACCAAAAGTTAAAACGATGGATCAGGCACAGTGCAAGATTGTCTAGTAGGGACAATAGGCAGAATCTATGGATGAACACGAGGCAAAAGATGAAGATGAAGTTTGAAGACTAAAGTCTTCAAAAACCAAATAATGTAATACAGGGGGGTGTTGGAGAATATTACATTATTTGGTAGAAGTGAAAGTACCCCCATGGTACATTTGTACATATTGTAAATATTAGATTAGGGTGTGAAATTTATATTTCCCTAAAGTATGCGTCAATGTGTGAGAAGAGTCCAAGTGTCATGTAATAAGGTGTGCAAGTGTGTAGAGTGTGCAACTATCATGTACTAAAGTGTGAAGTAAACCAAGAGTCATGTGTGTAGGTGTAAGTATACAAGTGAAGAGTCACATTTATGTGGCAAGATGAAAAATCAAGAGACATGAGAGGTTTGTCTTATGTGAAGGATAGAAAAGGATGCATCTTTCGGATTTGTGAAGAAAGCAATAGACAAAGTATTGAAAGGTCACTTTTAAGGTTATATTATGGAGACAAAGGCCTCATGTATTGTATTTGAAAAATATATGAAGATTGTAATGAGAATATGATCAAGAATCTTATATATATGATCTATAATATTTTGAGTATTAATTTGAAATATTATTGTTATTTCATTCATATGATTGATTAATATTGGCCAAAGCATTGTTTGATATAATTACGCCGATAGGCGTCCTACAATGGCAGCTAGGAAGGTCAGCCATGTCGTAAACAATATTAATATTTTATTAAAAAAGCCGACATTAAGGGTTACAATGGATTTAAAATATTTAAAAAATATTTAAACTATTTAAACTAAAATGGTGCCCAAACTTTCTAATATTATTTGGCGCCTCGAGATTGGTAACTCTCACCGTTTATAGATATATATTTTATATATCTAAGATAGTATTATTATTATTAAAAGATCTTGGATATTGGGACTTGTGTTTTAATTTGGCTAAAAAGCCATCAGGAGTTACAATGACATTAAATTCTTGCCCAAGATTTGAACTTGAGTCTCCACTTAGATTTAAACGTGATTTACAACTTGATATTCAAAGTATTTAATGAGTTGAGCTCTAACCCTATGATTTTCAAATGTTAAGATTTGAACCGTGGTTTCACACCTTGCTTCTATGTGTTGGATAACAAAAATCTATCCAAACGAGTCTATTATCTCATGCATATTGAGAGCTTGAAGTAATAGCATCCCAAATGTCATTTGAATTGAGAAATGAAACAAAATCTTGCATTTATTTAGACCATCCAGGATTACCATTCTTTATCTCATCAGAAATAGAATTATGTCAAAATCCCTCCTAAAATCCATTAATCACAATTACAAATCATCATTTGTATTTGACAAAAATATGTTGAGGTCTTTCCAACATCTTTCATGAGGATTAACTATAGTTGGAGCATATACATTTATAACTGCAATCTTTATGTTTTCCTCTTTCTTACAAAATAAAGAGACCAACAACCCAATTACTTGTTGCTTCTAGCAATTGCCCATCCCATTTGCGTTTGTTCCATATTGTCACTATAGCTCAGAGGCTCCTATAGAAAAAATTGCAAGACAATCTGTCATCTTCCAAATCCTTTTGAATGCATCCTTACAGTCCTCAAAACTTAATTTTGTTTCTTGTTATAAAATAAACTCAGGACTATAACAACCTTTTAATTCCTTAATAATTCTTTTTGAGGGGTCTTATTCACACCCCTAATATTCCACGACATGTTGGGAGGTGAAGTCACTATCCAGAGTTTTAGTCAGCAAATGCTAGGCAGCAGAGGTTGTTGCTAGACGTCTAGGCAGCAGAGGTTGTTGCTAGACGTCTAGGCAGCAGACGTCTAGGCTGCTAGACGTCTAGGAAGCAGACGTCTAGGAAGCATATGTAAATGCTAGGCAGCAGAGGTTGCTGCTAGACGTCTATGCAACAGACGTCTAGGCTGCTAGACGTCTAGACAGCAGACATCTAGGCTGCTGCTAGACGTCTAGGCAGCAAATATCTAGGCAGCAAACATCTAGGCTGCTGCTAGACGTCTAGGCAGCAGACGTCTAGACGGAAGACGTCTAGGCAGCAGACGTCTAGACGGAAGACGTCTAGACAACAAACGTCTAGGCTGCTGCTAGACATCTAGGCAGTAGACGTCTAAGCAACAAAATGTGCTAGATGTGTAACTGCGGAAGACAAATTGTTTTTGGAGGTTTTCCCTTGGGAGAGGAAACGAATAGCTTTTCGGAGGCTTCCTTTGGGAGAGGAAACGAACAGTTTTCGGAGTCTTCCCTTTCTTATCTATAAAAGGGGAATGACCCCTTGCACGTAAGGGTGGTTGAGAATGTAAAAGATTGCTGAAATCAATAAAAGAAGTTGCCATTGCCTCGTGGTTTTTCCTGCACATTGCAGGTTTCCACGTAAAAATCTCTGTGTTATCTGTGTTACTGTTTTGTTCTCTGTTATTGTGTTTTCTGCTTGCAGGTAAAATCTAAAGTTTTAACTAACATCTAGTATCAGAGCCTAAGGTTTTGTGTGAGTGGGAGATGAAACAATGACAGGAGGTGTAACCAAGTTCGAGATTGAGAAATTTGATGGCAAGAACTTCGCTCTATGGAAGATGAAGGTGGAGGATTTGCTGGTTCAGAATGACCAAGCTCTAGCCTTGAAAGGGGTCGCGAGTAAACCAAGCAACATGAAAGATGAGGAGTGGGCAACGCTAGACAGGAAGGCGGTCTCTACAATCCGTCTTTGCTTAGCAAACTCTGTCTTGTTCAATGTAGCTGAAGAGAAGACCGCGAAAGCCCTTTGGCAAAAGCTTGAAAAGTTGTATGAGACAAAATCAACAACAAACAAGGTTTTTTCTGAAAAAACAACTTTATAGCTTGAGGATGAAGGAAAGTTCATCCGTGGTAGATCATTTGAATGAGTTTAATACTCTTATCAGTAAACTGGTTTCAGTCAGTGTGAAGATGGAGGATGAGGACAAAGCTATCACCCTACTTTGTTCCCTCTCGGACACCTGGGATCATATGGTGATGACCATCAGTAATGCATCATTAGGAACTCTAAAATTTGATGATGTGGTAGCCGCTTTGTTGGCAAAAGAGTTGAGGCGAAAAACGTCTCTGGAACCCTCAACCAATGAAGCCCTATCTATGAGAGGTCGATCTTTCGAGAGGAGTAAACAAGGTAGATCACAATCCAGATCTAAGTCTAAAGGATGTAAGCAGAAAGGGAAGTGTTGGCATTGTGGGAAGCCAGGGCACTCAAAGAAGGACTGTTGGCAATTAAAAATGAAAATAATGGTGAAAAGCAAATTCAGCCATCAGCTGAGGCCAGTACAACAAATTCAAGAGAGATGACAACATGTGAAGCTTTCTGTATCAGTAATAGCAGATCTGTTTTATATACCTGGGTTTTGGACTCAGGTGCATCTTTCCACATGTCTCCCCACAGAGTCTGGTTTGACAAATATCAGCCATACTATGGTGGAATGGTCTCACTTGGGTGATTATCATCTTTTAGAAATTGTGGGAAGAGGGGACATAAGGATCAGGCTGGACGATGGTAGAGAAAGGATGTTATGTGATGTGCGACATATGCCCGATTTGCGGAAGAATTTGCTCTCAATCAAGATGATGGATATGCTAGGGTATTCTGTCACTTTTGGTAACAACTACTGCAAAATTACCGGAGGAGCTCTTGTAGGAGCAAAGGGAGAATCTTATGGGACCCTATATCGTTTATGCGGTGATAGGTGACAAACCATGCAATAACAACTTCTGTTCAGGATGCAGTAATGCTATGACATCAACACCTAGGCCATATGAGTGAAAAAGGTCTAAAAATTCTCCATGAAAGAGGTATGCTTTATGGGGTTAAGTCTTGTAATTTAGACTTGTGTGAGCACTGTATTTTTGGTAAACAAAAGAGGGTTCGGTTTACTGCAAGCCTCGGTAAGAGTTCTGATTTTCTGCAACTTATACATTCGGATATATTTGGACCAGTCCCCACTCAGTCCTTAAATGGTTCTATCTATTTTTTGACTTTTATAGATGATTATTCTAGGAGAGTGTGGG
Source organism: Wollemia nobilis (assembly GCA_028583015.1). Taxonomy (NCBI): domain Eukaryota; kingdom Viridiplantae; phylum Streptophyta; class Pinopsida; order Araucariales; family Araucariaceae; genus Wollemia; species Wollemia nobilis. The sequence goes on along the minus strand of JAQPPZ010016995.1, from coordinate 8,525,650 downwards.
TTTATTTTCTGAAGAAGTCGGAAGCTTTGAAGAAATTTAAAGAGTTCAAAGCACGAGTAGAGAAGAGTTTGGGCAAGTCGATTTTATGTCTCAGGTCAGATAATGGGGGTGAATATTGCTCCAAGGAATTTGATAAATTTTGTACGTAGAAAGGAATTAAGCACTAGAAGACTGTACCATATACTCCACAACAAAATGGTGTGGTTGAGCGGATGAATCACACAATCATGGAACGTGCAAGAAGCATGCTCAGTGCATCCATGTTGGATAAAAAATTTTGGGCAGAGGCTGTTAATACAACTGTTTATCTTATTAACAGGTCACCTACAACTGCGTTGGATGGACAGATTCTGGAGGAGGTTTAGTGTTGTAAGCCAGTTGATTACTCTCATTCGCGTACCTTTAGCTGTGATGCGTTTGCCCATGTGCCTAAGGAAAAAAGGTCCAAACTTGACCCAAAGTCAAGCAAATGTGTTTTTCTCGGCTATGGAGATACAAGTGAAGGGGTATAGACTGTGGGATCCTATTGCCCACAAGGTAATTATTAGCCGGGATGTTATTGTTGATGAAAAATCCATGCAAAGGAAGGAGGTACAACAAACTCCTAATGTTGTACCAGTTGAAGTAGAAATGAATGAAGATGAATATGAAAATCAGCATGCTGAAGTTTTTGATCAGCATGCAGAATAACAAGTAGAACAGCAAGAAGAACAAGTAGAGCAACCACAACGATCACAAGACCAAGAGCCACAATCAACAGATCATTGGGTTAGAAGATCTACACGTCCACAAAAGTGTCCGGAAAGGTATTCCCAGGTTTATCAGTCCTCTTTTGCTTTGTTAACTGATGATGGTGAGCCTAGTTCATTTCAAGAAGCTAGAGAGTCTGAGAATGCAGAAAAGTGGAGAAAAGCCATGGAGGAGGAGATCGAGGCACTTTGCAAGAATAAAACATGGGAACTTGTGGATCTCCCACCTGGAAGAAAGGCTGTTGGAAACAAGTGGGTTTACAAAGTAAATAAGAACATCGATGGGTTGTTGGAATGCTATAAAGCTTGCTTGGTGGCAAAAGGCTATGTGCAAAAGTCAGGTATAGACTTTGATGAAATTTTCTCTCCCATTGTGAAGATGACTACTTTTAGAGTTTTACTTGCACTTGTAGCAGCACAAGATTTAGAACTGGAGTAGCTTGATGTAAAGACTGCTTTCCTGCATGGTGATCTCGAGGAGGAGATTTATATGGATCAGCCTGAGGGCTATGAAGAAAGAGGCAAAGAGCATTCGGTTTGCAGACTGAAGAAATCTCTGTATGGGTTGAAACAGGCCCCAAGGATGTGGTACAGAAAATTTGACACCTTCATGAAGAGCCAAGGTTTCAGCAGGAGTGAAGCTGACCATTGTGGATACTATAAGAGGTTTGATGATGGCAGTTTTATTATTTTGCTGTTGTATGTTGATGATATGCTGGTTGCAAGCCCCAACATGAAGAAAATCATTGATCTTAAGGCTCAGTTGGCTAGGACATTTGAAATGAAGGATTTAGGAGCAGCAAACCAAATTTTAGGGATGAAGATACACAGGGACAGAACAAGAAGAAAGATCTGGTTAAGTCAAAAGTCATATATAGAAAAGATTCTACAACGCTTCAATATGCAAAATGCAAAACCAGTTAGTACCCCACTTCTTTCACACTTAAAATTGTCTTCCAAACAATGTCCTAGAACAAAAGCAGAGAAGACAAGCATGTCTCGTGTACCGTATTCATCAGCAGTAGGAAGCCTCATGTATGCCATGGTGAGCACCAGATCGGATATTGCCCAAGCAATGGGAGTAGTCACCGGTACATGGAAAATCCTGGTAAGGAGCATTGAAATGCGGTGAAGTGGATATTGAGATATTTAAGAGGCACTTTAGATGTTGCTATTTACTATGGATCGGAAAGTTTGCAAGTTAAAGGTTTTGTGGATTCTGATTATGGTGGAGATAGAGATGGGAGAAAGTCCACTACAGGATATACTTTTACTCTTGCTGGTGGAGATGTGAGTTGGGCTTCTAAGTTGCAGTCTGTGGTGGCTTTATCAACCACTGAAGCAGAATATATTGCAGCGACTCATGCTAGCAAAGAGACAATTTGGCTAGAGCGACTGTTAGGTGACTTCAAGGTAATGTAGGAGAAATTTACGTTGTATTGTGACAGCCAAAGTGCTATTCTGCTAGTGAAGAACCCAACATTGAATGATCGCACGAAACACATTGATGTCAAGTACCACTTTATAAGAAATGTGGTGGAAGAAGGTAGGATTTCATTGCAGAAAATCGATACTAAAGTGAAACCTGCAGATATGCTTACAAAGCCGGTCAAGATAGAGGAGTTTGAGTGGTGCTGAACTTCTCTGGGCTTGCTGAAAATGTAACAAGGGCAGCCTTGGGCAATTGGCACTGGATGAAAAGCATTGGTAAAATAATTCCTGTATAATGGCTTCAAGTGGGAGAATGTTAGGAGGTGAAGTCCCTATCCAGAGTTTTAGTCAACAAATGCTAGGTAGTAGAGGTTGTTGCTAGACGTCTAGACAGCAGACGTCTAGGCTGCTGCTAGACATCTAGGCAGTATACGTCTAGGCAGCAGAATGTGCCAGATGTGTAGTTGCGGAAGACGAACAGTTTTTGGAGGCTTTCCCTTGGGAGAGGAAACAAACAGCTTTTCGGAGGCTTCCTTTTGGGAGAGGAAACGAATAATTTTTGGAGTCTTCCCTTTCTTATCTATAAAAGGGGAATGACCCCTTGCACGTATGGGTGGTTGTTGTTAATGTAAAAGATTGCTGAAATCAATAAAAGAAGAAGTTGCCATTGCCCCGTGGTTTTTCCTGCACATTGCAGGTTTCCACGTAAAAATCTCTGTGTTATTTGTGTTACTGTTTTGTTCTCTGTTATTGTGTTTTTTGCTTGCAGGTAAAATCTGAAGTTTTAACTAACACAATACAATTTTTATCATCACCTTTTGTTTGTATTTGTGGGCTTAGCCCCACTTGTTTAAACTTTCAATCTCTGTTTTTGGTTTCCCAAATCTATATCCCTCTAAATTTCCTTTTCTCTTTGTTTTTGCTTTGAGGGTATGCCTCTTATTTTTCCATTCAAAACTTTTATCTTCATCAATCTCTTAAAATTTTTTCATAATATTGAGTCATTGACAATGAGAGTTATCTTCTAAAGGTTTATGCTCCTGTAGAGAATTTGAAATGCAAGGAATAGCCTCACAAACACTTTTTTTTTATGTTGCCCCAGAAACCCTAAAGTACAAGGATGCTCCTCCATAGTAATCACTTTCTTATGCTGCTGTGAAATCTTAAATGTTGCTTTGGAAACCCTAAATTATAAGAATGATCCTCCATAATAATTACTATTTTATGCTGCCTTGGAAACCCTAAACTTCCCTTGAATATCCTCCATACTCATATCTTTATTATGCTGCTCTTGAACCCTAAAGTGCAAAGGATACACTCTATCCTACTTTCATTTTTATTGCAAGGAGAGGATTTTATACTTCTTGAGGAAAATGAAGATGATTACCTCAATTAACCTTAACCTTTTTTGTCTCCTTTGTTTTAAAATTTGTCTCCCCATCTTCCTTCACACCTTTAACCCCTCTTGAATTTTTATGCGTTGTATTTCCTCATCCCTTATGTCCCTTGTTTCTTTTAATGGTTGATCCGAGTAAACCGTAATGGCCTTCACCATTTGATGATGTAGAGGGGCTTTCTTAGTAGTGGAAAATCCTTGATTTGAGCCAACTTCTACCATGGTATGATCTCCTTCTTCATATGCAAAATTTACTATCTCATTCTCCATCGTTTACACTATGCAATCTCTCGCCATATGTCCAGTCTAATAACATTTGTGACATTAGAATGTAATGTTTTCATAATCCACTTGTTGATTCCATTCTTTTGATTCAGATTTAATCCTAATGGATTGCGACAAAGGTTATGAAATATCCATGACAACACATATCTGGGTGTATACAACATGTCTTCGCTCCTTAGTAGTTTGTCCCTCCTGGATAAATTCCCTTAGAGAATTAGCAATATTCTTCAAAACCTTCTTATTGATAAGTTAATATAGAAGTCCAAAAAGCCTAATCCATACTAAAATCCTTTTAATAGCTTTTGTCTCTACAAAAAAATTCTCGCCCCATGGTCTTATATGTAATGCATCTCTTCCCCTCAACCATGAGCCAACAACCATTATTTTATCCTTGATTTCTGAACTGGAGAAGATGATGAGGAAAAATCTTTTTAAAAGAAAAGTCATGGAGTTATTTGAATTGAATCCACACTTCCACTTGATCTAATTTTAAATCTCTGCAAAACCTGACCAATATTTGTGGAACTTACATATTAACCCTCTACTTTTAAGAGCCATTATGTCATGCTCGATCATCTCATCTTTGATAGTCATTTGTGGTGTAATATTTGCTATCTAGATAAGGTTTACCATAGATTCGCTCTTTCTCTTGCCCCCAACTAGTGCATCCATACTTTCAACTAGATCATCCTTACTTCTTGTTAGGACTTTTAAAAATGACTATCCTGCCATGCTACCTAAGTGTTCTTCATAAGAATCCTTTAGTTTTTGAATTTCCCCAAAGATCTGGAACAAGAAAAGGTGATGCTCACTCCTTGCTTGCACTCGCAACAATTGCTTGCTTTCGAACATAAGAAAAGGTGAGGCTCACTACCAGCTTGTGCTCTCGTATATTCATCTTAGAGCTTTTTTTAGAGTAACTTGAACTTTGTTATTTAAGTGGTGAAGAATTTACAATAATACAATAAAACAAAATTGGAGCAAATATTATCTTCTTATTATCTGGAATAATTCTGGCAGAGTTTCAGTACTTTGTTACAATCTCCTCTTTGGCTCTGGAAGAGCTCACACATGGTACAATGCAATATTCTTCTTCATAAAAGAAAACCCTAAAACTGCCTTAAGTAAGAAAAGGCAAAGCAAACCCTAACCCTAGCAAATCACATCCGTCGGATCTACATCGACGGTGTTTATTACATGTCTTAGTATTTCGGCCATAACTTTTGACTCGGGTGTCCGTTTGAGCCCGTTTTTTTTCCAGATTGCACAAATTTTGAAGCTCTACGATTTCGTTTTGTCTCCTCTAAGAGGAGACGCTTTCCAAGGCTGAAAACGTCATCTAACGGCCCAAATTTTCGTAAAGATATCTGCTACTTGATCGTGTGTGGAGCAATACCTCAATTTAACTTGTTCCTTCTCTACCATGTCCCGAATGAATTGGTACTTGATGTCGAAATGTTTGGACCTGGTATGGTGGATAGGATTATGTGCCAACTTAATGGCACTATGATTATCACAGAATAAAGTAGTTGGAGTCCCTTGCTTCTCCCCAATCTCTCCTAGCACCTTTCGAAGCCACAATGCTTGTGCACTTGCCGATGTAAGTGCAATATACTCTGCTTCAGTAGAAAACAACGCCACTGTAGCTTGTTTCTTGGAACTCCATGTCACCAAACCTTAACCAAGAGAAAAACAGATGCCCACTCGTGGATTTCCCGTCATCAATATTATCGCCCCAATCACTGTCACTGAATCCCACTAACTTCAAATTCTTTGCCTGTGAGTAGTGGATCCCATAATCAATTGTTCCACGAGCATACCTCAAAATCCTCTTTGCTGCCTTCAAATGTAATTGTGATGGATTAGCTATATACTTGGAACACTGTGAAACAACAAAGCATATATCCGGCCTAGTGTTACAAAGGAACATAAGGCTACCAACAATACTCCTGTACTCTGTTTTGTTTGCCCTTTCAGCTCCATCCTCCAAACTCAAGATATCCCCATGTGCAATGGGTGTTGCTACAGGTTTATGTTGTCACATTTTGCACGGGGTGCCATCTCCTGAAATTTTTGTAAAAATGCTGCTTTGCCTTCCCTCTTTCTTCTCTCCCTTTCTTCACCATGTCCCTTCTATTCTTCTGCCATCAGTTTCATTTCCTCCGTCTTCTTTTCCATGTTTCTGACTACTTCTCTAAGTGGGCAAATATGCCCAAAATATTCTAAGTGTTGATGTTCGCCCGACTGCACAGCGCAGTCAGGCTGCGCTTGCCCATTTCGGCGCACCCGGGCGATTTCAACAGAGTTGTGCCCAGAAAATTTCTAAGTATGGAGCCGCCCGACTTCGCAGCGAAGTCGGGCTACGCTCCTAATTTCATGCGCACCTGGGCGACGTCAATTTGAAGAATAGCCAAAAACTGGCTAAGTGTTGGGACCGCCCGACTTCGCAGCGAAGTCGGGCGACGTTCTAAAGTTTGTGCGCAATAGGGCGGGCTCGCTTTGAAGACATCAGAAATTTTCCTAAGTGTTGAGCCGCCCGACTTCGCAGCGAAGTCGGGCTGCGCTCACCAATCTGTGCGCACTCGGGCGGAAGATGAGATAATACTGCCGAGAAATTTCTAAGGCACGAAGGCCCTCCCGACTGCGCTGCTTCCACCCTGCGCCACCCGGATGCGCTCCAGTTTTGTGCGAAGTCGGATGGGATATAAAAGATGAGCTTAAAGACGATTTCTTCCCCCCATCAGATGCTGACAGGTGTCCAGCCTCAGGATTCGAGTCAAATATGTGACATAAGGTGTGCGGACAGATGAGCGTGAACTGACATATTGTACTGCGTTTGCCCTCATTCAAACTGACTCGAGGTTTCATCTATCGGATTGCTACGTAGCTGCCAAGTTTTTAGGTGGACCTTGCTGCAAGTACATTCCATACCCGCAAAGGTCAACATCAGCCGTTTTTTGCCGCTTTTGTCAGCTTTTCCAGCTTTTGTCAGGTCTGGGATTTTGTGCCCAAAGTTGTAATCGGGGGGGAAAATTGCGTTATAAATAGCTGCGCCATATCATTGTACAAGTGTGGATGGGAGATATATTGCTAGGAGATTTCTGTAGCTGTGCGTTTGCTTCTGAATACAAAATATACTTGGCTCCATTGATTGTCTTTATTTTGTATGCTGCCTTCGTTAAGTGTTTCTGCCTCATGTTGCTTATATTTCTGATTACTTTTATTCTGCTTATCTGGATATCTGTATTGGCAATTAAGTGTACCTGGAATACTTAAAGTGAGGGATACATAGGATAAAGTTACGTTAATGGTTTTTGTTACATATTTTGTCTAGATTGTTGTTAGTAGTGGTGATTGGTTAGTTTCCGTGCTGCTTATCTTCCCCACCCGAAACAAGCATATTTATGTTTCTTTCAGTAATTTGTAATCTCTTTCCTGCACTCTGAGCTATAACCCCAAATTGAGAAGACATAGGAAGCCGGCCTCCTCCGGAGATTGGCGCGGAAGGCATCCCTTCCTTCCGCCCTTTCAATATGCTGGGCGAATCTAGGGCGCATATAGATTAAAATCCTATCCTAGTGGCAGATTTGTAACCAACAGTTTACAGTCACTCAAACCAAATCTCTTCAGCATATCCCTTACATATTTGGATTGACAAACAAAAATCTCATTGCTAGTTTGATGTACTTCCATCCCAAGAAAGTAACTCATCAAACCCAAATCAGACATTTCAAACTCCTTCATATCATGTTTAAAATAATCATTCAAAGAAGAACTACTCCCCATAAATAACATATCATCAACATAAAGGTATACAATAAGAATATCATTACCTTCCCTTTTGTAGTACAAAGTGGGCTCACTCTTACTCCTTTCAAAATTGCACTGCAGGAAGTAGTCATGGATTCTAGCATACCAAGCTCTTGGAGCTTGCTTCAGCCCATATAGAGCCTTCTTCAACCTGTAGACTTGATCTTCTTTTCCTTGGATAACAAACCTTGTGGCTGTTCCACATATACTTCTTCATCTAAATACCCATTGAGAAATGCACTTTTAACATCCATATGATGCACCTTCCAACTTTTATGAGCTGCCAATGATAGCAACATCCTTACTGTTTCTTGCCTTGCCACTGGAGCAAATGTTTCCTCATAGTCCAAACCATATTTCTGAGTGAAACCCTTTGCTACCAACCGTGCCTTGTACCTCTCAATGGATCCATCACTGTTCTTCTTGATCTTGTAGACCCACTTGCATCCTACACATTTCCTATCCTTGGGCAAATCACACAACTCCCAAGTATCATTCTTTTCAATAGAATGCATTTCTTCTTGCATAGCCTTCATCCACACTTTGTTAGTACTTGCATGCTCAAAACATGAAGGCTTAAAATCATCAACAACAACTTTTGAAACTTGTGAAGCAAGTGCATAGTTTACAACATCACCTTTGGGATCTCCACTGTCATCATCTCCATAAAGATGCAGGTTCTCTAACCTCTCTATTACTGCATTCATCTCTGTATGCTGACTCCTTGTCACCCTCTTATGGAAATTCTTATCAAGAATTTGAGATTTTGGGTGATCCTTCAACAATCTTTTACCTTTTCCTTTGGCCGATGGTGATGGAGGTGGAGAACTACTGGAAGAACCTTCTCTTGGACTTGAAGGTGCACTTGCAGAAGATGAACTGGAAACTTTTTCATGGCTGGGCTGAACTGAAACATGGCTTGGTTCCACCTTCTCTTCATCAAAAACATCCCCAACAAACAATTTTTGTGATACCCAACTTCCCCCTTCATCAAAATTGCATCTCAAGATACAATTATTTTATGTGAAATAGGATTAAAGAACCTGTAAGCCTTAGATTGCTCATTGTACCCAATAAAAATACATTTTTCACTCTTTGCATCCAACTTCTTCCTATTCTCACCATTAACATGCACAAAAGCCACACATCCAAAAACTCTAAAATGATTTACATTTGGCTTCTTGCTGTACCAACATTCATAAGGGGTAATATTCTCAAGACTCTTAGTAGGACTTCTATTTAAAATGTAATTAGCAGTCCTAATTGCTTCAGCCCAATAAAACTTACTCATACCTTTTTCTTGCATCATGCACCGTGCCATATCCACCAAAGTCCTGTTCTTTCTTTCAGCCACCCCATTTTGTTGAGGTGTGTAAGGACTTGTTTTCTGCCTTTTAATCCCAAACTCACTACAAAAATTGTCAAATTCATGAGAACAGAACTCACCTCCTCTATTTGTCCTCAAACATTTGATATAATGACCACTTTCATTTTCAACTAGAGCCTTAAAATTCTTGAAGCAATTTAATGCCTCATCCTTATGCTTAATAAAATACACCCAACAATATCTGGAGAAATCATCAATAAAAGTCATAAAGTAAGAAGCTTTACCCATACTCTGTGTTTGCATTGTTCACAAATGTCACTATGAACCAATTGCAATGGATGTTGGGCCCTCCATGCTTCACCATGCGGAAACTTCCCCCTTGCATGTTTGCCAAGTGCACAACCTTCACAAACCTCCTTGGAGTCTTCAACTTTTGGCAACCCATAGACAAGTGGTGAAAGCATCTTCAAACTCTTATAATTTAAATGCCCAAACCGTAAATGCCATAGCCTCTCCTTACCTTCTACACCAAAAAATGCTAGAGCTCCCCCTTGATCTACAAATTGTAATGGGAAGAGCCTGTTCTTGGTCATCTTTACAGTGGTAATCAATTTTCTCCTTTGATCATAAATTTTGCACATTCTATCCTCAAACACTAACTTATAATCCTTTTCCAACATTTGACCAATACTCATTAATGAATGCTTCAAACGGGGTGCATAGTAAATATCTTTTACCTTCATTATTTTTCCTTTCCTGGTAGGAACCTCCATTTCTCCTTTCACAACCACCTCCAAGCTCTTCTCATCCCCAAGCCTGATACTAGATTGATAAGAAGAATCAAGAGATGAAAATACATCCCTCTTGCTGGTCATATGGTTTGTGCACCCACTGTTCAAGATCCATGTCTCCTTTGTGCTATTCTGTGTAGAGAGGAAAGCGGCTTGCTCCACTTTTTCTTCAATCATACAGAACAAAGTATCATCCTCGTAGGAATCCTCTTCTCCATATTTGTTACAATTGTAACATTGCACATTTCTCATATCACGGCCTCTACCTCTTCCTCTTGCACTGGATCCTCCTCTTGTAGCATGAGCCTGGTCATTTTCTGAATCTTGAGATCTTCCTCGACCTCTACCACCGTAGGAGCCTCTTCTACCTCCTCTTCCATTTCTTCCTCTTCCTCTGGAACCCCTACCGTGACCTCTTCCTCCATCATTCTCTTTTGCCGAAAAAGCTTGTTCCTCTGTAGAACCTCCTTGTTTATCCTTCGTCCTCTTGGCAATTCTCTCTTCATGAGATGTGAGAGAACCAATTAATTAATCTATATCCATTTTTGAGAGGTCTTTCGTTTCTTCTATGATAAGGGTTGCACTATCAAACTTCTTTGTCAAGGTTCTTAAAACCTTTTTAATTACTACATTTTGCTCTATGATCTCTCCAAGTGTGGCCATTTTATTTACTACTTTTTTTACCCGAACACAGTAATCTCCTACAGTTTCATTCTCCTCCCGTTTGAGATTTTCAAAATCTCTCCGCAAAGTCTGCAACTTCACCTCCTTAACTTGGGCACTCCCCTGGTAATTCTCCTTCAACGCCTTCCAAGCTTCTTGAGCCGAAACGCAGGCAGAAATCCGGGGAAAGAGACTCTTGTCTAGAGCCGACTGGATGAAAGCCAAAGCCAAATTATTTTCTTTCTCTTTCTCCTGCATCTCCTTCTTTTGATCTGCAGTCAATGCACTCCAGTCTTTTGGTTCGGTGAACCTAGCTTCAATGATGGCCCAAGCTCCTTTTGCCTTCAGAATCGTCCTCATCCGGATGCTCCAATATTCGTAGTCAAAACCGTCAAATTCTGGGATCGGAATTGAATTGGTGTTGTTGGCCATAATAGCTCCCTTCAACACGAACTGAGATCTCCAAGAAGCTTCTATAAAACTTGCAGCAGAAATTCCACAGTTACTCGAACCCAATTTCTCGATCGCCTCGCTCTGATACCAAATGAAGAATTTACAATAATACAATAAAACAAAATTGGAGCAAATATTATCTTCTTATTATCTAGAATAATTCTGGTAGAGTTTCAGTACTCTGTTACAATCTCCTCACAGGCTTTGGAAGAGCTCACACACATGCTACAATGCAATATTCTTCTTCATAAAAGAAAACCCTAAAACTGCCTTAAGTAAGAAAAAACAAAGCAAACCCTAACCCTAGCAAATCACATCCGTCGGATCTACATCAACGGTGTTTATTACATGTCTTAGTATTTCGGCCATAACTTTTGACTCGGGTGTCCGTTTGAGCCTGTTTTTTTTCTAGATTGCACAGATTTCGAAGCTCTACGATTTCGTTTTGTCTCCTCTAAGAGGAGACGCTTTCCAAGGCTGAAAACATCATCTAACAGCCCGAATTTTCGTTTTAATGTATGGCTGGCCAGATTTCCAACAAGTGGGTCATGTTTGTCCCATGTGGGCCTCATTGAATACCCACAAAAAATCTAAAAGCCTCAAGTTAGGGCTTTTATTTTGATTCAAATGACAAAACATGTTGGAAATGCCCTTAGAAATGATGGAAATGTCTCTTAGAAATGCCAAGAAATGTTAGAAGCCATGACCACAAGTTTCCAAATTTGCAAAATGGGTAAACGAGGGTACCCTAGGAGTTTCCTGCAACATGGTTCTCAATTCAATGAAATATTTTTTGCAAGCTGTTGCTGCAAGATGTTCTTGTTGTCAGCTATCTTAGACTTGTTAGCATTTATTCCTTGTCTCTTATACTAAGCAATGCATGTAAAGACTTTGTAGATCCCCTTACCTTGTGGTGGTTGTCTTAATGCATATTCTTTTAAATTACAAGGTTGTTTCAATTGTACATTGCTATGGTACCTAGGAATAGGTATATGAGGTAATGATATTGTAAAAGGGTATTAGGGATAGTTGGCATGGGCTACACATAACCCAAGGTTGATTATATTATTATATTATGTTATATTAATAAGTGGGATGAGGGTTTAGTAGTTGGCCTCAAAGTAAAATTAAAAGATAGATATATAAAGAAGGGATATGGTCATTGTAATCATCATGGAGATCATTTCATATGGAGTGTTACTTGTAATCATCTTTGCCTATGAAGTGGCTTATGAGACCTCCCCCATCTAAGTGGTGCTCTCATCTTGGGAGATCTTGTGGAATTGTTCTTTCCTTACGGAGTATTATTATAGTTTCCCTACCCTAAGGGTATTATCTATCTCTGTGTCACTGTGTGGATTGTTATTGTGGATAATTTTTTGTGGATGAATGATTTGATATTTCTGCATAATGGTGAATGACTTCTGTTAATGAAATTAAAGACCCCTAACATACATGACATAGCCCTTGTTGTGGGTTTTGTTCTAGGTTAATAATTCTTTGCTAGGAGTATTGTTTTAAGCTGGGTGTAAGCCTTACGGTTTGGAGATTGTATGCCTCAAATGCCCTTATTATGTTTTCCATTTAGATTTAGATGAACTTATGTTTCTTGTATCCTTAATGGATTTAGTGATTGTTTTCCATGAATTAAGGTCATTGAGGCACATGTCCAGCAATAAAAGTGCAACTGATGGATGGATACAAGAACTCAAATAAGTCTGATTTTAACTAAATCAAAGAAAACACAGTTTTGGCATGTTAATTTGCAAATAGACTCTATCCATAATTCTAACCTATAATGTAATAATACAATATAACGATCCCAGCAAATAGTTTTCAAAATGCTTGCAGATTCATGTCACATTGGTCTTAATGCCATTGGCAATGGTAAACCTGCTTTATTGGCATGACAGTGTCCGGTCCATTTCCTAATTTCATTGTTGCCTCCAGAGGTTATCTATTTATTCATTTATTTTTTAAGCTACTTCTTCTTTTTCTTATAAAAACCGTATGTGTGTCTGCATGTTTTGCTCTTGTGAGATTTAATCTGAAAAATTTGCTCAGCCATCATTGTTGCATTTTAAACTAATCAGTTTGAACACTTCAGATGCGATCAGGATATGGTCGGTCATTATTTGAACCACTTCTGCCTCTGATTCTGGGCCGGGATATCAGTGGTGAAGTTGCAGCTGTAGGAAGTTCCGTTCGGCAGTTCCATGTGGGGCAAGAAGTTTTTGGAGCTCTTCATCCTACTGCAGTAAGGGGTACTTACAGTGACTATGCTATTCTATCAGAGGAGGAGCTTGCACCAAAGCCACCTTCTCTTACTCATGTGGTAAGTTTTATTCTTGAAAAACAATACTTTGGACATAAAACCTTTCTTACTGATATCATCATTGCATGTTAAGTCTATCTGTTTCATAGAGCTGGTTTATCTTGCTGTGACTTCTGTGAACATTTTAGAAACTTAAACAAAATATTTGCTGCCTTCTTCTAAGCCATAGCTTTTTTTCTTTTCCATTAGTGTTCATAATTGACTATCAGGTGTTGGTTTATGCTCTTTCACTGATGCTAGTCTGCTGTGGTTGGCTAGTTGGTTGAGACTTTGAGACTATTCAAGTAGATGTCATTAGGTTCATTCTGTGAAATATTTGTAATTAATCTTGTCGTAATAACCTTATTGTGCATTTTTTTCTTGCATAGCTAGCCAATGTACAAAGGAAGAGGATTTGACACGTTTCTTATCTCTGTTTGTTGTTCATTAGATGTCCTTGCGTCTCCTATAAATGGTAATCTCAGAATAGGTTTGGGTCCTTGATTTTTGACGGACCAATGATTTATTTATGCTGAGGATATGGTTTTTGGTTAGTATTAATTATTCAGCACTATTGAACTTTTCTTTACCATTGTAGTCTTGTGCATGCAACCGAACTGTCATGTTTTCCTTCTTTTACATTGCTGTGTCTTTCCTCACCTTCCAAGAAAATGACATATTTATTGATTATTCAAAACAGTTTTAGAGGATGATAATTTTTCTGATCAATTTACATGCTGTCTAGTCAAAGTGGTTTCTGCAAGGTGATAACAACAATATTGTTGAAACTAAATTGTCTAGGAAGCAAGTGCAATACCTTTCGCTGCATTGACTGCATGGAGAGCTTTAAAAAGCACTGCTCGAATACATCAAGGGTATGCTTTTCTTTTGTCCTTTTAGAATCTGTATGAATTCTTATTCTTAAAATATTTGGTCATTCTTTTATGATGCAAGATGCATGAGGAATCGGATTAATGTTCAATTTCAAAGGGAAACAGTTTTGCAGACCCCCCAAAAAAAGATTGAAAATGGACAGTGTTGTTTGTTTTTTGATAGGTAAATTGGGAGTTGAAAGGGGGTCAACATAACTAAATTATCTGAAGACCCCCTATCACGGAAATGCCCCTAGGTGTCAGTTGCCTTATCACAGTGTAGGGATTTAAACCTGGGTCGTGGTTTTACAAATGCATCCCATTTGACATTACTCCAAAATGCTTTTGACAAAAAAGCCAACAATAATTATCTTTGATTTTTTGAGTATTTTGTGATGGCCCTGGTGTAAACTCTGCTTCGTAATGAATTCCTCCGTAAGGTGTTCTCTTTTTTAATGCTTGTACTGCTGATCTGGAGAAAGGGATGTGCAGTGATATAAAACTTGACACCCTTTTAGCCAGGAGAGACAATGCAAATAAGAAAATAGAAACATTGGAGGATGGCACCTGCAGAAATAATTCAAAGGTTTTGTTCAGCATAGTTGCTTGTCTGGCATTATTATCCAATATTTTTTGGTTGTACTATGCATTTACGATATTATGTTCTCTGGAAAGAGTTTTCATGACATACGAGTTCATAATGAATAATTCCTTGATTTATCTTATTTGATTTTTGTAGATTGTGGAAGTAAACATATACACATATGCTCTAGTTACTGTGTTTGCGTGAGGGAGAGGAATGAAATGAAATTATATTAATGTCCACAGATGACTAAGGCAGGCCAATGAGACTTGAAAGTTTAACAATGCCAAAGTAGAATTTATGAGAGGAAAAGAAAGACCCCCTTTAAAAAAAGAAAATAGCTAATTAAAGAATAACAGATGAGAGGGGCAAATCTAAAAAGGTCAAACCCCAGAATATGTATCTTATTTACAAGAAAAAATAATCAGGAGGGAGAGTTCCCCTAGCAGGCACAGAATCGATAAGTGCTAGGGTTCTAGATCAGAACAAAGGTGGCACTTAACGGTCAACGCAAGCATGTATGAGAGAATGGAACTATGTGGTCAAGCTAAGCCCCTATAGACTTTCACACTTCATTGACAAGGGCACTACATAATGTCTTTGTACATGATATGTTCTAAAATCATTAAATTTCATTTGAACAAAGATTTCATCAGACCAGAAAGTGGGGTCAATACAACAACGACTATGTTTTCAAATATAGACATGCCTATATATGACAATTTTTTGCCTGTGACAGTGTTGGAAGAGTTCAGACAATCTGATAATAGTAGTTAACAAGTTTTAGGCTATAGAGATCTAATTGGTTTTTAGAAACTTTTTAATTAATTTCTCGATTAATGTTTCATAGCAAAATATTTTATTTATTAGTCCATTCTTGTTCCACATGTTTGTTGTTTTTAACATGCTGAAGTTGCATTTACTATGGCTTGTAATCACCTTAAGCATTGTCATTGTCTTCATCTTGTTCAATTTTCTTTCATTGTATGATTCAAGGCTGGTTTAAGAGCATGATGTGTATTATATTTGTTCTGTTTCTTCACAGTCTCAAATGGCTAATTGAGATTATGGTCTCAATTAATGTAAATATTTAGATTCTTTAATTTTAAGCTGCATTTTGATTACAATCCAAGGATCCTCAACTCTCAAAAATGTTCCCTCTTCTCCTCAAATGCAAAAGTCATTTGCTTCTCTACTTTTTGTGCATCTGCTGATGGTTTCATCTGATTTGTAGACAGAGGCTACTTGTAATAGGAGGTGGAGGGGCAGTGGGCCTTGCTGCAATCCAGTTGTCAGTGGCAGCAGGATGTACAGTTGTAACAACCTGTGGAAAACAAAGTATAGAACGTGTTATGGCAGCAGGAGCAGAGCAGGCTGTTGACTATACATCTGAGGTAGTGTATATAACGTCTTAATAATGTTGCCAGTTGCTAGTTTTGATCTCTCCCAAATAAGTTTTTGGTTCACATTAGTTATTATGGGGGTCTATAACTTCTACATAGCTGAACACTGGTAATTGTCAGACAAATAAGGCTAGCAAGGGAAGATATGCAAAATAAAAGGATAAGCATCTACAAATCAATACCTCATGGGCTTCCATGAGAGAGGGAAAGATAATACATAGAAAAATTATTTTATATTAACTTGGTGGCTAGCATGGACTGTGCTTTACTGTTGACATTTCCTAATTCAAATTAGACTTTGTCTGGCACTTTAAGCATGTATTCATGAAGGTCACAGTAATTAGTAGTGATTGTAGCTTCTCTTTTGACATTTTTGTTTTGATAGGTAGTGTAAAATTCTAATAATGAATTGAGAATACATACAACAAAGTTATGAAAAGAATACTTAGGATGTCTACTGGTCTCAAAACGGTCAGTTGAACCTATATAGTAACCCCCTTCATTACACAAACTATGGGAGCACTGACAGCCATCTACAGTGGCATACAACATTTGTTAACCAACACGGAAGGTAGCGAAAAAACTGTTATGGCATCTTGGGAATTTGCCCATGCTTCCAGCTTCTGATACAGTCATGCACCCAATTAGATGTTTTCTTCATCTTGAGCTACCTCTCTTTTTGAGCTGGGTCCTATAGTTGCTGCACGACCAATTTCCACTGCTTCGTCTTTGACACTGTCCAGAATAAGCTGAACTATGATGATGATACTTTTTTCGTTATGGTTTTGGTGTTCCTTGAAAAGACCATAGACCTCCAACCTGATGTCATGTTTTCTGATGAGATGAGTTTCTCGTTGTGGTTTCTACAGGCTAACCAGCATGTATGTATGGTCCTCAGCTTTGTCCACTGCAATTTCCTTTCCTGTCCCAACCAGAATTTAATTGCAACCAAGGCAAGACACCTGAATCTCTTGTCGAGGAATAGTGTAATCCAGGCATGTGATCTTTTTGGGGCATGGCTTTATGTCCGAAAATGCCTGAAAATCTATTTTTTAATCCTAAGCACATTGTTAGAGGCATTACTTGGTTCTTGGGACTCTTGTTTTGATCCATTCAAGAAGCGTTGGAATGATTAGAAAGAGGGCAACTCTGTTGCGGACAAGTTGCTGACGACTTTGTGGAAAAAATGCTTGGGAGGTCCTCTAAAATGCAAAACAACATATCTACTAAAAAAACAATTTCCTATTTTTAAATTTTCGTAACCAAATGCATCTCTAGCCATGTTGACACATTAGTAGAAGACAAAACACAAAAGGACAAGTCATATGTATGTAATTTTCAATTAAATGCACTTTGTAACTCATGGAAGGTGAATCACCACATTTTCATATGGGTGACCTTCTAACTCATGGAAGGTGAACCACCACATTTCCATGTGGGTGACCTTCCATATTCAATACGGTGGATTTCCAACACACCAAAAATATTGTATAAAGAGAGATGCATCCTTGATTGTAAAGACATGAGTAATGGATGCAATGTTATAGCCTCATATCTCTTCTCAAAGATTGCTTGCATTGTACTCTGTTTTCTGAGCAATAAAATCATTATGCTATTTTGCATATGTAATTTTGTGTTCTGGTTTATTACACTGTTATTTATGAATTCACTCTTCATGATATTCCTTAATTTGAAATTCTGAGTTTTGGATAAGTAAAAAATCTGAGGTCTGATAATAGCAAGGGATTAGTCATCACATTTAGAATTTATTATTTAGTTTAGAGTAACTCATTGCCTCTACTACTCAACACCATTCCCACACAGCACTTTTGTCACAGGTGTAAACAGCAAAAATATATAAACATAATGCGAAGCTTTAAAGCTGACACAGAATATAAGTCTCTATGCACATACATGTAGATGACCCTGCTATGGACAACAGCATCATCTTGCACATGTTTGTCTGGTGAGTTTGGTGGGGAAGGTCCATGCTTCTGAACATCGTCCTTTCGAGAGTGAGTAATTTGCCAGTAATGGAGAAAGTTTCTTTTAATTTGCCTGCTTTGAGCAGGCTCTATTTACAACATTAACATTGGGAAAGGGTATGTATATGGTCCCTGTGATCATCCATGTATGCTACTTCCTTTGCAAGACACAGTATTGAGTGGTAGTGAAAGTGAACGAGTTCCCTTCCAGGTAGTTTTCAATCACCAATGCATTCAGCTCCTTCGGGGAGTGTGCTATTTCTCCTTTGCACTTCTAAAATAGTTGTCCTTTCAGTCTTATCGCCCCCACCAGGTAGTCAAGTGGCCTTAATGCCATTTGCTGAATGTGTGAGTCCTATCTGCTCATTTTCTTCTAATATATCCTCTCTCTAACTTCTCTTTGGACTCTGAATTGAACATGTTGTCGTCCAAAATTGCTGCAGGTTGTTATATGAACTTATTTAGTAGTAACTATGAGGCAAAACTGAGCTAAACTTCTGCATAGTGCCTAGTTGATCAAAGTGTGGAAGCAGCTGTGATGCCAACAAGTTCAAGTCCATTGAATTGTGAACCTTGATGTTTCAACCTTGGGAACATGGAGATGTGTACCCTGGGGAAAGGTGCATGTATCCATAATGCAAGAGATTTCTCAAACATGCAGTGGATATCCCTTTTCTTGTATTGTCTTTATGGGTATCTCCTGCAGCAAAAAAGTTAAAAAGAAAAGAAAAGGAAAGAAAAAAAAGAGAAAATAAGGAAAAAAGAAAAAAGGAAAAAAAGAAAGAAAGTCAAAACTACTAATCCACAGGCCAAAGTGGTCAAAAACCCTACTCGAGCCATTGCTTACCCATTCAAACAAAGAAAGTAGCAGTGAAATAATTTGTTGGTGTTATAAATGATTCTCTTAGATTTTGTTTTTGGTTTATTGCTAAATTTTTTCATTTTTATGAGTTGCCAGCTGAGATTTTTAATGTCAGGTTTCCACGATTGGATTTGAACCTAGGTCTCTCCCAAGAGAGTTAAAACCCTTTTATCACTAAACCGCTTAACACTTGACCAAACAGTTTTTTTCATTTTCACTTATTTCTGTTATGAAAAAGTTAAAACAATTGTTGGTCTTAGTTGCAAGGGACAAGCAATATAACGTGTGTCTATTTGTTGTAATATTATAAGAAGACAAATGGATATGATTTGTTTACTACTCTAATATTTGACACTTTACTATTCAAGGTCATTTTATGTCAAAAGGGAAATTTATATTATATCTTGAAAGATAATATTTCATTGTTGGGGATAACTTTGCAATTTAGACTGTTAGAATTAAAGTGCACTATGCCTTCACCTTGACACTTGTCAGTTTCTCTTGACAAGTGTCATGTGTTTCATATAGGCTTATGCCTATATATTGTAACCATTTGTATCAATAAAACAATCCCATAAGTTTTAGTCCCAACATTTGGTACCAGAGCTCCAGGCGTTTCTCCTGAGCTTGTGAGCTTGAGGGGGGATTTCCCTCATGGAAATCTCCCCTTCCCCTAATTTTTTTTTTCTTCCTCCATTTTTTTTTCGAGCTAGGGAGTCTGCTCTCCATCCATGAGATGGATCAAAAACTAGAAGCTCGAAAAATTAATGGCAGCCTATTTTTTCTGAGTTATTTGGAAAGATTTGTTTTTTTAAAGCATTCGTCCGCAGAAGTAATTTCTCCATGGAGAAATGAAAAATGAGATGCTTATGGAGAGTCTGAGTTTGGAAGCTTATTTGTCTGATGGCTGTTTTTAATGAAAATTTGTTATTTTTTTATGGTGGTCATCGATAATAAACAACAACATGAAGGCTCGCCACTGCAGCTCTTTGATATAAATGGGTTTTGGTGGTGAACAGTTTAAAAGAATATTTTTTATTGTGACCCAACTGGACTGCAGCTTCTGCCCGTCGATTGTTGCCATATGTTATCAAAGGAAATTTTTTGCTTGTGTCGTTTGAATGTTCCCACCACTATCATGATGCTCTGAACATTTTGAGCAACAAATGTTTGCTGTGCGGTGTGCAATACAGTAACTGCAGTTCCACCTCCTGGGACAGAAATGGCTCAGCTGATTTGTGGAGGTTGCCGCACATTGCTAATGTATGTTCGTGGGGCAACAAGCGTGCAGTGCTCCTGTTGTCACACAGTTAATCTTGCAATGGAAGCAAACCAGGTTGCACATGTGAATTGCAGACATTGTTGTACAACACTTATGTATCCGTATGGAGCACCTTCTGTGAAATGTGCAGTCTGTCATTTTGTGACAGCAGTTGGAATGAATAACATGAGAATGCCCCTTCCTGCACAGAGGCCTCCAACGGCATCTGCGACACCTCCATCTTCTAGCTCAGCTCTTCCAGATCGGTCCCAAACTCAAACTGTGGTTGTGGAAAATCCAATGACAGTTGATGAAAGTGGCAAACTGGTGAGTAATGTAGCTGTCGGTGTTACGACAGAGAAGTCATGATTATTGAAACCCTCCATTTTCTGTGATATTACATTCCTGTGCAGAAAGTAAGAGAAAGTAAGAAATCCATCAGGGGCTGCCCTGGCGATGACAGCAGAGATTAATCTTCTGGGCAGGGGGAACCCTTATTTTTGTCTGCAGTTCAAGCCCCAGTTGGGGGATTTCACAGTTAAAAATTCTGTCAGGTCTTCCCTTCCAGTGCCCTCCAAGCTAGCAGAGGAATAGGGTGGTGCAGACAAAGAAGTCTGTCGATAAAATCCAGTAGCTGCACCTAAAGGACGTGCAACTGCTGCCGACGGTGCAGGCCGTCGCGTGTTCGCCGTCAAGTAATGCCATATTTGCAAGCTTCGAGAGCAGGAGGAAGAACGCAAACATGATTCTGTTAATTGACGGAGGGACTTTCTGTCCCGTGATGGAGTTGGGCCGTCGGATCGGCGTGGATGCGGATTTTCCGGCAACAAAGCTGGAATGGGTGGATACCCACAATATATTGATGTCAAGTTCCGTCAACAGCGGACCGTTTGGAATGCGCCTTGGAATGCGGCGAATTCGCCAGTATTGTGACATCGTGGCGGTAATGAATGATCGTGCTATTTTCGTCTTTATGCGAGGTTGTTCTGCATGGAACGGTCAACATGCAGTTTCTGAACCAGTGGCTCTGGCACATGATCGATGAGTTCATTTACCAGTTCTAGTCGTTCTGCCAGTACAGGGCCAAGCTCAGGACAAAGACGGAACCGGAGCTCACGCTTCTGCGATAGTATGATGATGTATGGAATGTATATGGTGTGCTGAATTATTTGCAAGCTCTTGTTGAAAAGTCTATGATCATCCAGAACCTCGAGTCAGAGAAAGATGGCAATTTAACATTCACAGCAACCGATGGATATGATTACAATGGTGGAAGCAATGTTTTTTTGAAGGGCCCCTATATTATAAGTTTTAAATGGCCCAAATTGTTGTTTATTAAAAGCATGTGGGGATTAAAATTTAAAATGTGGGGGCCATTGCTAAAAAGGATCATTTTTAAATTGCATGGGGGTTAATTATTTAAATCATAGGAAGTGGAAGTGAAAGCCCATGTAATTCCCCTGCGAGGGAAATTTTAAGACTATTTTTATTCCGCCTGAGAGCGATGCCGCCATTGAGCGATGTTTATTTTTCTGCCTAGAGAGGCATGCTATTGTTTTTTCAGCAAGTTGAAGGCCCCATTCAAACCCAAGTATAGGGGTATTTATAGTCGTCGGAAAGCTTTTTCGCGACGGACACAATGGTGGTGTCATATTGTAATTTTGAGGCTGTTTCAATTAAGTTTTTTAGCCTCAAAGTTTTTCTACCTTGGAGTGCACTCTCGGTTGAACCCGACACTCCCAAGGCACTTGTAAGTGAACCTAGTATCTAGTATTCACCTCTTTCTACTTTGCGGATGCAGCGTATGGTTACCCATGCATTCCGGTAAGATGAGGTGACTACCATAAGGACACTTATTCTAGGGACTACAGACAAAGACACCCTAGACTCTATCCGAGGTTTTTTTTCCGGATCTACTTCTGAAGACTACAGACGAAGACACTTCAGAAGATTCTCTTCTTCTCTTCTTCTCCTCCATATTTGGCATCTATGGCTCATTTTATTGTATTGAGTGCATTTTTGGCAGAGACCGACACTCTTATATGGCTCGTTTTTCATTTGTATTAAGGTGCATTTTCGGCTGAGACCGACACCTTCTAGATTGAGTTCACCATAAGGAGGGATTTGATATTTATGGTGAATCTAGTCAGTGACCTACAAGAGGCAACATCCTCTGAGGATGACTTGCAGAGGCAACAGACCCAGAAGTGGCTGACCCTGAGGCACCCATGATGACCCCGAGGCACTTAGACGGCTGACCCAGTGGCAACAAACCCGTGGAAGTGGCTGACCCTGAGGCAACAGACCGAGATGTATACACAGTGAATCTAGCATTATTCACAGTTGGAGAGCCAAGAGCAAAGAGCACGAGCCTAGACCAAATCAGCAATAAAGGAGGATGTAAATTTTTTTTAGAGAAGTCAACATTAAGGGGGAATGTTACCTAATGTTGACTTGTTTTTTTTCTTTAGTTAGGATAGTGCACTTTAAGGGGGAATGTTAGAATTAAAGTGCACTATGCCTTCACCTTGACACTTGTCAGTTTCTCTTGACAAGTGTCATGTGTTTCATATAGGCTTATGCCTATATATTGTAACCATTTGTATCAATAAAACAATCCCATAAGTTTTAGTCCCAACATAGACTTATTTGCTCCATAGATTCCTTCCTAGTTACAAAAGAGGCTAAATTGAGATGGCCTTAAGAAGGGCTTTGTACAAAACAAGCCATTGTTGCATTGTCAATTATTGAAGGAAATCATGAGACTAGAGATGTGAAAAGGAACCCAAATCAGAATCAGGAAAAAACCTGTGGACATCATGATAACTCATGTAATGCCTCATTGTTATATTTAGAATGAAATCTATCATCTGTTTATCCGCAAAGTTTGGGAATGTCAAGAGTAAGAAAAGGTTTGGAAAAAAGGAAAATATATCAAATTTTACATGTAACTTAAAAGTTAACAAAATTAAATAAACTGCATCAGAATTATTTTTTTTATCAAAAGATGTCAACTGCATTAAAATTGTTTTTTGTTGGTTTTTCTGATTTCAAAATTCCTGTTACATGTATAGGATTGTGGACCCATGGCCTTAGCTTATGCTGTTTTATTTTTTTGGGTCCCTCTTTTACATTCCTCCCCCTTTTTCTAGGTAAACACTAAAATATTAAAAAATAAGAAGATATAAGGTTCAATCTCAATTAGTTCAACCAACTTCAATTAGTTTGGAGTGGACCCCAAGTGGCTCTAGTCAACCCTGATAAACCATGCTTCTTACCCAATTACATTTCTTGAATAAAAACTTCCAAAATTGGACACAAAAATCAAGGCAGGGCATACTCAAATTGCTGAAACATTCTTTTTTCTAAGTTGAAGAAGTTGAGTTGGCATGTTCAAGTCCCATCCCCTGCATTATAAGCTTAAAAATCAAGGCAGGGCATACTCAAATTCCTGAAACATTCTTTTTTCTAAGTTGAAGAAGTTGAGTTGGCATGTTCAAGTCCCATCCCCTGCATTATAAGCTTGGTGAAGTCAAGAAAAATAGAATTTTCAGAGTCATTGTCAAGGTGCTACATGTTGAAGCTTTTAACACGCCAGAAATTTTGACCACTTTTGTTGCAGCATTTGATTGGACTGGCCATTTATTCTACTATTTTCTCAAGGTTTGATACATATTTGCATATATTCTAAGTCTAGCATTTGTTAAATAAATAAGTAAACAATGAGATTCATATTTGATAAACAATAAAAAATCTGGGTTGATTGATCTATATTTGACATTTGATGATATGCACTATGCTGATATTTTGATGAGTTGACAAGCTTGTTTTATTACTATTTGGAAGTGGTTTGCAAACTGCATTTCTTCTTTTGTTTAAGGTAATTTTTAAAAGGCCTTTCATTTTTACTTGGTGTGGATTGAAATTGAACCATAACTCCTATCATCTCTCATAGGTTGGGACTAATCGTAAAGGCGAGTTTTCAGTTAAAGGCTGGTTAGGATCAGCAATACAATCTTTTAAGATGAATTGAATTGGTCATAAGCGAGTTGCTAACACCTTGAATTTGATCATAGTTTTTCAACAACTTCTTTTTGATTTTTTTTCATTTTGAGATCCTTGCACAGTCTGATTTGTGTAGATAGATAGTTGAGAAAATCTGTAAAAAATCCCGATTTGAGCCGATTTTTCCCGTTGCACAGCCTGGCCGATTTTTTGCCGATTTACTGATTTTTTGCCAAGAAAATATGATATGCATGAAAAAAGCTTTTTTTTAATGAAAAATTGCATTTTCTTTGGTTTTTTCAATGAAAAATTGCCGATTTTTTGCCAATTTTTTTCCCTTTTTTTTGTCGATTCTCAAATTTTCCTAATTCCTTTCCATGCTGATTCCATTCCGATTCCGATTTTCTCGGGCTGAGAGATTAAACTCTAGACTTCTAAACTGAAGCCTTGTACCTGGAAAGCTAGGCAACAAGAACAACAACTGCCAATATGGGCTACCTACGTAGTCTGGTACATAGCATTTCTATAAGGATATAAGAAGAAAGAATAATAGTATTGGTTTGATATATTTCAGATATAGTTGGTAAATCATGGCAATATATGCGAAAGCATGGTTATCTAATCTAGACGTAGTTTTAGGTGAGTTTGATCTAGATGGATCAAATTTCAGTGGTTCTTTATATTGAAGAACCATGGGACATTGAACAATTTATAATGAATCACCCAAATAGTCTTTATAGGGAAGGGTTTTATAATATGAAGCTTGTATGTCATAGTTAGGTTTTGAGTCATGCATTATTGAGTTGAGTTAATGCATCTATAAAGTTAGGTTTGTGTCTGTGTGTGCACGCATGCACGTGTGTGTGTTATATTTATTTTTTTGTTGTCACTAACATTTTTATTTTTTTAAAATTATGGGATTCAAGTGGGCCCCATCTGTATTACATTGTGACCATGTTATGGTGTTTAAGCAATTGTGCATGCATCGGCTAGCAAGATTAGAATGTAGGTCTCCTCAAAAGTTGAGGAATTTAACCATCTGAGCTCATGCCATTTGATATGTTGTCACTAACAGTAGCACACAAGGAAATTGTCATAATTGTACATGTTGTGTGCAATCTGTTGCAGTATTCAAGTCACAAAACAGATATACAATGCAATAGAGAGACAGCACAATGGAAAGATAAACTCACATGTGCAATGCAAGAATGCAATTGGGATATATCATGGCATAAGTATTAGTATTCTCCAATAAGTAGGCAATACAATTAAGGAGAATGGCTGTGGTCAAACATGTCTTCAAGAGTAAGATAGTTGGGTACATATAGTCTTGCACAGAGAGGGTGGCCGAAGACAATCGCCTTACCTGTCTAACTACCTGCTTCTAACAAAAATAAAATGTATCGGACGCCACTTGCATTATCGGTGATGTGACCCGGGTTCAACCCCCACGGCGGATATGTATATGTATAAGAAGTATTTACTCAATAAAAAAAATAAAATAAAATGTATTTCTAATAACTATAGTAACTATGTACATACCATACAATTATTACATCTGTTATCAAGTACAACAATACATCACAACATAACAAACATATCAAAATATCATAATGTTCTGATGTCAGACTTCAAGACTCATGTTGTCAATCAACATGAGTGCTTACACTGCACTAACTCGTATTATGCATAGTGAAGAGTGCAAAGGGCATTTCTAGAAAAGAAGGCTTTTAAGAGAAGAATACTGCACACAGAAACGTTTTAGAGAAGGAAAAGAAAGAAGCTTCTGGAGGATTTAAATAAAGACATTTGCATAACATGTGCAATGGATATCCGATTCAATACAATTTGAATTATTCCACATCACTAGGATTAGCCCATGTTGCTGTTTTTCATCTTTTCCTTATTGCTTAAAGGTTCCATATTATTAGAATTGGCCCATGATGCTATTTCTCAATTAGCTTGTGTTACTGATTCATGGGATTCTATTTAATTGTAAATTCTTCGCACATGTTTTGCGTGTCTTGATTAAATCCTCTAGAAGCTTCCTCTTTTTCCTTCCTCAAGAAGCTTCATTGTACATCTTTCTTCTCGACTTCCTTTTGGACTATTAATATATACATGATACAAATTATTTACAATATATACAGTTTTGACAATATCTTTGTGTGCTTACTGTGTGCTCATGTCATTTTCTAGTAGGGCCCAGTGATCATGGCTTCTATATCTAGTCATTTGAAGGGTTCCCATCCTTTACCCTTTTAGGCCTTTTATAATCAAGGCTCATGATCTAGTCTCTTTAAGGATTTTCATTTATTGCTGTCTATTAAATCCATCCCTTCAAACAATTTGTGGAGTTAGGTGCAAGGAGTTTCTCGTGGATTTACATAAAGACATATGAAAAAGGATATACCAATTAACTAAATTTATCCTATGCGATTAACTCATATTACTATTTCTCATCAAAAGTAGTGTGACATAATGTTAGAATAATCATTTGAAACCAATTGTATGTAAGAAAGTGGAAGTCCAAATGTCATTTGCAGGTTTGTAAGAGAGTTGAAAATTTATTGAATGTAAAATACCATGTTATTAGAAGTTTTGATGTATTTATATTCTTCATATGAAATTAGGAATTAGTGGAGAAATGAGGCACATTATTCCCAATTGGTTTTACTGGTTTGCTTTCTAAATTCTTTGTCAGATTTTTGTTTTCTTCATATTTGTGAGTGTTATCAATTGGAAATTTGGATTGCTGAAATTTATCTCAAGGTACCATTGTTCTTCCATCTTCCTAGCATCAGAGTTTTGCCCAAGATTTCATAATGAAAATAATAAAATCTATGTAGAGAGAGAGGGAGACGAACGCGGAAAAAATTTAAGTTATAGCATCTTTGCAACAGTATAATTATCTCAATCTTTATCTTGAATGAGTACAAGGTGATCACTTACATCTCACATGATTCAAATATGATGTCATGAGGACAAGCATCATCTATTTATACACATCTCATCACACTTAATGAATCTTGAAGTTTTCGTGGATCCATCCACATGATAATGTTTACACAAAATATTATTAATCCCCAACAATACATGCTAAAGATGCAAGAAGTTGGTATGTCATTGGGCAATGCAAAAATAATGACCATCCCAAGCATGTTGGAGTTATTAGCATTTTTATATAAAATTGGGATCATTCAACCTCGAAGACTAGCCCATGGAAAGTTCCATCATTTTGGGTACCAAGCTGTTTCACAATCATAGTTAACAGCTTTGACTAAACCTGGGTAAGGTCCAAACCTTTTTGATAATGATTATAATTGCAAATAAAATAAAAGTTATAATTGCAAACCTTTACAGATGTGACTTTTTTTAATGCATTTTTTAATGACTGTATATTTCTCTATAGCGAAAATCGACAAAAAATCGCGATTCGAACCTGAAAATCGCGATTCCCTGAAGATCCGATCAAAATCGCATCGAAATCGGCAGTTTTGAAAAATTCGGCAAAAATCAGAATTGCGATTTTTCCGAAAAATCACGATTTTTGGCAAAAAAATCGCCCGCGGCCGCATGCGTAGAGGAAATGGGATAAAAGGTGTTTTTTTATATATTTTTTTCTCATTTTCTTCCTCCAAGCTTGAGAGAAAGGTCTGCCTACCTCCTACCACACTAAGGAAGACCCTAAAACGCATCAAATATCCGGATTTTTCGAAGTTTAAAGGAATCTGGTAGTCACCAACAACCACCAATAGCGGATTGTTTTGAAGTTTGAAGGATCCCGACAGCTACCAACAACCACCGAAAGGATTCATTTGAGGTAAGCAAACTGATTTTAGGGTTTAGTTGAAAGTTTGAAACAACTTAACAAGTATGCCAGGGTTTAGTAACTTAGTTTTTTTTTTAACTAGGGTTTAGTTGAAAGTGAAACAAGTATGGGTTTTTTTTTTTTTTTTTAAAACTAGGGTTTAGTTGAAAGTTGAAAGTTGAAACAACTAACAAGTATGCCAAACTAGGGTTTAGTTTTTTTTTTTTTAATTAGGGTTTAGTTGAAACATATCTGTGACCTAATAACAAATGGTTCAGAGTTACATAGAGGAAAAAAAATCTATTTTTGGCCCCCCTGGACCCCCCCATGGCGACACTAGTAGGGGGGCGATGCCCCCTACACCCCCCTCCTTCGCGGAGTGGGTCCAAGTGCGGTTGAAAACAGGACCTCTAAATTAATCAGGCTCCACAACCAACAGTTGAAACTTGAAACAACTAACAAGTATGCCAGTTCAAACTAGGGTTTAGTTTTTATTTTAAAGTAATTATAGGGTTTAGTTTTTTATTTATTTAACGAAGGTTTAGTTGAAACCTGAAACAAGTATGCCAGTTCAAACTTCAAACTAGGGTTTAGTTTTTTTTTTAATTAATTGTTTGTTTAGTATTTGTTGTCTAAAATTTTCTGTCTAATTATTGGATCACACAGGAGGAGGAGCAACAACGAGATGTTCTCTTCAGCATGGATGAAATTGAAAACTTAGAAAACCTAACAGAGGAGATGGCAACAAAGGCACAAGAAGATGCACAAGCCTCACAACCAAGGCACCAAAGTCAAAGAGAGACTAGAGCTTATAGTAGGGCAAACGGAAAAGGGATTCAAAGACATTGATTGACAGTTGACTCATGACACATTTTGACATTTTGTAATTTGTAATTTTGTACTGTTATAAACTTATATATTATAACTTATAAGTATTAAGCAATACAAGATGTGTTTTTTCTCTTTCGTGTGTAGTAGTTTAAAACTTCAATACATTGGCTTTAAACTCGTAGCACTTGCCATTTTCATGTCTAGTTTGAGCTTGTATCACTTATAGTATTAATATTTACTTTGCATAGTGTTAATTCATTGTAATATGCATGAAAAAAAGAAAATTCAATTTTTTTTTTGCCTTTTCTTCGGTTTTTTTTTTTGCCGATTCTTTTGACGATTTTTTCCCGATTCCCAATTCAATCCAAATTTTTTCCTAGCCGACTCCGTTCCGATTCCGATTTTCTCAACTATGGTATATATAGTATATACTATATATTACACCATTTTTCTGTATTTTTCTGAGTTGAGCTGAACCTTCTTGAAAAACACTGAACCTCCAAATGTTTTTGGCCTGACATATGTACAGAACAGAACTGAACCTACTAAATATGGTTTTAATTGACCATTGATGGCTCAGAATTACAAATTACAAAGAATTCTCCTGTAAAGGAACAGGTAAGAAAATTAGATCAAGAAATCTCCTGTTTATATAGAAGAAGTTCTTCCAAATTTGGATTTTTTGGCTAGAATACAGATTTGGTTAGAATCAAATTTGTAACAACATTGACCTTTCAATCAATAGATAGCAACGAGTTGTTGGGTGTCAACCAAATTTGTCAATACATGAACCTCTGAATATGGAGTTTACAATAGATTGTTGGGTGTACAAAAGACAAGAAATTCAACTACACGGTTATACCTCTTCAAGCTTAAATTAAGAGAATGGAAGGAGAAATTAAAAAAGCATGGAACAGGAGGAGAAATTACACATCATCCCCACAAAATTGCGACTTCCTTCACATAGAAAAAGAATCACAAGTGAATGGTACAAATCAGTTATCTACGCAAACTGGTTGCTAACCAAAATAGGTGTAAAAGGCCTGCAAGGTATTTCACATGTACTGCCAAGATTGTGGCTCAAGCCATCCACAAGAAATCTAAATTGTAGGAATGGGATCTGATAATCTCCACCTTTGTTTATGGTATTGAAAAGGTGAAAATACACATCGCCATGTCGAGTCTATAAGGAAAGGATGAATGCTCATCTGCACTAAGGTTGGAAGGCTCTCTATCTCCTAAAATGCTTGATTGTGTAGGAGACATTGTCATCTCAAACAAATGAAAGGAAGTAAAATGACCATCATAGTCCTATTCTGATAACCAATGCCTACTTAAAAGGGATGAGAAGCAGATTGAACTGGTGTAACAAGGCCTTGACCATGTTTTCCAAGAATATGAATATTATAACCCTTTGTTTGAAGCAACTTTGAGCCAATGCCTGATATGTGCTTCTCAAAGGAACTTAGAATTGGTCTTTGAGAGAGAAGATACCTAAGATAGTGTCAGAAAGTGAAACAAATCATCTGCACCAGCTTCAAAAATTGGACTATCAAACACAAACATTGCAGATGAAGTACAAGGACAAAGATTTGTTTGTTCAAAAAATCAAGAAGCAATTGAAGTTTCTATGAATGCAGGTTTAGAAACCAGAGTTGCAAAGAGGAAGAAGGTGAATCCAACTTAATATTGTGCTTCTTCAGGGCTACTTCCAAAGCTTCCATCTTCTTATGGCAGCATTCTGATGACCTAAAATACCACAATAAGAACAAGTGGACTTTACCCCTATGAATGAATTAAAGTTTGATTTCTTTCCATTTGGTTAAAAGATCCTCAACTTTGATGTGCTGTTTGGAATTTTGCATGGGATGCTGCATGGTTTCTTTCTCTGGCTTGGCTATCAAGGCCTTGTTCCTTGAACATGGATTTTCAAGAGCATCAATTTTCAAGGATCTTATCTTCTTCATGAGTTAGTTGCTTACAGAAATTATCAAAACTATGCATTTATAAGCATCATCGAAGGCATGACGTGTTGAATGAAGAGTGAAAATATAAATAGTGTAGGTTCCTTTCAATTTGGAGAGGACAAAACATATTAGTTGCTTATCTGTCTTTTGGATTTTGAATAGCTGAGTTTGAGACATAATTTCTTAATATTGGAAATGAAATCTTCTATTTGAGAAATATTCTTTGCATCATGAGTCATTAGCTGGCTCTCCAACTAGTGCCCTTGAAGATTGACACACCTAGAAACGTTGAGCTTCATCTACTTGGTTGAGCGAGCTGTCCTTGTCCTCCTTTGTGTCTTCATCATCTTCAGGTTTAGTCTCTGTTCCCATCACTATGTGATACAACCCTTTACTCTGTAAAAAGTCTTCATATAGGATTTCTGGGTGCGGAAGTTTGAGTTGGTCGATTGGAGATCCTTGGGAATAGTGACCATTAAAACCATGTTGTTTGGGAAATTGACAAGGATGCAATTATGCTTAAGAGCAACTATGAGTTTCCAAATATAAGAACAACCTGAAAACTGAATATTGGAATCTTTTTTAAGCAATTATGCTTAAGCTCTAAAACATATTTAAAAAAAGTGAGGAGTGTGAAAACACAGATCGAATGGCTTCAAATACATATTTTGACCTTGCAAATCTGGCCAGTACGCTGGGGATGGGGGAGGGGGGTAAACCTATTTAATGAGTGGTTATACACGAAATTCTGCCATGAGATGACCAATGCTTCCAGAGTGAAAAACAATGTTATAGAGTATAATATGTTGTTTGAGGTTCAAAGTTTTACACACCTATTAAAATTGATAGAAATGCATTGTGCAATATATCACTAGAAAGTTCTTCGAATGTACTTTTCAATACTTTTGTAGTTATAAATAATTATGAAAGTATGGAAGAGTTAATCTTTGAAGGTAGTAGTAGGCCTCAATTTTAGAAAAAAATTATTTTAGTCTTCATTTCCAATGACGACAAAACAACATTCTATGATGTAAGGAGAAAAAAAACTTTTGTGGGTAGTTTGAACACTAAAAGGCTCTGAACTGGCTTCAAAAGATATGTTTTTAAATCGAGGCACCAATTGAAAAATACCCTAGCATCCTAAATAAAACAACCACCTTTGATGAATTGGTTAATGTTCTTCAAGAATATGAGGTGGAAAATTTAGTCAAAGATGAGATGACTAATAATGCTTTGATATCAAAGGAAAATGTATCAAGTAACATTGCAACATCATCACAATCTTAATCTGAATGGAAACAAAGATATTGTCACATATGCAATAAAGAAGGTCATATTACAAGTTATTGCAAATATAATTCTTTGAATTAAAGAAATAGGATTTTTTTTCAAAGATCTCAGCCAAGACGATATCAATATCCACAACAACAACAACGACCAAGAGAAGAGAATTAAAAGGGCAATTTAGTTTAGGAAGTTCAAGAGATTCAAGAGACAGAGGAAGCTGAAAAAGGAAATGAAATTAGAGCCCTTACATCAAGGATTATAGAGACAACAGATGAAGACCAAATTGAAGAAAAAAATGAAAATATAAATCATTTAGAGTTTTCTAATGGCACTGATATTTCAGATGACAAAATAAAAGCAGCAAAAAATAAGACAGCAGAAACAATTGAAAGATATAAATTAAAATCTAGATTATTTCAGAAGTGTAAACTTTGTGACAGAACTAAACCAAAAACAGATCATGAAAAGAAAATTGAAATTCACTATGGATGGATCAAGAAATCAGATTGGAATAGGATCATGGATATGTTACAATGTTTTTATGGTCATAAAGAAAGTCTAATCAATACTGTAGGGAACAGGTTAATAGATCAGTACCAAAACCTCAAGCATTACCAAAGTCAGAACTGAAGGACAAAAACAAGAATCAGAGATTGAAGACTAAAAGTCTTCAAAAACCAAATAATGTAATACAAGGGGGTGTTGGAGAATATTACATTATTTGGTACTATGCTAAAGTACCCCCATGGTACCATTGTACATTTGTAAATATTAGATTAGGGTGTGAGTTATTAGATTAGGAAGTGTGATTTATATTTCCCCTAAAGTATGTGTCAATGTGTGAAAAGAGTCCAAGTGTCATGTAACAAAGTGTGCAAGTGTGTAGAGTGTAAGAGTGTGCAAAGTGTCATGTAATAAAGTGTGCAAGTGTGTAATATGTAAGAGTGTGCAATGTGTCATGTAAGTAAGTCAAGAGTCATGTGTAGGTGTCAAGTATACAAGTGAAGAGACACATGATATGTGTCAAGATGTAAAGTGAAGGGACATGAGAGGTTTTTCTTATGTGAGGAATAGGAAAGGATGCATCTCTTGGATATGTGAGGAGAGCAATAGTCAAAGTATTGAAGAGTCACCTTCTAAGGTTATATTATGGAGACAAAGCTTCATGTTTTGTATGAGAAGAAAATCAAGAAATATTGATTAATGAAATATGAATAGAAGTCTAGTATATTTGATCAATATTATTGTGAGACATATATTGAAATATTGTCATTATTTCATGAATGTGATTTATTCATATTGATCAAAGATTTGTATGCTTCAATATTGTAATTAATTAGATCTTGGATAATGGGACCTGTGTGAAATCTGGCTAAAAAGCCATCAACAAGTCCGAAACTAATTACATGATTTTCACAACACTAACTTTTACTACCTCTTCCTACAAGAGTTCTCTTGTGTGTCATGGCCACTCAACTAGGTCATGCACAATAATGTGAGTTTTCACTGGACTCGGTAACAACTTAAACATTTGACCAGCTCTAAGAATACCTTTGCTTAATGCGAGTACTAGCCATGCATGACATGCTCAACCTTTTGAGATTGAGACTGATGCATCCAACTATACCCTTGGTGCCATCTTGATCTAGGATGGGCACTGTTGGTCACAAATCTGCCACAGGAAAGGATTTTGTATGTATATACGCGCCCTAGACCTGGACCAACATTGAAAGGCAGGAGGGAAGAGATGCCCTCCGTGCCAATCTCCGGAGAAAGGCCGACTCCTTTACTAAACAACTTGGTGTTTTAAGCTAAGAGTGCAGGAAAGAGATAAAAAGAGTAAGGGTGCAGGAAAGAAATAAAGGGAGTAAGGGAAAGAATATCAATGGATTTTCAGAGGGAAAGAACCAGCAGCACGATTATTGTTGTCACATTTTGCACAGGGTGCAATGTTTTCAATTTTTGTAAGAGTGCTGCTCTTCCCTTTCCCTCTTCCTCTCTTTCCCCTTTCTCTTCTCTCCCTTTCTCTCTCTTCCCTACATTCTCATTCTTCCCTCTTTCTCTTGAGCCCCTCAGTCAAAATCTCAAAATGACAACAGATTGCCCTGAAAAATGGCTAAGTGTCAGGGCGCAATCCGACTTCGCAGCGAAGTCGGAGTGCGCCCTCCAGTTGGAGCGCAGCAGGAATGCAAACTGCGCAGTGTGACAGAATCAGCCAGAAATTCTAAGTGTTCAGGGCGCACTCCGACTTCGCAACGAAGTCAAAGTGCGCCCTTCTTTCTGGGCGCACTAGGTAACAGGCTGGCAAGAAAAATGACTAAGTGCTGGGGCGCAACCCGACTTCGCAGCGAAGTCGGAGTGCGCCCCCTTTCCAGGGCGAAGTCCGTACGGCAGTGTAAATCAGCTTCCACCGGTGCGCAACCCGACTTCGCAACGAAGTCGGAGTGCGCCCTTTGACCGGTGCGCAGTAGGGAGACAAACTCAGAATTTGACTAAGGCATGAAAGGCCTTCCCAACTGCGCTGTTTTCTGCTTGCGCAACCCGACATCGCTCTGATCCTGGGCGAAGTTGGATAAACTGCCTTTCAAGGCAGACACGTGTCAAGCAGCATCATCCGACAAGTGTCCAACTTTTGGGATCCGAGCCGAGACGTGCCAAGCACAAGGACAAGCATGGGATGCACTACTTATGCCAGCTGCCGCCTTTAAAGCTGATTGGAGGTTCTACCTGCTTCAGCTACCCGCATTCCTGCCGATGAGAAGTTCTACCTAACGCGCTGCCACGTATCTATACAACCTTTAGGGAGACCATGCTGCAAGTACAGTCCAGCCCAACAGAAGTCAGCATCAACAGTTCCGCGGCTGCTTTTGTCAGCTAATGTTTGACTGGGACTTTGTGCCCATTATTGTAATCGGGGGGGTTCTCATGCTATAAATACCCACCATATTTTCATTGTAAAGTGGTGGAAGGGGAATGTCTGTTAGGGAACCATTGTAGCTGTGCTTCTGCCATTTAATATAATACATACACTTGGTGCTGTTATACTGTTTTTATTCTGTATGCTGCCTCTCCTTTGCATTTTTGCCTTACGTTTTCCTGTGTCATGGCTTGTTGATTCACTTCGGCATTTGGTGGTCAGGTATGCCTAAGGCGCATAGATCAGAGGATATATAGGGCAAACGTTAGCGGCAGTTTCTAGTTATGTTTTGTGTTATAGTGTTGTTAGTAGTGGTGATTGATGCGTTGCCATACTTTAGTTCCTTGGAGGGAATGTCTGTTAGGGAACCATTGTAGCTGTGCTTCTGGCTCTTAACACAAAACGTATACCTGGCTCTGTCCTACTGGCGAGTGACAACATCCATAGTGGTGTGTTATGGTTATATTGGTGTTAGTAGTGGTGATTGATGCGTTGCCGTACTGTTAGTTCCCCCCACCCAACTCCAATCTAATTTGGATCTCTTTCTGTACTTTTTATCTCTTTCCCTGCACTCTTATCTTGAACCTCAAAATCCCAAAGGAAACCGGCCTTCTTCGGAGATTGGCAGGAAGGCATTCCTTCCTTCCGGCGTTTCAATGTTGGTTTGCGGGTCTTAGGGCGCAATAATAACAAATCCTTTCCTCATGCCAGATCCGTAACCAACAGTTTCTTGCACGCCCGGTGGGACAAGGAAGTTTCCCACCCCCAAACAGAAGCGAAGCACCGGTGTTCGCTTCATTGCTGTTCCAAATCAGAACACCTGGCGACTCTGCACGAACATATCCTCTGAGTCCGAAAGACCGGTCCTAGCACCTTTATGCAAACGAGAAGGTGGCGAGCAAGGGATCCGAGAAACCCGCCTGCTTTTTACGAACTAGACATCAATGCTCGAGGCAAAGTTGTCAGGCTGGCTGATCCACAAGCTAGTGTCGACGAAGCCGAGGCTGAAATCCAAGAAGCCGAAGCCGAGGTCGAAGGAGCTGAGAACGAAATAGAAGAGGCCGAGGAAGAAGAGGAATCTACATCCTCGGAAGGTACCGACACTGAGTACACAACCGACGGAGGAGAAGAAGAAGAAATGGCTGCCCAGCAGCAGAATGATGATGATCTCTTCCCGGCGGTGGACTCTACGGGGCCCTTGGCCCTGGTCGGACAACAAGCTATGCCCCCTGCTGCCTTAAAATCCATCCCTACATATGACGGCTACGGCAAGACGGCGTACGAGCACATCCAGGACATCCTTGCCCTGGCTGCATTGCATTGCACTCCCTAAGGGGAAAGCTTCTCTACTGGTGGAGATCGCTGCCAGAGGGATCTATCACAGGGTGGCCCCAGCTCGCCAGAAGGCTCGTGAAAGGATGCAACGAGTCTGCTGACCCCACTTCTTTGCTGCATCAGTTCCAAAGTATCCAGAGACACCCCCAAGAGGTGTCTGACTTTAACATCAGGTTTGCGAGATCCTGGAAACGGGTACCTCGTGAACTTCGGCCTTCAGCTGGCATGGCTGCTCATTACTATCTGAGATCCTTCAACTCAGACTCTGTACGATGTTGCCCAGCCAAGCTGAAGCGGATATCATTTCCATCGGCAGACTCCCGTCCAGGGTGCAGGAACCCATTCGTCCCGACTTCCCCAGATCCCAATATCCATCAGCTTCTGGTGATGCGCCGTCCACATCAGGGCAGCAACCCCAGCAACAATGGAATCCGGCGCCGGTCGTAACTCCTTATGGTCCGCCGCAAATGCATTATCCTCACCCGCCTCCTCCGCATTTTCCAGCACTCCCTGCTCCCCCGCAGTACGCACCTTATTCCAATCCTCCTCCATTGGCCGCATTGCCTCCATCGGCACAATTGCCGCCTCCTGACAATAACATTCAGAACACAATCCTCCAGGAGGTACGGGCTTTGGCCTCAGGTTATCATGCCATGTCCAATGACATGACCGCTCTGAAGAAGAAGCAAGCCCAGATGGACCTCGCTCCTAGGAGGCCATATCCGCCCCCGGCGCTAACAAAAGACAGGCCTCCAGAACAACAACTGCAGAGGCGTCCGCCTCCGAGAAATGCTGCTATCGAAGACCAACCTGGTCCTTCCGACCAGGTTAACTGGTGCACTACGTGCAACGACCCGCATTCGGAGGAAGACTGCACACTGCACCAGCACTACATCCAGACTTTGGCCGGCAGCGCCATAGAGGACGATGAACTCTACATGATCCTGGACGGCGAAGCCAACTTTGCCCTCCTAGAGGAAAATCTAGTGCCGCCCGCCAAGGAAGAAAAGAAAACTGCAGATGCTGCCAAGCCTCTGAAGGTATACACCAGAAGAGAAAAAACGCAGCCTGGCGGTCTGCCACCGTACAAGCGGCTGTGGCCCTACACAGCCCAGGAGAAGGCATCCAAAGACAAAGCTCCAGCCAAGCCTCCTCCGGTAAAGGCAGCCCCTATTCCAGCCAAGCCTCCTATAGCAAAAGTTCCAGTTCCGGCTAAAACTCCACAACCTCAGCCTCCAGCTGAAACCAAAGAACAAGCCCAGGAGAAGCTGAAGTACCCGTCTCTGACCAAGAGACAGAGAGTTGAGGCCACCCAGCAGTACCGGACGAAGTATGAGCCGGCAAAAGAAGCAGAAGGAGCTAGCACCTCGAGCTACAGCATTGTAGACGAGTTAAAAAGAACACCCGCTAGAATCAGCATGTACGATGCTCTTCTGCTCCCAGGCCAGGTGGATCTGCTGCAGGAATCTTTGAAAAACATGAAGAACGGCAAGCAGATGCAGCCCGCTGTCCTGGTTCAACCTCTGACAGTCTCAGCCACTAGGAAGAACAGATCGCCTCCCTTCTATCTGTCTTTACGGATGCAAGGGCATATAGTACACAACTGCATGGTGGACTCTGGCGCTTCCATGACTGTTATGCCAAAAGCCGTCTGTGACGAGATCGGGATGGAGTACACAAGGAGCAGCCAAGGCGTGCTGCAATTAGACGGCACCCCTGTCAAGACAGTTGGTGTCATAAAGGACATCCCTATTCGGTTGCATAAGGCTCTCGACATCGTGGTCATCCAAGAGGTCGTGGTTGTTGACCTGGCTCCCTACTTCGGCATGTGTCTCTCCCGGGAGTTCACCGCGAAGCTGGGCGGGTACCTGTCTCTAGACTACTCACACATGGAAGTGCCATTCAAAGGAAGAAGAGTGAGAATCTTTAATGAAAAGCCTTCCACCTTCCTAGTAGAGAAGATACCCGGAGAAGAGTTGGACTGCATGGTCCAGCTATCGGAGGAAGAATTGGTGACGGTAGAGCTGACGGAGCAAGCCCTCGAAGTGCTACAGCTCGAAGATGAGTTCTCTTTGCGGGATTTCAATGCCGTAATTAAGACATAGCAAGGTTGTTACACCATTGTACAGCCCGAGAGGCTTGACAAGTTAGCTGAAAAGGAAGTGGGACCTGCACCCGAGAAGCTGTGGAAGCTTTTCTTTGACGGCGCGCGATGCAAAAATGGCGCCGGTGCAGGGGTGCTCCTGGTTTCTCCAACCGAGATCCAAAAGGACTATACCTACAGGTTGGCCTGGAGCTATACTAACAACTCGACGGAGTATGAAGCCCTATGCTTGGGTTTGCGAAAGGCGGAGAGGCTAGGGATTAAACACCTGCAGATCTTTGGAGATTCAGAGCTGGTGTGTCACCAGGTTACGAACAAGTGCGCCTCCAAAAAGCACTATCTCAAGGCGTACCGCAACCGGGTGTGGGACCTGATGGAGTCGTTTGACTCGTTGAATGTCAAGGCGATATCACGCGAGAAAAACAAACACGCTGACATTCTGGCGTCTGTTGGAGCCAGGTACGTTTCGGCTGACGACGTTGTCCAAAAACCGAAGCCGGTTTGCACTATTTACAGGCCTTCTGTGCTTGATAAGGACACCCACTGGCAGGTGTTCGATTGTGACGAGGAGATCGTCACATTTTTGGTAAATGAAGCATGTTCAATCGAGAGTAGAGACCCTGATGACGAGCAATATGAGGGGTTGATACAGTTGAAAAACAATCATGTCCCAAAAGGACTGATTACATTGGAGAGTCTATTTGATCAGAATGACAAAGCTATATCTCATAGGATCAAAGTAGACCCGAAGCAGTATGCCGACCTGAAACTTGAACCTGGTAAAACCATCAAGGTCGGGACAGACTGCACTTCGGAGGAACTTGAGCGGATCAGATCACTGTGCCAAGAGTTCCTCGACATCGTGGCCTGGTGCTACGAGGATTTGAAGGGGTATGACAGAGATGTAATCCAGCATACCATTGAACTAGAGGATGGCGCCAAGCCGTTCCGGCAGAAGCAGAGGGCCGTAAATCCGAAAATTGAGGCCATGATGAAAGCCGAGCTCCTGAAGATGCTCGAGGCCAAAATCATCTACCCCATCAAGCATTCATCCTGGGTTGCGAATTTGGTTCCCGTGAGGAAAAAGAATGGCGACATCCGTCTCTGTGTCGATTTCAGAAACCTGAATTAGGCCTCCCTCAAGGACCATTATCCGCTTCCCCAAATTGATCAAATTCTACACATCGTTGTTGGAGCCCAGAGATTCTCACTTCTAGATGGATTTTTCGGCTACAACCAGATTTGGGTCAGGGATGAGGACCAGCATAAAACGGCGTTCACCACCAAATGGGGGACGTTTGCCTATCAGCGCATGCCTTTCGGCTTATCCAATGCTTGTGCCACATTCCAAAGGGCCATGGACCTGGCCTTCCGAGAGCTGCTTAATAAGATCATTGTCATCTACCTTGATGACATGACTGTTTTCTCTCACCAAAGAGGGGATCATGTTTCCCACCTACGGCAAATATTTGAGAGGTGTCGAGAATTCGACATTTCTATAAACCCGAAGAAGTCTGTCTTCGCGGTAAAAGAAGGAAAGCTGTTGGGACACGTCATCTCAGAGAAAGGCCTCGCCATTGACCTTGACAGAGCAGAAGCCCTCCTTCGCTTGCCAGCCCCAATTGATAAAAAAGGGCTGCAGTCCTTCTTCGGTCAGATTAACTTCGTGCGAAAGTTCATCCCGGACTTCGCACAGGTGATCAAGCCTATGGCCGAACTGCTGAAAAAGGATACAATTTACGAATGGACTGATGAGAGAGAGCAAGCCTTCGAGGAAATCAAGGCTCGAATTGCGCAAGCTCCGGTGTTGATTAACCCGGACTACTCCAAGGACTTTATCCTGTACGCGGTGGGAGAACCGGAAAGTTACGCCGCAGTCCTGACTCAGAAGGGAGACGATGGCGAAGAGCGCCCCATAGCGTTCTCGAGCCAAGTGATTCAGCCGCATGAAGAAAAGTACAACTTTATAGAGCGGCAGGTTCACGCTGTCATGAAATCGCTCCGGAAGTTCAGGCACTTTGTCTCCCAGAGCAAAACGACTGTCTTTGTGATTCACCCGGACGTTCGAAGCTTCATCATACAAGGAGAGCCGGGTCACAAGAGAGCAGGATGGATTGCGAAAATCCAGGAGTTCGACATCGAAGTGCGGCCCACCAAGCTTATCAGAGGCCGAGCCTTGTGTCAGGAGCTGGCCCAAAGCGCTGTAGCCGGCATCTCCGCCTGTAAGTGGGAGGACACAGCAACAAGCATCAACCTAGCCAACTCCTTATCGGAGGGGAGTGACTGGACAGATGAATTGGTGAGATATTTCTGCACCGGAAGATGTCCAGATCACCTAAACGCCTCACAACGAAGGAGATTTCGGCTAGGTGCACTCAAGTACACTCTTCGCCCCGAGGGGCTTTACTTCAAAAATATTGACGACATCCTGTTGCGGTGCGTCAGGAAATCAGACCAGTCCAGGGTCGAAGATTTTCATTTCGGGATGCCTGGAGGTCATCATTCTGCAAGGCCTACGGCCTTAAAAATAATTAGAGTCGGGTACTATTGGCCCACTCTATTTACAGACGCTTATGCGGTCTGTTCCAAGTGTGATCAATGCCGGAGGTTTGTCGGCGAAACGAAAAGCACCCCTGCCCCTTCAACCAATTCAGAGCCGAGACTCCGTTCCAGGAATGGGGTCTAGACTTCATTGGGTGATTTCGCCCTAATTCCTCTGCCGGACAC
Organism: Wollemia nobilis; assembly: GCA_028583015.1. Lineage (NCBI taxonomy): Eukaryota > Viridiplantae > Streptophyta > Pinopsida > Araucariales > Araucariaceae > Wollemia > Wollemia nobilis. The sequence goes on along the minus strand of JAQPPZ010016995.1, from coordinate 8,484,481 downwards.
AAGTTTATTCTTACAGCCACCGATTACTTCACACGGTGGGCAGAGGCGATCCCGACCAAAAACGCGGACCAAGAAACGGTCGTCGGGTTCCTTGAGAGCCTGATTACCCGCTTCGGGGTTCTAGAGTCAATTGTAACGGACAATGGTCCGGGGTTCGCAGGCGCTGTACTCATGGAGTACACTGGCAAACTTGGCATTTATCACAAAATGTCTTCTAATTACTACCCGCAGGGGAATGGCCTTGCTGAGTCTACTAACAAGAACCTCCTGAAGATCATCAGAAGGACCATTGAAAGAAACAAGCGGACTTGGCATTCACTTCTGAACCGGGCGCTGTGGGCGGACAGAGTTTCGTTCAAGATGTCCATTAAAACGTCCCCCTATGCGCTCGTCTATGGCAAAGACGCTGTCATGCCATCTCACATTGAAATCCCCGCTCTTTGGATGTTGGACGAAGAGAGAAGCAGCGGAGACCCGGTGGATGACAGACTGTGCCAACTCCTGCAATTGGAGGAAAACAGGGAAAAAGCATACCAGGCCTTCACCAAGCATGTTGAATCCACTCAAGGCTGGATTGCGAAAGGCACCACTGCCCGAGTTTTTTAAATCAGGGACCTGGTGTTGAAGTGGGACTCATTAAAGGCGAAGCCGGGCAACCACGGAAAATTCGATGCTCTCTGGGGAGGGTCCTGTTGGTTACGAATCTGCCATGAGGAAAGGATTTTGTGTTAATGCGCCCAGATTCGCCCACCAGCTTGAAAGGCCGGAAGGAAGAAATGCCTTCCGTGCCAATCTCCGGAGAAGGCCGGCTCCTGTGGGTTTTATGGTTTGAGATGAGGGTGCAGGAAAGAGATAAAAATGCGGAAAGGATTTACAAATGAGGTTGGAATTGGGTGGGGGGAACTAACAGTACAACAACACATCAATCACCGCTACTTACTGCATTATGAATACAAAGCATAACCAGGAGCTGCAAAGTCTAAGTGTACTTTCTGTATAAAACAGGGTACGCACAGCTACAATGGCTCCCTAGCAAACATTCTCCCTACAAGGAGAACTAACAGCACGGCAGCGCATCAATCACCACTACGGACAGAGACAGAAAGCAACCAAGAGATGTCAGATCCAAGTATGTGTGTTGTGCAGAGAATTTGTACGCACAGCTACAATGGTCCCCTAGCAAACATTCTCCCTACAAGGAGAACTAACAGCACGACAATGCATCAATCACCACTACGTACAACAACATAAACATAACACACAAACTGAAGGAACTGCTACCACATTTATTCTATGTATCCTCTAATCAATTAAGTTCAAGAGTACTTGGCCACCAAATGCTGAAATAAATCAACAAGCCATGACACAAGCAATGCCTCAGGTGTCCCTGACCACCAAATGCTGAAACGAATCAACGAGCCGTGACACAGGAAAACGTAAAGCAGAAATAGAAAGGAAAGGCAGCATAAAAAATAGAAGACGTAGAACAGAGCCAGGCATATACTTTATATTTATAAGCAGAAGCACGGTTACAATGGTTCCCTAACAAACATTCCCCTTCCACCGCCTTACAATGAAAATGCGGTGGGTATTTATAGCCCGAGTCCCTCCCGTTACATTAATGGGCACAAAGTCCCAGTCAAACATTGGCTGACAAAAGCAGCTATGGAGTTGCTGATGCTGACCTTTGTCGGACAGGACTGTACCTGCAGCATGGTTCCCCTGAAGGCCGGACAGCTAGGTGGCAGCGCGTTGGGTAGATCTTCACATCGGCAGGAATGCGGGTAGCTGGAGCGGGTAGAACCTCTAATCAGCTTTAAATGAGGCGGCTGGCATAAGTAGTGCAACCCATGCTCGTCCTTTTGCTCGGCACGTCTTGGCTCAGATCCCGAAGCTGGACACTTGTCGGATGATCTTTGTTTGACATGTGTCTGCCTTGAAAGGTAGTTTATCCAACTTCTCCCAGGATATGAGCGCCATCGGGTTGCGCAGGCAGAAAACAGCGCAGTTGGGAAGGCCTTCATGCCTTGGGCAAATTCTGAGTTTGTTTCCCTACTGCGCACCTGTCAAAGGGCGCACTCCGACTTCGCTGCGAAGTCGGGTTGCGCACAGGTGAAAGCTGATGTCTGCCGCCGTACGGACTTCGCCCTGGAAAGGGGGAGCAGTTCGAACTTCGCGCGAAGTACGAACTTCTCCCCAGCACTTAGTCATTTTCCTGCCAGCCTGCCAGCCTGCTACAAGGTGCGCTCAGAAAGTTGGGAGAAGTCGGACTTCGCGCCAAAACTGGGCGAAGTCGGACTTCGCGCCAAAACTGGGCGAAGTCGGACTTCGCGCCAAAACTGGGCGAAGTACGGACTTCGCGCCAAAACTGGGCGAAGTACGAACTTCGCACTTTGTGTTCCTGCTGCGCTCCATCTGGAGGGCGCACTCCGACTTCACGCGAAGTCGGACTTCGCCCTAACACTTAGCCATTTTTCAGGGCAACTGCTGTCGAATTTGAGATCGGGGCGAGGGGCTCAAAAGAAAGGGGGAAAGAATGAGAATGCAGGGAAGAGAGAGAAAGGGAGAGAAGGAGAAAGGGAGAGAGAGGAAGAGGGAAAAGGAAGAGCAGCACTCTTACAAAACTGAAAACATTGCACCCCGTGCAAAATGTGGCAACATTTATGGCGGCTCGCGGGGTGTCGAGCTCGCCTCGGCGCAAAGAATCCATGCCTTCATCCATTGGGTGTAGAGGAAATTGCTTCCCCTGCTTTCTGCTGCTCTAGCTGTTCACCTCGCGGCAACTGTTCTTCAGATTCACTTCCGGCAGTCGCCTCCTCAGAATCCTCTTCCGAACGTTCTCCAGCTCTGGCTTCTGCCTCGCAGATGCGGTTGTATGCGGCCTGGGCTTGGCCCCAGGCTTCTGCTTCGAATGGTCGGCGGTCAGCAACTTCTTCTAATGCTGCGTGGAAAGCAGCGACCGCGTGCAGGTCGATGGTGAGGTATCTTTTTCCCAGCTCCTGGAAGTAGGAGCTGATCTTGCAGCACTTGGACACCATCTGGGTGACCTGACTTTCTTGAATTGGCTCGGTCCAGCTATCAATTTCAGCTGTATCTGCCTCAAAGGACCGCCAATTCTTTTTCACCTGCTCATGGGTGAGAAACTCACCATTCTCAACAAAGCCCGGGCACCCTAGCTCGGAGAGAGCGTGAAAGGGAGCCATACAAATGTCTCTTTCATGTTCAAATGCATCTAACATTCGTCTGGCAACCCTCACCTCTTCTACTTTCTTAAAATATTTATGCAAGGTTACCCTTGCATCTGCCCATTCTGCAGCGAATGAGGACATGGGGGAGAATTGGAGGCCATCGCGCTCGCGCTCTTGAAGATTTATAGCCAGGTCCGGCCATTGCTTCGCACGGCGTTCGGCCTCCTCTACCACGAGGCTTTCCACTGGCGAGAAACTTCTTGGATCCTGGATGCAAAATCCGGAACCGACATAGCCTTATACGTGTGGGGCTTGCATCCCCGCAGCAGATCAGCCCGCATCTCCTTAACTTTGTTCTTTGAAAAGACCGTCGCTTGAGATGCTTTCTCTGCAGATTGCGACTGCGCCTGTTTCAAAGACTCCTGGAGCTGAGAAATCTGCTCCAGGGCTGCCTGCTTTTCCGTTGCGGCTTCTTGCTGAGAAGCGGCCAGCTGGGATTTTAGTTCACTTATTTCTCGCTGCGCCGATTCCAGCTGCTCAGTGGACCTAGACAGGTCCTCTTCAAGCTGCCTTGTTTTATCCTGCAACCGGAAAAGCTCTTCCTGTTCCTCCAGATTTTTGACAAGGAGATTATCCGCCTTACGAATGATTCCCTGAATCTCGTATTGCTTGTTGATATCGTCAAAGCTCTTCTCCTTTCTCTGGAGCTCGTAGTCCGCCCTGGTCATTTCCCGGAGAGGCTTCTTCACTTTTGGAGTTATCTTTTATGTCGTGAGCACTCTCCTCTCGAAGTCAAACTTGGTACGCTTTACCGGGGCGGCTATCTCTTCGGGTCTCCTCCGCTTCAGGTTTTGGAGGAAAGAGATAGGGTATTCTACGGCTCTAGTTGCCAGAGGCAAATCGTCCGTGTTACGGAGATCGTCCATGAGGTCCGGTTCCCCCAGCCTAGGGTTTTGCTGTGACATTTCTCCTGAGAACAGGGAAGAGGGAAAAACCGGGAGGGCTTTGGAAGGAACGGCCGCTTTTGAGGGCGACCGGGGAGCGGAGAGCGGAGCGGTTGATGCTGGAAGGGTTTCAAGTGGCTGAGGCAATGGATGTAACGGTGAAGGCGCAGCTTCAGCACTAACCACGGGTGAAGGGTTTGGGGTTTGACTCAGGGATAGAGATTCGTTGGGGTCCTGAGCAAACTGGTTGAAAGAATGATGGCCGCTAGAAGGCTGTGGAGATGGGGAGGAAGACACGGCCACGACTTGCTCGGATTGAGCGGGAGATGGAGTTGGAGTAGGGCCAAATGGAACTTGAGGGAGCGGGGCAGCGGACGTACCTGCGGGCTCCGCCTGAGCCGATGCTGGATGGATGTCTGCGGTTCTGGTTCCGGCGGTTAGCTCAGAATCATCCAGAGAAACAACCTCTGGAGCGGCTGGATGCGGTTGCGGCTCTGCGACTGACTGCTGCACCATCAGGCTAGGTCGCCTGATCCTATCAACCCTCTTCCTCTTCTTTTCTTCTGGAACAATGGCTGGTTCGGGAGGAGAGGAAGTAGGTGCAGCGGGCGCTGATGTTCCCACGGTAAACTTGTACCGGGGTTTGACTTGCAGAAGGTCTGCCGCTGCCGGTCCGCTCGCTGGTGGCGCTGGCGTCTTTTGTGTCTGAGGAGTTACCTCAGGCGTTGACTTGACTGACTTCTGAGCCTTTTCAGGCGCCACCTTGGAAGCAACAGGTTGCATTGGGTCCACTTGGATATCTGCTGGGCCCGCACTGGCAGTTGTAAAAGTGTACAACTGTTGGGAGGAAGACCCTCCTTTATAACCTTCAAAAGGACCTCGGGGAACGTAATCTCGAAATGCGAAAGGCCGCCAGCTGGCAATGTGCTGGTCATATAGAGCTGAAAAGTCGTCATCAACGGCCAGATTCTTCCTGACGGATTTATCGTGCTGCGTGCGGCACCTCATCTTCCAGCATTCAACAATCTTTTCTTTTGGCCAGTTAAGGCCTGCTATCTTGGAGATGAATTTTTTAAATCCAGGAGAAGAAAACTTGTGGTCCGGGTTTCGCTCGGGGTCATATGCTACCTCCTCGCAGTAAAAATCCTGCCACGGAGGCGAAGCTTCCATCGAGTCAATCTCCCAGTCGAGGTCAACATGGACCACATCGCATCTGTCTTCGATTATATCCGCCCGGGGCGAGATATGTACAAACTTTCCCCTTATCCCGTATGGGTCGTATTTCCAGCGCTGCGGCAGCAGAATCAGACCAATGTCAAAAAGCTCCCGCTCGAGATAGGCATGCTGTCCTACCTCAGAAATCTCAACGTTCGCCCAGGAAAGAGGATATTGAAAGATCTGGCCCTTTCTCTTTCCCTGGCCGAACTCTTCCTCAACGTAATCCATCTGCCGGGCAACCTCCATCCCAAACTGATGATCCGTGCACCAGTAGGGCAGCAGATGAGGTTTGCCCTTGAATCCGTAGATTCTGACCACAATCCCTTGCGTCAGTCTAAAAACGTCCCCGAGCTTCTGATTCAGCAAATAGTTCGTCATTTCTGCGGGGGCGAGGGATCTCACCATCGTTGAAGACTGACATGACCAAGCCGAGAAAGTTGAAGTTGAACTTGTAGTAAGACCCTTTCCGGTATAGGTCATCCGTCCGATCATAGACGGGTCGTGGTTCTCCCCTCTCATTTACCTTCTTCAGGTTCGGGATCGGCATCCGGGAGTGCAAATGATACAAACAAAGCCAAGCCAAGAAGGAACTAAACCGAAATCCAGTTGACTGCTTTTTCTGGAGCTTCACCAGGCTGGAGTGAATGGTGTATGCCAGCCAGTCCGCCCAGTCGAAAAATATGGGGCGCTTTCCACTTCTATGCGTTGCTGGTTCATAGGATTCTCCGCACAGGAGACATTCGCGGCGCTAGCCGATACGGCTGTACCAGCTCGTCGAGTCGCAGTCGAGGACCCACGCCAGAATGGTGTATATGTACTTGCTCTGAAACTTGTTCAGGGGTATGGGGCCAGTTGGCCATTGTCCAGCTGTGAGCGGGGCGTTCAGCTCTGAATTGAGGAAATCCCTCATCCGTTTTGTATGCGTGAAGCGTCCCGCTTGCTCGCCCAGATTTATTTTCCTGACAATCGTGCTGGAGTCATACTCCAACCGTGGGGCGAAAGCCGACTGAACAGTCTCTTTGCGCAGCGCGAACAAGGGTTTACCGCTGGAGCTGCAAATTTGCCGGGTAGCTGGTCTGTAATGTCTGACGATTAGGTCTACCAGCTCCGGGCATTGATGGACAGGAGGGCACAAGAACCGGAAAAGGTTCGACTTGTACGCCGCTCCGAAATGGTGAGAGGGCGAAACTTTGTCAGCCCAACTCTCCACGTTTATCCGCAGCTTAGTCAGGCTCATGGAAAACAAGCCGTCCTTGTATCCCGCCAGGTAATTTACCGGAGGTGGTGGGGCTTGCCCACGCTGTACTTTCTTTGGCCGGGATTTTGACTTTTGCTCCGGCGGTGTTTCACTTCTGAAAACACTTGACTGCGGTAAATCCTCGGGTTCGCGCCCTTCGCTGGATTGCGCTGGCATTGGCAACTTTCCTTTGTCCATCCCTCCGAAACAACAATAATTACAAATTCTGGGCGTCTGCAGCAGATTTCGCAATCACAGGAATAATCTGCACAGTTTGGCATGTCTGGATGCATCAGACCCCCTTTTCTAGATAATGACGTCATTAATGTCGCGCAGGAGGGGGTAGGTCGGCTGGCAAGTGAGGGCGTTATGATTTCTGGGTGGCCGCGCAGGAGAATGTCTTGAAAAATGTACCCCGGCTGCCGTGCCATGCTTCTTTGATTGCACTTTCCTTGAAGATTGCGCAATCATTAAATTTGATTTCGAACGTTGCGCCATGGCTGACGTCACTACCGCAATCTGGGCACACTGCTCAAGAAAAACCCCTTTGGTGCGGAAACCCATCTCTAACTGTCGCAATGCGCCTTGGGCTCATGCTTGGAACTTTTAGAATATTTTATTCATTTTTTAAAACCGTCCGAGCTGGCCCAGAAAACAAGGCGCGATCGGACTTCGCCCAAAGTTGGGCGCGATCCGACTTCGCCAGCGCAGTCGGACTTCGCCCCAAAATTGGGCGCAGTCCGAACTGCCACTTGCATTAGGACTTGCTTTCCCTTTCTTTTCCTACTGCGCCCGAGGATTGAGCGCAGTCCGACCTTTGCAAATTTCGGAAGAGTTGGCGAGTACTTAGAATTTTATTGCCTCTTGGGATCGGGTGCACGAGCTGCGCTTAGAAAATGGAGCGCGTTCGGACTTCGCCCGAAGTTCGGGCGAAGTTCGCACTTCGCGCGAAGTTTGCGCGAAGTTCGCACTTCGCGCGCAAGCCGGGTGTATTCGGACTTCGCGCGCGAAGTCGGACTTCGCTCAAAAACTGAGCGCAGTCCGAACACTCGTGCCTTTGCAGTTTTCTTCTTTCAAACTTCGCCTTTTGGCCGGCGCGCAGCCCGACTTCGCTGCGAAGTCGGGCAGCAGCCAGCACTTAGCCGTTTTTGCTTCCTTTCCGTCGGGCGCGTGCCACTTAGCCGTTTTTGCTTTCTCCACTCAAGCAGTCCCATTACGAACTTCGCCCCTTCTGAGGGGCGACAACAGACTTCGCCGCGAAGTCTGTATTCTCTCCCATGTCGCAGTTCGGCTCAAATAAAAATAAAAAACTGAAAGCTGGAAACTGTACATGCTGAAAAAGCAAAAATGCATAAGGGAAATTTTTACACAGAAGGGCCCATTGGGCACCTTCAGCAGCGGTAAACTTTTAAGTGGAACCCGTTAACGGGGATAGGTAGGAGCTGACCCTCCATATCCCGAAGTACGTAAGCATTGAACTGGTTCACCCGGGCAATCCGATAAGGGCCCTCCCAGAGGGCATCAAACTTCCCGTGGTTGCCCGGCTTCGCCTTGTATGAGTCCCACTTCAGCACCAGGTCCCCGATTTTAAAAACTCGGGCAGTGGTGCCTTTTGCAAACCAGCCTTGAGTGGCTTCAATATGCTTGGTGAAGGCCTGGTATGCTTCTTCTCTGTCTTCTTCCAACTGCAGAAGTTGGCACAGTCTGTCATCCACCGGGTCTCCACTGCTCCTGTCTTCGTCCAACATCCATAGGGCAGGGATTTCAATGTGGGATGGCATGACAGCCTCTTTGCCATAGACGAGTGCATAGGGGGACGTTCTGATGGATTTCTTGAATGAAACTCTGTCCGCCCACAGCGCCCGGTTCAGGAGTAAATGCCAAGTCCGCTTGTTCCTGTCAATGGTCCTCCTGATGATTTTCAGGAGGTTCTTGTTAGTAGACTCGGCGAGGCCATTCCCCTGCGGGTAGTAATTAGAAGACATTTTGTGATAAAAGAAATTTTTTTGTTTTTTCTCGTGGGGGGGGGGCCCCCGAATCCCGGACCATTGTCTGTCACAATTGACTATGGAACCCCGAAGCGGGTAATCAGGCTCTCCAGGAACCTAATGACCGTTTCTTGGTCTGCATTTTTGGTTGGGATCGCCTCTGCCCACCGTGTGAAGTAGTCGGTGGCTGTAAGAATAAACTTGTGTCCGGCAGAGGAATTAGGCGAGATCACCCCAATGAAGTCTAGACCCCATTCTTTGGAACGGAGTCTCGGCCTGAATCGGTTGAAGGGGCAGAGGTGCTTTTCTATTTCTGCCAGCAAACCTCTGGCATTGATCACACTTAGAACAGACCGCATAAGCGTCTGTAAATAGAGTGGGCCAATAGTACCCAGCTCTAATTATTTTTAAGGCCGTAGGCCTTGCAGAATGATGACCTCCAGGCATCCCGGAATGAAATTCTCCGAGGACCCTGGGCTGATCGGATTTCATGACGCACCGCAACAGGATGCCGTCAATATTTTTGAAGTAAAGCCCCTCGGGGCGAAGAGTGTACTTAAGTGCACCTAGCCGAAATCTCCTTCGTTGTGAGGCGTTCAGGTGATCGGGACATCTTCCGGTGCAAAAATATCTCACCAGTTCATCTGTCCAATCACTCCCCTCCGATAAGGAGTTGGCTAGGTAGATGCTTGTCGCTGTGTCCTCCCACTTACAGGCGGAGATGCCGGCTACAGCGCTTCGGGCCAGCTCCTGACACAAGGCTCGGCCTCTGATAAGCTTGGTGGGCCGCACTTCGATGTCGAACTCCTGGATTTTTGCAATCCATCCTGCTCTCTTGTGACCCGGCTCTCCTTGTATGATGAAGCTTCGAACGTCGGGTGAATCACAAAGACAGTCGTTTTGCTCTGGGAGACAAAATGCCTGAACTTTCGGAGGGATTTCATGACAGCGTGAACTTGCCGCTCTATAAAGTTGTACTTTTCCTCATGCGGCTGAATCACTTGGCTCAAGAACGCTATGGGGCGCTCCTCGCCATCGTCTCCCTTCTGAGTCAGGACTGCGGCGTAACTTTCCGGTTCTCCCACCGCATACAGGATGAAGTCCTTGGAGTAGTCCGGGTTTATCAACACCGGAGCTTGCGCGATTCGAGCCTTGATTTCCTCAAAGGCTTGCCCTCTCTCATCAGTCCATTCGTAAATTGTATCCTTTTTCAGCAGTTCGGCCATAGGCTTGATCACCTGCGCGAAGTCCGGGATGAACTTCCGCACGAAGTTAATCTGACCGAAGAAGGATTGCAGCCCTTTTTTATCGATTGGGGCTGGCAAGCGAAGGAGGGCTTCTGCTCTGTCCGGGTCAATGGCGAGGCCTTTCTCGGAGATGACATGTCCCAACAGCCTACCTTCTTTTACCGCGAAGACAGACTTCTTCGGGTTTATAGAAATGCCGAATTCCCGACACCTCTCAAATATTTGCCGCAGGTGGGAAACATGATCTCCTCTTTGGTGAGAGAAAACAGTCATGTCATCAAGGTAGATGACAATGATCTTATTGAGCAGCTCTCGGAAGGCCGAGGTCCATGGCCCTTTGGAATGTGGCACCGGCATTGGATAAGCCGAAAGGCATGCGCTGATAGGCGAACGTCCCCCATTTGGTGGTGAATGCCGTCTTATGCTGGTCCTCATCTTTGACCCAAATCTGGTTGTAGCCGAAAAATCCATCTAAAAGTGAGAATCTCTGGGCTCCAGCAACGATGTGTAGAATTTGGTCGATTTGGGGAAGCGGATAGTGGTCCCTGAGGGAAGCTTGATTCAGGTTTCTGAAGTCGACACAGAGACGAATGTCGCCATTCTTTTTCCTCACGGGCACCAAATTCGCGACCCAGGATGAATGTTTGATGGGGTAGATGATTTTGGCCTCCAGCATCTTCAAGAGCTCGGCTTTCATCATGGCCTCAATTTTCGGATTCACGGCCCTCTGCTTCTGACGGAATGGCTTGGCGCCATCCTCTAGCTCAATGGTATGCTGGATCACATTTCTGTCATACCCCTTCAAATCCTCGTAGCACCAGGCCACGATGTCGGGGAACTCTCGGCACAGTGATCTGATCTGCTCAAGTTCCTCCGACGTGCAGTCTGTCCCGACCTTGATAGTTTTACCAGGTTCAAGTTCCAGGTCGGCATACTGCTTCGGGTCTACTTTGATCCTGTGAGATATTGCTCTGTCATTCTGATCAAATAGACTCTCCAACGTAATCAGTCCTTTTGGGACATGATTATTTTTTAACTGTATCAACCCCTCATATTGCTCGTCATCAGGGTCTCTACCTTCGATTGAACCAACTTCGTTAACCAAAAATGTGACGATCTCCTCGTCACAATCGAACACCTGCCAGTGGGTGTCCTTATCGAGCACGAAGGCACGTAAATAGTGCGAACCGGCTTCGGTTTTCGGACAACGTCATCAGCCGGAACGTACCTGGCTCCAACAGACGCCAGAATGTCAGCGTGTTTGTTTTTCTCACGTGATATCGCCTTGACATTCAACGAGTCAAACGACTCCATCAGGTCCCACACCCGGTTGCGGTACGCCTTGAGGTAGTGATGTTTGGAGGCGCACTTATTCGTAACTTTGTCGGCATACCAGCTACGAATCTCCAAAGATCTGCGGGTGTTTAATCCCCGACCTCTCCGCCTTTCGCAAACCCAAGCACGGGGCTTCGTACTCCACCGAGTTGTTAGTGCAGCTCCAGGCCAACCTGTAGGTATAGTCCTTATGGATCCCGGTCGGAGAAACTAGAAGCACCCCTGCACCGGCGCCATTTTTGCATCGTGCGCCGTCAAAGAAAAGCTTCCACAGCTTCTCAGGTGCAGGTCCCACTTCCTTTGCAGCTGACTTGTCAAGCCTCTCGGGCTGTACAACGGTGTAACAACCCTGCTCTGTCTCAATTACGGCATTGAAATCCCGTAAAGAGAACTCATCTTCAAGCTGTAGCACTTCGAGGGCTTGCTCTGTCAGCTCTACTGTCACCAGTTCTTCCTCTGACAGCTGGACCATGCAGTCCGACTCTTCTCCGGGTATCTTCTCTACTAGGAAGGTGGAAGGCTTTTCATTAAAGATTTTCAGTCTCCTTCCTTTGAAGGGCACTTCCATGTGTGAGTAGTCTAGAGACAGGTACCCGCCCAGCTTCGCGGTGAACTCCCGGGAGAGACACATGCCGAAGTAGGGAGCCAGGTCAACGACCACGACCTCTTGGATGACCACAATGTCGAGAGCTTTATGCAGCCGAATAGGGATGTCCTTTATGACACCAACTGTCTTGACAGGGGTGCCGTCTAATTGCAGCACGCCTTGGCTGCTTCTTGTGTATTCCATCCCGATCTCATCCCAGACGGCTTTCGGCATAACAGTCGTGGAAGCGCCAGAGTCCACCATGCAGTTGTGAACTATGTGCCCTTGCATCCGTAAAGACAGATAGAAGGGAGGCGGTCTGTTCTTCCCAGTGGCTGAGACTGTCAGAGGCTGAACCAGGACAGCGGGCTGTATCTGCTTGGCATTCTTCATGTTTTTCAGAGACTCTTGCAGCAGATCCACCTGGCCTGGGAGCAGAAGAGCATCGTACATGCTGATTCTAGCGGGTGTTCTTTTCAACTCGTCTACTATGTTGTAGCCTGAGGTGCTAGCTCCTTCTGCTTCTTTTGCCGGCTCATACTTCGTCCGGTACTGCTGGGTGGCCTCAACTCTCTGTCTCTTGGTCAGAGACGGGTACTTCAGCTTCTCCTGTGCTTGTTCTTTAGTTTCAGCTGGAGGCTGAGGTACGGGAGCTTTAGCCGGAACTGGAGGTTTTGCTATAGGAGGCTTGGCTGGAACAGGGGCAGCCTTTGCCGGAGAAGGCTTGGCTGGAGCTTTGTCTTTGGATGCCTTCTCCTGGGCTGTGTAGGGCCACAGCCGCTTGTATGGTGGCAGCCCACCGGGCTGCGCCTTTTCTCTTCTGGCATAAACCTGCAAAGGCTTGGCAGCATCTGCGGTTTTCTTTTCTTCCTTGGCGGGCGGCACTAGATTCTCCTTAGGGAGGGCAAAGTTGGCTTCGCCGTCCAGGATCATGTAGAGTTCATCGTCCTCTATGGCGCTGCCGGCCAAAGTCTGAATGTAGTGCTGGTGCGAGTGCAGTCTTCCTCCGAATGCGGGTCATTGCACGTAGTGCACCAGTTAACCTGGTCGGAAGGACCAGGCGGGTCTTCTATAGCGGCATTTCTCGGAGGCGGACGCCTGCGCAGCCGGTGCTCTGGGGGCTTGTCTTTTGTCAGTGCCGGGGGCAGATATGGCCTCCTAGGAGCGAGGTCCATCTGGGCCTGCTTCTTCTTCAGAGCGGTCATGTCATTGGACATGGCGTGATAACCTGAGGCCAAAGCCCGTACCTCCTGAAGGATTGTATTCTGAATGTTATTGTCAGGGAGGCGGCAACTGTGCCGGTGGAGGCAATGCGGCTAATGGAGGAGGGTTGGAATAAGGTGCATACTGCGGAGGAGCAGGGAGTGTTGGAAAATGCGGAGCGGGAGGAGGCGGGTGAGGATAATGCAATTGAGGCGGGCCGTAAGGAGTTACGACCGGCGCCGGATTCCACTCTGTTGGGGTTGCTGTCCTGATGTGGACGGCGCATCACCAGAAGCTGATGGATACTGAGACCTGGGAAAGTCGGGACGAATGGGTTCCTGCACCCTGGACGGGAGTCTGCCGATAGAAATGATATCAGCTTCAGCTTGCTGGGCAGCCTCGTACAGAGCAGGAAACTCGTCTATTTTGGCAATCTTCAGCGACAGGCATATGTCTGAGTTGAAGGATCTCAGATAATAGTGAGCAGCCATGCCGGTGAAGGCCGAAGCTCGCGAGGTACCCGTTTCCGGGATCTCGCGAACCTGATGTTAAAGTCAGACACCTCCTCTTGAGGGTGTCTCCGGATGCTTTGGAACCGATGCAGCAGAGAAGTAGGATCAGCAGACTCGTTGCATCCTTTCACGAGCCTCCTGGCAAGCTGGGGCCACCCTGTGATGGATCCCTCTGGCAGCGATCTCCACCAGTAGAGAAGCTTTCCCCTCAGGGAAAGGGCCAGCAGACGGGTCTTCACACTTTCGTCAGTAATGGAATGCAATGCGGCCAGGGCAAGGATGTCCTGGATGTGCTCGTACGCCGTCTTGCCGTAGCCGTCGTACGTAGGGATGGACTTTAAAGCAGCAGGGGGAACAGCTTGCTGTCCGACCAGGGCCAAGGGCCCTGTAGAGTCCACCGCCGGGAAGAGATCATCGTCATTCTGCTGCAGGGCAGCCATTTCTTCTTCTTCTCCTCCGTCGGTTGTATACTCAGTGTCGGTACCTTCCGAGGATGCAGATGCCTCTTCTTCCTCGGCCTCTTCTATTTCGTACTCAGCTCTTCCGACCTCGGCTTCGGCTTCTTCTTGAATTTCGGCCTCGGCCTCGTCGACACGAGCTTGCGGATCAGCCAGCCTGGCAATTTCGCCTCGAGCGTTGATGTCCAGTTCGTAAAAGTCAGGCGGGTTTCTCGGATCCCTTGCTCGCCACCTTCTTGTTTGCATGAAGGTGTTGGGACCGGTCTTTTGGACTCAGAGGATTTGTTCGTGCAGAGTCGCCAGGTGTTCTGATTTTGAACAGCAATGAAGCGAACACCAGTGCTTCGATTCTGTTTGGGGGTGGGAAACTTCCTTGGCCCACCGAGTGCTCAGAAACTGTTGCGCCAGGTGGGGACTGATCAGAAAATCTCTCTTCAAACGTGGGACCTTGGTCCCACCGGGCGTGCCAGAGAAACTGTTGGTTACGAATCTGCCATGAGGAAAGGATTTTGTGTTAATGCGCCCAGATTCGCCCACCAGCTTGAAAGGCCGGAAGGAAGAAATGCCTTCCGTGCCAATCTCCGGAGAAGGCCGGCTCTTGTGGGTTTTATGGTTTGAGATGAGGGTGCAGGAAAGAGATAAAAATGCGGAAAGGATTTACAAATGAGGTTGGAATTGGGTGGGGGGAACTAACAGTACAGCAACACATCAATCACCGCTACTTACTGCATTATGAATACAAAGCATAACCGAGGAACTGCAAAGTCTAAGTGTACTTTCTGTATAAAACAGGGTACGCACAGCTACAATGGCTCCCTAGCAAACATTCTCCCTACAAGGAGAACTAACAGCACGACAGCGCATCAATCACCACTACGGACAGAGACAGAAAGCAACCAAGAGATGTCAGATCCAAGTATGTGTGTTGTGCAGAGAATTTGTACGCACAGCTACAATGGTCCCCTAGCAAACATTCTCCCTACAAGGAGAACTAACAGCACGACAATGCATCAATCACCACTACGTACAGCAACATAAACATAACACACAAACTGAAGGAACTGCTACCACATTTATTCTATGTATCCTCTAATCAATTAAGTTCAAAAGTACTTGGCCACCAAATGCTGAAATAAATCAACAAGCCATGACACAAGCAATGCCTCAGGTGTCCACGACCACCAAATGCTGAAACGAATCAACGAGCCGTGACACAGGAAAACGTAAAGCAGAAATATAAAGGAAAGGCAGCATAAAAAATAGAAGCAGTAGAACAGAGCCAGGCATATACTTTATATTTATAAGCAGAAGCACGGTTACAATGGTTCCCTAACAAACATTCCCCTTCCACCGCCTTACAATGAAAATGCGGTGGGTATTTATAGCCCGAGTCCCTCCCGTTACATTAATGGGCACAAAGTCCCAGTCAAACATTGGCTGACAAAAGCAGCTATGGAGTTGCTGATGCTGACCTTTGTCGGACAGGACTGTACCTGCAGCATGGTTCCCCTGAAGGCCGGACAGCTAGGTGGCAGCGCGTTGGGTAGATCTTCACATCGGCAGGAATGCGGGCAGCTGGAGCTGGTAGAACCTCTAATCGGCTTTAAATGAGGCAGCTGGCATAAGTAGTGCAGCCCATGCTTGTCCTTTTGCTCGGCACGTCTTGGCTCAGATCCCGAAGCTGGACACTTGTCGGATGATGTTGTTTGACATGTGTCTGCCTTGAAAGGCAGTTTATCCAACTTCTCCCGGGATATGAGCGCCATCGGGTTGCGCAGGCAGAAAACAGCGCAGTCGGGAAGGCCTTCATGCCTTGGGCAAATTCTGAGTTTGTTTCCCTACTGCGCACCTGTCAAAGGGCGCACTCCGACTTCGCTGCGAAGTCGGGTTGCGCACAGGTGAAAGCTGATGTCTGCCGCCGTACGGACTTCGCCCTGGAAAGGGGGAGCAGTTCGAACTTCGCGCGAAGTACGAACTTCGCCCCAGCACTTAGTCATTTTCCTGCCAGCCTGCCAGCCTGCTACAAGGTGCGCTCAGAAAGTTGGGAGAAGTCGGACTTCGCACCAAAACTGGGCGAAGTACGAACTTCGCGCCAAAACTGGGCGAAGTACGAACTTCGCACCAAAACTGGGCGAAGTACGAACTTCGCACTTTGTGTTCCTGCTGCGCTCCATTTGGAGGGCGCACTCCGACTTCGCGCGAAGTCGGACTTCGCGCGAAGTCGGACTTCGCCCTAACACTTAGCCATTTTTCAGGGCAACTGCTGTCGAATTTGAGATCAGACTGAGGGGCTCAAAAGAAAGGGGGAAAGAATGAGAATGCAGGGAAGAGAGAGAAAGGGAGAGAAGGAGAAAGGGAGAGAGAGGAAGAGGGAAAAGGAAGAGCAGCACTCTTACAAAACTGAAAACATTGCACCCCGTGCAAAATGTGGCAACAGGTCCTTATCAGATTGCCCGGGTGAACCAGCTCAACGCTTACATACTTCGGGATATGGAGGGTCAGCTCCTGCCTATTCCCGTTAACGGGTTCCATTTGAAAATATATCGCTGTTGAAGGTGTCCTAACGGGCCCTTCCTTGTAACATATTTCCCTTATGCTTTTTTAAATTTCAGTATGTACAGTTTTCAGCTTTCAGTTTTTCCAGTTTAGTAAGCCCAAGTAGGACAGAAGGAGAAAGCTCTGACTTCGCGCCGAAATCAGGGGTCGCCCCTGAAAAGGAGCGAAGTTCGTAAAAGGAGACTGCCCAAGAAAACAGTGAAAATCCGCTAAGTCCGGGTGCGCAACCCGACTTCGCAGCGAAGTCGGGCTGCGCACCTCCCAAAGGGCGCAGTTGGAGAAAGAGCACCAAGAGGGAGTTAACTGTTCGGACTGCGCTCACTTTCAAAGCGAAGTCTGACTTCGCGCGCGAAGTTTGGGCGAGCCCAGGTTTCGCGCGAAGTGTGAGATGCGCCCCGTTTTCCGGGCGCAGCTCGGGTGGTTCACCAAAGAAAAGAGCAAAGGCACAAGAAGGGCTAGAGGTAAGTTCGGACTGCGCCCAATTTTGGGGCGAAGTCCGACTGCGTGGCCGAAGTCGGACCGCGCCCAATTTTCGGGCGAAGTCCGATTGCGCCCTGTTTCCTGGGCGCAACTTGGATGGTTTACAAAAAATAAATAAAAAATTAATACTCCAAGTGTGGGCCCAGGGCGCGCAACGGCTGTGAAGGTTGGGTTTCCGAACCAAAAGGGTTTTTGCCTTGAGCAGTGTGCCCGGATTGTGGCAGTGACGTCAGCCATGGCGCAGCGTTCAAAGTCAAATTTAATGATTGCGCAACCTTCAAGGAAAACGCAATCAAGGAGGCATGGCGCGGTAACCAGGGTGCATCTTTCAAGACATTCTCCTGCGCAGGCACCTAAAAACATAACTTCTTCACAAGCCAGCCGACCTACCCCCTCCTGCGCACCATTAATGACGCTGTCATTATCATTAAAAGGGGGTCTGGTGCGCCCAGACATGCCAAATCATGCAAATTATTCCTGTGACTGCGAAATCTTCTGCAGACGTCTAGAGGTCGTAATTATTGCTTTTTTTGAAGGAATGGACAAAGGAAAGTTGCCAGTACAAGCTCAGTCCAGCGAAGGGCGCGAAAGTGGGGATTTCCTGCAGTCAGATGCTTTCAGGAGTGAGACGTCGCGGGATCAAAAGTCAAAATCCCGGACAAAGAAAGTACAGCGTGGGCAAGCCCCACCACCACCGGTTAATTACCTGTCCGGGTACAAGGATGGCTCGTTTTCCATGAGCCTGACTAAACTGCGGTTAAATGTGGAAAATTGGGCGGATAAAGTTTCGCCCTCTCACCATTTCGGGGCTGCGTACAAGTTGAACCTTCATCGGTTCTTGTGCCCTCCTATCCACCTATGCCCGGAGCTGGTCGACATCATTGTCAGACATTACAGGCCAGCTACCCGGCAAATTTGCAACTGCAGCGGAAAACCCTTGTTCGCACTCCGCAGAGAGACCGTCCAGCCGGCCTTCGCCCCGGGGTTGCAATATGACTCCAGCGCGATTGTTAAAAGGATAAATCTTGGCAAGCAAGTGGGGCGCTTTACGCATACAAAAAAGATGAGGGATTTCCTCAACTCAGAGCTGAACGCCCCGCTCGCAGCTGGACAATGGCCAACCGGCCCCATACCCCTGGAAAGGTTTCAAAGCAAATACATATACACCATCCTGGCGTGGGTCCTCGGCTGCGACTCTGACGAGCTGGTACGGCCGTACCAGCTAGCGCTGGCAGAATGTCTCCTATGCGGAGAATCTTATGAACCAGCAGCGCAGAAAAGTGGGAAGCGCCCAATCTTCTTCGACTGGGCGGACTGGCTTGCATACGCCATTCACTCCAGCCTGGTGAAGCTACAGAAAAAGCAGTCAACTGAATTTCGATTCAGTTCCTTCTTGGCTTGGCTATGTTTGTATCACTTGCACTCCCGTATGCCGATCCCTAACCTGAAGAAGGTAAATGAGAAGGGAGAGCCACGACCCGTCTATGAATGGACGGATGACCTATACCGGAAAGGGTCTTATTACAAGTTCAACTTCAACTTTCTGGGCTTGGTCATGTCAGTCTTCAGCGATGGTGAGATCCCTCGCCCCCCGCAGGAAATGACAAACTATTTGCTGAATCACAAGCTCGGGGACGTTTTTAGACTGACGCAGGGGATCGTGGTTAGAATCTACGGATTCAAGGGCAAGCCTCATCTGCTGCCCTACTGGTGCACGGATCATCAGTTTGGGATGGAGGTTGCGCGGCAGATGGACTATGTTGAAGAGGAGTTCGGCCAGGGAAAGAAAAAGGGCCATATCTTTCAATATCCTCTTTCTTGGGCGAACGTCGAAATATCAGAGATAGGACAGCATGTCTATCTCGAGCGAGAGCTCTTTGACATTGGCCTGATTCTGCTGCAGTAGCGCTGGAAGTACGACCCACACGGGATAAGGGGAAAGTTTGCTCATATCTGCCCCCGGGCAGATATAATCGAAGACAGATGCGATGTGGTCCATGTTGACCTCGACTGGGAGATTGACTCGATGGAAGCATGGCCTCCGTGGCGGGAGTTTTACTGCGAGGAGGTAGCATATGACCCCGAGCGAAACCCGGACCACAAGTTCACTTCTCCGGGATTTAAGAAACTCATCACCAAGCTAGCAGGCCTTAACTGGCCAAAAGAAAAAGTTGTTGAATGCTGGAAGATGAGGTGCCGCACGCAGCACGATAAATCCATCAGGAGGAATCTGGCCGTTGATGATGATTTTTCAGCTCTATATGACCAGCACATTGATAGCTGGCGGCCTTTCGCATTCCGAGATTACGTTCCCCGAGGTCCCTTCGAGGGTTATAAAGGGGGGTCTTCCTCCCAGTAGTTGTACACTTTTACAACTGCCAGTGCGGGCCCAACAGATATCCAAGTGGACCCAATGCAGCCTGTTGCTTCCAAGGTGGTGCCCGAAAAGGCGCGAAAATCAGTCAAGTCAGCGCCCAAGGTGACACCTCAGGCACAAAAGGCGCCAGCACCGCCAGCGACCGGACCGGCCGCGGCAGACCTTCTGCAAGTCAAACCCCGGTACAAGTTTACCGTGGGAACATCAGCACCCGCTGCACCTACTTCGTCTCCTTCTTCCAAGCCAACCATTGCTCCAGAAGAGAAGAAGAGGAAGAGAGTTGATAGGGTCAGGTGACCTAGCCTGACGGTGCAGCATTCAGTCGCAGAGCCACAGCCGCGTCCAGCCGCTCCAGAGGTTGTTTCTCTGGATGGTCCTGAGCCAGCCGTCGGAACCAGAACCGCAGACATTCATCCAGCATCGGTTCAGGCGGAGCTCGCAGGTACGTCCGCTGCCCCGCTCCCTCAGATCCCATCTGGCCCTACTCCGACTCCATCTCCCGCTCAATCCGAGCAAGCCGTGGCCGCATCTTCTTCTCCATCTCCACAGCCTTCTAGCGGCCACCATTCTTTCGACCAGTTTGCTCAGGACCCCAACGCCTCTCTATCCCTGAGTCAAACCCCAAACCCTTCACCCGTGGTTAGTGCTGAAGCTGCGCGTTCACGGAATACGAGATTCACGGAATCCTTCGTAAAGCGGATAATCTCCTTGTCAAAAATCTGGAGGAACAGGAAGAGCTTTTCCGGTTGCAGAACAAAGCAAGGCAGCTTGAAGAGGATCTGTCTAGGTCCACTGAGCAGCTGGAATCGGCGCAGCGAGAAATAGATGAATTGAAAGCCCAGCTGGCCGATTCTCAGCAAGAAGCCGCAACGGAAAAGCAGGCAGCCCTGGAGCAGATTTCTCAGCTCCAGGAGTCTTTGAAACAGGCGCAGTTGCAATTTGCAAAGAAAGCATCTCAAGCGACGGTCTTTTCAAAGAGCAAGGTTAAGGAGATGCGGGCTGATTTGTTGCGGGGATGCAAGCCCCACATGAATAAAGCCATGTCGGTCCTGGATTTCACATCCAGGATCCAAGAAGTTTCTGCCCAGGGAAAGCCTGTGGTAGAGGAGGCCGAATGCCAGGCGAAGCAATGGCTGGACCTAGCGATAAAACTTCAAGAACACGAGCGCAATGGCCTCCAATTCTCCCCCATGTCCTCATTCGCTGCAGAATGGGCAGATGCAAGGGTAACCTTGCATAAATATTTCAAGAAAGCAGAAGAGGTGAGAGTTGCCAGACGAATGCTGGATGCATTCGAACATGAAAGAGACATTTGTATGGCTCCCCTTCACGCTCTCTCTGAACTAGGGTGCCCGGGCTATGTTGAGAATGGTGAGTTTCTCACCCATGAGCAGGTGAAAGCGAATTGGCTGTCCTTTGAGGCAGATACAGCTGAAATTGATAGCTGGACCGAGCCAATTCGAGAAAGTCAGGTCACCCAGATGGTGTCCAAGTGCTGCAAGATCAGCTCCTACTTCCAGGAGCTGGGAAAAAGATACCTCACCATCGACTTGCACACGGTCGCTGCTTTCCACGTAGCGTTAGAAGAGGTTGCTGACCGCCGCCCCTTCGAAGCAGAAGCCTGGGGCCAAGCCCAAGCCGCATACAAGCGCATCTGCGAGGCAGAAGCCAACGCTGGAGAGCATTCGGAGGGCGAATCCGAGGAGGTAGCTGCCGGAAGCGGATCTGAAGAACAGTTGCCGTGAGGAGAACGGCTAGAGCAGCAGAAGGCAGGGGAAGTAAGTTCCTCTGCACCCAATGGATGAAGGCATGGATTCTTTGCGCCGAGGCGAGCTCGACACCCCGCGAGCCGCCAAGAATGTTGTCACATTTTGCACGGGGTGCAATGTTTTCAATTTTTGTAAGAGTGCTGCTCTTCCCTTTCCCTCTTTCTCTCTTTCCCCTTTCTCTTCTCTCCCTTTCTCTCTCTTCCCTACATTCTCATTCTTCCCTCTTTCTCTTGAGCCCCTCAGTCAAAATCTCAAAATGACAGCAGTTGCCCTGAAAAATGGCTAAGTGTCAGGGCGCAATCCGACTTCGCAGCGAAGTCGGAGTGCGCCCTCCAGTTGGAGCGCAGAAGGAATGCAAATTGCGCAGTGTGACAGAATCAGCCAGAAATTCTAAGTGTGCAGCGAAGTCGGAGTGCGCCCTCCAGTTGGAGCGCAGCAGGAATGCAAACTGCGCAGTGTGACAGAATCAGCCAGAAATTCTAAGTGTTCAGGGCGCAATCCGACTTTGCAGCGAAGTCGGAGTGCGCCCTTCTTTCTGGGCGCACTAGGTAACAGGCTGGCAGGAAAAATGACTAAGTGCTGGGGCGCAACCCGACTTCGCAGCGAAGTCGGAGTGCGCCCCCTTTCCAAGGCGAAGTCCGTACGACAGTGTAAATCAGCTTCCACCGGTGCGCAACCCGACTTCGCAGTGAAGTCAGAGTGCGCCCTTTGACCGGTGCGTAGTAGGGAGACAAACTCAGAATTTGACTAAGGCATGAAAGGCCTTCCCAACTGCGCTGTTTTCTGCTTGCGCAACCCGACAGCGCTCTGATCCTGGGCGAAGTTGGATAAACTGCCTTTCAAGGCAGACACGTGTCAAGCAGCATCATCCGACAAGTGTCCAACTTTGGGATCCGAGCCGAGACGTGCCAAGCACAAGGACAAGCATGGGATGCACTACTTATGCCAGTTGCCGCCTTTAAAGCTGATTGGAGGTTCTACCTGCTTCAGCTACCCGCATTCCTGCCGATGAGAAGTTCTACCTAACGCGCTACCACGTATCTATACAACCTTCAGGGAGACCATGCTGCAAGTACAGTCCAGCCCGACAGAAGTCAGCATCAGCAGTTTCGCGGCTGCTTTTGTCAGCTAATGTTTGACTGGGACTTTGTGCCCATTAATGTAATCGGGGGGGTTCTTATGCTATAAATACCCACCACATTTTCATTGTAAAGTGGTGGAAGGGGAATGTCTGTTAGGGAACCATTGTAGCTGTGCTTCTGCCAATTAATATAATACATACACTTGGTGCTGTTATACTGTTTTTATTCTGTATGCTGCCTCTCCTTTGCATTTCTGCCTTACGTTTTCCTGTGTCATGGCTTGTTGATTCACTTCGGCATTTGGTGGTCAGGTATGCCTAAGGCGCATAGATCAGAGGATATATAGGGCAAACGTTAGCGGCAGTTTCTGGTTATGTTTTGTGTTATAGTGTTGTTAGTAGTGGTGATTGATGCGTTGCCGTACTGTTAGTTCCTTGGAGGGAATGTCTGTTAGGGAACCATTGTAGCTGTGCTTCTGTCTCTTAACACAAAACGTATACTTGGCTCTGTCCTACTGGCGAGTGACAGCATCCATAGTGGGGTGTTATGGTTATATTGGTGTTAGTAGTGGTGATTGATGCGTTGCCGTACTGTTAGTTCCCCCCACCCAACTCCAATCTAATTTGGATCTCTTTCTGTACTTTTTATCTCTTTCCCTGCACTCTTATCTTGAACCTCAAAATCCCAAAGGAAGCCGGCCTTCTCCGGAGATTGGCACGGAAGGCATTCCTTCCTTCCGGCCTTTCAATGTTGGTTTGCGGGTCCTAGGGCGCAATAATAACAAATCCTTTCCTCATGGCAGATTCGTAACCAACAATTACTAGCTAATATTTTGAAGTAGCAGCAATAAATACAAAGAATGAAACACAAATAAACGCCGCGCTAGCTTTTCTATGTATCCTCTGGACGAGTTCTAGGATTCACCTAATCCCTTACGCCGAAATCCAGATTTCAGAATTACAGCAGTTAAGAAACAGGTGAATATAGCAGAAACACTATCCACAGGCAGCATACAAGAAAACTAACACAGCATTTTCTCCCCTATGTATCCTTCAGGAGAATTCCAGGGTTCTGTCCCCAATCACACACCTAAATTCAGGATTCAAAAGTATAGTACGTAAATGAAGACAGAATAGCAGAAATAATCACAGAAGGCGGCATACAAGAGAGAAATGAGGCCCAAAGTTCTTAATATCAATTGCAAAAATCAAGTTACAGCAGCTTTCTAGCAAAAGTTTCCCCCCCTTTTCCGTTACAATGCTAGGGTTTTTATAGAGGACCCTCCCCTCTTCGCCATTAATGAATCAAATTTACGAGGACGCTAGGGCGGATCCGGTAATAATGCTCGACTACTTTTTACAACTGAACTTTCCCATCTAATTTCTACATTTAGTTACAGGACCGCTTTGAGCGGGGAAATTCGTACTTATGAGCCGCAGACTTGCGATAGGTTACTCCGGAGGACGCTCAGGCGGCTCCAAAAATCGCGCTCGCCATCTTCTGCAATTGAAACTTCCCATCCTATTACCATAACTAGATACCGGGTCTTTCGGGGCCAAAAACTGCATTTATGTGCCGCACAAATGCCTTGGATAAATACCCGGCCTTGGAATGTGTGCCCCTTGGGAGTAGTGTCGTTGTCAGGAGCGACCTTGGGGGAGCTTCGCTGAATTTGCACCCGAAGTAGCAGCCTCGCAATGCAATCGGGCCGAAGTGGAGGTCAGGAGGATGGACAAAATCCCCTAAGTCAAAATGGCCTCATGAGAGGGTGGTTCGCTGAAATCTAGCCCTGGAAACAGCTTCGCTAGAAAAACTGGCCGAAGCGGGCATTTAATTTAATTTTAGCCGAAGTGGCCAACTTTGTTGTAGGGAATGAGGCGACCCAACTCCCTGTTTTGCTGCTTCGCTGGAAAATGGGTGCTTCGCTGAAGAAGGGGGCCGAAGTGATACTTCGGAGAAGCTTTGGCCGAAGCTCCCCCTCTGCCTTAGAAATTTTACCAAGCTCAAAGTGAGCTTTCTGCCTATTTTCTTCGGCGAAGCTGCCTGTTAACCCTTCTTTGAACGAAGCTGTCCCTTTCTGCCCTCTTCTGTTGCTGTCTCAACGTCTAAAAAATGCCTTTGCTGGAGTTCGCCCGAACAGGGTCCGAGGATGAAGTCCGTTGAACAAATGGCCCGAAACTAGGGTTTGGCCGACATAAAGCATTTTTGGCCGACGTTGGGATTCTGGCCGACGTTGGGATTTTGGCCGATGTTGGGATTCTGGCCGACATTGGAATTCTGGCCGACATTGGAATTCTGGCCGACGTTGGAATTCGTTCTTGGCCGACGTGGAGGTTCGCGGCCGACATTAGCTATTTTGGCCGACGTGAGGTTCGCGGCCGACTTGAGCTTCGGGGGCCGACATGGAGCTTCGGGGGCGAAGTGAACCTTTTCATTTGTGGCCGATGTTGGACGTTTTGGCTGACATGAACTTCGCGGCCGACATGAACTTCGGGGCCGACATGGAGCTTCGCTGGCGAAGTTGAGTTTTCTGGCCGACTTAGAGCTTCGCTGGCGAAGTGGAGGATTTTGGCCGACGTTTAACTTTTCGGCCGACTCGAAGCTTCGCTAAAGTGGAGGCCCGAAGTGGCAGTTCGGCCAAATTCTGGGCGTAGTGCCCCTTTTGCCTTTAAGCTTTTTTTTGTCAACTGGAGGTTCGCTAAAACTATGGCCGAAGTGGATGCTTCGCCAGGCTCAAACCCGAACTTAGCGCTTTTCTGGGGATGGTTCGCTGGGAACATTGGCCGAAGTGCAACTTCGGCAATTTTTTGGGCGAAGTGACCTGCCAGCCTTAAACTTCTTTCATCATCGGGACGGGGAGGTTTGCTGGAGTTGGGGCCGAAGTGGAGGTTCGGCGACCAAAGAGCCCGAAGTGGCAACTTTGGCAGCATTCTGGGCGAAGTGCCCTTCATGCCTTAGAATTTTCTTCAAGCCCGAAGTGGACTTTTGTTGGCTTTGCTTCCCGGGGCCATAACTTTTGATCCGCTGACCCGATCACCTATTGTAATATATTGCCGGAAAGCTTGCGAAAATATCTGCAATAATGAGACATCAAAATATCAATTCGTCCACTTTATCATCCCCATTTAGGGCCCGCGAAAATGCCAACACCTCTGCATGCTCTTTATCGCTTTGAAGCTCCATACTTAGATAAAATTTTGTAAAAACATTTAATGTGGCAAAAATGCCAACTGGCACCCCATTGCTTACCTTTATGAAATGCTCAATGAGACAACCCAATGGTATTCAACATATGAGAAGGAGCTATACGCCATTGTTTTGGTTGTTCAATAGTGGTGCCACTACATCACGGGTAAGAAACAATTATCCACTTTGATCATAGGCCTCTGTAGTTTCTTCACACTATGAGTAAACTAGAAAATGTGTGCTACATGGAGTGGACGACTTACCCATAGTAGTTCCACCTTGTGATCAACCATCACAAGGGGAAGGAAAACTAGTTGATGATTGTCTAAGCTGTCCACTAGTGTAAGTGCTACTAGTAGTCATGGACAACATAGGTCACAACACTAACAACTAGAAGGTGCTTTACCCCAAAAACATAGACTTCTTCGCTATACATCAATGACATAAGTAGCTCAATGCTAGAGCATCACTTAAATGACGAATTGTTGTACGGTTTGGGTAAGCTCTGTGTTCCTTCTGTTACTTTGGATTAGCACCTCATCTAGAAGCACACTACTCCAAATCACTGGATAATTTGGCATTAGCAAATGGCCTTACATGCCCTAGGAAATGGAGCTTTATATGAAATCCTTTTGAGCTTGTAACATGGCCAAGCCAACAAACAAGAAGTTGGAGCGCTACACACAACTATTGGTTCTTTTTGTTGAAATTGTAATTTGATTCATGGCCAAGGCCGACATTGTATGATGTATTGGATAGGCCTAAGGGCATTTCATTGTACAATATATTGAATTTATTGTAATATTTTATTATGTAAGCCCTATGGGCCATGGTTAACCTTGTTATGGTTAAACCCTCTTTATAACTTGTAATTAACCTTAAGCCCTCTTGTTATGTTGGCTTAGGTTAAACTTTATTATATAATTGGGGTTTTGGTATTAGTATAAATACCCCTCTCCCACTCATTTAATCATCGGAGTGTTGTGTAATTTTATCTACGGATATAGTGGTTATGGTGCCTACGAGTGCCCACCATATCTTTTTTTTTTTTCATCCTCCTTTATGTTGTTTGTATAAGATTTGAGTGGATGGATTGTGAAGAACACAAGCTTATACTGAGAGGGGGTGAACAGTATAAGATAAAACTTTTCACTTTTCAATCCAAATGATAACAACAATAATATTAATGCAATAATGAAACAATGCACAAATCATCACACATATGAGAGACACATATTTTACGTGGAAACACCCTCTCGAGAGAAAACCACGACAAAATATTGCTTATATATTTCTTCAATAAATTTTGTGGGCACCAACCCACAGGAGACACCAATCCCCTATACAAGTTCATGGACACCAATCCATAGGAGACACCAATCCCCTATACAAGTTTGTGGACACCAATCCATAGGAGACACCAATCCCCTCTAAAGTTCATGGACACCAATCCACAGGAGACACCAATCCCCTCTCAAGTTTGTGGACACCAATCCATAGGAGACACCAATCCCCTCTCAAGTTCGTGGACACCAATCCACAGGAGACACCAATCCCCTCTCTCAAGTCTGGTCAAAACTCTGCTCAGGTCTATCCTCAAATCTTGCTCACAAACACTGCTCAAATTTGCTCCAAAACCTGCTTAAATCTGCTCCAAAACAGTGCTCTAATCTGCTCACAAACACTGCTCAAATCTGCTCCAAAATCTGCTCATAATACCTACTCAAATCTGCTCACAAACACTGCTAATAGTCTAAACTGCTCAAATCTGCTCACAAACACTGCTCATCTACTCCCAAATCCAATCATACAAATCTGATCTATAATTTTCTTTTTGCTTCTTCAACTAACAACAATACACACATATTCTACCCAGACATCTTCAAGAACATATGGAGAATGATATGCACTAATGTAGTAAGCTTCAAATGACCAATATGTTCTTCACATTCATTAAGTCTGTCACTTCCACATATCTCACATTTATTACATTTTAAAGGTAGCTCAAGTCTAGCATTGGATAACTTACTTGTGTGTTGACTTGGAGATGCTAATACCTTGCTCTTCTTCCACTATCATGTGCACCTTTCCTTCTTCTTGAAATGGCTGAATTGTTCTTCCTTGTCAATTGAATGCTTGGGTGAATATGTGTACTTGACACCTTGACTTGTTCCAAATCTGTGCCCTCCAAATCTGCCTCAATGATGATGATCTTCCTCTTGCATGTGCTTTTCAAATCTAGACAATAATTCTCTTTTTCCCTTCTTGATTTAAATATCAAATCAACCACTTTTAAACCCTTATAACTTCTTTCAAAACATACACAATAAAGCTTAAAAATAACTCCTTATATCTCCCTTTTGAAACTTACAATATAAATCTTTATTCTAACATCTTCTTTATATCTCTTTTTATGATTTGCAAAAATAGAACTTTATACTAACATCTCCCTTGCAAAAATGAAATCACAACATTACACCTTATATCTCCCCTTTTATAATTTGCAAAAATCAAATCACAACATTACACCTTATATTTTTTATATTTCCCCTTTTATAATTTGTAAAAATCAAATCACAATACTATGCCTTATATCTCCCCTTTTATCATTTGCAAAAATCAAATCCCAATACTATGCCTTATATCTCCCTTTTTATCAAATTTAATAAAACAAAATTTATAAATACCTTGCATAGTCATGGATGGGATTTGATCCCTTGACCTCTAGAAGCGCAGTGCCCTAACTTGGGCTAGTGACCAGCTGCGCTAACGCAACACATGAAACCAAAAGGTGTAAAACAATATTTAATTCCTTCGATGCTCTATTTTCAATTCTTCAACAAAATGACATCGAAGAGATTCGACCCCTTAACCTCCTGCACAACAACGCTCCATGCAAGCTAGGCAACCGACTGGGCTACCCCAATGGATGGAACCAAAGGTGCAAAAACAATATTTAAATCCTTCGTAGCTCTATCTTCAACACTTCAAAAAAATGACATCGAAGAGATTCGACCCCTTAACCTCTTGCAACACAACACCCTAGCGCGAGCTAGGCTACCGACTGGTCTAACCACTCGGTTGAGATAGAAGTGGCACGAACCAATGTTTAAAGTTTTCTTTCCATTGTGATGCTGCCAAAACCTGCGCTCCTCTCCTCCCTCATTCTTCTCGCTGTCGTTCTCTGCTCGATCGATCTTCTTTGAATTGCTTGGCATTTTTCAAAGTGAACTTAGGAGCTCATATTTATATGCTTCTTCATGCGCGCCCAATGAAGTTGGCCCAATATTTTTGAATATTTGAATTTCAACCTTGATGGTCAACCCAATAATATTTAATTCCCTTTTGCATGGTGCTCTTAAGGAGGTCGCCCATCATTTGAATTTTAAAACATTTAAATATTTAAACTTTTACACTATATTTAAATCCTTTGATTTAAATATAAACCTCCTTTAATATTTAAATATTTATTTAAATATTAAAGCATATAAGATCACTTTTGCTTTGACAACATTAAATCATCTTTGAAGATATCTGCCTTGCACTTCAATGATAACTCATCATTTCAACCTTGAAGATATTTCTGCCTTTGACATCAACATTTCATCCTTGAAGATATTTCTGCCTTTGACATCAATGACAACTCAATATTTCCAACAATCTCCCCCTTTGTCATTGATGGCAACCCTATAATGAAACTGACTTTTACTGAACAGGATCACAAGTTGCTCCCCTTACTAGCTGCTCCCCCTTACTAAAAACTCTCCCCCTTTGACATCAATGGCAAAGGCTCCTTGGGGCTTGTAAGATAAGTCACTTGACAATGCCCCCCACTCCCTGCTCTTCTTTGAGACTTCAATTATGATATGGGAGTGAAACTCCCAAATTACTATGCTCCTCTTCTTGTTTCATTTTCTTTCTCCAAACTTTGGAGATCATACCCTTTTGAACATTTTGACCATTCTCCTTTTTGCTTGACTTCAAAAATTCAGGGAACACTATTCTACACCATCTAGTTGTATGCCCAAAATTGTTACATTTGTAACATATGATGTTGTAGTCCATAGGAGGTGCAAATGAATTGAAATTCCTCTTGGTGAAGCCAAAATCATTCATAGCACTGATCCTGCAATTTACAGCTTTATGACCAAAATGGTTACATGAGAAACAATAACCATGAAAGAGATATTGAAACCTATCTGATTGCCTTGGAGGATATTATTGCATGGTTCTCTCATTGCTTTTTCTATGATGGTCCCTATCCCTTGATGGTGCTTTGTTTTCTTCCTCATTGATGCTTCCACTTCTCAACATATCAACATAGGTCTTAGGCTCTTCTTCAATTACTTTCTTTGATGCTTCTGTTTCTTTTGAGCTTGACTCCCCCTTTTGTTTCTCTTGACCTTCTTCAAAACCAAGTCTAGTATTTATAAATGGAGATCTCTGTACTTTGATAATATCATCCAAGATTTTTGAACTTTTCCTAAACTGATATATCTTATCATTAAATTTTTCAAGTCCCTTCCTTAGACTTTCACATTCTAGCTCTTTTGCCTTTAACTGTTCAGCCATACCTTCTTCAATTCTCCTTGCCTCTTCAATTTTAATTTTTAAGTCAATGAGTTCTTGTGACAACTTTATCTTTATCTTCTCATCCTCTTGTACTTGAGCCTTCAATCTTGAGTTCTTCTTTCTAACCCTCTTCAACTCTTCAAGAGCAACAATAAGTTCCTCTTCTATGTCAATTGTGGCTTCCTCTTCATTTTCTGAATCTTTCTCTTCTTCTTGGTCTTCAACAATAGGAGCATCTTCTTTCTCTTCTATGGCAAAAAATAGGATCTCTTCTTTTTCACTATCGGAGAGGCTTTCATCACTGCTACTGGAAGAACTGCTTGCTTCTTCAACATAAAAACTCTTCTTGTGTCTTTGAAATATTTTCTTCTCATGCTTACTCTGACGATGCCTATCCTTCTTTCCATGATAAAATTTTCTTTCTTTCTCTTTCTTGTATTCCTTTTCTTCTTCACTGCTACTACTTTTAGCTTGTGGAAAATTAGATGCATAGTGACCAAAGTTACCACAATTAAAAAATTTCATAATATGCATACCTTTGTGTTTTCTTGGACCCTTCTTATTTCTTCTCACAAAGTTAGCTTCTTCTCCATTGCTTGATTCTTCACTTGATTCTGGTTCCTTATTCTTTGTCTTCCTTGAAGCTTTAAATGTTGCTTCCCATTTGGATGTTTGATATTTTTTAGTCCTCATCTCATAAGCTATGAGAATTCCATGTAGCTCATCCATGCTTAAGGTTTTAAGATCCTTCATCTCTTCTATTGCTGAAACTTTTGCATCAAACCTCATGGGAAGTGACCTTAAGATTTTTTGAACAATCTTAGAGTCTTCAATACTTTCTCCAAGTCCACGAATGGTGTTGACAACCTCATCAACATGGAGTAGATATTGGGCAATATCTTCTTCATATTTCATCTTCAAGTCTTCAAACTTCCTCCTGTGGGTTTGAAGTTTTGCCATTTTAACCTTGTCATCTCCTTCATATGTTCTTTGTAACTTGTCCCATATTTCTTTTTCTGAAGTGCATTGCATGACTTTCACAAACTCTGATTCACATAACCCACTTAATATTGCATTCATTGCCCTGGCATTATTTTCATATGGTTTCTTACCACTTTGATCCATGGGAGGAGTTGTAGGTGGTGTGAACCCATCCTCAATGGATTGCCATATATCATAGCCATGTGCCATCAAATAAGTTTTCATCCTTATGCTCCAGAAAGCATAGTTAGTCCCATCAAACAATGGAGCCCTATTTGATGAAAAACCTTCTTGGTTAGCCATGTGTGTTCTTGTAAGATCTTCCTTCAAGTTGTTAGGCTTTCATGAAGGAACCCACTCTGATACCAATTGAAGAACACAAGCTTATACTAAGAGGGGGGGTGAATAGTATAAGATAAAAATTTTCACTTTTCAATCCAAATGATAACATCAATAATATTAATGTAATAATGAAACAATGCACAAATCATCACACATATGAGAGACAAATATTTTACGTGGAAACACCCTTTCGAGAGAAAACCACGACAAAATATTGCTTATATATTTCTTCAATAAATTTTTTGGGCACCAACCCATAGGAGACACCAATCCCCTATTACAAGTTCATGGACACCAATCCATAGGAGACACCAATCCCCTATACAAGTTTATGGACACCAATCCATAGGAGACACCAATCACCTCTCTCAAGTTTGGTCAAAAATCTGCTTAGGTTTATCCTCAAATATTGCTCCAAAACCTGCTCACAAAACCTGCTCAAATCTGCTCACAAAAACTGCTCAAATCTGCTCCAAAACCTGCTCATAGTCTATGCTCAAATATGCTCATAAACTTTGCTCAAATCTGCTCACAAACACTGCTCATCTACTCCCAAATCTAGTCATACAAATCTGATCTATAATTTTTTTTTGCTTCTTCAACTAACAACAATACACACATATTCTACCCAGACATCTTCAAGAACATATGGAGAATGATATGCACTAATGTAGTAAGCTTCAAATGACCAATATGTTCTTCACATTCATTAAGTCTGTCGCTTCCACATATCTCACATTTATTACATTTTAAAGGTAGCTCAAGTCTAGCATTGGATAACTTACTTGTGTGTTGACTTGGAGATGCTAATACCTTGCTCTTCTTCCACTATCATGTGCACCTTTCCTTCTTCTTGAAATGGCTGAATTGTCCTTCCTTGTCAATTGAATGCTTGGGTGAATATGTGTACTTGACACCTTGACTTGTTCCAAATTTGTGCCCTCCAAATCTACCTCAGTGATGATGATCTTCCTCTTGCATGTGCTTTTCAAATCTGGACAATAATTCTCTTTTTCCCTTCTTGATTTAAATATCAAATCAACCACTTTTAAACCCTTATAACTTCTTTCAAAACATACACAATAAAGCTTAAAAATAACTCCTTATATCTCCCTTTTGAAACTTACAATATAAAGCTTTATTCTAACATCTTCTTTATATCTCTTTTTATGATTTGCAAAAATAAATCTCCCCTTGCAAAAATGAAATCACAACATTACACCTTATATCTCCCCTTTTATAATTTGCAAAAATCAAATCACAACATTACACCTTATATTTCCCCTTTTATAATTTGCAAAAATCAAATCACAATACTATGCCTTATATCTCCCCTTTTATCATTTGCAAAAATCAAATCCCAATACTATGCCTTATATCTCCCCTTTTATCAAATTTAATAAAACAAAATTTATAAATACCTTGCACAATCACGGATGGGATTTGATCCCTTGACCTCTAGAAGCGCAGCGCCCTAACTTGGGCTAGTGACCAGCTGCGCTAACGCAACACATGAAACCAAAAGGTGCAAAACAATATTTAATTCCTTCGGTGCTCTATTTTCAATTCTTCAGCAAAATGACGTCAAAGAGATTCGACCCCTTAACCTCCTGCACAATAGCGCTCCACGCAAGCTAGGCAACCGACTAGGCTACCCTAGCGGATGGAACCAAAGGTGCAAAAACAATATTTAAATCCTTCGTAGCTCTGTCTTCAACACTTCAGCAAAATGGCATCGAAGAGATTCGACCCCTTAACCTCTTGCAACACAACGCCCTAGCGCGAGCTAGGCTACCGATTGGTCTAACCACTCGGTTGAGATAGAAGTGGCACGAACCAATGTTTAAAGTTTTCTTTCCACTGCGACACTACCAAAACCTGTGCTCCTCTCCTCCCTCCTTCTCGCTGCCGCTCTCCGCTCGATCGATCTTCTTCGAATTGCTTGGCATTTTTCAAAGTGAACTTAGGAGCTCATATTTATATGCTTCTTCATGCACGCCCAACGAAGTCGGCCCAACATTTTTGAATATTTGAATTTTCAACCTTTTGCATGGTCCCCCATATATTTAATTCCCTTTTTGCATGGTGCTCTTAAGGAGGTCACCCATCATTTGAATTTTAAAACATTTAAATATTTAAACTTTTACACTATATTTAAATCCTTTGATTTAAATATAAACCTCCTTCTTTAATATTTAAATATTTATTTAAATATTAAAGCATATAAGATCACTTTTGCTTTGACAACATTAAATCATCTTTGAAGATATTTGCCTTGCACTTCAATGATAACTCATCATTTCAACCTTGAAGATATTTCTGCCTTTGACATCAACATTTCATCCTTGAAGATATTTCTGCCTTTGACATCAATGACAACTCAATATTTCCAACATATTGTTTTTGTTTGTTTTTGGAAAATATTGTGATTTCCAACGTGGTATCATAGTGGGTATGGAGCAACGTTGCTTGGTTACGCAAAAAGTCTTCTCGGTGCCTCCAATTTTTATTTTGAGATTTAGGACGAATCTTCCTTCAAGACCTCATCAGTGATTTCAACATAAGAGGCGGTAAAAAATGATCCTTTCCACATTTTTATTTGCTCATTTAACATGCATGGAGATTTTGTTGTCTCTTCCATCTTTTCTGTATTTATGAAGATTTGTGCACAAGTTTCTATTCACTTCTGCAAATAGGGGATAACTGTAGTTTGAATTTGAAATTTAAATTTGTGCCCTTGATTTTTCCTTGTGTGCCTTTCTTTGAGTGTGTGCATGCCCTGTTGGATGGTTTGGTGCACTACAGGTGCGTTGTCACTCTCCATGGAGACGGCGCATACCTCCCCAACATCCTTGTGGGGTGCGCCAAGGTGGTCAATATACTGCAACTGAGGGGCTTTGTCCGTTTTTGTCTCGGGTTCAATTTGCATGGCCAAAA
Source organism: Wollemia nobilis (assembly GCA_028583015.1). Classification (NCBI taxonomy): domain Eukaryota; kingdom Viridiplantae; phylum Streptophyta; class Pinopsida; order Araucariales; family Araucariaceae; genus Wollemia; species Wollemia nobilis. Next base: position 8,450,283 of record JAQPPZ010016995.1, on the reverse strand, counting down.
TTGTCTTTTTGCCTTGCTAAAAGGAAACAAAAGGAGGCGGTGCTCATGTGTGTACAACTAGACAATGCAACGACTTGGTCAACATGGTTTTGATTTTGCTGTAAGGGGGAGGAGATTTCATGTTCAAAGCACCGGGCCACCTCTTTTACAACCAAGGTTGAAAGTGCACAGTGTACTTCATGGAGGCATTGGCATTAATGTGCTCTTTTCTTAGGTTTCTCTATTAGATAGTACAGATGCTCCAGGAGCTTAGGGTCCAGAGTTCGAGACTTGTTCACCCCTTTTTTTGCCAACGAAAGAGACTCCTTGTTTTTGAAGTTGAAGTGGCTTCCAAACACCATTCTACGCATTGGCGGGCTGGCTACCTAGCTTGACGATTCTTGCTCGCGGTAGACCCAAGATCGAATCTCACCGGACACTACTTTGCATTAACATGAATAATGCAAATATCTGGCTGACGTGGTTCTACTGTATGCCACAAAAAACATTTTCAATGCTATTTAAATGCGTTCCTCCAATTGGTAGAGGACAACTTCACAATTGCATTGGATAAGAAGTGCTTAAGTGGCGAAATATAAGTCGAAAGCACCAACGAATCGTAGTGTTATAGGTGGTAGCGAGTGATTTGATATCACATTTGTAAGGTTTGAGCCTTGAATTTTTAATTTCTTGGGGTCCATTAGGACAAAATTTTCAAAGGCCATAACTTTTGCATACGGAAGCATTTTTGCCCATTGTTTTTTTGAATCGCATGATTTTTCGATCTCTACATTGGTGTCATAAGTTCACGAAGCTGTTGTAGTATTAGGGTTCAGATTGTGTAAGATGGATCACAAAGCTCTAGTTACTCACCTTAATGGGCAAACTTATAGTATTTGGTCAACCTAGATGATCGGCCTATTATGCAGTAAGAACATATGGTGCATTTTGCAAGAGGATAAAGCAATTGTTCATGATGAAGAAACTTGCCATCAAAGTGAAGAAGAGGCTTTTGGCAAGTTTTTCTTGTTAATTGAACCAAAGTTACTTTTGCATATCAAAGAGGAGAGTGACCTTATCAAGGTATGGTCAAGCATGAGCTTTTTGGAAAAGTAAATACTACTGAAGTAAGTTGCTTGGAATTGGAGCTTTCATTTCTTAAACTGGTTGAGTTTGATAACATTGAGGACTATATTGCGAAATTCAAGGCATTAAGGGAAAATATTGCATCTTCTAGAGGCAAAAAGAAGCTGCCTAGGCGTCTGGCCAAGACGTCTAGCAGCCCAGACGTCTAGCCTGCTGCCTAGGCGTCTGGCCAAGACGTCTAGCAGCCCAGACATCTGGCCTGTTGCCTAGACGTCTGGCCTAGACGTCTAGCAGGTCAGATGTCTGGCCAGCTGCCTAGATGTCTGACCTAGACGTCTAGCAGGTCATACATCTGGCTTGCTGAAACTTCCCTTTCTGCACCTGCATAGTGACTTCACTTCCTAACATTCTCCCACTTGAAGTCAGTATTCAGGAATTCTTCTGCCAAAGATTTTCATCCAGTGCCAATTGCCCAATGCTGCCCTTGTTACTTTTTCAGCAAGCCCAGAGAAGTTCTGCACCACTCAAACTTCTCTACCTTGACCAACTTTGTAAGCATATCTGCAGGATTCACTTCAGTGTCAATTTTTTGCAATAGGATCCTACCTTCTTCCACCACATTTATGATAAAGTGGTACTTGACATCAATGTGTTTCGTGCGATCATGGAATGTTGGATTCTTCACTAGCTAAATAGCACTCTAGCTATCACAATGCAACGTAATTTTCTCCTGCATTACCTTGAAGTCACCCAACAATCGCTCTAGCTAAATTGCCTCTTTACAGGCATGAGTTGCTGCAATGTATTCTGCTTCAGTGGTTGATAAAGTCACAACAGACTGCAATTTAGAAGCCCAACTCACCGCTCCACCAGCAAGAGTGAAGGTATATCCTGTAGTGGACTTTCTCCCATCTCTATCTCCACCATAATCAAAATCCACAAAACCTTTAACTTGTAAATATGCCAATCCAAAGTAAATGGCAACATTTGAAGTGGCTCTTAAATATCTGAATATCCACTTCACCGCATTCCAATGCTCCTTACCAAGATTTGCCATGTACCGGCTGACTACTCCCACTGCTTGGGAAATATCCGGTTTGGTGCTCACCATGGCATACATGAGGCTTCCTACTGCTGATGAATACGGTACAGGAGACATGCTTGTCTTCTCTGCTTCTGTTCTAGGACACTGGTTGGAAGACAAATTTAAGTGTGAAAGAAGTGGGGTACTAACTGGTTTTGCATTCTGCATATTAAAGCGCTGCAGAATCTTCTCTATATATGACTTTTGACTTAACCAGATATTTCTTCCTTTTCTGTCCCTGTGTATCTTTATCCCTAAAATTTGGTTTGCTGCTCCTAAATCTTCATTTCAAATGTCCTAGCCAACTGAGCCTTAAGATCAATGTTTTTCTTCATGCTGGGGCCGACAACCGGCATATCATCAACATACAACAACAAAATGATAAAACTGCCATCATCAAACCTCTTATAGTATGCACAATGGTCAGCTTCACTCCTGCTGAAGCCTTGGCTCTTCATGAAGGTGTCAAATTTCCTGTACCACATCCTTGGCGCTTGTTTCAACCCGTACAGTGATTTCTTCAGTTTGCAAACTAAATGCTCTTTGCCTCTTTCTTCATAGCCCTCAGGCTGATCCATATATATCTCTTCCTCGAGATCACCATGCAAGAAAACAGTCTTTACATCAAGCTGCTCCAGTTCTAAATCTTGTGCAGCTACAAGTGCAAGTAGAACTCTAATAGTAGTCATCTTCACAACTGGAGAGAAAATTTCATTAAAGTCAATACTTGACTTCTGCACATAGCCTTTTGCCACCAAGTGATCTTTATAGCGTTCCAACAGCCCATCACTGTTCTTTGTACACCCACTTGTTTCCAACAGTCTTTCTTCTAGGTGGGAGATCCACAAGTTCCCATGTTTTATTCTTGCGAAGTGCCTCGATTTCCTCCTCCATGGATTTCCTCCACTTTTTTGCATTTTCAAACTCTCTAGCTTCCTTAAATGAACTAGGTTCACCATCATCAGTTAACAAAGCAAAAGAGGACTGATACACATGAGAATACCTTTTTGAACATTTTTGTGGACGTGTAGATCTTCTAACCCAATGATCTGTCGATTGTGGCTCTTGGTCTTGTGACCGTTGTGGCTGCTCTACTTGCTGTTCTACTTGTTGTTCTGCATGTTGATCAAAAACTTCAGCATGTTCATCTTCACTCAATTCTACTTCAACAGGTACAACATTAGGATTTTGTTGTACCTCCTTCCTTTGCATGGATTTTTCATCAACAATTACATCTCGGCTAATAATTACCTTGTGGGCAGATCCCATTGTTTATACCCCTTCACTATATCTCCATAGCTGAGAAAATCATATTTGCTTGACTTCGGGTCAAGCTTGGACCTTTTTTCTTTGGGTACATCGGCAAACACATCACAGCCAAAGGTACACAAATGAGAGTAATCAACTGGCTTACAACATCAAACCTCCTCCGGAATCTGTCCATCCAACGCAGTTGTAGGTGACCTGTTAATAAGATAAACAACTGTATTAACGGGCTCTGCCTAGAACTTTTTCTACAACATGGCTGTGCTAAGCATGCTTCTTGCACATTCCATGATTGTGCGATTCATCCGCTCAACCACACCATTTTGTTGTGGAGTGTATGGTACAGTCTTTTGGTGCTTAATACCTTCCTGCATACAACCTAGCTCCATACGACTTGCTTTCGAACGGTCTTGCCTCTAATGTCCTGAGTTTGTACAACTTGCTTTCGGACGACCTAGCTCCATACAACCTAACTTCATGTGTCCTCTTGTCATACAACCTTCGACTATATGGCCTCCTATTGTACAACCTCCTCTTTTGCTCAGACAACTTATACGGATTTGCGTACAATCTTCTCCCATTAGACGATCCTCTAAATGATCCATATCATATGCTCTTCCAATCAAATGACTCCTTGCCTGGAAATTTGTGACACTTCAACCTTTCTCTTGGACGACTTTGCATGATCTCTACATGGCCCGACATCATCTTCCTGCCAAACTTGGGCTATAGACTGGCCTACATGACTACTGGATGGTCGTGATCTATATTTGGACGGCTAAAGGTTTTAGTTTGACAACTCGAGGGTAGTTTGAGGTTCAAATGACTTTCTCCAATGGCCCAGGGAGAATCCAGACTACCCTCTCCTTGGGACGTACAGTGCAAGGGTTGCTTGGGGATCTGTTGTCCCCCCTAGACGACCAAAGTCCCAACTCAGATGGCCTAGGCTTAGATAGCCTAAGCTTTGATAATCGAGGCTTGGGTTTAGATGAATCAAGTCTAGATGGCTAGACGACCCTAGCAGATAGGCAAACATCAAACGATCGCTTTCTTTGTCGTCGCTATCATTCACTCCACTGTCTGCATCACTCACTTCACCCTCTACATCAACCACTTCTGCAACTTCTTCCTGTGCAACTTCAACTATCTATTGGATTTCTCCCTCTTTTATTTATATTAAGTTCACCTCAATTGCAATCAAGTTCATCAAGTTCACCTCCTTTGCTTCTTGGCAAGGGTTGTGACTCTTCTCTTGTGCTTTGAATTCTTTACACGTCACTGGTTCATCTAGACTTGTAACACTTTGACATTCACGTGTGAATTGCCCCCACAAAAGGCATCGCCAACATTGCACAATGGGTCTAACCTTAGTATTATACTCAATATGCGTCTTATAGTTTTTTGGCGGTTGTCACAGATCGCATCACCGATGGCTCTCCTCTTGGTACAATCTCCCTTTGTGTTGCATATTCTTGTAGAAATGATCTTGTGTTCTCCAATTCACACTCATCCTCGGAATCATCGTTCTTCTCTTTAGAGTCACTTCCTTCACTGACTTCTCGATCCCAACACTTGGACAATGAACTACTCTCATTCTCAAAATCATCACTCTCATTGTCAGAGTCACTCTCAACATTAGAATCACTTTCATCTTCAGGGTCACTCTCTTCCGCATTAACATGAACCCAACACATTAATGTCTTTGCATCACTTTCTAAGTTCAAGGCTCACTCCAAGGCCTCTTGATATGATGTCGGAGGGACCACCTTGATTTTCTTCCGATACGTAGGAAGAAGTCCCTCCATGAACCGCCTCATTTTTCAGTGCAACCGCCTCTTTTTCAGTTTAATGCATTTGATGGATCTTCCTCTAGATGGGTAAACAACCCATTCAACCTTCGGTTGTACGAACAAATAGACTCTTTCTCACCTTGTTCCATTCTATAAATTTCAGCAATGACCTCATTGTCATTGTGGAACAACCTAAATTCCTTTACAAATGCTTCACACAACTCATTCCACGTCTTGTACTTGTCCTCTAGCAATCTCATGTACTAGTCCATTGCGATTCCACGAAATATCGTGAGGAATAACCTCCTCCAATCTACATCATTATTTTGTCCATTCGCTTTCCACGTAATGTGGTAGATTTTCCAATGTCAAAGTCAACTTGTCACAACAAAGACCAATTTTAGCATATCATGTAAGTGTCCTACACCATAAAATGTGCCAATCTACAATTACTCCAATGTTGTACTTTTGTCTTGCTCACCATCAAGCACACCAACGTGCAGTTGCTCTAGTGTTGGACTCCTGTCTCTCGCACTATCGGACATGCCATCTTGCATTTGCATCGATGTCGACTCTTATCCTGCTCACCACCGAACACATCAACTTGCAATTGCTCCAGTGCCTACATGCTTTGTCTATATACAATTCCTCATTGACACGTAACTCGTCTTTGTTATCACATAATTCGCCATTGTCGACATGGAACTTTCTGCTATTGGCAGGTAACTCTCGGTTGTTGACATGCAACTTTCCGCCGCCAACATGCAACTCTCCATTATCGTCACACAACTCTCCGCCTTTGGCATGTAATTTTCAGTTGTTGACATGCAACTTTTTGCTGTGAACATGCAAGTCTTTGTCATTATCATGCAATTCTTTGTGCATAAACCCTTGCACATCTCCTCTATGCATGCTCGCTTGCATGTTTGGTTGTGTATCCACTTGCACTTTTGCTTCGTGCATCGGCTAAGGTTACCAGGTGACTGGGAGTGGGTGCGGCCCCCGCCAAAAACAGGGTTCACTGGGAGTGGGTGCGGTTATTTTTTAATTAAATATGTATGTATTTTAAAAAAAAAAAAAATTAAAAAAATAAAATAAATCACACATTGCAAAATAATTAAATAAATCATACACATTGTGAAATAAAATAAATCATACACATTGCAAAATATTTAAATATGGCATTATAAAAGCATATATGATATTCGTGTACAAAAATGACAGGATGTCAAAGTCATAAACAGATAACCGATAAATAACAAGATGTCCAAAATCTGCCTTTCACTCTTCATTGCAGTCCTCCTGTTTTCAGTTTTCACTCTCTTTCAACTTTTCACTCATGCTCGTGATAAGAATGAAAAAGAAACCCTTAAAAAAGGGTTTATATAAAAAAATGGACTCCAATTCACTTTACAATAAATTGCAGTCCACTTTATAATTTATTATAAAAAAATTTAAAAACTTTAAACTTACAAAAATTTTAAAAATGTTTTTTTTTTTTTTTGGCCCGTATGGGTTGAGTGTGGCTAGGGCCCACTTAAATAAATAAATAAAACGTTTTTTTTTTTTTTAAATTTTATGCCCAAAATGGGTTGGGTGCGGTCGGCCGAACCTTGCGGCCCATCGGGGTTCGGTCGAGCCGAAACTGACCTGGCACCCGCACACCCAGTGTGGGTGCAGGTACAAGTTCACGCACCTGGCTTGCCAAGTGCGCGAACCCTGTTATCTTGGCATCGGCCCTTCGTCAACATCAACAAACAAGTCTATGTCTTCATCTGCTTTGTCGACTGCACTGTAATCATTCCATTGTTGTCGTGCATTTTCTCGATTGATTTTCTCATCACAATTCCATTTCACTAGGCTTGAGCCAACTTCAAATAGGCAACACCACCAAAATGTAGAAATAGAATACAACATACTGCAACACAATTCCATTTCTACTTTTGCATATTGGCTGATCTCTTGTTCTTTTGTATCCACGTCTTCCTCGTATTCGTGGTGAGTTGTTTGTTATCCACCTCTCCAAGCTTCATGTAGTATTGGTTTGAACTTAAACAACAATTGCGTCAAATGTAGCACACTATTGGTATTCCACCCTTGGAGGAACAATTTAGATCAACAGATTCAATATTCAAGTGTGTAATGATAAGGCTATCAGCCTGCATCATATCCTTACCTTTGACTGCCTTGTTCACTGCTTCAGACGACCCAGTCTGTGAATAGGATGGCCTTCCCTTTTCCAGAGACTTGCCTTCAATCTAGATGGCCTAGGCTCTTCATTGTACGGCCCAGGAACTCGCTGTACAACTATATAACGTCACTGTACGGCTTGACACTTCAATGTACAACCTAGCAACTTCACTGTACGACTTGGTACTTCACTAAATGGCTTGACAATTCACTATATGGCTTAAAAGCTCACTGTACGACCTAACGACTTCATTGTACGACCTGAAAACTGCACTATATGACCTAACAACTTCACTGTACATCCTGGAAACTCATAGTACGACTTGACAACTTCACTATACAGCTTAGCACTAGGCTGGACGACCTGTCAATCACCTAGACAGCCCTGTACGACAAAACTTGGAAAGAATACAAATAACATATTGAATCTAATCTACTGCAGCAATCATCAGTAACAATACATGCAGATCACACACAATAGCAATAGCAATTGATGAACAAGTATGAACAGATATTACATTTATGGTGATCTGTTATGGCATTCAGACAGCTTGCTACAACACTTCAATTCGATGCTAACCTTTCCTTCCATGCCAACAACACACTTCGACCAACCACACGAATGAATGAGGGAAGGGTCTTATTTAAACAACAAACGAGGTAGTTGCATCCTCCAACTTACTAACTACCCAATACCTCATCATTTTTTTAAATTACATTTGACATGCATGTGAGTTACATTTACATTTCATTTCACGACTCACTTTATGACTAGTGACTTATCTGCACATAACTAATCATTACACATTGTCACATACAATATTACATCATGACTTTATAACATCAAATATATCAAAACTATATCAAAATTCTTAATGTGCACGTACTTGACTTCCAACACACTTATTCATTGATTATGCAGATGTGCCAATTTTTCTGCCTATAGTAGGTTATTAATAAAGTAGGTTATGCATCTTAGAACAATATGAGGATATTATATAATAAAAAGGTATATAATAGATATAATAAGGCAATGGATAAGTTATTACATATCACTCTCTCTTTGAAAAGGTTGAACCTAGAAGCATCATAAAAACTTTCTAACCAGAAATGAATATCTTCTTTTATCGAGTTGATTCATTGCATGTTGCCGTCAAAATATTTTAGTTCTTCCTAAAAGCACAAAAAGATCTATGATAATATGAACGTTGCAAATTAGAACATCTCCTCATTGAATTGGGACTAATCCATCCTAGATAGTCCTTGAGAGGCATAAAATCTGAGTAGAAATCTGGTGAGAATTTGCTTCGATCTTGAATCCATATATGTCTTTGAAAATTTGGAAGATATGCTCACTTTTGATAAGAACCAAAAGTTTTGTCTTTCAAGGTCATGTGGATGCTGATAAATTGCTTTTCGATGTTGCAGATGCCATGATTTTGATGTCTAAAAGGTTCAAATTTAAGATGCTTGGGAGGGATAATTTGAGAATCAAAGCTTATTTTAGGTGTATTATTAGGGCTCTTGATAATGGTTGTAATTGCATCATTGCTAGCAACAAAATTATCAACATGCTTAATATTACTCATAGAAGTTTCTTTATCAATAAAGGTAAGTTGTTAGAAAGATGCTTAATATTACTTATAGAAGTTTCTTTATCAATAAAGGTAAGTTGTTAGAAAGCCACTTCCAATCATTCTTTAGATCTTCTACTTCGTTAAGCAAAACTTGATTATGATTCTTTAGATCTTCTACTTCGTTAAGCAAAATCTTATACAAATCTTGTGGTGGCTTCTTATGAATTTCGCTTTCCTTCATGGAACTTTTAATTTGTCTTGACAATGTTTTATTTTAACCCTTTAGTCTATGGATCTCTTTTTCTTTCATTTGGCTTTTAATGACACGATTTCCTATTCTGGCCTTTCTTTCTCGGAGACTTTCTTAAACCATTTACCTAAGAAAAGCTTTTCCACTTTGTCTTGATCCAACTCTCTCTCTCTCTCTCTTAAAATTTAGAATCAAGGTTGTTCCACCATTTTGTTGCCTCATTTGTAAAGTAAAAATCTATCAAACCTCCCACAAAAAAAACTATTTTCCTGATAGTTGTTCCATTAATCTTTTGTATCACCCTCAAAAATTTATGTATACAGACCATGATAATTTTATTTTTTAAAAATCTCTCTCAAGTTTTGGATCTCGAGTTACATCCTTTCCTATCTCATGCTGTACCCTTTCACTTCTTGGGTCTCAACCTTACATTTTCAAGCTGCACCTTTTTCATATCTTGAGTTTCACCTTTTTGTTTTGGGTCGTACTCTTTCGCATCAAGGGTCGCATCCTTTCATATCTCAGGTCACATCCTTTCTCTTTCAGGTCACATCCTTTCTCTTTCAGTTCACACCCTCGTGTCTCGGGTCACAACCTTTCGCCTTGGGGGCACACATTTTCGTATTTCAGGTCGCACCATTTTAGTTCCAGGTCATGCCCTTTCATATCGTGATTGTGCCTTTTCTCTCTTGGGTCACAACCTTTAACTCTTAGGTCACACCATTTCAAGTTTCAAATTACACCTTTTTGCATGTTAAACAGACAATTATTATATATTGGGTGGAAGACACAATAACCACCCGAAGGTAGCACAATCTGCTAACTGGTAGGACTACAAGTCAAGATTCTACCTATCATTTGCCACTTTCTTTTCTCGTTGTATGATCTTTGATTTGATTTGCTTGTAATTGTGAAATTCTCTTTGTGGATATATTTAATCATTTTGTGATTAAAACCATAAATTTCCTCAAGGGCAATTCTCAAACGACAAGTTTCTCAAATGCGATAAGATATATTCATTCTCATTTGTGATGTTTTTGCTTTTAATATTACTTTCTAGTGATCAAGGCTGGATGTCTTGGTAATGCATTTGAGTGTGCTTTCTTTAATGTTCATGAATTCAGATTTCATTCAGTGCTTTGGCCTGTAGAAAAAAATCATTTAACATATACAGTTTCTTTTAGGACTTGAGAGCAGAGCTAAAAGGGCGATTTCATGCTGTCCTAGACACAATTGGTGTCCCAGACACTGAAACATTAGGCATTGGACTTCTAAAGAGAGGTGGCCACTATATGACTCTTCAGGTACATAGTATAATTGGCCTTGGATAATCCTGATGATTACAACAGTATCTAATCTATTTGAATTTTTTTTTATTTTGTTTCTCCTACAAGGTTTTATTTTTATTATTTATTATTTAATGTACCACTGTTGCAGGGAGAAGTAGTTTCGTTGGCTGATAAATATGGTCTAGTGGGTGGTGCAGTAGCAGCAAGTGCTGCATTGTTGAAGAAACAAGTACAGTATCGGCAATCTCATGGAGTGAGTATGTGATTTCTCCTCGTTGCTTTTAATATTGAAAAATAAATGAAAGTATATACCTTGGACTTAAATGGATTACCACGAGCTTAGTCAAAGGGTTGAAACCCAAAAGGTACACAATTGAAGTAATATGTATAAGGTAAAGAGAAAAACTCCCCTTTCTAACACAATTAAAGTAATGGTTTTTATACTGAAACCATTGCCACTACCGGTTCTTTTCGTGTTGCATTTTAGAGTAGTTGCCCAAGTATTCACAGTGATGCATATAAGTTATATGCGCTTGTTTATACATGCATATCAACGATAGTGTCTATTCATATGCAATTGTTTAGTTTTCAAACAAATATATCTCAAATACATATTTTTTAATTGGTTATAAATGGACCTCATCTGTATTACATGATGACCACATTGTGGTATTATAACAGCGTGGCAATTATGCATCTATCACTTGGCAATATTTGAACCTGGTTCTCCTCCTTGAAAGTTGAGGAATTAAAACAGTTGAGCTCATGCCAGTTGATAAAATATCTCAAATACCGAGCATTAAAAATTGTAGCTCTTGGAGGAGATAAAGCTTCCAATTAGGTGGTCTTCTCACAGGCTTCTTTATTGAAGTTAGAATGTTTGCAATATATATGTTCTTCTCAAATTCTATGAAAGTAACTTGAGGAGTTATAATCGTTATCTTGAGATCAGACGTACTCCATGGAGAAGAACCAATGGGAACCCCATGGCCAATGGGCTAAAAGATTAGGCTAAAAATTTTACAACTGAAAAATAACAGTGCCAATAGTTGGTAGGTTGTGAGTGCTGTATGTACTATGAGATCTGAAGTAGGTATTATGGCGTATACGACGATTCAAGGAGGTCACTTTCCATTTTCTTTCAATATCATGAATGAAGGTATTTGGCCTTTTAACTTCTAGAAGTGATTATCCTCAGACAACAGGCTCTGAAGGGGCTCTCTTAGCTGCAAGAGACTTCCAGGCTGATTACCTTCTCGTTTCATGCTCTTCCTGTAGCAGGTGACACTGAGTGCTTCTCAGATGATATTGTTGCATCCTCCTCAGATAGGGTTAGAGGTGTAACACACTGCGCCCCCCCCCCCCGCCTCACATACACACACACACAAAAGCTACTAGGAGATCATAACAGGAGGAGACACCGAACATCATACTTTCATACAGTCCAGATAAGCATGCATTTTTAGATTTCCCTCTACATTCTCTGTCCAGTCCACAGGCCACCTCTTTCTGACAGCACATCGTCTATGACAGTTTGAACCCCCTTTGTATTATATACATATTATATGAGATGTACATGTTCCTCTCAATGCCATGAACACAGAGACATGTTCTGCTGTTTTAAGTCAGAGTTTGTTTAAATTATCTTGTACTTTGTATTTTGTACTCTTTGGATTACTATTTCTGGCTCTTTCTAGGCTATTGTAACCAAGCACAATATTTGAGTCCCATTGACCTACTTTGGTCACATGTGGACATTAATATAATTTTTTCTTCGCTTCTTTCTTTCAATCTTATGTTATGGAGTTGGATTTGGCGGTGGTCTGTTTTTTTGTATTTGGTTCTGAGTTCTGATCCCACAGGTTGGTGCCCATATGCACCCTACATGCCTGACTTCTGCCTAGGTGCAGTGTAAAGTCCTTAAAAAGTGAGTTCCTCACCAAACTCCCTGGTTTGTTCTTTTGGTTTGGATTCAAATTCAGTATCTGGTTCTGAGTTTTAATTTCATAAATTGGTTCCCATAACTTACATGCCTTATACCCATCTAGATGTGGTGCAAAGTCCTTAAAAAGTGAGTTCCTTACCAAGGACCCCGGTTTGGTCCTTGTGTGAACTCAAATTTAGGAGTATTTAGTTCTGAGTTTAAAATGCATCTCTTGTTTTTTGGGGAGGAACCATCAATTTTTATTGCCAGCTATTATTTTAGGCATAAAACATGGGTCTTACCCCAGGTTTTGGGTGACAAAATTTCCTCCTACCTTGTGCTTTACGAGGTGATTTCTTATCTTGGATGTTAGATTCCATGTCATCCCTATCATTGTGAATCAAAACTTGGTGACATGAACCTGTTAGCAGTCATGAAGAAAGCAATGAATGGGTTGTCAAAGCTGATAACATAATGGCACTAATTTGTTTCTAAAGACTTGCTTTTTCCTTGCTTCCAATAACTTATGGCACTTGAACAGGTTGGCTTTTATTTCCTTTATGATCTTGAGGGTTGCTAGCTTTGTTTTGTATAAAGCCTACATCCTAAAACCTTTAAAAATAGAATATCAAAGCTTAACTGTGATTTGTCTATAGAGACTATGCTGTAAATTGTAAAACACATGCATACAAAGTTTCACAACAATTGTGGGTAGTAGAGATAATCACACAGGAAGGATACTGTTGGCTACGAATCCGCCACCTGGGAAGGACTTGGTGTGTCAATGCGCCCTAGACCCGCGGACCAACATTGAAGGGCCGGAAGGAAGGAATGCCTTCCGTGCCAATCTCCGGAGAAGGCCGGCTTCCTGTGGGGGTTTTGAGGTTCAAGATAAGAGTGCAGGGAAAGAGATAAAAATGCAGAAAGGGATTCCAAATTAGATTGGAGTTGGGTGGGGGGAACTAACAGTACGACAACGCATCAATCACCACTACTAACACCAATATAACCATAACACACCACTATGGATGTTGTCACTAACCAGTAGAACAGATTCAGTATATGTTTTGTATTAAGAGCCAGAAGCACAGCTACAATGGTTCCCTAACAGACATTCCCTCCAAGGAACTAACAGTATGGCAACGCATCAATCACCACTACTAACAACACTATAACACAAAACATAACCAGAAAACTGCCACTAACGTTTACCCTATGTATCCTTTAATTTATACATCCCAGGAATACCTGATCACCAAATGCCGGAGTCCAGAGTTCAGTACAACAACAAGCAATGATACAGGAAAACATGAGGCAGAAATGTCAAAGAGAGGTAGCATACAAAATAAAAACAATAGGACAGCACCAAGTGTATGTATTATATTAAAAGGCAGAAGCACAGCTACAATGGTTCCCTAACAGACATTCCCCTTCCACCACCTTACAATGAAAATGTGGTGGGTATTTATAGCCCGAGAACCCCCCGATTACATTTATGGGCACAAAGTCCCAGTCAAACATTAGCTGACAAAAGCAGCCGCGGAACTGCTGATGCTGACTTCTGTCGGGCTGGACTGTACCCGCAGCATGGTCTCCCTGAAGGTTGAACAGCTACGTGGCAGCGCGCTAGGTAGAACTTCACATTGACAGGAATGCGGGTAGCTGAGGCAGGTGGAAACTCACATCAGCCTTAAATGAGGCAGCTGGCATAAGTAGTGCGGCCCATGCTTGTCCTTTTGCTCGGCATGTCTTGGCTCGGATCCCAAAGTTGGACACTTGTCGGATGATAATGCTTGACACGTGTCTGCCTTGAAAGGCAGTCTATCCAACTTCGCCCGGGATTAGAGCGCAATCGGGTAGCACAGGTGAAAAACAACGCAGTCGGGTTGGCCTATTTCCCTACTGCGCACCGGTCAAAGGGCGCAGTCCGACTTCGCTGCGAAGTCGGGTTGCGCACCGACACTTGCTGATTCTCACCGCTGTTCGGACTTCGCACGGACAAGGGAGCGCAGTCCGACTTCGCTGCGAAGTCGGGTTGCGCTCCAACACTTAGTCAATTTCTCTGCCAGACTATTTCCAAGTGCGCTCAGGAAGAAGGGCGCAGTCGGACTTCGCACAAAAACTGGGCGCAGTCGGACTTCGCACAAAAAACTGGGTTTCCTGGTTCTGCTTCCCGGGGCCATAACTTTTGATCCGCTAACCCGATCGCCTATTATAATATATCGTCGGAAAGCTGGCGAGAAGATTTGCAATGATGAGAAATATCCGAGCTCATTTTGTCCATTTTATCGCCCCCGTTTATGGCCCGCGAAAACCCGAACACCTCAACATGCTCTTTACCGCTTTAAAGCTCCATACTTAGGCCAAAATTTATCAAAAGATTTAATGTGGCAAAATTGCCAACATTCCTGGCGGCTCGCGGGGCATTGAGCTCGCCTCGATGTGAGGACCCAGGCCTTTATCCATTGGGCAACAGAGTCACCCTCGCTGTCCTCTTGATATCCACTGCCAGCAGCAACCTCTTTCTGAAACCCTTGGCACCCACGGCACTCTTGGAACACTGAAAAGAAAACACTGCACAACCTAAACTAAGAAAACAACTAAAACTTTGAATACTAGCCGGCTTATTTATACAAAATTTTGCGGCATTATTGGCATGCCGCCAACACAAATCTAGCTTTGGTTGCCTATCCGGTGAACCTGAAGTGTCCGGACCAGATCTGATTGTACTTCAGATGATCTTTGAAGTCCGGCTGGCCTCCCAAAGTTTGCCAGGTCGCGAACATGGTGCAACGTGGCAGGTTATCATTCATGTCGGTACCCGTACAATTGATGAACAATGTGACAAGGAGATTTGTCAGACGGGAGCCCTCTTCGGGTACCGGTTGCGGTGATGGTTGGAGCCAATACCACCACGGTGGAGACTGTAGGCGAACATTCATTTCTCCGCTTGTGAGGTCAAGGCTGCTCACCAAACCTTGATTCCTCCGGGTGTCTTCTATTAGCTTAAAAAAAGGGCGCCCGCGATCAAGAAATCTGGATCTTCAGCTCAGTCAGAGTCGCCAGGTGATTTTGCCGGATGAAGGCAAGCCAGAGATTCACCAACTCGGGCCTCCTTAAAATATGGAGACTGTTCGTCTCACCTCACGGATTCGTCTATGCGAGCTTGGTAATCAGTCAGCCTGACGCGCTCGCCTGGAGCGTTGGTATTAATTTCGTAAAGGCAGGTTTCCCGGGTTCCTCGCTCGCCACCTTCTCGTTTGAATGAAGGCGTCAGGACCGGTCTTTCGGACTCAGAGAATATGAACGTGCAGAGTCGCCAGGTGCTCTGATTTTGAACAGCAATGAAGCGAACACCAGTGCTTCGATTCTGTTTGGGAGTGGGAAACTTCCTTGTCCCACCGGGTATTCGGAAAGAAACTGTCAGCCCGAGTGAGGACGAGCTTGAGATCTTCCAAATGTGGGACCCTTTGTCCCACCGGGCGTGCCAAAAACTGTTGGCCACGAATCCGCCACCTGGGAAGGACTTGGTGTGTCAATGCGCCCTAGACCCGCGGACCAACATTGAAGGGCCGGAAGGAAGGAATGCCTTCCGTGCCAATCTCCGGAGAAGGCCGGCTTCCCGTGGGGGTTTTGAGGTTCAAGATAAGAGTGCAGGGAAAGAGATAAAAATGCAGAAAGGGATTCCAAATTAGATTGGAGTTGGGTGGGGGGAACTAACAGTACGACAACGCATCAATCACCACTACTAACACCAATATAACCATAACACACCACTATGGATGTTGTCACTAACCGAAGAGAATGCAGTCAGGTATATGTTTTGTATTAAGAGCCAGAAGCACAGCTACAATGGTTCCCTAACAGACATTCCCTCCAAGGAACTAACAGTACGGCAACGCATCAATCACCACTACTAACAACACTATAACACAAAACATAACCAGAAAACTGCCACTAACGTTTACCCTATGTATCCTTTAATTTATGCATCCCAGGAATACCTGATCACCAAATGCCGGAGTCCAAAGTTCAGTACAACAACAAGCAATGATACAGGAAAACATGAGGCAGAAATGTCAAAGAGAGGTAGCATACAAAATAAAAACAATAGGACAGCACCAAGTGTATGTATTATATTAAAAGGCAGAAGCACAACTACAATGGTTCCCTAACAGACATTCCCCTTCCACCACCTTACAATGAAAATGTGGTGGGTATTTATAGCCCGAGAACCCCCCGATTACATTTATGGGCACAAAGTCCCAGTCAAACATTAGCTGACAAAAGCAGCCGCGGAACTGCTGATGCCGACTTCTGTCGGGTTGGACTGTACTCGCAGCATGGTCTCCCTGAAGGTTGAATAGCTACGTGGCGGCGCGTTGGGTAGAACTTCACATTGACAGGAATGCGGGTAGCTGAGGCAGTGGAAACTCACATCAGCCTTAAATGAGGCAGCTGGCATAAGTAGTGCGGCCCATGCTTGTCCTTTTGCTCGGCATGTCTTGGCTCGGATCCCAAAGTTGGACACTTGTCGGATGATAATGCTTGACACGTGTCTGCCTTGAAAGGCAGTCTATCCAACTTCGCCCGGGATTAGAGCGCAATCGGGTAGCACAGGTGAAAAACAGCGCAGTCGGGTTGGCCTATTTCCCTACTGCGCACCGGTCAAAGGGCGCAGTCCGACTTCGCTGCGAAGTCGGGTTGCGCACCGGCACTTGCTGATTCTCACCGCTGTTCGGACTTCGCACGGACAAGGGAGCGCAGTCCGACTTCGCTGCGAAGTCGGGTTGCGCTCCAACACTTAGTCAATTTCTCTGCCAGACTGTTTCCAAGTGCGCTCAGGAAGAAGGGCGCAGTCGGACTTCGCACAAAAACTGGGCGCAGTCGGACTTCGCACAAAAAACTGGGTTTCCTGGTTCTGCTTCCCGGGACCATAACTTTTGATCCGCTAACCCGATCGCCTATTATAATATATCGTCGGAAAGCCGGCGAGAAGATCTGCAATGATAAAATATCCAGAGCTCATTTTGTCCATTTTATCGCCCCCGTTTATGGCCCGCGAAAACCCGAACACCTCAGCATGCTCTTTACCGCTTTAAAGCTCCATACTTAGGCCAAAATTTATCAAAAGATTTAATGTGGCAAAATTGCCAACAGATACAAAGTTACTTCCTTGATTTATTCATCAAGGACATTGAATCTGACTATTGTACAATGAGGCAATCCTTTGACACTTCACAAATTCATCTGATAGCTGTCTTACCTTGGAGCTCACACCCCTTGTATAAACATGGTAAGGATGGAAAGCATGCTGAAATTACTGAATGAGCAAATATGAGGATAACATCCAAAGTAACGTTGCCGATACAAAAGTTGAATTGAACTGCCATTTTTCCCTAGCAGAAAACCCTTGAGCCTTCTACTGAAGGATCTTAGTTCTATGGCTCTAGCTCCAGAGCTGTCTACCAAAGGCAAGCCATTGTAATAACCTCTGCCTCAGGCCTTGGACCACCCTTTTTATGTTTGTCGAAATTGGCAGCATCAGACAGGACATGTTCTATGGAAATCACTCTAAAGCAGGCATTGATCTATCTTAGAGCTCAAAATATTGTCCCAAAATGGCAAGAAAGATGAGGCCTGAACTTCCCCACCGTTTAACTCTCACTTGGGCCTTTGGGTTTCAAATTATTATTTTTTTAATTGGTAATATGGGATTGAAAGGGGCCCAATCCATATCACATCATGACTGTGTTACCGTGGTATCTTAATGAACCACATAGTTATATCACAACTGTCTTGTCATGAAGCCCATGGGAATTGAACCCTAGTGGGTTCTTTGTGAGCCAAACATTCTTTTTAGTTGGACTTCAACCTCATCTGCATGTTTCACATTAATTTTTCATCCTATAATTTTATTAATTTCTTCATAAATTTACATTGGACTTCCAACATATAATTGAATTTAAATCAAATGCATTAAGTTTTTACTAGACATTGCTCCACCAAGGTGAAATACCATGGCAATGAAAAATAACTTAGTTTAGTTTTTATTTTTATTTTTTCTCTCAATGCATCCTAATGCAAATTCTTCTTGCACACTACGTATAAACACCCATGCTCTATATACAAATATTTAAAGGCTCAAAACTGGTGTATTATATTAACTTTGTTGTACTCTATGAGAATAAGTTACAAATTATATAAATAATTCATTTGTCTTCTGTGGTTTAGGAAGTAGTTGAGGATAAAATCTTTAGGTGTCTCATAGCATGTCCAGTTTATCTATGAGATATTTGTCATGAAGGCTATCATTAAGATAAGAAGGAAACAAATTTCTTCCAGATTTCCATTGAGACATTACAAACTGTTCCATTCCTGATACCTAAACTGGTTGCCCTTGACACTTGTCCCTGGTTGGCAAGTGTAGGAGAAATGTATAAACAAATTCAGGACATTATAGTATGATGGGAATGGCCATAGAAGATGATGATGTCATAAAATATGTTATTCACAAGAATGATGCCAAAGTTAAATTATGATGTCATGATGATTGTATGAAACCTTAAAATATCCATGTGTCACTTGATACTCTTTCTGACAGTCACCTGTAAGATTTCTTCTATTGTTTTGAGAATACAGTTGTTGGCTTAGTGGTAAAAGTTTGGGCCTTTTTAAGGCAATAGCAGAGATAGAAGCACAGGTGATGATGATTTGATTATCACTGGAGCGATCAGGCCAATGGGACTAACATGGGGTGGGAACACACATTTTGATCGGTAGTATGGATTTCAATGATGAAGGGAGTTGCCTTTAAAGCACAAACAAAAGACATTTGAATGGGTTGTGGATTTGGACTGGATGAACAAAAGTGGAAGCCAGCTGGAGATTTGAAAGATAGCTTAGACTTGAGAGATGAAATCGAAACAGAAGATAAGTGTTGAAATAAGATTACATTGAAGCTTCCTTGAAGACTATTGCAGGCATACCTAATTGGAGATTTACTATGGGCTCTGATGCGTAAATGTTTATAATGGCATTCCTCAAAGAAAATTTCACTTTTGTTCTTTATTTTTTGTACATTTTGCAACCACTTCAGATAAGCGGGGAGGAGGATTTCTAGTCCAATTTCAAATTATGTGTCCTGTCTTCAAGAGTTAACTACTAAATGAAAAAGGATCCTAGCTAACCCTTGCGAGATGATTTACAATTCCTTAAATTTGTTACTCAGGGAAACATGCATGTTAAATTTTTGACATAGAAAGCCTTAGACTATGGTTTAGGGTGGTGACCTCAAGGATTCTTGCAGTGTTAAAAGCTGAAGCAAGAGTTAACTGGTAAATGAAACTGTGCGTTACCTGCAAGAGTTAATTAGTAAATGAAAACCTTAGACCATGTTCCCTACGTTCAAGATTTATCTAGTAAATGAAAAAAAATCCTAGACAACCCTTGTGAGATGATCTACAGCTCCCTGAATTTGTCAGTCAGGTTAACATGCATGATAATTTTGTGATGGAAAAAACCTTAGACTATGGTTTAGACTGGTGACTTTGAGGCTTCTTGGAGTGCTAAAAGTTGAAGCTGAATGGGGTAAGGTTTAGAGAATCTTCCACATCTTCTGGAAGTTTCAATGTCTATTGTGGAAAGCAATTTTGATTCAATAGAGTGAGAAACCCTTATGTTCTCAGATATTTCATCAGTCAAATGAACTTTTTAGCCATGAAAGAAATATAAAACTGGAAGTGAGATGTGAGTAACAACTCAGTCTGAGGATCTTTTGTTTTTGTCTCTCAAGAGGTTGATAATAGATCTATCCCTATGTTTTTGAATTGATAATATGCTGACAACAAAAAGGATATAAAGAATGTTACATCAAGTTGTCCATTATGAGTACACTTGTCTGCAGGATGCTTGTTGGAACTTCTACCAATACTTCTATTGTATCCTAGTTAAAAGTTTCGACTGAACCTGGCTGCGGTTCAGTCTGATCTGAATGTTTGGAATGTACTGAACCCGTCTGGCTAGGCCTGGGCAACTTTTAATTTTTATTATTTTGTTAAGAATATTTGCAAACTTGTGGAGTGCAATCAAAAGAATAATTCACATTTAACTTTGTAGAAAGCTGTCATACAAGGAGGGCTGTTTTCTGTATTTTTCACATTGAGTTTTGCATGTTCATATATTTTCTATGGATTTTTTAATATATGTTATTTTAGTTGTTTGTATTTTATTGAATCAAAATGAATATTTTCCAAAGTTGCGGACCTTCGAACTTTTTCCCCTTCTGTTTGGACCAAACTTCCATATCTAGTAACAATAATTCTATATATCAGCTGTGTGACTTGATGAACTTGTCTTGTTATTTCTTAATAAATTAGTGATTGTTTGTTATATGATCAGAACCTGTTCTAATGTTGTTCTTTAGGATTTTTTTTGTAATTTAGCTTGTTCAAAGGTATTTATGTCAAACTTATTATCCAATTCTAGACTACTCGTGGACCGTCATGAGAACTGATTCTGAAGGCTTGGAGGAGATTGCAAGATTGGCTAGAGCTGGGAAGTTGAAGATACCTGTAGCAAAGACATTCCCATTGGCGGAAGCTGCTGAGGCCCATCGTGTTAGAGACAGCAAAGTTGTACGTGGGAAAGTTGTCCTTGAAACAGAGTGACAATGGTCATGTTCTTCATGTTATCTGTTCCTACTTGGCAAAGCTCTTGTCCATAATATTTTTCAATTCTTCTTAGCATATTAGCTATGACATTAAACATTACCTGCAAACCCAGGCAGGAAAACAGAATAAAAGTTGTCATATCTGCGGTGCTTGTAAAAATAGATGCAATCAGAAATTTCTGTTTTTGAGTTCAGGATGACAAGTTGTGCGTAATTTGGTTTCATGAGTATGATAATGCATATTGTACCACATTACTAGTTTTCACTTCTACCGCTTGGGCATGACAAATTGTGCTTAATTCGGTTTCAAGAGTATGATGATACATACTGTACCACATTACTAGTTTTCACGTCTACCACTTGGGCGATCTAGTCTGTTGGAGTGAATATTTCAGTCAGGACAATCATACCAAACTTCTTATCTCACCATATGTAATTCTGGACCTGTAAATTATTTTAATTGGAGGATATCTAACCTGCACAGATGAACAAATGTGTAGATGTTCTTTCTACTTATTGATTCAGAATTACTGTTTATATTATATTCTATTTATTCAATTTGGCTTTCCCACTTGTTTTCATTTTTAATTAGAAAAAGTATTAGGATGGTCTGAGCAAGATGTGGTGAAAAGCTGAAGAGTCTGGCAAATTTTATTGTATGTTGTTAAGCCTTATGTTAGCCAACCCAAGTCAGCTTTTCAAATTTTATTTGATTAAATACTTCGCAATCATCTGATATAATACTTTGCAATGTAATTTGAGAGGATTATATTATATAAAATAAACAGTACACCATGCTATTTGAGTAGGTTAGTTACATAGGAGAGACAAGTATGGGGCAGGGGCAGGGGCAGGGATGGGATTAAATTCCCAATTTATGGTATGAGGCCAAAGGGGGAGTAGTCCAATTGGGTAGTGCCAGGTATTGAGGCATTGTGAAGCAACCCGCCCAGGTACAATTCCTATGAGGTCAGCCCACATCACTTTGCTCTAGACTAATTGAATTAATACTTTGCAAAGTAATTTTAGAGGATTATTTTAAAAAAACAGTACAATCTGCTATTTGATTAGGTTAATTGCATAGGAGAGAGAGAATGGGGAAAAACATTTTGTCAGGCCAAAGGGGGAGTTGTTCAATTGGTTAGTGCCATGATATTCAGGCATTGTGAAGCCAACTGCCAGGGTACATGTCCTTGGTCGTACAGTTGGGTCAAGGTCCACATCCTAGGTGATTTTGGCGGAAGAGCACCTTTGTCATGGCTGTTTTGCTGAGTGTGTAAGTATCAATATCTTGGCTTTTAGTATCATACTGAGATGATTCAGATCCAATGTGAGTGCAGGATGCGTGTATAATTGGATCCATCTTTGAAAGGAAGTTTCTCTGCTTGCTGTGCAGGCAGATGGCTAGAAATTAAAAGTACAAATGTGGAATTCCTTACTGTCCTCTTCATGAATGGTGGGCAGTATGGTTTGGATCCTCTAAAAGTGCACACATGGGGGTGGGGGAAGGGGAAAAAAAAGAGGAATATGAGCATATGTACATGAAGGTAAGATTGGACACACACACATGCACACATGTAAATGAAGGTATGATTGGATGTATATACTACAAGATGTGGGTATGACCACTGGGATGTATCCCTGGTATTTGTAATTGAGTTTGCAGCATATAGTTAAAATGGAAGCCATGAATATTTATTTGTTATATAAATGGGGAAATCATTGGACTATAAGCTGAATCCTACTACCACTCATAAAATAATTATGCTAAAGCAAGGGCTCTTCTCAAAGTTATCCAATTTGCAGTCAAGAATGGATGGGACAAATTAGAAATAGGGGGCTCTTATGATCACTTTGAGATGCTTCATAATGGAGATGTGGAAGAAAGAGATATAATCACTGAAGACGCAAGTCCTAGGTAAATCATTAAAATATTGGTCGTGTAACCATATACATAGAGAAGACAACTCAGCTGCAGAACACAAGGCAAGTAGAGGAGCGAACCTCCCTCATGTGACCAAGACAGGGCTTTCAAACTGGCTTGGTAATCTTATTAAATTAACTGAATATGAAAAAGGTGTGAGAGCTTAATAGGGAAAGTCATCAGTTAAATACACTCATGCCTTGAAATCTTCACTGGCCATGGTTTGGAAGAAAATGTCAAATCAATTCCTCATAATGCAATTGGGACAGTATTGAAGAGGCATGTGCCTCATGCCAAACTGCTAAACATGCATGGGAGTGAATATTTGCAATAATATGATGTGCAAACACATCAAAGGAGTTGGGTTGAATTATATGATGAGTGCCGTCATTGATATGAAGAGAATGGAGAATCATGCCATAATGAAAGTAGTAGTTCATCTCTAAAGAATGATGTGACCTGCTGCATTGTCATTGTTCATGAAAAGTAACCAGTATTGTCTTATGGATTCTCAGTCTGAAGTGTTCATCTTTGCAGTCCTTTGTCATTTTCTTGGTGGTATAAGTCGGTGTTAGGAAGAGGGGTTTTCTGTGTAAGCCCTTCAGTTTGTTGTCTATGTGTGGTTATGGATCCTCATGAGGGGGTGTCGTCTATGTAAGGTTATGAAGTCTTATGAGGATACCATTTAAATAACTGGTAAGGACGTTAAAGTTGCCATTGTGGTATCCCCTGTTTTGATCTTTACGGGCAAGTGTCTAGCAAGTGTGGCTGCAATTGGAATTTTCCATAAGTTGTTTAAAGGAAATTGTCGTTGAGTCAAGTTTGTTAACCCATTTCCTGAATTGAAGTCACTATTATGGCCACTATACCAGGCTTTAGATGGGACAACAAAGGACTAGAACAGAAATATACATGGGGATGAGATATACCAGCCTTCTATTATCATGATCTTTACGAGATGAGGATGTGAGAGGGGAAGGAGATGGGGTCAATATCCAATGGGCATTTCCTATGCTTTATCCCCATGGAATCCTAACCCTAATATGACCTAGGGATACCAGGGGGAGAAGGTTTCAGCACCACCAAGGAGCAATGAGAGTGGTACTAATATCATGAGTGGGTGACACACGAGGGACACTCTCCATGAGGTGATTACCCGGATTTGATAGGGGGCCTTGTAAAATGACTAGCAACACTAACACTACCAAGCTATTGAGCCATAAAGTGACATATCAGAGCCAAACACACTCCATGAAATCCACCAAAAGTGTAGTCAAATGACCCACCACTAAGACCACTCAAAAAGTGGATCTTAGGTAACAAGCCAAGTACAAAGACTAGGCAAAGCTATGATGGAAGGAGGGCAGGCAAGGGCTCCATCATCAACACCATCACCCCTAGAACCAACACCTTTAAGAGTAAGGAGATCCCCATCCATGCCATAAAGGACACGTGTAGCAGGGATCTATCCCACCCTACCCTTTATTAGACAGGGAAAGACAATACCAATGGATCTAGTGAAATAGGTGGCTCTTTACCAAGGAGAGCAGTACTAGAACGATCAAATGACAATTAGGTTTGCTATTGAAGTGAGGCAGCTCTAAGTGAGGTATACCCTTTAGGGTATACCAAATGATGAGATATCGAATGAAGGGATACCGAACGAAAGGAGTAAAACTAATTGCACTTTCGAGCGAGCGTGTATATATGCACGTGAGTAATCACTTTCGAGCGAGCGTGTATATGAGGGTAGATTAGATGGGTATCAAGTAGAGGGGGCAAATGCACACATAGACATACCTATGTTTGACCTCAAATCAACTAGGGGACAAGAGGCAAAGGAGATCTAAAAGGAGGTCATCCAAAGTGCAGGTGAGGCAGGAAAGAGATCACAAGATGTAGAGATGTAGGTAGAGTAAGCTGAATTAGGAGCATATGGGCAATTAGAGAAATGTAGTCGATGGAGGAGGCAACCCAAACATCTTAGAGTAAGGAGGCTCTTGTAGATAGTGTTGATCTAGATGTCTTTGATTTGATGGATTTTGATGGTGAGAAAGTGAGAATCACAAGGGAGTATTGTTGGTATGTGAGTTGGGAGGCGAAGTCAAACATTGTAGAAGTAGATCCAATAAGATAATAATGAGATCTAGGTAGTTCTTTAAGTTGTGCATTAGATAACTATATTTTTGGGACAATTGATAGATGTATCATTGATAAAGTGTTGTAAGATGACCTCATAAAATAAAATTTATATTGTAAATGTATGGATAATTTATTTTTGATATTTGCATATGCATTATTAAAACTAAAATATTGACAACACTTCCATAGTAAAGGTATATCTTATGATATGGAATTTAGTCATTTGATTTGATATTCATATGGATTTCTAGCATTTGGAATTATGTGCACATGTGACCTAATTATCATAATCAGGCATTGAAGAAATAGACATTGCATGTAAATGACGCCTTGCATGGATGATAAAATGTTAGAAGCACTCAATTTAAATGGCATGTGTATGTCACATTGATCAAAATTGCTTTGAAACATTTGATAGTTTCTTAATCCATTTGACACATTGAGAGGTACTATTGGCACATTTAACATGTTAAGAGACATTAATTGACATACGTGTATGTTGAAAAGAAATGTTCTATACATTAGTAACACTCTTATAGTTTATAAGTATCATTAAAAATACAATAAATGGTCCCACACTATACCATGATTTTTCTTGCAAATAAATAATAGGTATAGAGATATCTAATTCAAGATCTCTTTAAATTAGCATTGCATCCCATGGTGCATTTAGATGCAATTGGAGCAACCTTCTACCATTAGAGACAAGGCTCATAAGGATCTCCCTATTACGGAATATGACAAGCCTATCTCTGGTCGAGGGATCAAGCCAACTAACCTATATGTCGATGTTCGACACATTACATTGGTGCTAGCATGGGTGCCATAAGGAGATCAACAAAAGAAATGTCATTCTTTGTTAAAGGCCCAACAAATAGAGTGAGTTGATGCAGGAGCATCCAGTGGTGTAAGGGCAATCTTGCATCACCAAAAAGAAAGAAATTGCATTTTCTCTTTCGATTGTAAGTTTATTTAGTGGTTTTCGGGTCCATGATGACACTTGGAAGGTATAAGTCTGTCAGAAGTCCAAAAAGGCAAAAAATAGTCATTGACTATTTTTTGTAAGTCGGCCTAAATGGACACATGGATTTGAAAATTTACCCCAAACAACGAGATTGAAAAATGTATCCGATGGTGAAAGAATCAACCCAATAGCCTGAACAGTTTGAGAGAGATTAAAGTTTCCGTCTCAAGAAATCTCGCCAATAAGGTTTAAAAATAAAATTTGAAGACCTTAGAGGCCCCGAAGAAGGATGAAAATTGACCTCAATGGATTCCCATAAATTGAGGCACTGTAGATCCCTTCACAAGCTTTCCAACGATATATTATAATAGCCAATCGGACACCCAAGTCAAAAGTTACAAGTCTGGGAAGCTGTGCCACTGAAATTCAAATTTTAATATCTTTTTGGGCGAAAAATGAAAATGAAAATTTCAGATGAATATCTTCTTGGGTGGGAAAAAGGGTAGTTACGCTTTCTTGAATGTTCGATGGTAGTTATTAAAGAGGGAAGATGGATCACCAAGAGGCAACCGGGGGGAAGACGGATCGTAGCTCCAACTTGTAGATTTCGTGTCGATTTCCTTTGTGATAAAATTGGTCTTGTGGCCGTAGCATTGTAATTCTGATTCTGTAATTCGCAGCATTGTAATTTTTGCTTCTATAATTTCCATTTCATTGAAATAAATATCATATGTGTTTCTTCTGAATTTTTTTGTGATTTGAGTATTGTGCGTGTGTTGGGTGGAGTAGCCCTTCACCAGTTAACAATATCACAAGATGCAAACACCAAAGTACAAGCTATTAAAGATTGAGTATTGGCCATTGGGGATGGACTATAGAATAGGGAGAGGGAGATCAAGATGCAACTACATCACGGTATGAGGATAGCTATGACAATTACAATCTCCTTTGAGGATAAATCTCCATTACAACATATACATCCAAGAGATACATGTGAGAGTCATAATCGAAGAAACTTTGATCCCAATAGATATACATATATAGCATGTGATGCATATATATATATATATATATATATATATATATATATATATATATATATTGATGCATTTTTGTAGCCTACATGACACACTTATACATGTACCTAAGATTTTTGGGACCATGGAAACATGTACATGAGCATATGGACAACTTAGTTAAACAAATCATTGGTATATATCTTAGGCCTCTATTGTACACACACATACACAAACAAACAAAGATATATGTATGTGTGGTAGATAGAAAATGCAACTCTTTTAATGACTTATTAGATTGTGTACATCATGATTTTTGTGCATGCATATTGTTAACGTTTAATCGTATTGCAATTTTGTTTTACATACACAAGATTATTTTGAAATGTTACCTCGATTTCTTTATCGACATATCATATGATAGAAATTATGATCTTAGTCATAAAAAATTTACTTTATGGTAATTAAAAAGATAACTTCTAACACAATAAAACAATCAAAAGATAAACAAGATAGATATTGATGATAAATAATAAGGCATAAAGACTCATGATGACAAATCTTGGCATTCAAAAGACCCTATAGGGCAGAGGGAAAATATACAAGATAATCAAGATTGTTGCATATGAAGAAAACATGACGTGACTTATTGCAGGGAACATAAAACACGACATGCTCCAATGACAAAAACAAAATATTAAAACACGTAAAATAAGGCACAATACTTCAAGGTAGAGAAATATGAAGGGAAAAATGACTCAAGAATCCAATTAAAAATATGGGCAATAAAAGCACACCAGGATGCATAACCGACACATCATTAGGGTGGAGCATTAGTTGCCCCTTTATAAAAGATCTTATAGAGGAGAATTGTCCAAACAAAGATATTAAGTCATGCTCGACACACGAGATGAAAAGGAACAAAACAAAAAAGTGAAAACATGGGAAGAGAGGACAAAAAGTAGAAAGTGAAAGCAAACCAAAAAGGTAGGTATCAAAATTAGAGATTTTTATGATTACAACTAAAATTTTTATTATAAGTGATAACCTATGTGGCCAAGTTAGGTGAAACACATAAATCAAAAACCAAAAGTATTTTGACACGTAGAAGATAAAGTAAAATTAAAAACATAAAAATAAAAAAAGCAAAAAGTAAACTCAATAAAAATAAAAGGAAAAATATAAGCAAACAAACATGTACTAGGACAAGGGAGCACTAGGCATAAGAACACTTGATATGAATAAAGCTAGTAGATTCATTAAATCTCTACCCACCCATCATTTATAGTTTCTTAACATCCCACCCACAATAATTTGATGGTGTATGGGCCAAACCACTTTTTGATGAACTTACCTTTATCTTTTTCATAATTGTTAACAAGCTTGAGGACAAGAGTCTTGACACTAAAAGTACGATGTTTGACTCATTTGTTATATTGTTTAACAACATCATCCTTGTAGACCTGGTTATGTTGGAGCATATGAAAGCAATTCTTAGCAAGTTTAATGAGTTTAGTAAGATAAGCCTCACGATACTTTGGACAATATTTGTCATAATCTAATAAATTATGAAATGATATGCACAAAAATGGGAATCATAGCATAAATAAGAGGAAAAGGGTTTCCCTTTTGGACGCACGAACTCTAGTATGATACATCCTAAATACATAATATAAATCTAAGAGTCAATCATGATGTGACTTTGACATTTTTTAATATTGACCAATGTTTTATATGAACTCTTGGCTTGGCAATAATTGCATTGAGGAAAGGAATTGAAAATTGATGCTTTATGTAAAACCTCTTAGCTCTTTTATTTATTTATGTATTTTTAAAATGGACCAACATTAGTTACTATCATGGATGGGATACCAAATCACCAAATTATCTAATTCAATTTTTTTTAGCAATTATAACAGTACTAGTAGTCAAAGGCATGGATCTCATCTATTTAAAAAAATACTCAAAAATGGTAATAATATGCTTATATCTATGAAATAATAAAGGTAGGTCAAACACAATCAAAAGCCTAAAAATGGATCTCATTTTTATGGAATTGACATTGCACATACTTAGATATAATTCATTGGCAATAGTCTTTAAAGTTAACAAATATTAGCCAAATCAAAGGAGCTTGTAAACCATACAATGACAATTGTAGTGACCATTACAATCTCTTAAAAGGGGATTCTTAAGAGCTCGAGGAACCTCTTCTTGGATGAGGCACATAAGAAGGATATTATCAAGATTTAATATAAAACACCTCCTACTACAAAATATTTAGAGGATTCTTATGAAGTCTAGATTTTTAATGATTATTAGCATCCATAAAATATGTTTGATTATTCAAGTGAAGGATAACACCTTACCATGTGTCATTCTAAGGCATCTTACATTAAAAAATATTAATGTGCACCTTATCCTTTATGAAAGTAATATGCTTAGTTCATGCTAGTTCTAATGAGGTGGAAACCTTGCCATGGAGATAGCTAAAGAAGTTGATTCATTGATTGAATCTCTTAGGGTATAAGTAATAACAAATGATATAAATAAATTCCCAAGAATCTAAATTACTTGATAAGATGGAATCAACTGTTTAGTCTTGACCTTGTACTGATTGTTAACTTGGTGAACCACAACTTGAGAATCTCCTAAGACATTAAGATATTGGATGTTTATATGTTGGGCAAGTTGAAGCCCTAGGATAACAACCTCATCCTCTGAAATGCATTGTTACATGTAAAGTTTATGTGTAAGGTTGTTGGTATAGTAAAATCCTTTGGACTAGTAAACATGATTCCTACCTTTGTCCCTTTTTCATTCTACACATCATCAACGTATCTAAGGATGAAGATTGTCATCCTTGTCAAATCCTTTAATAACATAGGGCTTCCTAACCTTTGGTTTAAACTAATATGAAGAATTTGATGCTTTAATAGTAGACTCTAGCAAAAACTACTTTAAAATGGGAGGGAGTCAAATTCTTACATTAGGTTGGTAGGTATAGATGAGGGATATAAGATAAGATTATAAGAGTCATACATGATGGCTATTATATCCTCATCATGCATTAAATCTCTAAGAGTTTTATGAATAGAATCGAATGCTACAACCAAATGCCAACAATAACCTATTATTTAACCAACTCACGAGTCATACATCGATCTCTTACATCATTGTTATTTTCATATCAAATATCACTAGGTATATAAGTATTTTGCAATAAATTGCACAAAGGATCTGATCTAATGATAAGTTATTTGGTAACATATGCATATTTTCACAATTTTTGGCCCATTTAAATTTGACACCTTTTTTTACAATATTATGAAACGGGTGAATCTTTTATGTCTATATGAGAATACACCTACAAATTGCCCTTTGCTTAACTAGAAATGATCTAATTTCCTTGAATATTCTAGGGGAGACATAACATCAAGAGCCTCAATCTAACTCTATCTACATCTATGCCCATTTATGAGGATATAAAGCCTAATAATTTATCACTGTTAACTTCAAATGCACTCTTGGAGGTTTAACCTTAAATTATATTGTCGTAATCTATTAAACATATCCCCTAAGGTCAACTAGATTATCAACCCTTTTGCTAGGTTTTTCAAGAAGTTTGTCCACATATGACTCAACAATCTTACTAATAAGATCATGAAAAGTATGTCATGGCATGTTGGTAAGTTGCCCCACCATTTTTAGATGGATGGCCATAACAACATAGCAAAGATGTCCAAAGCATAGTTAATGTCATCTTGGTTTAGTCCTCAAGAGCAATTTTTATCTAGTTGTGATTTAAGAAAAATCATCAAGATCTCTGGATAAATCAAAACTCTCAAGAGAAATCCAAGTCTACAACAAAAACATAACATTTTCTTGGGTTTGAGGATCTGCCAGTTTTTTAGTGAGAAAATCTCCAATTTCTCAACAAAAACTTACAAAAAGTCATGTAGAAACAATAGAAAACAAATTTAAAAGAGGGAAAATGATCATATTTATGTTTTTTTCCTCTCCTATTCTTGACTAAAAATTTCAAGTGGTTAACCAAACAATCTTCAACATATTTGGACAAGGATTTAATGGATTTAACACCTATTTTTGAACATTTCACACCTTAGGACAAAATGTTACACCTTGGGACAAAATTTCACACTTAGGGACAAGATTTTAGCAATAGGGTTTCTATTTTTTAAGCAATTTTAAGGATTTTATTTGTTTAATATCTTATTTACTATTTCTAATATCTCTAAGGCCATGCCTTAACTTGCCTCTTTTTTTTTGTAAAAATAGATAGTTTTTTTGGGTGAGGACCAAGGAACCAATGATGGAAGCAATGAGCCAAATGAACAACCCCCAGTCTAGAGAGGACCCAATGTGAAAACATGATGTAAGATAGTTTTCCAAATTAGGTATTCACAAATATTGTTGCAAAGACATGAGAGAAGGCATCTATTGCCTCACATTCCTTCTTGTTGGGACTAGAGACCACAATGTAGAGAGGTGTCCATCAACAAACGATACAATAAGAAACAAGGTCAAGGCTTGCATGTGTACCAAAGAGGTGAAGAATATATAGTCCAAAAGAATGAATATTGCACTTGGATATGGGGTAGCACATAGGGGCTTTATTGATGAGGATGAGGCCAAATATGAGGATGTCACTATCGTTGCATTAGTCTATCCTTGACCCTTGCATCCAATGCTCTTTTGAGGAGAGTTAGGGTAAAAATAGAGAAGGGTTTTTATTTTATTCAAATAAGAGTTAAACAACCCTTGAGGCAATGAATAAGCTTGAATAATAACAATAGATGTTGGTATTATACACCATTACTTTTAATATTGAGAACAATCCTTATTGGCATGCTTTGGTGAGGGCACTAGGTGATGTTGGTATAAGGATGAAGCCCCCTATTATAAAGTTTTTAGAGGACCTTCATTCGAGGAGTGTTTCAGAAATGAATGTGCTTTTGTAGAAGAGCAATTATAGCTTTGGAGTATAAAAGGGTGTAACATTTTATTCAATGGATGGACAAAAACAAGGAAACACACCCTCAAATTTTTATTGGCTTCAATTGGATCTATGGCCTTCTTGAAGTTAGTTGATGCCTCTTGAGAGGTGAAGTGTGTGTAACTGTTGTTCCTTTTATTGGAGGAGGTTGTGCTTTTAGTGGGAGTGGAGAACATTGTTCACGTAGTGACAAACAATGCCACTGCCTATTTATATGTGGATAGACTTCTTGAGAAGTAGCACCACTCTATTTTTGGAGCTCATGTGGTATCCATTACATTGACCTTATCCTTAAGGACATTAAGCAAATGTCATGGGCAAATATTGTGATTGAGGAGGCAAAGAGCATCACCAAGTACATTTGCAACCACACATGGGTGCTCAACTTCATGAGAAAGAGAAGGGACATCTTTTTCCTAGGTGTCACCCAATTCACCTCTAGATTCATTACCCTATAGAGCCTTCTAGTTGTATCTCATGCTCTTAAGAAGATGTTTTCCAATAAGGAATGGCATGCTTCGCCATATCCTATAAAGGAGGAGGCATAAAGGGACTCCCAACAAATATTTGATAATATATTTTAGGTGAGCATGTAGGAAATGCTCAAGGTTTTCAATTGACTTTTTAGAATCTATATTTCTAGTTTTAGTATTTTTTGAATTAGATTGAAACTTATAAATTCAAATTTGTAATTTATAAATTAAATGTATTTATAAATTTATGATGATTAATCTTTGTTCAATTTTAGGTGATAGGATCTTTGGTCAAGGTTCTTTGCCTTGTAGATGGAGATCAGTATCCAATGGGACATTTGTATGAGGCCACAAATAGGGAAAAAGAGGCCACTGAACATTATTATGGAGGCAATTTACACAAATATGATCTAACTTGACAAATTATTGGTAAGAGGTGGGTGAGGCAACTCCATCAACGTCTTCATGAAATATTGTACTTATTGAACTCCAAACTCTTTTTTGGTATCAAATTTCACAATGATGAAAAGGTCTAGGGGGCTTCCATGCTTGTGCTAAGAGAATGATATATAACTTGGATAAATATCACGTTATCCCTACTCAATTGCAAGACTACAAAATGGCTCAAGGGAGGCTATTTTCATCATTTTTTGTGTTGAATCAAGGACATGCTTATGACTAGGTAAGAATGCTAAATTTTTTAAAATTCTTTTAGTTGAACTTTACTTGTAACTTATAAAATTATAAATGTAAACTTATAGTCTATACAAATTCTTTTATACATATTTGTGGTGGGAATATTATGATGCTAGAATAGTAAATCTTCAAAGGGTTGTCCACATTTTTAGTCATCCTTGTAGCACTTCTAGTGTAATTACAATTGGTCTCTATTTTTCGATAATACACTAAGAGTACAACGAGTTGAACTAAAATTGCCTCAATGACATTGTCTTAATGGAGTACAATTTATGACTTTGCATTATACAAGTGGAGGGGACCGAATCCTATGGCATGATTGATTTGGATAACATGGATTCACTTTTAGTTTGGATTGACAAGGTGTAGAGGATATCGTGTTCATTGAAAATGACATCACACATTGTTGGCAAAAGTAGAACATAGTCGAGAATTAGAGGAACTAGAAGATCCTATGCCCAAGGAACCTCAAGTTCGACCACATGTTCAACAAGCTACTTTGAGGACAAGGAAGAAAAAATAAAAAGCAATTTAAAATGGCTTGAGTATGTTGTATTTTATTGGTTTTTGATGATTATTTATGATTATAAATTGTAATTGTACTCTTAAGAAAATCTAATAGAAAATAAACTTGCTAGTTCTCTAATTTTTGTTTTAAACATACTTATAATGAATTAAATTGTTTTCTTTAATATTTTTTTCGCTAGTGTTTGCCTAGTTGTTAAGAACTCTTCAAACTTTACGCGTTGAGTTATGATTTTTCCTACTATGATAGAAATATCCATTCTTAAGGGACACTATCTCATATCCTATAATAGAATCAAGAATCACATCTATGGAGGGAAATTAAAATTTGTTCTCATGAAAATCAAGATTTATATTCTTAAACTCCAACATATTTGAATTAGCATTTTTAAATACCCATTCTGAATAACCAACAAATTTGTTAAAGTTAACGTTAATAGTTTCTAGAATTTTACCTTACCCAAGTTTTAGATACTAGGAGTAAATTTTCACTCCCTTTGGCAAATTGAAATGTTATTATAGGTGGTATTGTTATGGTTCACAATATCTAAATTAATTCTAGGTATGTTAATGTCGAAATTCACAATATTAAAAAAAAAAATCTGGAAATAAACAAAAGAAATCCATCCACTTAAATCTTGTACAATAAGTATACAAGGACGAAAGAAAGGAAAAAAGACACAAATATCGGGGGTTTCGTAAGCACCATAAATAATCATTGTATTATCTATAGATACAAATCACAACACTCAATAGTCCAATTGAGTGATGGTGGGTATTGTTTTTGCGCTTACACAACATGCCCTAGTTTGCATGGATTGGGGACCCACTTTTTCAATTTTGGTGAATTTTCTTTTGTATGCTTGGGCTCGTGCATAATAGTCAACAATCCAAAAAATTTAGGTTCTCATTTGAAAACTTCTAATCATAGATGCCCAATATTTATGTGTGTTAAGTTTGTCATGATGCTTATTGCTATTATTGTGTATGGTAAACTCTTAAAAATGGGAAATAACCTTTCCCATTAGAGTAAGATCGAAATAAGCCTTTTGACAAGTACCCATATGACTATGGGACCCCAAACCTGCTTAATTTTAGACACTACAGACTTGGAAATTCCATTGGCAACCTAGATGGCATCACTTTAAAGGCTTATATCTCCTTCAAATCCCAATAAAAAATTCATGAAACCATTTCCATTAGGTGTGGCTTGAAAATATATTTTTGAAAAATATAAACTTGCCTATGTTTTTATAAGAATTGACTTTCCAAATGACTTATTTACAACATGCTAATTGGTTGCCTTGTTGACCGTAATGCCTACCTAATCACACAACACCTACTTCTAGAACCCATATCTCTTTCAAAACTCAATAATTTTTTGTGAAACCGCTTTTATTAGATGTTGCTCAAAAGGATATTTTAAATGTATATAAATTTACCTATGTTTCAAGAAAGTTTAAGGCCTAAAATTGTTTATTTTTTGCAAGCTAAGTTGTCGTGACCAAAGCAAATATAGGTATAAATGAAATTAAAGCCCTGATTGGAAGCCCAAACATTTGCAAGGAAACATAAAAGCCAAGGAAATTAAAACCTTGACAATTGGAAGCTAACAATGCTAGAACCCCAAACATGTGTAAGGAAATATGGAAGCCAAGAAAGTTAAAACCCAAAAACTAACCATGTCAAAATCCTAAACATTTGTAGGGAAATATGTAAGCCAAGGAAATTAAAACCCCAAAAATTAGAAGCTGACCATGTCAAAACCTCGAACATTTGTGGGGAAATATATAAGCTATGAAAATTAAAACCTCGACAATTGGAAGCTAGCAATGAAAGCTCAAACTAACCCCAAAAATTGGAAATTAGTATTGAAAGCCCAAAAATAAGCGATAAAATGTAAAAGCAAATGAAATTAAAGCCTTGATTGAAAACCTGAATATTTACGGGGAAACATAGAAGAAAATGAAATTAAAGCCTTGAATAGAAGCTTGGGCATTTGCGGGGAAGCATAGAAGCAATTAAAATTAAAGCCTAGGTTGGAAGCCTAAACGTTTGCGAGGAAATGTGAAGGCCAACAAAGTTAAAACCTTGGCAATTGAAAATTAGCACTAGAATACCAAAAATTTGCGAGGAAATATAAAGGCAAACAAAGTTTAAATCCCAACAATTTGAATTTACTATGTAAAAGCAAATGAAATTAAAGCCCTGGCTGAAAGCTTGGACATTTGTAGGGAAGCATAGAAGAAAATGAAATTAAAGCCTTAACCGAACGTTCGAATATTTGGGGGAAGCATAAAAGTAAATAAAATTGAAGCCATAAAAAACTTCACAATGGAGGAGGAAGTACGAGTTGGGACTGAATGCAAGCCAATCTTGAGATCTTTAGATATGGCAGAAGATCAATGAATTCATTTTGAGTGTATCAATGCTTCAAATCCTTACCATGAATGCGGTGAATATTGTTTTCAAAAAATTATCAAAGCAAAGGAACATCAAGAAAAATAAGAGACACGAGCGAGTGTGAGCCAGGAGATAGTGTAAGCTAGGAGGGAGTGTAAGCTAGGAGGGAGTGTGAGCTAGAAGGAAGTGTGTTAGGAGCGAGTGCAATCCAGGAGGGAGTTCAAGACAACAAAAAACCTCGACCCTAAACTCACTAGTTAGTTTAGAAGGAAAGTCATATTTGAAGCCCTAATCAGAAGTGAGGATGCCCTAGTTGGAAGTATGGATGCCCAAGTTGAAGATAAGTGGAAGAGCAAATATATGGAAATTTCAATCCAAGTAACAAATATTGCACCAGAAGTGACCATCAAGGATGATATGATTGAGCATGATATAATGGTTTTGAAAAGCAGGGGGTTAATATGTAAGTTTTGTAGATCCTAGCTAGGGTTTTTGGAGATTCAATATTGGATCAAGTGGAAGTGGGGATTGAATTCAAATTACTCTATGAGTTTTCTTCCTAAATATTTTTCCTTGTCATATTTTCTAATTCAAAAATCAAGGATAAAATATTGAGTGGTGGCCCATGGTTTAGAGGGAGAGATACCCTTTATTTAAGACCATGGAATGAAATATTTTCTATTGAGACAGAAACTATTAAGAAGCTTTCAATTTGGGTTAGGTTTTTTGGACTTCCATATTAGCTTAAGGATGTTTTGAAGAATATTAGAAATACCCTAGGACAATTTATCAATAAGAACTAACTATTAAGGAGCGAAAGCACACTATATATACCAGAATATGTGTTGCTATGGATATTTCAAAACCTTTGCCATAATCTATTAAGATTAAATTTGAATCAAGAGAATGGGATCAACAAGTGGATTGTGATAACATCACATTTCGTTGTCATAATTGTTGAG
Organism: Wollemia nobilis; assembly: GCA_028583015.1. Lineage (NCBI taxonomy): Eukaryota > Viridiplantae > Streptophyta > Pinopsida > Araucariales > Araucariaceae > Wollemia > Wollemia nobilis. The sequence continues at coordinate 8,413,055 of JAQPPZ010016995.1, read as the reverse complement.
ACTGGTCACTTGGCAAGAGTTTACAAAGTGAAAACTATGAAGAAAGAGAGCATAAAATTTTGGTCATAAGATAAAATTCAATGCGAAGCAAAGAAATCATACATTAATAGAAGGTAGATTAGATCAAGGATATTCCACTCCTAAAGAAGGGGCAAAGAAAGCCTATCTACAACATCTTATGAAAAATGCCACCATAACTCACTTGGATCAATAGTTAGAAGAAACAAAGAAGGATATAAGGGAAGACAAAGTAAAATATGTAAGTTCAACATGGTAAATATGGAGAAAAATCCAAACACAAAGACAACAAAAGAGTTCAATATCTTTCTAGGTAAATCATTTTCATTTTCCTCAAATAGTAGAGAACCCTCTCCTGGTAATAAAAGTGAAAGTGGTATAGAGGTTATCCCTTGCACTTTAGGGCTTTAAGAGTAGCATAATAAAGAAATGAGAATGGAGGAAGTCTGTAACAATTTAGGGTTTTTAGGGAAGAATATGAAGGTAATTGCTTTGGAAGAGCACCTTGCACTTTAGGTTTTCTAGGGCAATATAAAGAGGAATGTGCTTTTGAGGTTATTCCTTGCTCTACAAATCCTGCACAACAAGACAAACCTATAGATGATAAGTCTTAATTTGAGCAGTGTGAGAAGATTGAAGAGATGGATGAAGACGAAAGTATTGGTGGTGGAAATGAAAAAAAGAGGAAGATCCAAGAATAAAAAACAAAGAGAAAAAGAAACCTAGAGGTATATTGATATGAGAAAACAAAAGCAAATATCACAAGAGTTAACAAGAAGTGGGCTAAACTCACAAATAAAAACAAAAAATAACAATGACAATAGTATCTTGGAATATTAGGGGCATGAATAAGAACCCTAAAAAGTATTAAATTTTTTTAATATTGTTATAGACAATATATTTATATTTATAGATATGAAAAATGGGTAGCAAATATTTTAGCCATTCATGGTGTTGAATTTTATCTTGACAAAATTTTAATTTCGGAAGGCATCTGTATGAAATGATAAAAGGAGTTAATTGCAAAAACTTAGCAGTGAGGAAGATGACAAATTTATTTGATAAGAAAGGCAAATGAAGAATATTTTTTTATAGAAAGGCAGGTTGAATATGATTTAATAAATTTGATAGAGATTTAATGAGAGCAATGTAATGTTTTGTTTTTGTAATGTGAGTGACCCCAATAGAAGCCACACATAGCTTATTCAAAAAAAAATTAAAGCTCTAAGTAGAAGTCCAAACATTTGCGGGGAAGCATAGAAGAAAATGAATATAAAGCCTCGATCGAAAGCCTAGATATTTGTGGGGAAGGATGAAGGTCAACAAAGTTAAAACCATGGCAATTGGAAATTAGTATCGGAATCCCAAATATTTGCATAGAAGAAAATGAAATTAAAGCCTAGGTAATTGGAAATTAGCACTCGAAGCCCAAACATTTGGGGAAAAAAAATAAACTGCTGAAAAATTGTAACCATAAAAAAATACATAAATTATCGAAAAATTGCAAAAATCACTGAAAACTGAAGAAATCTGTCAGAGGGACAAATTAACAAAAAATACACATATTGCTAAAAAAATGCAGAAAGAGAGAGGCATAAAAGAAATTATAACACCTACACTTGTTGACTTTGCCTTGCAATATATTTGATATGGCTAATCAAAAATCAAAGACAATAAATGGGAGATTTTTAATGTTGATCATGCAAAAACAAGACGTGTAGAGCATCAACATGTAGTGAAGTTAATAGTCAACCCACTTGAAGCTAAAAAGGTAGAAATCAAATGGTTTGGAGCCGAACAACCCTAGATTTTACAAAGAATTATAATTTAATTAGGCATGATGGAGGCATCACCAAAATATTTGTAGAGCATGAAAGCAACAAAAATATTTAACAAACCATCCACTTGCTACTGACAAAAGTGTGAAAGTTAGACCACTTGAGGTAAACCGAGTAAGCTTGAGATGCTAATAAGTTTAAAATTTAATGCAACATTGTCAAAGTGTAGCAAAAATGATTCCAAGAAGCTCATATCACACATGGGAGGAAAAATAAAATCTTAGATTTGATACACCCCATGGAAATTAATATAATAGTGATTAAAAATTAAAAAAGTAAGGCTATAAGAAAAGTCCAAAAAAATTGTATAGATACCAGCTTGCTTGATAGCCAAAATGGTCAAAAACCATCTAGTAGCTAGCCCCTTAGACTTAGTTTCTTCTTTGTTTGTAGTTGGATGGATTTTATGAACCAAGTTTGATACTGTTTTGAGTTTTTTTCCTATAATTCACCAAAGTGGGTAAATCCAAATCAAATGTACTTCATGATTATATTTATAATGCAAGGCTTTTGAAATTTTGTGTTCAATCTGCACATGATGATGGTGGTTGCACTCAATCCATTTCATAATCAATTTTTCCTCTAAATATTGCACCATCTTGGGCCTCAGGCTATATGAACACTGGTCGGGCCAAGGTTGGTTTTAAATCAAAATTATCGCTTTATCGGATTGAAACCAAATTCAAAGTAGTATAGGCTTGTTTTTTTTCTTACTTTTCTCTTTCCCTTAAGCCTTTGTTTTTATAGAGTCTGTTTAGATTAGAAGTAGATTATTTTTAGTTTAAAACTTTAAAATTGCTTTTCTGCTATGCCACTCTAGAATTCCATTTATGTTGCAAGCTAATAATTTGAGTGTAATGAATGTTAATTTGGTAATTATAGTTTGCACAATTTAAATGTATATCTATTTTGCATAGTTTAAATTTTGCTTAGCTCATGTATGTTATAATATTAATGTAATGGGATTGTTTTTAGATAGTTAAGCATTCAATGTTAAGACAATGTGCCTAAAAAACCTCTCTTAGAGTCATACGAGCAAAGGCCCCCTTGAAGGAACAACTACCATCGACATTTGAGTTTATCCACTCTGACCAAGACATGACCATACCCAAAACTTAGAGGAAACAAATTCCCTTTCAAGAGGGAGCCAAATCTATTCCAAGTAAGTTGGTTTGCCATTAACACATCAACAATTGGCTTTTGCCTCTTCATGCTCAACAAAGCTGATACTGAGGAGAAAAGTAAGAGTGTATTATTTGTGTACTTAATAGAAGTGGTGCTAGGAGGGTTGAATTGTTGATTCACTGATACATTAAACCCTTGCATTCGATAAAATTGGCACTAGAAGGAGGGTTGAATTGTTGATTCATTGATCCACCTTGCCCTTATGCTCCATAGAAATGACACTAGAAGGAGGTCTTATGGACTTTAAAAAATAAATTTCTCTTAGGATAGTATTTATATTACACATTTTGATTGTCAAGCTGAAACCAAAGGTCATCATCACTAGGTTCAATTTAGTTGCAAGTGACATTGAATTTCTCAACATTTCCCATATAGAAGACCCAAAGCTAACAAAGGTAGACACAATACTCCTCAAACTACCAATAGTTCTCCTAGATATATTATCCCTTTTGTTAATGCTTTCACCATTCCCCAAGGTCCACTAGTGATAACTCCTACTCCATGGTTAGTAGGAAGTGTTGAGTGAATATTTTGCCCTATAGCAAAATGATCACCACAACTAGAGTCTCAAACATGAAACTCTCTCTTGCAAAGAAATTAAGTAGCATTATTCATTTCTCCAAGGTTCTTGTGAACAAACATTCATATGTATATAATCAATCAAGACAAAAGCAAATAAATGAATGTATACCGAAATAACTTAAACCATGCAAGTAACAGTTAACAAGGGGCCTTTAATGATTCGAGCAAGTACTTTGCAATCATAATCCATTAAATCAACCAAATGCAAAGATAGCTTCTTTTAATGTTCTTGAGATTAAAGTAATCTATCCGAAACCCAGTTAGTAACCTCTTTTATCTTCAGCTTAAAATATTCCAAATGAGAAAGTGTGTGGTATAAGCCACTTCATTTTAAGCTTCATGCCTTTAACATGAGGTTCATTTTTAGAGTTAGCAGGTTCGTTTTATCTTTATTTAAAAGTGTTTCACTATCCGTATGTTAGCCTTTGGTGTTAGTAAAATTAGCAATGTTAGAATTAAATGTACAAAAAAATTAGTAAGTTAGCAAGCTAGGATTCATTCGCTTGATCTGATTTAGTGTGCATTTGGAATTAGTAGCCCTCCTAAACCCATATTTTATTTGAAAATTAGATGAAGGCACTTGGAGATGCAAGAATGAAAATCTAAATTAAAGAAGTGGATCTAGAAGCGGCTTTCTCTCCTCCGCTATTAATCCCTGGTTTTCTTTGGGAAACACTAGATCTATAAACAAACCCTCCAATTTTTGGTGCGAGCAGATCAGTTTCTCAAGCGCAGACGTAGAGCATACTCTTGGATGATTTATTTACCTTCTTTATAACTTAGATTATTCATGGCAATAAATGAACTGTTTATGAACATGAATTCTGGAAAAGGACTAGAATAGAATGAAAAAAAATGCATAAATTTTGGAATGGACCTGAATCGGAACAGTAGATTTTAAAGCAAGACTAAACTAAATATCAGAAAACTAAAACAGAAACATAATTTACAAAAGTTATCTAGAAAAACAAAACAGGACATTAATTTGGTTAGCAATCTCCTCCCTGCAAAACCCCAAGTTATGAGATGAAATTCTAAAACAACTCTGACCTAACGGACACCGCAACATAAACACAGTCAAATTAGATCAGGTGCAAGACTCTAAGGAAACAAATAATTGCATCATTCCATCATTCACCTATCGTAACCCACTTTATGGCATAAACGAATAGATACAAGAAGCAATAATGCAAAGGAAAGATTTACAGAAATAGCAACAGTCTTAGTTTCAATCTCCTTTTGATTTCACACACAAGAGTTGCTCTTGCCAAAAAAAACTCCTTTATTCTGAAATATAGTCTTTGTTTTTTTCTACAATTTCTAGCCCTTCTCCACTTTTTTGAATGGCGTATTTAAAAACTCTAAATTTTTTTTGTTTCTCCCTCCATTACTGTTCATTTTCTCCTTCCCTTGTGCATGCATGTGTTTTGATTTCCAAAAAAAAATCTTTTTGTTTCTATCTTGTGGCCCTTCGTTTCATTTTCTCCACATGGGCTTGAGTCTGTTTCCTTCCGTGTGTAACGACCATCTTAAATGATTTCAAATAATTAAAGATTCCTTATGTAACATTTTGTCTTATTCATTGGATTTTGTCCTTATGTCCACGTCACTATGTAGTCTTCAGTTTCACTATCCTGGTGTTCATCACTAATATCAGACGCACTGTCAACTACTCTGTTCCCTTGGCGAAAATGCAACATGTCGCGATATCGCGATACTTTTGCCTCCTTGCTCTCTTTTGTTTCTTTTAGCCGCAAAAATGTAACATGTCGCGATATCGCGACACTTTTTCTTTCTTGTTCTTTTGATCGCGAAAATGCAACATGTCGCAATATCGTGACACTTTTTCTCTTTTGGCCGTGAAAATGCAACATGTCGCGATATCGCGACACTTTTCTCTTTTCGTTTGGCCGCGAAAATGCAACATGTCGCGATATCGCAACACTTTTCTTTCTTCTCTTTTGGCCGCGAAAATGCAACATGTCGTGATATCGCGACACTTTTCTCTTTTGGTCGCAAAAATGCAACATGTCGCGATATCGCGACACTTTTCTCTTTTGGCCGCGACAATGCAACATGTCGCGATATCGTGACACTTTTCTCTTTTGGTCACGACAATGCAACATGTCGCGATATCGCGACACTTTTTCTCTTTTGGCCGCGACAATGCAACATGTCGCGATATCACGACACTTTTTCTCTTTTGGCCATGATAATGCAACATGTCGCGATATCGCGACACTTTTTCTCTTTTGGCCACGACAATGCAACATGTCGCGATATCGCGACACTTTTTCTCTTTTGGCCACGACAATGCAACATGTCGCGATATCGCGACACTTTTTCCTCCTTGCTCTCTCTCTTTGCTTTGGACCGCAAAAATGCAACATGTCGCGATATCGCGACACTTTTTTTCCTTGCGATGTTTTGCTTTTTCTTTGATCTTTAGCATATGGGCCACTTCAGTCTTCTTGGAAAACATGCAAAAAAGGTGGGTCCCCAATTTTGGGGTACATTGTGGAGCAGCCACAACAGAAAGTAGTCCTTTGAACATACCAAGGTTTGCACACTATATGCCTAAGAATGTTGAAATATATCTCCCTTGGTATAGGTGTGATGGAACAAGGTAAGTTGAATAACATATTCAAGCATACAGAGATATCTTATTCCATTTACAAATTGAACATGAGGATGTTACCTGTAAGATGTTTCGACACACATTGGATGAGTTTGTATATGATTGGTATATCAACTTACCTTTAGGGTTTATTACTTTTTGGGCCTAGTTAGAAGTAGTATTTGTGAACCACTTTAGGCTACCCATTGACTTAGCTATGGTATATCATTAGGTTGCCTCTACCTATAGAGAACTTAATGAGCCCTTGATATTATTCAACACTAGGTTCCATAAATTATACACTAGGTTGGTGATACCTTACACTCTTACAAAGGAAGCAACTATCCAAATGTACCTTAGAGCTTTGGATCCATTAACTTCTATGTTTGTGAGGAGATCTCCTCAAACCATGTCCTTGCCAATGGCATATAGTGAGGCTATAAAAGTTGAACAATTAATAACTCAAGGTTTTGGTTTGGTTCAATTACCTTCACTTGGACAACCAAGAGCTTATAATCAGATACCGCTAATAAAGTAAGCCCTTACACAACACCTAACCATGCTAAATGTATTACCAGGTACCATGTATCCCAACCAAAATCAACCCTTCAATCCTACACCCATAAATCAAATGATGCCTAATGTAAGCAATCAACAAACCATTCCAACATACTTGGATAACTAGGTCACTACAAGTAACCTTCTCAATAATACACCTCCAAAAAATAATCAATGGGCCTTACCCTCATTCTTGAACACCTCCATACTAAAAAATAGTGTAACAAATTAATTGGGACCAAGTCAACTAAATACCTCAAATTTTAAGTTACATAACATACAAAGGATGGTTCAAAATTGAGCAATGATATGCTTAAACTACAATGGCATGTTGCTCAAAACCCACCTACAAATAATACTTAGAATAGAAACTTTAACTTCCAAAGGACTAACTACCAATGGAATACTTGTCTAAACAAGGGAGGAGTCCCAAATCCTACTAGAAACTAGAATAAATCTAATAATAACCTAGGTACTTTAGTAAATCTGGTAGATCTTACTCTACCTAATTGGTGTAGGGTATATTCCACAACTAAATATGATGAAACTAACTGTTCAAAATTTAAAACAACTCTAGATTTGTCTAAAAAGAGATGGAAATTTTGGAGTTAGTGTCCACTAATAAGAATTGTAGAAATCGAGCTAATCAAAATACAAGGACAATGTTAGTTTTAGATACATATGAACTCTTAGGAGTGGATGAAGAGGAACCCAAAAAATGCCTAGAAGAAGAGGTGCAAGCTTATCGATAATTTTGGAGAGAATAATTATATACTTCAGATTAAAGGGGAAACACCATTGACTTCTTCCACACCTTCCAACAAAACCTCAATCCCACCTGATGAACAAACCAACAAGAACTCAGTCCCACCTAAGGGTCCCATGGTGCATGCACAACCAAGATTCAATATACCCTTACAATAGATAGAGAATCCCATAACAAAACAAGTTTGGATATAATATTATTGAAGACCTTAAGAAAACCAAGGCAAACATTTCTCTATTTGAGGTAGCTTAGTTAACTCACTAGAAGGATTTATTGCTTAAAAATATCTCTAGCCAAAATAAAAAAGAGATGAAAAAGGTTATTGATGCTCAGGTAGCCATATACAAAGAAAATGTAGAATCCCCACCTTTCTTTTTGGGTATTAAAATTTCTAGTAAAAATTTACATAATTTCATTATGGATTCATGTGCTTCTGGTAATTGTTGGCGTTTTTGCCACATTCAATTTTTTGACAAAATTTTACCTAAGTATGGAGCTTTAAATCGACAAAGCACACGTAGGAGTGTTAGCATTTTTGTTGGCCCTAAAAGAGGATGATAAAGTGGATGAAATGATCTTTTGATGTTTCATTATTGTAGATATTTTTGCAAGCTTTTCAATGATATATTATAATAGGCAATCGGGTCAACAGGGAAGCAAATCCAGCTAAAGCCCGCTTCGGACTTGAAAAATCAACTAAAGCATGAGGGGCACTTCACTCAGAGTGCTGTCAAAGTTGCACTTCGGCCAAAGTTTCCAGCGAACCATCTCCAAGAGAAGCACAACGAAGCACGCACTTCGGGCGTCTAGACAACCGAACTGTCACTTCGGGGCCCATTTTGGCGAACTTCCACTCACAAGCGGAGAAAATATCTAAGGCAAATGGTCTACTTCGGAAAAACTCCCCGCCAAACTGCCGCTTCGGGCCTCAACATCAGTGAAGCATCCATTTTTGATAAAGTGGCAAGGCAAAAAGGTTCTTCTGCTTCGCTCTCCAGGCCAGTAATCTTCCACTTCGGCTAAATTCCTCGGCGAAGCTGCACTTCGGGTGCAATTCTGGAGAACCTCCCTCCTAGGCAAAAAAAACCACTTTAGCCCCAAAGCTCATGTCGGCTAGCGAAGTTCAAGTCGGCTAGCGAAGCTTCAAGTCAGCCAAAATAGTCCATGTTGGCCGTGAAGCTCAATGTCAGTCAAAATTGCCTAAATCGGCTGTGAAGCTTCACTTTGGCCTCGAAGTGCAATGTCGGCTCCGAAGTTCATGTCAGCTAAAAGGTTCAACGTCGACCAAAGTGTTAAATTCGGCCCCGAAGCGCAATGTTGGCCAGTGAAGTAATGTCAACCAACAAAGCTCCATGTCGACCAACGAAGCAATGTCAACCCCGAAGTTCACATCGGTCAAAAAGTTAAATGTCGGCCAAAAGGTGCACTTCGCTCTCGAAGCTCCATGTCGTCCAGCGAAGCAATGTCAGCCCCGAAGTTCATGTTGGCTAAAAAGTTAAATGTCGGCCAAAAGGTTCACTTCACCTCCAAAGCTCCATGTCAGCCAGTGAAGCAATGTCGCCCAGCGAAGCTCCATGTCGATCATGAATCCCAATGTCGGCAAGAATTCGAAAGTCGACCATGAATCCCAACATCGGCCAAAATTCCAATATCAGCCCTGAATCCTAACATCGACCAGAATTCCAACATCGGCCATAATTCCAACACCGACCAAAATGCCTATGTCGGCCAAAAACTCACGTCAGCCAAGTCGGCCAAAAATCCAGTGAACTGCCAGTTTGCTGGATTTCTCAGCGAATCTTCTTTGAATTTTTTTGACATCGGTGTTGTTTTCAAGGAGCACACCTTCCAAGGCCGGGTATTTATCCAAGGCATTTGTGCAACACATAAATACAATTTTTTGCCCCGAAAGACTTGATATCTAGTTATGGTAATAGGATGAGAAGTTTCAATTGCAGAAGATGGCGAGCACGATTTTTGGAGCCGCCTAAGCGTCCTAACCAAAGTAGGTCTACGATTCATAAATGTGAATTTCCCCGCTTAACGTGACCCTGTATTTAGTTCTGGTAATTGGATAAGAGGGTTCGATTGGGAAAAGTAGGCTAGCATCATTATGAGATTCACCCTAGCATTCTTGTAAACCGGGATCATTAATGGCGCAGAGGGGAGGGTCCTCTATAAAAACCCATGCATTGTAATAAAAAAGGGGGGAACATTTGCTTGAAAACTGTTGTATCTTGATTTTTGCAATTGATATTAAGAACTTTGGGCTCCATTTCTCTCTTGTATGCTGTCTTCTATGATTATTTCTGCTATTCTATTTCTTCATTTGCATACTATAATTCTGCATCCTAGATTTAGGTGTGTGATTGGGGACAGAACCCTGGAATTCTCCTGGAGGATCCATATGGGAGAAAACGTTGTGTTAGTTTCCTTGTATGCTACCTATGGTTAGTGTTTCTGTTATATTCATGTATTTTCCCAATTGTTGTAATTCTGAAATCTGGATTCAAGTGTAGGAAGATAGGTGGATCTTGGAGCTCTTCTAGAGGATACATAGGAAAGATAGCGTGGTGTTCATTTATATTTTATTCTTTGTATTTATTGCTGCTACTTCAAGGTATTAGTTAGTGATCGTGCTGCTGGTTCTTCCCCTTTAAATTAGTTATTTACATTTATTTTTGTAATATTTCAATTTCTTTCTAGTTCCCTTAGCTTTTAAATCTCTTTCCAGTTCCCTTAGATTTTTCCCAATCTCTTTCCTACACTCTTATCTTAAAACCCCCAGTAGTTTAGTACAGGAGCCGACCTTATCCGAAGATTGGCACGAAGGGCATTTCTTCCTCTGGCCTTTCAATGTTGGTCTAGGTCTAGGGCACGTATGCATACAAAATCCTTTCCTGTGACAGATTTGTGACCAACAATTTTTGGCACGCTCGGTGGGACGAACGGTCTCCATGTTTTAAGGAAGCTCGAGTTTGGTGAATCTCTGGCTCGCCTTTATCTAGAAAAATCACTTGGCGATTCTGACTGAGTTGAAGATCCATATTTCTTTATCGTAGTTGCCTTTTAAAGCTGAAATAAGACACACCGAAGGAATCAAGGTTTGGTGAGCAGCCTTGAACTCACAAGAGGAGAAAATAATGTTCACATGGTGACTCTGACTTAGTGGCAAGGATCGTGATATCTGCAGACCACTGCTATAATGGTAAAGGTGTGCCATCCTAGCTGGGATGATCTTCACCCTCTGAATCTCCAAAGTTGGTACAAGATTCCCAAAAGCGCCCTGAAAACCCTAAAAAAATACAATGGCATTGAGGGAATTTCCCAAGAACACCTTGAAGATGTTGCTGCTCTAGCGACCCTCCATGGCATAACCTATGAATATGTCATGATCAGACTTCTGGTTCTGTCTCTGGAAGGAAGGGTGCTGCAGTGGTACAGATTGCTTGAGCGTAAGAGCATCTGCTCATGGGATGACTTAGTAGGAGCACTCATCAACACATTTAACGACTCTTAGGATCCCTTCCAGCTCTTGATGCACCTCTCCACAATCACGAGAGCACCTCTAGAGAGCATCACATAATTCAATGTTTGATTTTGCAAAAGTTGGAAGAGAATTCCAGGGGAGATCTAGCCGACACCCGCCTAGGCCCACCTCTTTTATGTTCGGGCTTTCCACCCAGACATAAGCCTCCTCCTACTACAATATGGGGAACAGAGATTCCCTCAAATATTTGAGGAAGCAATACAAGCAAAGCGATTTCTACTCCTATCAGGAAAAATGTCATGGGGAGAAACTCTATCACTTTATCCGGTAGTTGCTGCTCCTGCTCTTTGTCTATCCCACGCAGTATTCACCATGGCAAATCCCTCATACTGTGCAGAGACCTCGAATGTAGTTGTGTGGAGCTCAAGAGGTAGATCTCATTCAAGGTCAATGATGGGAATATGCAAGCATTGCCCCAACAATGAATAATATGGTTGCTTGCAATTTCCATCAAGAAATGGGCCAAGAGGGGGAACAAGCTCAAGAGACAAATTATGAGTGTGAAGATGGCATGGTTTTGCACCCTTTTTGTATCCTTGAGCATAGCACGCAAGTATTCGGCCAAGGCTCAACAAACATACCTCTTCAAGAGGCTAATCCTGAGGATATCCCGATAGAAGACCTATTGTCAAAAGAATCCTACTATCGCATCAAGGAGTTGGAGGAGCATGTACCCAAGATCTTATAGTCAATGGAATTTCAAAAGTGGCGGCATTGGGGCCAGCCATTCCTGCAACCAGTACTCGAAGAAGGCTCCCATGTGGTAAATATCTTTGCCACATTATTCACTAACTATATGAGTACTTGTATTCATGACAACCTGCCACATTGCATCCTGTTCGCAACCTAATAAACTTTGGGAGGCCAGTTGGAATTCAAATATTGACTGAAGTACAATCATATCTAGTTCGAACATCGCAGCTTCATTGGATAGGCACCCAAAGCTAGGTTTGTGGTGGCGACATGCCAATCATGTCGTAAAATTTTGTATAAATAATATAAATAGGTCAGCTAGTAAGTAAAGTTTAGTTGTTTTTCTTAGTTTAGTTTGTACAGTTTTTTTTAGTGCACCGAAGAGGACCATGAGCACTAAGGAGAAAAGTTGGAGGAGTTTACTGCCACCAGTGACCACTCAAAATTGAACAGTGAGGATGAATTTTTTGCCCAATGGATAAAGGCCTGGGATCTCTACATTCAGATGAACTAAATGCCCTACAAGCCACCATGAATGTTGGCATTTTTGCCACATTAAATTTTTTGACAAAATTTTGCCTAAGTATGGACCTTTAAATTGGCAAAGCACACACAATATTGTTGGTATTTTTTTAGGACATAAAAGAGGATGATAAAGTGGATGAAATTATCTTTTGATGTTTCATTATTATAGACATTTTCGCAAGCTTTCTGATGATATATTATAATAGGCAATCAGGTCAGTGGATAAAAATTTATGGCCTCGGGAAGCAAAGCCAGCTAAAGCCTGCTTCGGACTTGAAAAATTAGCCAAGGCATGAGGGGCACTTCGCTCAGAGTGCTGCCGAAGTTGCACTTCGACCAAAATTTCCAGCGAACCATCTCTAAAAGAAGCATAACAAAGCACACACTTCGGGTGTCTAGACAGTCGAACTGTCACTTTGGGGCCCATTTTGGCAAACTTCCACTCACAAGCAGAGAAAAGCTCTAAGGAAAATGATCTACTTAGGACAAAATCCCCACCAAATTGCCACTTTAGGCCTCAACATCAGTGAAGCATCCATTTATGACAAAGTGGCATGGCAAAAAGGTTCTTCTGCTTCACTCTCCAGGCCAGTAATCTTCCACTTCGGCTAAATTCCTCGGCGAAGCTGCACTTCGGGTGCAATTCTGGCGAACCTCCCTCCTAGGCAAAAAAACTCCACTTCGGCCCCGAAGCTCGTGTCGGCCAGCGAAGTTCAAGTCGGCCAGCGAAGCCTCAAGTTGGCCAAAATCATCCATGTCGGTCGCGAAGCTCAATGTCGACCAAAATTGCCTAAGTCAGCCACGAAGCTTAACTTCGGCCCTAAAGTGCAATGTCGACCTCGAAGTTCATGTCGGCCAAAAGGTTCAATGTCGGCAAAAGTATTAACTTTGGCCCCGAAGCGCAATGTCGGCCAGCAAAGCAATGTCAGCCAGCAAAGCTCCATGTCGGCCAATGAAGCAATGTCGACCTCAAAGTTCACATCGGCCAAAAGGTTCACTTTGCCCCTGAAGCTCCATGTCAGCCAATGAAGCAATGTCGGCCTCGAAGTTCATGTCAGCCACAAAGTTAAACGTCGGCCAAAAGGTTCACTACGCCCCCAAAGCTCCATGTCGGCCAACAAAGCAATGTCGGCCCCGAAGTTCACGTCAGCCAAATGGTTCACTTCACCCTCGAAGATCCATGTCGGCCAGTGAAGCTCCATGTCGGTCGTGAATCCCAACGTCGGCCAGAATTCCAACGTCGGCCATGAATCCCAACATCGACCAAAATTCCAATGTCGGCCAGAATCCCAACGTCGGCCACGAATCCCAACGTCAACCAGAATTCCAACGTCGGCTGAAAATCCCAACATTGACCAGAATTCCGATGTCCAAAATTCCAACGTCAGCCAAAATGCCTATGTCGGCCAAAAACTCATGTCAGCCAAGTCAGCCAAAAATCTAGTGAACTGCCAGTTCGGGCCAATTTCTCAGTGAAGCTTCTCCAAAACCTTTTCTAACATCGATGCTATTTTCAAGGGGCACACCTTCCAAGGTCGGGTATTTATCCAAGGTATTTGTGTAGCACATAAATGCAGTTTTTTACCCTGAAAGACCCGGTATCTAGTTATGGTAATAGGATGGGAAGTTTCAATTGTAGAAGATGGCCAGCATGATTTTTGGAGCCGCCTGAGCGTCCTAACCAAAGCAGGTCTGCGGTTCATAAATGCAAATTTCCCCGCTTAACGCAGCCCTATATCTAGTTCTGGTAATTGGATAAGAGGGTTCGATTGTGAAAAGTAGGCTAGCATCATTACCAAATCCGCCCTAGCATTCTTGTAAACCGGGATCATTAATGGCGCAGAGGGGAGGGTCCTCTATAAAAACCCATGCATTGTAATGAAAAAGGGGGGAACATTTGCTTGAAAACTGTTGTATCTTGATTTTTGCAATTGATATTAAGAACTTTGGGCTCCATTTCTCTCTTGTATGTTGTCTTCTGTGATTATTTCTACTATTCTGTTTCTTCATTTGCATACTGTAATTCTGCATCCTAGATTTAGGTGTGTGATTGGGGACAGAACCCTAGAATTCTCTTGGAGGATACATAGGGGAGAAAACGCTGTGTTAGTTTCCTTGTATGCTGCCTGTGGTTAGTGTTTTTGCTATATTCATGTATTTTTCCAACTGTTGTAATTCTAAAATCTGGATTTAGGCGTAGGAAGATAGGTAGATCCTGGAGCTCTTATAGAGGATACATAGGGAAGCTAGTGTGGTGTTTATTTATGTTTTATTCTTTGTATTTATTGCTGCTAATTCAAGGTATTAGTTAGTGATCGTGTTGCTGGTTCTTCCCTTTTAAATCAGTTATTTACATTTCTTTCTGCAATATTTCAATTTATTTCCAGTTACCTTAGCTTTTAAATCTCTTTCCAGTTCCCTTAGCTTTTTTCCAATCTCTTTCCTGCACTCTTATCTTAAAACCCCCCAGTAGTTTAGTACAGGAGTCGGTCTTCTTCGAAGATTGGCACAGAGGGCATTCTTCTCTCTAGCCTTTCAATGTTGGTCCAGGTCTAGGGCGTGTATGCATACAAAATCCTTTCTTGTGGCAAATTTGTGACCAACAGTAATGTGATGTCGTTTGTTGTAAACCAAAAAATATGATTGATATTTGCTGCCTCAAACAAGAAGGTTGTTTAGCTAGATAAGACATAGTTAAATGTGGTTGGAGTACTACATTAGATCTATATACAATTGGATGTTGAATCTAGGATACAACAATGCATCAATATTCAAGTTAAGGATATCCCAGACGCATATGGGATGTTGCTCAACTGTGATTGGTAAAGAACACTAAATGGATATATGGAAACTATTTTTGTGCATATGTGGCTTCCTTGGCATGGCATAGCCAATCAAATTTAGATAGAAAGAGAGTCGAGTTTGAAGGAGCTCATCATTGAGTACAACAATATCAACAAGATTTTGTACACTAAACCAAAATTAGGAGTCTACACTATGGCAATGGAAACCTAATATGAAGATAATAATCTGGTAGTAGATACCCCACAAAGTAAACATAAAAAAATTGAAGACTAATTATGGACCCTCAAGTTTGATAGGTCAAATTCTAAGTATGGTAATGGTGCTAAAATTGAATTGGTCAACCCTAGAGACAAATCTTGTCTTGCTACTTATCGGTTGCAATTCCCTTGCACCTAAAATGATGTTGAGTATGAAGCCTTGATCCATGGATTGCAATTTACCATCAAGAAGAGAGTCAAGTATGTATGGGTACAAAATTGATATGCTTGCCATGATAAGAGTTTCTTAGATTATCATAGTCATGTTTGGGACTTATCAAAGAGTTTGATGCTTTTAATATCTAAACTATTTCATATAAAAAGTTCCATACAACAGATTCATTAACAATAGCAATAAGTACCCTAGAGTTAATTGTTCATTTTGAGATAAAGTGATTTTTAGTAGAGTTAATTTCCACCCTCTATACTAGACAACATCCAAGAATTTAAGGTATTTGAAGATAATAGGCATATAGTTGATTTTGTTGCTAATTTAGGTATGTTTAAAAAATATATTATAGAAAAAAAAGATAAAATATGTAGAGTTAGATGAAGAAGGTGAATTAATATTTAAAATAAATACCATTCCCAAGGGTATAAGTTTTTTGAAATGCTTGTTTGATGTAGATTATCATGCCCACAAGTAGTAGACTGTTGCATCTAAAAAGGGGTCGTACAAAGCATGTAACCTAGGAAATGCTAAAAATTCCCAAAATATCTTCTTGGGAAAACCTACACTAAGAAGGAGAAAAGGAGAATAATTCAAGGCTTAAAGGATTACAAAGATGTTATAAGCATAGAGATATGAAGATCTGAAGGTCTATGATATATCCATCATTACCCACACCATTCTCCTGAAACCAATAACAAAAGACTTTAGGCAAAATCAAATACTAATGAATCCATCACTAAATCCTCTCATTCTCTAGGAGATAAAAACTATATGCAGTCTGTATCATTTTCCCTATGAGACATTCTACCTAGGTTACAAATTTGGAACTAGTCGGTAAGAAGAATGAAGAAATACGGTTGTGTAGATTTTAGAAATCTTACTAGAGAGTAAAAGAAGGATAATTATCCCCTCCCTTACCTGGATGAATTACTGCAAATGGTAAATATATCTCAGATCATGTCCTTCCTAGATGGTTACTTAGGATACAATCAAGTAATGGTAGAGCCAACGATAGGATTAAAGTTGCATTTATCATAAAATAGGAAATGTTTGCATATAGGAGAATGTCATTCAACCTAATTAATGCTAGAGAAACTTTCCAAAGAGCTATGGACATCATATTCAAAGACCTTATTAGGAAATAAATCGTGATTTACATGGATGACCTCACCGTATTTCCAAAAAATATGTAGACCATGTGGAAGACTTAAAAAGCGCATTGAAAAGATGTAGAGAGAATGGAATTTGATTGAATTCCCAAAATTTCATATTTGGAGTTACATAAGGAAAACTCTTGGGGTATTTTATTTTGGAAGAGGGTATTTCCATTGACCTAGAAATAATTGAGGCAATTCAAAAATTTTCCCTCCCTAGAAGCAAAAAGGAGATGAAATCCCTCTTCAACAAAATTAATTTGGTAAGAAAATATATTTCTAATGTTGCAGAAATAGTTTAACCTCTAAATGTGATGCTTAAGAAGGATGTCAATATTACATGAATTGGGGAAGCACAATCTGTCTTCCAAGAAATTAAAAGAGCAATCATGAATGCCTCTATATTAATCAGTCTTTATTACACTCAACCCTTCTACATTTAATCATTTGCATCTAAACATTCAAATACTGGTGTTTTAACTTAGAGGAAGGAAGCTAGAGATGATAGACCAATAGCTTTCATAAGCTATCCATTGAAGGATGCTCAACTTATATATTTACTAATTGACAAACAAGCCTTTGCTTTGATAAAAGTTGTGAAGAAATTTCAGTACTCTATCCTACACAAAAAAGTGTTTGCAATAGTATCAGATTTGGCTATGAAAACAATACTAATGTAGAATGAGCTAGGAGAATGCATAGGTAAGTGGGTGTTTGTCCTGCAAGAGTTTAAATTGGAAATACATTCTATTAGAATTATTAGATGGCATGGATTGAGCAAAACATTGATCAAAGTTGATTCTCAGATTTCATGCTAGCAATATTCCATGGAAGAAACTACCAAGATGAGTGGTATCAGGACATAATTTACTATTTACTAAACATAGTACATCTTAGTCACTTAAATTACACCTAAATAAGAGTGTTTTACCTTAAAAATGTAAACTTCATGATAAAATTAGGTGTTTTGTATCGTAGAAATCATGAGGTAATCTACCTGAGATGTCTACACAAATAAGAAGCTGTTAAAGTTATCAAATGTTTTCATAGCAAATATGGAATAAGACATAGCTTGAAAAATTCCATAGCCCATAAAATATGGAGATCCGATTACTATTGGTACCATGTATTTATAGATGCACACATACATGCCCGATCATATCATGTTTGTTAGATTGCAGCTCATCAAGAAAGTAATTCCCCTATGCTATTGCAACCAATTATTGAAGATCATCTATTTACACAATGGAAACTAGACTTTGGTGGTGTCATAAATCTTAACTCATCATCTAGCCACAAATTAATCCTACCACTGATTATTGCATCCACTAGGTAGAGGCTCAAGCATAAAAAAAATGCACAGTAAACTTCATGATCTAATTCCTTGAAGATAACATCATGACCAGGTTTGGGATGCCATATGCTTTGGTATGTGATAATGGCCCTAATTTTTCTTCCTTACAATTTGTTGAATGGGCTTATGATAATAAGGTAACTCTAAAATTTTCTTCTAATTACTATCCTCAAGGTAATGGAGTAGCAGAATCAACTAACAAAAACCTTCTAAAAATAATTAAGAAAATTTTGGATAAAAATCCTAGGGATTGACATAATAAACTAAAGTACACATTATGGTCAGATAGAATGAGGATTAAGTCTTCATTCGGAACATTTCCATATCATTTAGTTTATGGTCAGGATCCTATCTTTCCCACAAATCTAAAAATACTTACCCTATAATTCATAAAAAAACTACATGGAATTAAATGATAAAATTGAATCCAAGCTATTTAATTTAATTCTTTTGTATGAGAAAAAGGAATATGCATTGCAACATTTTAGCAAACATTAGACAATGATAAAGTGATGGTTTAATAATAGAGATAAAATAAAGGCCTTTAGGGTTGCAAATTTGGCGTTACTTTGGGATAAGACTCATGAAAAGAAAGGAGACTATGATAAATTTGACTCTCTTTGGCTAGGTCCCTTCTAAATATTAGAGATTCTAGGAGATAATACCTTTAGGATAAAGGCCTAACTAGAGAGTATGTCCCATTAATAGTGAATGGGAAATTTATCAAACACTACTTTAGTATTTGAAAGTATTCCAGTATTGCCTTGTAAATAAGCCATGTACATAGTTTTGTTGTTTTGAGATTTTGGTGTGTTGGTCTTGTTTTATTTTATTTTTGTTTTTGCTTTGCTTTGTATTTAATTTTGATTTATCTTGTGCTTTCCTCTCTTTGACTTAGCTTAGTCAAATGCAATCGAATTTTTGTTACTCTAATGAGGAAGTATTTTCTACACTATTTGGATATAAAAGTTCCTACTCTAAACTCAATGAAGCCAATAATGACTTAATCATCCATTTGGTGTATATCCATGTCTTGGGGTAAAACAAATTGATCTAGAAGTAATGCAAAAGGATGTTGTAGCTTCATAATGAAAATAGTTTAAAGAGATTCTAGATTAGGAGGAATGAAATTATTGTGGTTTGGTTCTAAGAAAAAAGCCATTCAAATGTCCACCCTCTTGTTTGCCATAGTGAACCCCAACCCAAAAGCACACCCCAGTGATTGTAAATTGAGCAAATTAAATATTTTCTAAAAAAATAAAAAAGGGGGCTTAGAGAAATATTTTATAGTTGGTGACATGCCTACATGTGAGGCAAGCTTATCATTAGTAGACCAATGTTTGCTTAGGGGTGAACTAGCTTGATTTCCAAACTATGATGGTAAATTTTAACTGATTCTAGAATAAGAATGAATATACACACACTTTTGTTGAAATAAAAATAGAGTATTGCTTTTAGATTAATGGCTTAAACCCAACCTTGGATAGATGCCAATTTTTTTGTTTTGTTGGCCTTATAATTTCATTTTTTCAAAGGGTTTGTTCGATTCCCAAAATGCTCAAAAACATTCCTAGCAGAGTCACCATTTATTGTTTTGCTTGCACAATATGCTCGTATTCATGGATTGGGGACCCACTTTTTCAATTTTAGTGAGTTTTCTTTTGTTTTCTTGGGCTTGTGCATAATAGTCAACCATCCAAAAACTCAAGTTCTCAATTGAAAGATTCTAATCATAAACACCTAATTTTTGCATACCTTAAGTTTGTCATAATGCTTATTTCTATTGTTGTGATGGTAAACTCTTTAAAATAGAAAATAACCTCTCCCATTAGAGCAAGAATGAAATAATATTTCCAACAAGTACCCATATGCTTATATTCCCACAGTCTTAGCAACCAAAACCTACTTAAATTTAGACACTACAAACTTCATAATTCCCTCGACAACCTAGATGACCTCACTTTCAAGTATTATATTTCCTTCAAAACCCAATAAAAAATTCTTGAAACCATCTTTAT
This sequence comes from Wollemia nobilis, assembly GCA_028583015.1. NCBI lineage: Eukaryota > Viridiplantae > Streptophyta > Pinopsida > Araucariales > Araucariaceae > Wollemia > Wollemia nobilis. Next base: position 8,392,963 of record JAQPPZ010016995.1, on the reverse strand, counting down.
TAGGTATGGTTAAAAAAGAGATTTTCAAAAAATATAAACTTGTCTATGTTCTGAGAAGAATTAACTTTCTGAATGACTTATTTACAACATGTTATCTGGTTGCCTTGTTGATTGTAATGCCTAACTAATCATGTAACACCCACTTTTAGACCCCATATATCTTTCAATACTCAATAAAACTATGTGAAACTACTTTTATAAATGCTTCTCGAAAGGAGATTTCGAACGAATATAAATTTTCCTATGTTTCGAGGAAGTTTAAGGCCTAAAATTACCTATTTTTTATAGGTTGTCTAAACTGCCATGACTAAGGTAAATATATGTGCAAATGAAATAAAAGCCTCGACCAAAAATCTAGATATTTTTAGGGAAACATAAAAGAAAAAAATTTAAAACCTCAACAATTGAAAGCTAACCATGCTAGAACCTTGGGCATTTACAGAAAAATATGGTAGCCAACAAAATTAAAACCATGACAATTGGAAGCTAACCATGTTGGAACCCAATATATTTGTGGAAAAATATGGAAGCCAAGAAAATTAAACCCTTGACAATTGGAAGCTGACCATACCAGAAGCTTCGATATTTGTGGGAAAATATAAAATCCTAGGAAATTAAAACCTCCACAATTGGAAGCTAGCAATGCTGAAAGCCCAAACATTTACGAGAAAACATAGAAGCAAATGAAATTAAAACCCCAATTGGAAGCCCAAACATTTGCAAGAAAATGTAAAGGATAACAAATTTTAAACCTCGATAATTGAAAATTAGCACTGGAAGCCTGAACATGCGTGGGAAATGTAAAAGCAAATAAAATTAAAGCCCTGACCAAAAGCTTGGAAATTTGCAAGGAAGCATAGAAGCAAATGAAACTAAAGCCCCAATAGAAATCCTGGACATTTACAAGTAAATGTAAAGGCCAACAAAGTTAAAATCCCAACAATTAAAAATTAGCACTGAAAGCTCAGACTAATCCTAACAATTAAAAATTAGCACTAGAAGCCAAAAGGTGTGTAGGAAAATGTAAAAGCAAATGAAATTAAAGCCCCGATTGGAAGCTTAAACATTTGCGGGGAAGCATATAACCAAATTAAATTTAATCCCTGATTGAAAGTCCAAAAAATTGTAGGGAAATGTGAAGGTCAACAAATTTAAAATCCTAACAATTAAAATTAGCACCAGAAGCCTAGTCATTTGTAGAGAAATGTAAAGTCCAACAAAATTAAAACCTCAAAAATTGAAAATTAGCATTAGAAGCCCAAACATTTGTGGGGAAATGTAAAAGAAAATGAAATTAAAGCCCCTATCGGAAGCCTAGATATTTGTGGGGAAATGCAAAGGGTAACAAAGTTAAAAATCAAAAAATTGGAAATTAGCACTAGAAGCCCAGACATTTATGGGGAAGATAGAAGCAAATGAAATTAAAGCCCTAGCCAAAAGCCCAAAAATTTGTGGGGAAGCATAGAAGCAAATGAAATTAAAGCCCTAGCCAAAATTCCAAACATTTACGAGGAAATATAAAGGCCAACAAAGTCAAAACCCTGGCAATTGGAAATTAACATCGAAATCTTGGACTAACCTCGATAGTTGGAAATTAGCACTAGAAGCTCGGATATGTTGCAAGAAACTGTAAAAGCAAATGAAATTAAAGCCCTGATTTGAAGCCTAAACATTTGTAGGGAAGCATAGAAGAAAATAAATTTAAAGCCTTAGCCAAAACATGAACATTTATGGGGAAGCATAGAAGAAAATAAAATTAAATCTCTGGTCGAAAGCCTGAACATTTATGGGAAAATGTAAAAGCAAATGAAATTAAATCCTCGACTAGAAGCCTGAATATTTGTAGATAAGTATGGAAGTAAATGAAAGTAAATCCTCGACTAGAAGCTTAAGCATTCGTGGGGAAATGTAAAGTCCAACAAAGTTAAACCCCTTGACAATTGAAAATTAGCATCGAAATCTTGGACATATGCACAAAAGCATAGAAGAAAATAAAATTAAAGCCCAACTAGAAGCTCAAACATTTGGGGGGAACCATACAAGAAAATAAAATTAAAGCCTTGGTCGAAAGCCTAAAAATTTGTGAGAAAATATGGAGGCTAACAAAGTTAAAACCCAAACAATTGAAAATTATCATCAGAAGCTTGGAAATTTTTGGGAAAACATATAAGAACCCAAACATTTGGGAAAAAGAAAATAAATTGCTAGAAAATTGCAATAACCATAATAAAAATACATAAATTACTGATTGCAAAAATCATTGAAAAGTAAGAGGGAAAAATTAACGAAAAATACAAAAATTATTGAAAAATGTGGAAAGAGAGACAAAGAGGATAAATAGATAAATAATATGTCAAAAAAATGAAAAAATAATAATAAAATTCTAAAGCCTACAATTTTTTATTTTGCCTTGCAGGATATCTGACATGGTTGTTTGAGATTCAAAGATGATGGATGCAAGAGTTTTAATGTTGACCAGGCAAAACCAAAAGTGCAAAGTGACAACATGCAGTGAAGTTAATAATCAACTTGCAACAAAAAAGGCAGAAATCAAATCACTTGGAGCCAAACAACCCCATATTTTACAGAGAATTATAATTTAATGAGGCATGGCAAAGCCATCATCAAGAGATTTGTAGAGCATAAAAATGGCATTTTCTTAAAGAACCATCCACTTGCTATGGACAAAAGAGCTAAAGCCAGACCATTTGAGGTAAACCAAGCGAGTAAGCTTGAGATGCCAATAAGTTTAAAATTTAATACGATATTATTGAAGTGCAACAAAAGAAATTCCAAAAAGGTCATATGTCATACATGAGAGGGAGAATAAAATCTCAGATTTGATACACCCTATGGAAATGAATATAATAGTGATTAAAAAAATGTAAAAGGAAGGCTATGAGAAGAGCTTAAAATTTTGTATAACTACAGACTCGCTTGATAGTCAGAATGGTCAAAAACCATCAAGTAGCTGGCCCCTTAGACTTAGTTTCTTATCTATTTACCCTTTCTATTTGTAATTAGATGGATTTTTTGAACCAAGCCTAATACTATTTTGAGCTTTGTTTCTGTAACTGACCAAAGTGGGTAAATCCAAATCAAATGCACTTCATGATTATCTTTATAATGCTAGGATTTTAATTTTTTTTGTGTTCAATCTACGCATGATGATGATGTTTGCATTAAGTCTATTTCAATTTTTTTTTCTCCTCTGAAGATTGCAACATTTAAGACATCAAGCTATGTGAATATTGGTTGGGCCAGGGTTGGTTTTAAATCAAAATTACTGCTTTACCAAATCAAAACTGAATTCAGGGTAGTATAGGCTTGTTTCTTTTTGTTTCTTTTCTATTTCCCTTAAGCCTTTGAATTTTTTTAGAGTCTATTTAGATTAGAAGTGGACTAATTTTATTTTAAAGCATTGAAACTAGTTTTCTATTGTGCGAGTCTAGAATTTTGTTCATATTGCAAGCTAATCATTTGAGTGCAATGAATGTTAATTTGGTAATCATATTTTCACAATTTAAATGCATCTCTATTTTGCATAGTTTAAATTCAACTCAACTCACGTATATTATAATTTCAATCTAATGTAATTATTTTTAGATAGTTAAGCATTCAGTGTGAAGACATTGTGCCAAGGAAACCTATCTCTTAGAGTCATACTAGTAAAGGCCCCTTGAAGGAACAACTACCATCGGCCTCTAGGTTTATCCATACTATCCAAGACTTGGCCATACCCAAACCTTGGGGGAAATATATTCCTTTTTAAGAGGGAACATACTATTCCAGGTAAGTTGGCTTACCCTTGACACACCAACAATTGGCTTCTGCCTCTTCATGTCCAATAAAGTTGACACTAAGGGGAACTAGTTAGAGTGTGTCATTTGCACATTCAAAATGTATTTATACTATTACCAAAACCTCAAATACATAAATAAACTTAACCTTAACATGATATAACAAGAAAAAATTTAAGGTTAGTTACAAGTTTATAAGGTGTTTAACTATAACAAGATTAATCATGAACCACGAGGCTTACATAATAAAATATTATAATTAATTTAATACATTGTATAATGAGTGCCCTTAGGCCTATCCAATATTGCATCATATAATATTGATGTTAGCCATGAATAAACCCCTCATAATCTAAACTTAGGGGCCAAGGAGAGAAGATATTAGTGACAATAAAATATTCCCCCATAATGGATAATTTAGTAGGTCTTTGTAGTTGAGGTAGATCCTTCAAAATCTCCCTCATCATCTCAAAGACGTCCATCAGTATTTAGCAATTCAACTTCAATCCTTTGTAATTTCAATAAGAAATTCTTTATTGGATGTCCTTCCCTCTTATAGTATCCACAAATGGTCTTCAAAATATTTGAAGACTTAAACTAGTCCTTGGAACCCTAGGTCTTAACCTCAAGTTTGAATTCCTTTGCATGAGTGTGTATTTTTGAAGTACTATGATAGTTCCTCATTACCACATGCAAATAAACTAGGAGAGAGAAAATCTAATAAAGAGTTTTTTTTAGCAAGGAATAATGTGAACTATAAGGTTTAACATATGAATTGAAGGGGAGAGCTTAGCAAGGATAATATTCACACATTTATCATCATCTTTCATTTTACCCCAATAAGATACAACATTTTCTCTTAATGTCTTGAATATCACAATATAGTCCTCAACATTATCAAACTCAATGAGTTTGAGGGAAGAAAGCTCTAATTCCAAGTAACTTACTTTAGCAGTATTAACATTTCCGAATAACTCATGCAATTTTGACCATACCTTAATAGATTCACTCTCCTCTTCGATGTAAAAAAAAACTTTGATTCAGTTAGCAAGGAAAATAATCCAAAAGCTTATTCTTTCCTTTGATGGTGAGTTTCTTCATCAAGGGTTGATTTATCACATTGAAAAATACACCATAGGTTCTTACTATATAACAAGCCAATTATTTGAGTTGACCATATACTATAGTTTCATCTATTAAGAGGAGTAACTATGGCTTGGTGATCTTTCTTACATAATTCAACCCCTAACAATATAACAACTCTTTGAATTTATGCCACCATAGAGATAAAAAACATGTAAAGTGGAAAACATGGGCTCAAATACTTAGGTATGCAAAAGTTATGGCCTCCAAAATTTTTGCCCTAATGGATCCACAAAAATAAAAAAATTATAGCTCCAAACCATAGGAAAATAATATCTAATTTTTTGCTGCCACTTGGAGGTGTATAATTTTTTGGTGTCTTCCACTTACCATTCTCCACTTTAGCATATCTAAAGTTGTGTGACTTTGACACTTAGTTCTTTATAATTGGATGGGTTGATATAAAACATAAAATGCTGATTTTTGTTGTAAGTGAGAGCACCACATCGACCACCATGTCATATAAGGAGGTTGCCCATTTAAATTTCTTTGAAAAGACTAAGAGCAGGAATCGAACTCTGGTTGCCTACCTATGAAGAGATTTGTTCTAACCAAATCTCCTTCCTTGATCATATGAGATGAAAGTAGTCAACCAAGCAATATGATATTAATAACATTTAAAAGAAGAGCCAAACAAAAAATAACATGCCCTACTTAGACTCGAATCAAGGTCCTATGAGTTGTCAATGCCTTAGCAAGGGCACACCGCCAATAAGATAGAGCCTCCTATGCAATAAAAAATAACAATGGTTTATTAAAATTCACTAGGCATACTATCTAAAAAATATTATCCTTGAACAATGACATGTATTTATTGAACTAAGCATGACACTGAGAGGGGGTGAATCAGTGTGTATTAAAAATTTTAATCCAACTACGAAATCAAATCAAAACAAGCAATCACACAAACATGCATCACATAACACCAGATTTATAGTGGAAACCCGATGTGGGAAAACCACTGTGCCAATGGACTGTTTGGACTCCCATCCAAATCCAACCTCAAAAATATTTGGTCTTTACAATATTTTTGTAGCACCCACTATAGGGAATGGCACCAACCAACCCGAACTTTAGCAACACCAACTACAAGGAGCACCGACCCCTATTGCCAAGCACCCACTAGGAAAAAATACAAAGCTCTAGTAGAAGAAGTTTATCCCTGAAAATAAGACCCTGAGTGGTCTAGCACACTGAATCATCTCTCTGTATACACTCTGCTCACCGAACAATCCCACTGATCATTTCACACTCTGAGCCCATTGATGATCTGAATCCCTATTCTCTGCATACAAAACAAAACCCTCTTTCTCAAACTCAACAAAACCCTCTTCACACTATACTTGTTGTGCACTATACTTTTTCTTCTTCCATTCATTTTCTATCAAGAGTCTTCGGTTATATATACAAAAGGCAAAAACTCCCCATTAAAAATCTTGTCTAAAATTAGCTTTCAAAGATTCCAACCCTTTTAAAAATGTAACACCTTTAATTCCACATACACACACTTGTCAAACAAAATCTGCTTTTTGTAACTGCCATACTAATTGCATATCTTCCAATCAATGCAATCCACTAAATTTGGATTTATCTTTATCAAAACTCCCATTTTCAAAACTGCCAAAAAGTGGAAAAAGTGCTCCGGAGCATTTTTGCAACTATTATCATTTCCTCCTCAGATATTCGTTTGGACTGAAATTTAAAACATATGCTCTCGGTACATCTGACTACCTCCAGTAAAAATTTCGAAGTTTGATTCCTCATGGATTACTTAATATACCTCCGATAAAGTGGCCTCTAAGTTAATTTTACACCTATCACATAAACTGGAAAAAGTGCTCCAGAGCCATTTTGCAACTATTACCGTTTCCTCCTTAGATCTCCGTTTGGACTGAAATTTAAAATGTATGCTCTCAGTACATCCGACTATCTCCAGTAAAATTTTGAAGTCTGATTCCTCATGGATTGCTTAATATACCTCCGACAACATGGCCTCCGACGCAGATTTTACACCTGTCCAACAATGTACAAAGTCATCCATCAAAGTACCGATGATGCAACCGACCGGTCCAAACATTGAACTAACACTACGACTACACTCACTACTATCAAACAAGGCTCCAAAAAATGTCTTGGGTTATCCAACACAGTCCATTGGCACTTATGAACAACATTTGCAACTTTTTGACAACTTTTGCAACTTTTGCAATTTTGCACAAACCACTTGCAACACCTTCACCCGAGCATCAAACATGTCCTCACAAGCACCGAATATTTCTGTACAAGCTCCGAACACCTTACCGCTACACCAACCAAGTCCAACTGAGTGTGTTGACAACAATGACAACACCTTGCTCAACAATCTCCCCCTTTGGAATTGTTGGCAACACACGAACATTTTCCTGTAACTCTTCTCCCCCTTTGACAACAATGACAAAGGGATGCTACAAACTCCCCCTGAGTCCATACACAACATTCTCAGACAAAAATTAGTACCAAGCAATAATTGCAAATAGGAGCAAAAAGATAAAACAGTGAAAAATTGCTCCCCCTAAGAATGTGGTCCCGATAGCGGTCTAGTGCTTGGGAAGTGTAACCACTCCCAATTTCTTGTGAAGATATTCAAAAAATTCCTTGGGCAATGGTTTTGTGAAGATATCCGCTACTTGCTCTATCGTAGGAACAAAATCCAACTTGACCTCTCCTTCTGCAACTTTCTCTTTCAAGAAATGGTACCTGATAGCTATGTGCTTTGTGCGGGAATGCATAACTGGGTTCTTTGAGATATTAATTGCACTAGTATTGTCACACATAACTGAAATAGGCTCACTGAAATGAATGCCAAGATCTTTCAAGGTTTGTTTCATCCATAATACCTGTGTGCAAGATGATGCCGCTGCAATGTACTCTGCCTCTGCTATGGACAAGGAAACTGATTCTTGCTTTTTGCTATGCCATGCCACAAGATTATCACCAAGATAAAATGCACCACCACTGGTACTCTTCCTATCATCTACACAACCTATCCAATCTACATCTGAATAAGCAATAAGAGTGAAGTCCTTACCTTTCGGATACCATAAACCGTACTCCATTGTACCCTTAAGATATCGAAAAATTCTCTTTACTGTTGTAACATGAGTTTCCTTAGGATTGGCCTGAAATCTTGCCACCATACACACTACCTGCAAAATATCTGGTCTTGTAGCAGTCAAGTACAATAAGCTCCCAATCATGGATCTATACATGGTTTGATCTACAGGTGGTGATTTGTCATCCTTGCTCAACTTACAACCTGTTGTCATGGGAGTACTGACTGGTTTACAATCTTCCATTGTAAACTTCTTTAACATCTCTTTCATATATTTGATTTGAGAAATGAATATACCTTTTTCTAACTGATTAATTTGCAAACCAAGAAAATAAGCAAGCTCACCAATCATAGACATCTCGAACTCATTTTGCATCTTATTGGTGAAATATTTGCATAACTTATCCTTGCAACCTCCAAAAATGATATCATCTACGTACACGACAACAATAATTTGATAATATTTTTCAGATTTAACATACAAATTGTTGTCCACCATACCTTTCTTGAAACCTTGCTACTGGAGATAGGTGTCTAGCCTTGCATACCAAGCTCGGGGTGCTTGTTTCAAACCATATAATGCTTTCTTCAACCTACAAACCATATTAGGATCATCTCCTAGCTGAAAACCATCTGGTTGCTCAATGTATACCTCTTCTTCAAGCTTACCATTCAAAAAAGCTGACTTTACATCCATTTGATAAACTCTAAAATTTTTGTAAACCGCTAATGCAAGAAACATCCTTATTGCTTCTAGCCTGGCTACATGTGCAAAAGTTTCTTCAAAATCAATACCTTCAACTTGTGCATATCCTTTGCAAACTAACCTTGCTTTATTTCTTACAACCTGTCCATCTTCATTAAGCTTGTTTCGAAAAACCCACTTGGTACCAATCACGTTCTTGTTCGTTGGTCTTGGCACTAGCTCCCAAGTCTTGTTCTTTTCAATCTGGTTCAACTCTTCTTCCATTGCCTTTACCCAATTTTCATCTTTACTTGCTTCTACAACATTTTTGGGCTCTATGTTAGACAAAAGAGAGTAAGTTCTAGTTATTCTTCTTCTTGTCTGAACACCAACTTCGGGGTCTCCAATTATCTATTCTTGGGGATGGTATTTTTGCCATGTTGCTGATTTGGATTTCTTGTCTTTCTCCAATTCTTCTTCTTCTGATTCACTTTTTGTCTCCTCATATTTCTTCTCTTCCTTTTCTCCTTCGATTGTCTCTTCATAAATAGGAAAGTTTTCTTCATTGCTTGTTGGTAGTTCTCTCCTTTCATCAACTTTGACATCAACACTTTCAACAATTTTTCTTAGCCTTTTATTGTAGCATTTATATGCTTTGCTTTTTGTCGAATAACCAAGAAAGATACCTTCATCCACTCTATCCTCGAACTTGCCAAGATTGTTTTTGGTTCTTCTGATGTAGCACTTACTACCGAATACCTTGAAATGTTTCGTTGTTGCTTTTCTACCGAACCACATCTCATATGGAGTTTTGCTTTCATTTGGCCTCAGCATGCACCTATTTTGAATGTAAACCATTGTATGAACTACCTCTTTCCAGAACCTGTCAGCTACTTTGCTCTCGGTTAGCATTGTTCTAGCCATTTCCTGCACTGCTCTATTTTTTCTTTCCACAATGCCATTTTTTTGAGGTGTCCTAGCAGCAGAAAATTATCTCCTGATACCAAATTTTTCACAATACTCTGTAAAATATTCTAAAATAAATTCACCTCCTCTGTCTGATCTCAGGCATTTAATTCTTCTCCTAGTCTGATTCTCAACTAAGTTTTTGAATATTTTGAACATTTCAAGAGCTTCTGATTTATGTTTCAAAAATAGTACCCATGTCATCTTGGAATAGTCATCTATGCACAACATGAAGTATTTGTCACCATTTATACTCTGAGTTCTCATAGGCCCACACAAATCAGTATGCACCAACTCCAATGGTTTTCCAGTATAGTGTTCTTTTGCCTTGAAAGATGTTCTAGTTTGCTTACCTTTCTGACATGATGCACAAATATTGTTTGATGGCTTGGAAATGCTGGGAATGTCTCTTACCACTTTCTTCGAGCTGATTTTTACTAAATTGTCAAAGCTGATATGACCAAGTCTCTTGTGCCACAACCAATTTTCATTTTCATGTCCAAGCAAGCAAGATCCTTCTAAGGTCTTTGTGAGAGTGTACAAATTGCTAGATGTTCTTGTTCCAACTACTATCAATTTACCATTGTTTGCCTTTCTGATTTCACATCCCTACCTTTTAAAAATCACATCATGACCTCTGTCACAAATTTGACTCACGCTCAACAGATTATGCTTTAGTCCAACCACAAACAAGACTTCTTCTGACTTGATTTTTCTATTGCTGATATTAACCGTGCCTCTGCCAACTATCTTAGCTCCATCATTGTTTCTGAATTTAACTGAGCCACCTTCATATTGCTGTAATTTTTCAAATTTTTGTTTGTCCCCGGTCATGTGACTAGAACATCCACTGTCAAGTATCCATGGTGCATGTTTATTCTGTGCCTTGAATGTTGTCTGTACAATTAAAGACTCCTTGTCTTCCTTTGGTTGTTCTTTCTCTTTCCAAACTTGTTTGTCCTTTGCTTTGGGTTCTTGTATTGTCTTATGATTTTTTGATATTTTTCTATTTTATCTCATTGCATCTGGCTGAAATATTCTATCCTGAAAGGGATTAGATGCAAACATACTTCTACAATATTTTGCAATGTGCCCAAAATTATGACATTTATAACATTCCACGGAGTAATCCATCAATGGTGCAAAGGCATTTCTACTCACAAAATTTCTTGGTGCAACATTAAACTTGCAATCTGACATTTTGTGACCATAAGCATTGCATTTAAAATAGTAACCAAAAAAGAAATAGTTGAACCTGGTTTGTGGTCTTTGCCATGTAGTTGTAGGTGTCACAAATCTTCTTCTCCTTTGAACATTAGTGAAGTCATCACTATCTACATTCTTTTCACGCCTTGGCTCATTGTCTTTTCTCACTGGATTTGACTTTGCTTGATCAACTTTCTTGTCTTCTTGTGGTTTCTTTTCTTCTACCTTCACAGATTTTGCTTTGGTAATCTCTGATCCATTTGACGATTCACCCTCTTCAAAGCCCAAACCAAATTTGATGCTTGTAGTCTTCTGGTTCTTTATGATCTTATCCAACTTCATAGAACTCTCTTCACATTTTTGATAAAAGCTAATTTTTTGATTCATCTCTTCTAGCTGCATCCTTAAACCAACAATCTCTTCTTCTAATTTGCTACAATTTTCTACTTTCATGGTTAATTGCACTTCAAGATCTTCGAAGATATTTCTGAATTCTTCTATTTGCACCTTCAAAGTTGCTATGATTTCATTTGCATCCTCAAGATTTCTTGAAGTTTTCTTGTGCCTTTTTCTTTCTGCCTTCAATTCATCTAGAGCTGCAACCAATTATGCTTCTAGATTAACTTCTGCATCTATTTCTTCTTCATTAAATTCCTCTTCTTCTTTCATCTTTTCTTCTTCAACTGCCATGAAAAGAGCTTCACTTGTTTCTTCCTCAGAGTTCTCACTGGAGCTGTCTTCGGATGAACTGACATTCTTGGAGATGAAACTTTTATTCTTGGATTTGCCTTTTCTAAAATTTGACATCTTCTTCCTGTCCCCTCTTTCTCTATGTGATCCTTCATCATTGCTATTCCTTTCATTGTAAGGACATTTAGCTATGAAATGTCCAACACTTCCATAGTTGAAGCATTTGAATGGTAATTTTCCTTTGTATTTTCCTTTACCTTTTTTCAGCTTTCTCACAAAGTTAGCTTCCATTTCATCTGATATTTCATCTTCATCGGATTCTGGTTTAGCTTTGATGTTTTTCTGAGCTTTAAATATTGCTTCTCTATCAGTAGATTTAGCTTTTCCTATTCTCATCTCATAAGCAGTCAAAGAGCCATGCATCTCATCCATAGTAAGACTATTCAAATCCTTTGCTTCTTCTATAGCAAAAACTTTAGAATCAAATCTTTGAGGAAGAGATCTTAATACCTTTTTGATGATTATCGAGTCTTTGATTTCCTCTCCAAGTCCTCTGATAGCATTGATGACTTCATTTACTCTTAACATGTAGGCCTCTATATTCTCATCTTCATTCATTTTTAGCCCTTCAAATTGTGCTCTATGTGTCTGCAATTTAGCTTCCTTAATCTTGTCGTCTCCTTCATGAATGCTCTTCAACTTATCCCAAATTTCCTTGGTGGTCTTGCATCCCATAACTTTTACTAGTTCACTATCAACTAATCCACACATGATAGCATTCTTAGCTTTCGAATCATTCTCAAATAGTTTCTTTGCCGTAGCATCAATCGAAGGAGTAGAGGGTATTGTATATCCACTGTTTACTGATTCCCAAATATCGTATCCCAAAGCACAAAGATATGTCTGCATTATGAGTCTCCAAAAAGTGTAGTTGGTTCCATCGAATAACGGTGCTTTGTTTGAGGAGAAGCCTTCACCATTTGCCATTGTGTCACTTCCAAGATCACCCTAGCCGATTGAGCCTATTCAGGAACTTGGCTCTGATACCAATTATTGAACTAAGCGTGACACTAAGAGGGGGGGTGAATCAGTGTGTATTAAAAATTTTAATCCAACTACGAAATCAAATCAAAACAAGCAATCACACAAACATGCATCACATAACACCAGATTTATAGTGGAAACCCGATGTGGGAAAACCACTGTGCCAATGGACTATTTGGACTCCCATCCAAATCCAGCCTCAAAAATATTTGGTCTTTACAATATTTTTGTAGCACCCACTACAGGGAATGGCACCAACCAACCCGGACTTTAGCAGCACCAACTGCAAGGAGCACCGACCCCTGTTGCCAAGCACCCACTAGGCAAAAATACAAAGCTCTGGTAGAAGAAGTTTATCCCTGACAATAAGACCCTGAGTGGTCTAGCACACTGAATCTCTCTGTATACACTCTGCTCACCGAACAATCCCACTGATCATTTCACACTCTGAGCCCATTGACAATCTGAATCCCTATTCTCTGCATACAAAACAAAACCCTCTTTCTCAAACTCAACAAAACCCTCTTCACACTATACTTGTTGTGCACTATACTTTTTCTTCTTCCATACTTTTTCTATCAAGAGTCTTCGGTTATATATACAAAAGGCAAAAACTCCCCATTAAAAATCTTGTCTAAAATTAGCTTTCAAAGATTCCAACCCTTTTAAAAATGTAACACCTTTAATTCCACATACACACACTTGTCAAACAAAATCTACTTTTTGTAACTGCCATACTAATTGCATATCTTCCAATCAATGCAATCCACTAAATTTGGATTTATCTTTATCAAAACTCCCATTTTCAAAACTGCCAAAAAGTGGAAAAGTGCTCCGGAGCCGTTTTGCAACTGTTACCATTTCCTCCTTAGATCTTTGTTTGGACTAAAATTTTAAAACATATGCTCTCGGTACATTTGAATACCTCCAATAAAAATTTCAAAGTCTGATTCCTCATGGATTGCTTAATATACCTCCGATAAAGTGGCCTCTGACGCTGATTTTACACCTGTCACATAAACTAGAAAAAGTGCTCCAGAGCCGTTTTGCAACTGTTACCATTTCCTCCTCAGATCTCCGTTTGGACTAAAATTTAAAACGTATGCTCTCGGTACATCCGACTACCTCCAGTAAAAATTTCAAAGTCTGATTCCTCATGGATTGCTTAATATACCTCCAACAACATGGCCTCCGATGCAGATTTTACACCTGTCCAACAATGTACAAAGTCATCCATCAAAGTACCGACGATGCAACCGACCGGTCCAAACATTGAACTAACATTGTGATTGCACTCACTACTTTCAAACAAGGCTCCAAACAATGTGTCGGGTTATCCAACACAGTCCATTGGCACTTATGAACAACATTTGCAACATTTGCAACTTTTACAACTTTTTGACAACTTTTGCAATTTCGCATAAACCACTTGCAACACCTTCACCCGAGCATCGAACACGTCCTCACAAGCATTGTACAAGCTCCGAACACCTTACCGCTGCACCAACCAAGTCCAACTGAGTGTGTTGACAACAATGACAACACCTTGCTCAATAGTCTTCATAGTTTTCTTTCATTTCACACCAAAAAGGTAGAGAATAAGGCTCGAACTTGTGACCCTCCCTATTGTAAGTACTATCTTCACTTTGCCTAGCTATTAGAGCAATGTCATGACAATGTCTACACTTATTTTCTTTACCTTAAAAAAGAGGATTTGCAATGATCATGCTTTTGAAAGTGTGCAATGAAACCACATATGCAATAATGGGTGTGCACGTAACAACACATAATTCAAACTACTTTGGTGTTAAAATGGAAAGAAATTAAAATTTTCTTTCTTTTGCATAAGAAATAAATCAAAATTACAAGCAAAAAATTAGGTTTTCCTTAAAAAGAACAAAGCACATGGATCTTTCTAATGATTCTTGACAAATAAGCAGAATGATATGGAAAATAATTTCCTCTTTGTTTCATCTACTATATACACTTATGAAATTTTGAGGAATAATTTATCGTAGATCTTAGAAGAAGAATGGAAGGCTCCATGTTAACTTTTAGTGTAAATAAGTGATGTCGCTCCATACCTGCTCTAATACCATATCATAATTTACAATATCTTTTAGAAATGAATAGAAGCAATCCATCCACTCAAATCTTATGCAAAAAAAATGAAAAGTCTTTCTGAAGAAAAAAAATTGCTGAATAGGGAGAAGATACAATATCAATATGGTCCCTAGCTTTGGTGTACTGGTGTACAACACTAGTGTTGCAGATGAGAATGCATGTGATAATGACTCCTCTCAAAAAATTGTGCAATTTTATGCTGAGAATTATCCACAAGGTAATCCTCCTTCTCCTAATGTAATTCTTCCATTACCTAAATTTGATTTTACATGTCACTAGTTAGCATCATTCATCCTTGTTAGATATTTTGTTATCCCTAATGAATCTTCCCTTAGGGTATGGGTTAACATAGCTTGGAATCCTCGTGGATTCAAGGTGATGATGGTTCAAAAACTTATGAAAGAATTTTTTTGTTTCACTTTGTGGAAACAACCCACATTAAGGCAATTTACAAGCATGGCCCTTGGTACATGAGAAACTCTCTGCTTGTTTTTTCTCCTTGGACCCATGACTTTTCTATTTCGAGGAAAGGTCTACCAAAGTCCCTGTGTGGGTGGAATTCCTAGGACTCCCTCTACCTCTATGGCCCTTTCTTAGTTGCATAGTAGCCCCTCTAGGGCATGTCATTTTGGTGGAGGTAGACAAATTTTTCCATGCACACCCTCAAAAATGTGTTTGCATTGAGATTGATATTTCTTGAGATCTCAAGGAGACTATTGACATACAAGTTGGTGACACTATGCTATCCCAATGGGTCCTCTATATTAATTTTTCCAACACATATTTTTGATACCAGTCCTCAGCACACAAGATCAAATATTATCCCTTGATGTTGCACAATAGGGACATGCAGAGCCCCACCACATTGAGTGTGCCCACTCCTCAACCCTAGGAGGATGGTTGGATAATTGTGGGAGGGCATAAAAATATGTGTTTGGCTACTTCTAAAGGTACACAGTCCAAGTTGATGCTATCTCAAAACCAGTAGAAAAAGAGTATGAAAAGGAAAAAGTTGGTCCCCCAATTGAAATTACCAACAATGAGGCTCCTCAATCTCAATAGATTCGTACCCCAAGGATTGTAACAGTGGTTGATTTGTATTCTACCTAACTAGCGCAAGGTGCTCCCTCAGACCAAGAAAGGGATCTGTAGAAGAAGATGCTACTTTAGAGAAGCGACTTCATATGACCAATTTTTAGTTGGGTAGTTATGTTCTTAATTCCTCCAACAACTATAGTGTGTTGGAGTATCTTAGTGGTGAGGATATGCCATTGGATGCAAAGCCATCATCGATGGAATTGGTGGCTCCTATGGAGAAAGAAAAATATGAATATCCCTCCCCTTCTGTGTTGTTTCCTCAACAGGGGAAAGAAGATGGGGATAATCTACTTGAAAAATAGTTTTACCCATACAAACCTTGGTGGGTGAGTGCCAAACCCAACAGTTTCAACAACTTTGGGGCATTGGCATTGCTTGAACAAAAGCATGACAACAAAGTCTCAGTGGAGCGATTGGTATTTAAGTCTACTTGGAAAGATTTACTTACACAGGTGCTTGACAGAACCAACCATTCTACATGTTATATCTCTCCAGTTACAATTTTACAATTTAGGGCTTTTTTGCTCTAGTTTATTTTTAGTTTGCAGTGTAAGTGACATATATCTTAGTGATTTGTTTTTTTTTTTTCTTAGGTTCTTTTGGCCCTAGTTTAGTTTCTTGCATAGGCTTTGGGGTGTGCTTCCATACCACCCACTTTTTTTGTGAATTTGTACTCTTATTAATTTTAAAAATAAGATTAAGTCACTTTCAAAAAAAATCTTATACAAAAAGCATAAAAGGATGGATGAAAGGAAAAAAGACATAGATATTGGGGGGTGTTCATATGCACCATAAATAATTGTTGCATTATCTACAGATAAGAATCACAACATTTTGATACTCCAAATGAGAAATGGCAGGGGTACTTATACCAATATCAAAACCTAAAATACATAAGTAAACTTAACCTTAAGCCAACATAACAAGAAATGATTTAAGGTTAATTACAATTTTATAAGGTGGGTTTAACAATAACAAGGTAAACTGCAACCCAATGGGCTTGTATAATAAAATATTACAATAAATTCAATATATTGTACAATGAGTTCCCTTAGGCCTATCTATTATTATATCATAATGTTGGCCTTGGCCATGAATCAAATTACATTTTTAATAGTTAGTAGAGTCCCATGCAAAAGTGATTTATACTCCTTGATCCAAGCAATACTAGTCTCTCTTTTCTCGAGGGATAATGATACCCTAGTCTTTACAATTAAAGGCATATCAAGATATGGTAGACTCATCATTTATGAAATTTCCTTATTCAAAGTAATTAGGATCGAGGGGAAGACTGTAACTCCTCATCAACATTTAGATGACCCATAATAATACTACTTGTGACAATCAAATCTCTCATTTGTATTGTTTGAGTAAATAAAACTTATGATATTGTTGTCATAATGATTCCTATTTAGCATAAAGAAATTGAAGAATGGATTTAATGATGGATAAATAAGGTATAATTATTAGGTCATCAAGTATATTTTCTAAAATATATTTGACAATAATCTTTACCTTTAATCCTAGATATTTAAAAAAAAATACCAAGTGACACATGAAGATTGGAAAATGATTTTACATAATAAGAATATGCATTTTTTAATTTGATAATGACAAATTTGGACTTAAAAATAAGATTGAAAGTAATTTTAATCAAATGGTGAATTGAACAAGATAGATTATAGTCAATTAGATCATTTTTCTTATTCTTGGACTACTTTTATAAACATAAAAAGTCCATATAGGCATTTAAAACAAATTGTGTAGGTCATGTGACAGTTTGAAAAAAAAAAAATTAAGTTGCTTATATAATTAAAACTTGTTATTAAACTAGAAAAATTTAATTAGACAAAGGAAATTGCATAAGTAAAAAAATGACAGGTTGATAGTTTATTAGAAGATGTCCCAAGTTAACTTGGGAAACCCATATGTAAGCCTACCCAAGTATAGTAATAGAAATATTGATGCTAATTTTTATAACATTTTTACCAAATAATAGGACTAATAAAAGCAGGTTAAGATCTTTGAAGCTACTATTGGAAAGTGTATTATTTTCATATAAGCTAGAAGATCCATATACCTAGGAAAGCAGTTTACATATAAACATGAAATACAAATATGCAAAAATAAAAGTGTATTGCATAGAGGATGTTCACAATAATAATACAATTATATCTAGGAATCCATATAGTTATAGATCTCAATATATCCTTTAAAGAAAATACCAAGAATATTCCCTTCATATTACAATTAATTACTTAGTATATAACCAAAATAAAGATTTAGTGCAAAATTCCAAAATATGGGTTGCATGAGAAGACTTAGAGAAAATGCGTCAAAGATAAAAATCATAAGAAATTGTGTTATAATATAGCATGTAGTCTAAAAAAGTTGGAGTAGAGCATAATGATTGTTTTCAACTATCCTTATGGTTGTCATTTCATCTCATCAAAGTGCATGGGTAAACCAATTACTACAACCATTGAGTTAACTAGGCAATGATGCTAAATACATGCTTCACTTTTCCAATTATTTGTTCTTGAAGATGTGTCTAGAATACAATATCCATAGAATGAGATAAATCTAAATATGATCTCAAAATATATGAAAATATATTGTTTGAAAACATGCATTGAAGTGCAAAGAATACTCTTCAAATTCTTTAAATAAACTCTAGCAAAAGTTTTACACAAAAATATTCAAAATAAGGCTTAAAATGGTGTTGAATTTGGAAAGAAATTGCACCTTCATTATGTGTTTCAAAATCTAAGTATGCTAGATAAAACTAAGAGCTAAAAACTAAGTCTAAAAATGTTCATATAAGGAAGTTACAATGAAGTGAAGATCAATGGTTGAAATATACCCTGCAAACCTCAGGTTGTCTATTGTTGGTGATTATATGGAACCTCCAAGATGGATACCACATAGGCTATATGGGAAAATGATATTATTGATGTTATCAAAAGATATTGTGAGGGGATCAACCTCCTATCAAACCAAGCCTCACCCTTCACTTACTAGTCATGTATCCAATTTTATAATAGCTTAAGGGTGGATGACTAACTCCTGATTTGCTACTATTGAAACATGTTATGAGTGGGTAAACCTCCTATCAAACCAAGCCTCATCCTTAATTTACTAGTCATATATCCAAATTGAGAATAGCCTCAGGGAAATTGACTCACTTTGAAGGTGCTAGATATTAAATAATCATATAGTAAAATAGGTATTAGACTCAAATTAGTTTGCATATTGGCATATTTGGATTACAATGAGATGGTTCCCAATAAGATACTTTTGGGATTGAAACAACCACATGTTCAATCATGGATACTAACATATAAGGAGGATTCTAGTCAAGATCTAACCATTAGTTACATGCTATATCTTTATACCTCAAACTAAGAAAATATTTATTAACACTTCTACATCAAACTCCTTTCAACGGATTAATTTGTATAACTACTTAAAAATACAATAGTTGTTTCAATAATATGATTAAATTTATTTAATGATATCTAATTATTTGAATGTTTCATTTGAATGCTCTAATAATATTTGCATCAAATAATCAACTCTATGCACTTTCATGATTATGTAAAAGAAACCTAAGTCTAAAATTCATTAACAAATGATAAATTATTCTCAATGTGCTTTTGCTAGAATTATTGATGCATCAAATTTCAAAGCAATACAATTTATTCCACCTTTGATCCTTTAATAGTTTTGAGAAGCACTATTGTGGATTCAACCACCCATTCCATAGAGGAAATTAGTACCTCCATGTAAATGATCCTATCATGCACCTCTATGGGTTTTTATACACCAAAGCAAATACTTACTCTCTCATCTCAAGTATTATTAATAAAAATTATTAAGGAATAAGGATTATGTTGGAATTCACAATATTTTCAAGAATGAATATAAGCAAACCATTCACCCAAAACTTATATAGAAATCATAAATGAATGAAAGAGGAAAATAGGGACATAAATTTTGGGGCTGCCCGTAGGCACCATAAATATCATTGTACAATCTATATATTAGATTACACAACACTCCGATGAGAAAATGAGGAGTGGGAGGGGGTAGTTATAGCAATACAAAACCCCAATTACATAATAATATTTAACCTAAGCCACAATAACAAGAGGGCTTCAGGTTAATTACAAGTTATAAAGAGGGTTTAATCATAACAAGGTTAACCATAGCCCATAGGGCTTATATAATAAAATATTACAAATAATTAATATATTGTACAATGAAATACCTTTAGACCTATCAAATACATCACACAATGTTGGTATTGGCCATGAATTAGATTACAATTTCAATAGGTTACACATACAAATAAATAGGTAAGAAGTACAATGCTCATTGATTGATATTTTAACTAAGATTGAAAATAAAATAGAAACCATGTGAAGGTACTATATTAATTAATGCACTCCAACAAAACCAATGTTTTAGGTGGAATCCAACAAGTAGAATTCAAATTATTTATCACCAAATTTATAATAATTGAAAAACCAATGTTTTAGGTGGAATCCAACAAGTAGAATTCAAATTATTTATCACCAAATTTATAATAATTGAAAATAATCAAATCCTTCACTTTATAATTACGAAAAAACTAAAATGAAAAATAATGATATTATTGAGTATACCATGGCAGTGTTTGTAAGTCCCAACAACATGCACATATATTTGTACTATGTAATGATGTGATAATTTAGTCCATATTATTAGCCTATATTTCCAACTAGAAGTAGCCAAATTACATGAAGTCCTAGGTGAAACCCATAAAGAAATTATAAATCATTATAGAATTCAAAACTAATGTACTGAGGATTGATTGAAGTTATTGATAACTTTTATCCACATGTAATGGAAGGTCATTTTCTACCATAGTAGTGCCTCCACCAACATACATAATATATTTATTTGTAATCCTAGCATAATCTTTGACCAAGAATTAATCAGTGTAGAATCAATATAGTGTAATTATATTATTTGAGCGGTCATTTGATAAATACTATATACTTCAAAACGATGGTCATCTAGATCGTCACGATCGAAGGACATGCAATTTAATTAAAGAAGAATTTGTATTTAGACATGGATTTGGACCTGATATGAGGAGCGAATATGAGATTTTGTTCACGGACATGGCGAAACAAAGATGCTAAAAAATTTAGGGTTTCCTGCAATGGAGATGGAGCTAAAATCAGCGGTAGCAATAGTGGTTGCCACTTGAATATGAGTGTTACAGAGTGTCGATGGACAAGGGAAGGAGTGAAAAACATTAGGGAAACTAATTTTAGTAGATCGACCTTTGAGGGTGAAAGCGACTGCATCGAAGGGATTTGAAGTTCTATTAGGGTTTACGATGGAAATGTAGGGTTTCCTACAACTTTAGTTTTTGAATTTTAAGATGGAGGGTTTAAATAAAGATGAATTCATTGAGCCAAATATGAATTTTAAAGAAGAAATCCATGAAGGACCACCTAAAACAATGGGAAACACAATCAAAGATTGCCAAGGAAACCACTAAGAATACCAAAGGTCGATTCAAGAAAAATAGAGATGGGTTGCATGAAAGCAACTAATGGATCTCCATTAGTGAAGTTGGAAATAATGTATCTCCAGGAAGGAATAGATAATATGGAGAGGAGAGGGCTAATTTTTCAATTCATGGGATTTCGATCGACTCTTGCTACCTTCAAGCAATGGCCTGCCAAAAACTGAAGCACTAAAGGTGAGTTCCAAATTTTTACTTACCCTAATGGCTACTTTCTTATTTTTTGCTCATGAAGAAGACAGGGAGGAAATTTTTCAAGGGTGGCCATGGTTTTTTGGTAGGGCAAGGCTCTTCATGAAGCCCTGGCATACCAAGTTTAAATCTGAGGAAGAAATACCATCAACTGCCCCTGTTTGGGTCTATTTATTTGGTCTTCCAATAAAATACTAGCATCCAAAGATATTCGCAATAATTGGAAATTCTTTAGGAGTTTTTGTGATGACTTATGATAGCACCCAACACATAGAGAATCTGATTTATGCAAGGATTTGTGTTTTTATTGATTTTGGCAAACCTCTTCTAAAGAATATTACTTTACAATATGGGGAAGAAATATGGGAGCAAGGAGTAGATTATGAAAATATTCCATTTAGATGTAAAATCTATCATGAATATGGCTGTTTAGCCAAGTATTTTCCACATAATATCCCTAACAAAGAGAAAGAGGATGGGGACTTGGTAGGGTTTCAAATACCTTAAAAAAAAAACAAAAAAAAATAGCAATAAAAGAGAAAACAATAATTTCACCTAATACCTTTGAAATTCTCTCCACGGATGAGCAAGTAGATGATGAGGATGGTCAAATGAAAAAAATTATTATGGAAACACATTTTTATGAAGAGAGGGAACTAGAAGGATTGGATAATGAGAAATCACTAAAAGAGCTTGCATTGATGCTGAGAAATAAGAGTAAAGGAAAAAAAATGCAATGTAGAAAACCAACCCAAGTGCAAAACAAAAGGGCAAATTCAAACTACAAAAAAAATGGATCCTCAAAAAGACCATACAAATTCGAATAGTAGTATCGTGGTTCTAAGTAACCAGCCTATAGTCCCAACTGGAATGAAGCAAGATGCGAACAAAAGGATAATGATGAAATAATCCTAAGGTTTATAGTTAGTCTCTTTATGGTAATGTTGAAAGCTTTGGCTATTTTGCTAAACAATTTCTGATGTTTTTGTTAATTTGTTAAGCTTTGGTTTATTTTTAGTGCTACCGTATTTTGTTTGATTTTTCAATAGCTCCTTTGGCTTAGTTTCCATGGTTTTAATTTTGTTTTTCCTATTTTTTTTTGTGGTGTATTTGAATTATTTTGTTGTTTCTATTTTAAATCTATTTTGTTATGTTGTTTTTGTGGTTTTTCTTGTGTGTTTCCTGTTTTGTGGTTTTTGTTTGTGGTGTATTTGTTTATTTTTGTTGTTTTTATTATGGTAGTATTTTGTTCTGTTGTGTTTGTGTTTATTTGTGTGTTTCGTGTGTTGGTGTTTTTTATTTTTGTCATTTTTTAAATTATTTTATTATTTTATTTTTATTTTTTTGTGTGTGTTTTATTTGATTGTGTTTTATTATGTTATGTGTGTGTTTATTCTGTGGGGTTAGTGTTTTTTTATAATATTTGTGTGTGTGTGTGTGTGTGTGTGTGTTTGGTTGTGCTTTTTCTTGTTGACACACTCAAGGAGTATGCTTTATTTGTTTTAGCTTCTTATATGTTTGTATTTGTGTTTGCGTGTTCTTGTTTTGTGTTGTTTCAATGCTCCTTACGTGTGTCAAATATGGTAGACCAAGTGCGATCCCTGGGCATTTTTGGTGGAAGAGATACCCCTTCCTCCTTGGGTCTTACCTAAAAATGGCATCCCTTCTGGGATGTTTTCCATAAAAAAAAAAATTATATTATTTGAGCACCATTATTTTCTTGCACAAACTAGTGTTGGTTTATTAAGTTGATAATGTGCCCATAAAATATCAAGCTCCTAGAGGATGACTTGATCATTAAATAATTCTCAACATCTAGATCCATGTGAGCACTTCTATCATTATAGTTGGACCTTAGTGAAAATGACATTGGATCTAATGTCATCCTTGAGAATGATGGTTTTTTTGCCAGATTAATCACAGGTCCCAAAATACAGGATCTTAAATAAACTCCAATATTAGAGCATAAAATAAATGAAGATTTATTCATAGAATAATATCAATATTAATGAACATAACATTCACAAAATATATCAATATCAATATAACATAATGATCAAACTCACTGTATTATTGATGAATCAAATATGCAAGATCTCTATGAAATTTTTCTTCAATATTTATTGGATACAATACATGGATATTTGTATCCATAATATAACCTTAGAAGATAACTCTTCAATACTTGACTATTGCTCTCCTCATGTATCTTGACTTTATAGCTTGTCACATACATGTGAATCTTCACTTGCATACTTGACACATACACACATGACTCTTAACTAACCTATATGACACATTGCACACACTTGCACACTTAATTACATGACACTTGCACACTCTCTCACTCTACACACTTGCACACATTGTTACATGACACTTGTACTCATCCTACACATAGACACATACTTTAGGGAAAATATAAATCACACACCCTAAACTATAGACTCACACACTAATCTAATATTTATAATATTTACAATGGTACCATGGGGGTACATTCACTTCTACCAAATAATGTAATATTCTCTAACATCCCCCTTTATTACATTATTTGGTTATTGAAGACTTTAGTCTTCAATCTCCATCTTCATCTTTCCTCTTGTGCCCATTCACTACCTCTGCCTATTGAATCTACTAGATAATCTTGCACTATGCCTGATCCATATTCATATTTCCTATATTTTGGAGAAATCAAACAATTCATCATTAATATTTTCTTGAGGCAAAATATGATCTAAGATTTCTTGTGAAAATTCCATTGTGTCTAGAGCAAATATTCTATTTTTTATGGAACCTATAGCTTCAGTTTTGTTTTGATTCTTGATAACACATTTTCTATTTCTATTTATATATTTGAATTCCACTATTCTACCTTTCTCAACCAATTGAGCAATTGAGATAAGATTATTTGATAATCCTGGAACATACAAAACATCTTCTAGCACAAAATCTGAAAAATGGCATGCTAGGTATTTTTCTAAGATCCTTGAACATAATAAATCTTATCATCTGTAATTTTTAGTGGAATATTTGGTTTAATATTTAATGATTCAAACCAATGCAAATTTCCATCCATATGATGACTGGCACCTAAATCTATATACAATTTTTCTTTTCATTTGTGTTTGTTTTGATAAGATTTAAGTGATCTTATTTCATATCTTTGATAAAAACTTTGAAATTTTTCTATCATTTGGCCCTTTGAATTGTCTTGATGCATTTATTATTATTTGCCATCTATCCATTCTTTAAAATTTTCAATTCTTAAAATTAATTCCTTTGGAGTATAAATCCTTATTTCTCCAAATTTTTAAATAATTTTTTTTCTCAAATATAATTTGCAAAATTAATTTTTGCAATTATCAATATTCAAATTTTTTAATTTTCAAAGTTTTTAAATTCTTTATGGAGTATAAAACCTTATCAATCCAAATTTTAATTCAAGAAATCAATTTCAATATTCAATAATCAAATTGCTTTCAAATATTTAAATTCAAATTTTAATCTCCCAAATTAATTTTCAATTTGCAACATTAATTTGCAATTAATCTAATATCTATCAAATTATTTTGCATCAATCAAATTTTCCTTATAACCCCTTATCAATTCATTCATTCATTTCTCAAAAATTCTATCCTTATTACTCCTATCAATTTTATGCAGTCAATAATAAATTCAAATTTTATAACTCCACAAAATATGTGCATCCACTATTTTGAAATAAATAATAAAGGATGATTTGGTACATTAGCACTCTTTTCTTCACACGTGGCAAAGACTTCCCATGCAAATTTTGGATGTTATCTCTGGAATTCCTTCTTGTTGCAATGTTGTTCAATATTTCACTTCTTCTCTAACAGGCACAAATGTTACTCTCTAGACTCAAATAAAAAATGCTCTATGCTCTTTAGGTCACTTTAGGCTTGTTAGGAAACTTTAGGTTTGTCTCCACCAAGGCACTTTAGGTTTATCTTCATAAGATTGCTTCGACCTTTATCTTCACTAGGCCGCTTCAGACTGTATCTTTGCTTGATCGTTTAAACTATGTAGATTTAGGGTGTAATAAGTGTGATAAGCTTATCACTAGGCCACTTTAGGATTCCAACAATTCATATTCACTAGTCTTAGACTTTTATCTTCAACCAACAAGGATTTCACCTCCTCCAAGTTGATTGCTTACCCTTTATATTTTCTTCTTTGTACAAGTCCAAAAATTGCTCTTAGATACTTCATGATCACCAGGCCACTTCAAAATAATCTCAAAATCTCCAATATTATAGTTGAAAATATCTTCCTACTAAGCTTCTTTGGCTTAACTCAATATCGTCCAATTGCAAATTTAGAAATCTAATACTGGAGTATGGCTCCATAATTTTTTAATTTTTTGGAACGTCACCTTCTGGTATTACTCATGCAAAATCTTTGGACCAATAGTCTGTCCTTTTATCAATGAAGAATTTATTTTAATTCTTCTTTAATGCATTCAATATGCAATCACTATGAGCCAATAGCTAGCATTCTTCAAAATTTTGAAACCACACGATTATTCAATATCTACCCTTAGATGTGCTTTAATCTCAGCCACACGATTAGTGTCGTTGAAATCCTAGCATGCCCTAGGTTGGATTATAAATAGGAGCCATTTTGATGGCTCAACCCTTGAGTTTTTGGATTCTCTAATTGCCCAAGTTCCTTGAGATATTGAATTATTGAGTTCTTAAGTCTTTGAGTTGTTGGATTCCTTAAGTTTCCAATCCAACCTTTGTGCCCTAACCCCACTCCATCCATCATATCCCCGGTTCCCTCGCTTGCCATCGTCACCACTACACCCCTCGCCATCATCATATCTACTTCTACAAAATCCTCCCTCAACCTTAAAGCACCTTCAAGCACTTTATGTCATCGCCAAGCGCCTCTGGGTGCCTCCCTACCAGTCCCTAGCATCCATGGGTGTTTTCTATAGTCACCAGGCACCCACAGGCATTTTACGTAAACCCTTCTGAGACCTCCTAGCCTTTGAGCGATGCTAGGGCACACCTTCACTGTCAACCTACAACAAATCCAACCATCAACAGACAATAAGCAAAGAATAAGGTAAATCTATTTTATTTGGTTATATTGCATATTGTTTAATTTTGTTTGCATTTCATACTATTATAGCTAGGGTTTTAGTTATGATTTATGAGGGCTCACACAGTGGAGCCCTCATTATTATTACTAATTATCTGGTGTTTATTTGTGTGCATATTAGATAGTACATAAGAAGTATTGGATAGGTGATTAAGCTGGAGTGGCCTGACATTGGATATCAAGAAGCCCACTCAACTCTATTGGGAGCGAAACACAACTGAAGATACCACCATTTGTTGTAGCTAGGGTTTTGGAGAACCCTAGCAAGATTTGTAATAATTGTATCACAAGGTATTCTTACATCCACTATTGTAACAACAAAGTTTTTAGGCTCCCCCGTTTAATATAAATCTCATTTGTTGTGCAATATCTAGTTTATTTGAATTCTATTTTTAGCATTGTTTGGTGTCATGTTTTTAGCTCTACAAATGGTGATCATGGTGGGACCCCATAAGGGTTTCATGTTTTGATTGATATTGCCATTCTAACTTGTTTTATATTGTCTTATTTTGTAGATTTTCAAAAGCGCAAATCGCCTATTTTTTTCCTGTTAGGATTTTTGAAAGTTTGTAGAAGTTAAAAAAAGAGTGCAAAGCACCCAGTGGCACTCGAAGGTCATCAAAAAATGCCCAGGTGCATTTCAAAAGTGCCCAAATGCGTCTTACAGTGATTTGGAACAAATACGTAGGCTGTCCAGTAAGTCCACTGTCTAAAATCCATATTTTTTGTTTTACTTATTTTGGGTTATTTGTTGTATTTTTCAAATTCCTAACTTAAAATGAACAATCATTGAGTAATCTAGAAAAGAACTCATTCTAGTTTGCATTTTAGGTTTGCATCCATTCACACATTCTAATTAGGGTTTTATGTTTCTGATGTGCTCACAAATATAAAATGTTGCATTTTGTTTGCATTTGAATTGAGAGACTACATAACATAGTATTGCATTTTAGGGTTAGAAGCACCTCCTTTTTTTTATCTAAGTAGGAACATCATTAGGGTTCCAAAAGTATTCTTGCCATTGGGTGATTCCATGCAAATGGGTGGATGAACCCTCCGGTTGTTATTTAGACAAGGGGTCTTAAGCGGTGTACTTAGAACCCTTTGGATAAATTGGTATTCTATTATTGTCTTCTAATTTAGATTTATAAAATTAGTTTCTCCTAACATTGTTTGTCCACATTAATAAACAGAAAACCTCAAAAGGAACAATTCAAACACAACATGTTTCACTCAAAACAGTAGTGGTTGGATTTCATCACCAACCATTGCTTGAGATTTTGTGATGGTGGCATTCATCTCCATCCACCAATATCTACCCATAGAAACCATAGGATACCCCCAAGAAAACTTATTGGATTTCATCACCAACAAGAATCTCGTTGCCTTATCTTTGCCATAGTTTTTACCTTTGTTTCATTATTAGAGCATAAAAATACACAAGACTGACACTTAAAATGAATACACATTAAAAAGAGATAATCAATGAAGAAGGTAAGCCACATTGGTTGAAACTTAGCATTGGTTGTTTGCTTCATTTTTTCTCCTTAAAGATTTCATTTTTGTGTTACATTTGATAGTTTAATCTGTATTTTGATTCATTTTCTTATGGTATTAACTAGAAATCAAAAGAAAGTTATAAGTCAAGATAACTTAATGGAACCTTCATCCACATTCCCCACCACTTCTATGGTAGATTCCTTGAATGTGAAACAGGCAGATTTATCTGTAAATCCCTCACATTCATTATCATCAATAGCCTTCCATATGGACATGCCCCAAGAGGAGTCAACCTCCCCTACCATAGACAACCACATTACCTATATAGACATGGTAAGAGTAGAAGATTTTATGAAGTCTTCTAGTTATGTCTTAGAGTCAATTCCAAACTCACCTAGATAGGATTCTACTTTACAACAAGAACCTTTTTATTCCCATCCTCCATACACCTTTACCCAGGTGTATACTAACCCTATTTTTGAGGCATCAATTACAAATTCATCCCATGTGTCTATTCCCTAACCTTCAAGTGCTCCTAGAATCTCCTATACCTACACTTACACCAATCCCTTTTATGAAGCACATGTATATGTTGCTTCACAAGTTTTAGCCTCACAAGTTGCCATACCTAGTGTAACTTATCCTTAAACCACATATTCCATACCATCTACCTCCATACCCTTAGCCTTTGATAAAGATATTAGTAAGGCATGGGAAAACCTAAAAAAATTGCTTAGATAATGTCAAAATGCTCAATAGCAAGTACAAGCAAACCCTAAGCCTTCACATAACTCTACTCAGACTATATTTGTTAACCAGGGTCCATCATTGGTACCATATTATTTTGTGGTTTCTATCTCTATTCCCCCACCAAACCATACCACTACCCATCCTATTACCATTGGATAGCCTAGCCATAACCTTTATCCATC
This sequence comes from Wollemia nobilis, assembly GCA_028583015.1. Lineage (NCBI taxonomy): Eukaryota > Viridiplantae > Streptophyta > Pinopsida > Araucariales > Araucariaceae > Wollemia > Wollemia nobilis. Next base: position 8,363,778 of record JAQPPZ010016995.1, on the reverse strand, counting down.
AACATCATTTCAACATTCCTCATATTTTCATCAGCAATCTCCCATTCATCAGCTTCCATTGAATTCACCTAGCCATCAATACCAATATCCTCATCATTTAGTCACTCCACAATATTTCTCCACTCCACCAAAAAATCATCAGGTAATTCAGGGCTTCCACATTCCTGAGGAATACCCTAAAATTTAGGCCATACAGAAATAAATAGATCAATTGATGTAATTTACTCCTGGTTTTTCAAACCAGAAACCAACCTTACGCTAATTGATAAATCAACCAATTCATCATTTGGTACCATCCCTGTCATATTCGATAGATTTCACGGTACCTAAGTTTGACAAATTTAAGGGAACTGAGGATCCCAAAGAACATGTGAGCACCTTTGTTCATGCATGCTTCAGAATTCAAGATTATAATGCTCTCATGCTTCAAAATTTTCCTCAAATATTAGGAGGGGATGCCATAAAATGGTACATTCAATTTCCAAGCCATAGTATCTATACTTTTAAGCAATTGATTGATCAATTATTTGATCGTTTCATCCTAAATATTAAAAATAATATTTTATTATCTGATGTCTATGCTTTGAGACAACATGATGATTTTAGAAACCGTTGGAGGGTTATCATCACTAAATTGCCATTTACCCTACCAATGGATGAGCTAATTAAGTTATTCACCAAGAGTTACCTAAAATCTATCTCTTGAATGCTCCAACTATGAACTTATCAATTATTTGAAGAAGCTTTAGCTCAGGCTAGTGTCGTTGAGGATATCAAAATCTAAGAAGGCATATTAAATCCTAAGAAGAAAGAATGGTAAAATAAGGTCCAATACAAAAGCAATTATTCAAGCCAACAAAAATTAATATAGACTACCCTAGCCACCTAATCCAATCAAGTCAATCAAGTGGTCATGAGCCAGCCGATAATGGCTCAACAACAACCTATGCAACAAATACAACAACAAATTTTATATCATGCGGTCCCTTCGACAACACAAGCTCAAATAGTTCAAAACATATTGCCAACTATAGAAAACCATCCCTGGTGATAGTTTATCTGATAAAATCATTAATATACCCCATTAGCTGAGTCATATGCCTCCCTTTTTAAAAGGTTGTATGAAACAAATAAACTTGATTTGCCTGATATTAGACCGGATGATCCCGCCAGATGGGGTAAAAATTATCGGTAACACCTATTTTGTCCTTATCATAGGCAAAACGGGCATGCGATCAATAAATGCCATGTGTTTAAAAATGTAGTCCAAGACTTTATTGACTTGGGGGTGATCAAGCTTGATAATCCCCTCGCTCAACAAAACCAAAACCTTGGTACATTTCAAACACCAGTTTCTCATCACAAGAAGGTGCAACCAAATGTAGGGGGAACTAAAATGAAAACTCCTAACCAAGTCAATCATATTCAACAATACCAAGGGTTTGTAGGGGCCATTCATGTGGTCACTAGAGGTCAAAGAAATAACCAACAAAGGCAACCACCTCAAGAAAGTGTGTCACAACATTCTATGTTGTCACCCATCCATATCCCTAGCCAATTGAATCCACCAAATCCACCCATCAACTGTCCACCTCGACCAGTCATCTCATTGAGTAGTTGGTTAACTACAAGTCTAAAATGGCTTCCACCAAATTGTCAATTTATGAGTTAATCCAATAATATCTGCCACATCGTGAGGCATTAATGGATATCCTAAAATCCATTGAACTACAGTCACAAGATCCTAATACCTTAAACAAATTTTTTGGGAGCATCCAAACATGCATGGAGCATTCCATAACATTTTATGATTTTGAGATTAAGCCAATCTCATTAAAATTTGTAGAACCTCCATTGCATATCATGGCTCTACTTGACAAGAAGCATTTTAAAAGAGTCTTAATTGATATCGGTTCCTATACCAACATCAGAACCACATCCGCTCTCCATCATTTGAACCTTCCTCCATCTCATATCACCAAGTCATTATTTACCCTCAAAGCATTTAACGATGCTTGGTGTTCCACAATCGGCACTGTCGTTTTGCCCATCAAAGTAGGGGTCAAAACGTTGCATACAATGTTCCACATCTTGTAAGACCTTGGAAGACCTTGGATGAGGGAAATGAGATGTGTCCCTTCAATACTACACCAATGTTTGAAATATGTTCATGAGGGATAGGTGCATTGCATATCGACAAACGTCAAACCATTTAAGTATTGAAATTTTATTTCAAATCCTTATGAGTCCATGATCCCTTCCACTCACCTTTTTCTTTTACCATCATCCAATCCATCCACCACTTCACCAATATATTCATCAAAGGATCCCATTCCTGAAGATATCCATATCACCAACCCTCATCAATCTTCCACATATCCATCATCTTAATCAATGACTATATGCACATGTGGTCACATTCAATCCACATCATCATCATCATCATCATCATCATCATCATCATCATCATCCATTCCAAAATCCTCCCAAGCCAATCCATTGCCATCACCTAATGTTTCACAAGTCAAATTGATGGATTGTGAGATACCTTCATCTTCACCATTTATCGAGCCATCACCTGACCATAATCATTCTATGTCATCCTAATTCAAGGTTCACCTCACCAATCCTAGTATTGGTGAATACATGGTTGATGACATCACCATTACACTTCTCACCATCCCTAGGGCTAAGAATTTTGGTCGTCCATGTGATCCACCTTTAGCAATAGGAGCAGTCTATAACATGGGTTGAGATCCAAATAGCATAAATTTTGTATATGGGGGAATTGAATCTTCATCAAGTCCAGCTCCCATAGAGGAACCTAAAGAACCAAAACTTACCAACATTCCAATCATGACGGGATTTCCATATTGATATTTTCACATAGTCAATTGGCAAGGCTATGGCCTAGGATGACATGAACAAGGAGTGTATCAACCTATCAACATTCCATATCAAGAGGTGTACGACCATTCAGGTCTAGGCTATCACCCACTCCCTATCACCTCTTCTCTTGAACAAGCCTTCCAAAGGCTCAATCTCAATTTAAGAGAATAAGACCTCCATCCCGATAATTTTAACGATGATATATATGAAGAATTTGATCTTATATTGATAATGTCAAATGAATCTGAAGAAGAATCGGAATCCATCATTATCCATACCAAACAAGATGAGATTTATTTCAACATGTTCCCCATCCACGAGCCCATCATTCGCTTGCTTCTTCCACAAGAGTGAGCTGCGCCTACTTGTGAACCACCACCTCCATTCCATTGAGCCATTCCATAATTCAAATTGTAACATATGTACATAGTACAAAAATAGTGGTTTTCACCATTACCATAAAAACAAATAAAAAATCAATCCAAAATCAACAAAAACATGTTTTATTTTACATTATTACATGTATATATCATTTAGTAAAATGCATTTTGTGTTGATTGTTGTTGTCCAGGTTAACCAAGCTCCTAGCATCGGTTCTTAGGTTCCACCCATTCCATACAACCTTTTCCACCTTACCCATAAGTCAACATGGATTCTGTTGATTTATTTACCCTGCTCCATAATCCATACGATCTGGCTAAGCCAATTCCAATTGAAATAAACCTTATTGATATGGACCGGATTTCCTTGCCTCCATCCTTTGCCAAATTTGTCTTATTCAAGGAATTGTTAAGGGCCTCCACCAAGTACATACCTCCATCCCCTCTGCCTTCGCCTTCACCTTCACCTTTGGATCCGAAGGTTTTCCAGGTAGATATAGATGAGGATAAGCCAAAAGAGTTCAATGACATCTTAGACGATATTCATCTGATCCCTATGCTCCATCAACTTGAGGAAGGTTCCCACATATCTATTGAAGATACCATCGATGTGGGCCTTAGTTCATATAAAGACAATCACCAAATTTTTAAGCTTGGTAAAAGTTCATAACCCGATGAACAAGAGCAATTTATTGCTCTCCTCCAGAGAAATGACATATTTGCATGGTCCTATAAGGACATGCCCATGTTGGACATTTTGAGTAGATAAGTTGTCATTGATGTCAAGAGTGAGTGGTCATTGATGTCAGGCTTTCAGCACCAGTTAGTGGCAGTTTCAGTGGGCAGCATCAGTTTCAGGTTCTCCAAGTTTCAGTTGATCAAGACCCGGTTCCAGGAAGTCATAAGTGGTCCAAAGTGCAAAAGAAGAAGCCCAAGTGAATAATATTATAATATTTTTTATAATATTATAAAAGGAAAGTTTTAAATTAATTAATATAATTTTTATTATAAATTAATTTATAATTTAATTTACTTAAGTTATTTAAATTAATTATTAATTAATTTTAATATTAGTTATAAGTTAATTTATATTAATTTTTAACTAACCCTAAGGTGGGTTATTAAATTTAATTCGAATTTTGAATTCAAATTTCTAGCATCGACGTGGGAAGCAAATTTACCATGTGTGTATAAAAGGGGGATTACCCACCTTACCAAAATCCCCAATGCTTTCGAATTAAAATCCTATGCTATGCGAGTTCATGCGAATCGTGGTGTGCAACGAAGAGTTTTTAATTTTTAAAAAGTTCTTAGAGGAGGCGAGATTATTTTACCCACCAAGGAGGGAGCCTTGGTCACCAACCATTGGTAGCGTAGTTGGCAACTACGGTGGTAGCAAGACGTGAGGGCAGCGACAGGTGCAGGTTCGAATCCCCATGGAGGATCATTTTGTTTTGTGTTGAAAAACATGGGGAGTAAGGTTGAAAGGGAAGGAAGTTCACCTTCCTTCATGTGGGCGCTTCTAGCCCACGCGGTGGGCTCCAAAGCGCTAAGGCGCTTGGCGCTTGGGGAGACGGTGGTTCGAATCACGCCGAAACCCTTTTTGGGTGATAACAAAGGTATGCATTAAAGTTTGAGCACCGAAATTTTTGGAGGAGTTAGTTGAGGTATTAAAAATTAATTTTTGCATATTTTATTTGGTATATAAGGTTTTAGGGGAGTTATAAGGTTGATGCAAAATAAATTTTTGATGTTATTTGCTTTAGTGGTTGAAAAGGAAATAAAGGTGTTTTAGGAAGATTGTTTGAGGTTTTGTGGTGTTGGATATTATTTTAAGTTGGAGTTTATAAGGTGTATCAAAGTGATTATTTTTCATGTATGATTTGATGGATGTTATTTTCAAAAAGGAGCAATAAGGTGTATTTGAGCTTTGATTATTTTTGTGTCTAAGGAATATTTGAGGAAGTGTTAAGAGTGATATTTTGTCATCTAACCATTGAAATTGGAAAGAAGGAAATTGTGATTTAGACAGGTTTTCCAAAGGGCACTTCTACATCAAACAAAAGGTATGGGCACATCTTCCTAGTGAGTGATTGTTGAATGTTGTGAATGCAAAGTTGGAGTGAAAAGGATTGTTTGGTAAGCATTGTTGAGTGTGTTTTGAATTAATGCTTCAAGGTTTTCTGGAATAAAGAGTTGTTGATAAAACCTTGTTTTATAAGCATTGTTGTTGAAGTGATTAAGTTGAGTGAACTTGAACTAGGGTTTGCAAATATCATGAGTATCATTGTTATGTGAAGATTGTTTTATAAGCATTGTTGTTGAAGTGATTGGTTGAGTGAAGAACTTGAACTAGGGTTTGCAAAGATCATGAGTATCATTGTTATGTGAGATTGATTGATAAGCATTGTTGGAAATATTTGAGTGAGTGTTCATATGCTTGGACTAGGGTTTGTGAGCAAGGATTATTTCATTGAGTGATTGGTTGAGTAGAGTTGGTTGAGCCTAGTCAAGTGGATGTGTTGAAGTGATTGTTCAAGTTCTATGAAACAAATTGTTCTATATTCTGAATTGAGTTGAGAAAGTGATTGAGAGTTTGTGAGTGTGAAGCATATTGAGTCTCTAATAATTCTCTATATGTTTCTAAAAGAGTGAGTGAAAGTGATTGAGCATTGAGGTGAATGTGAAGCATATTGAGTCTCTAACAATTCTCTATATGTTTCTAAAAGAGTGAGTGAAAGTGATTGAGCATTGAGGTGAATGTGAAGCATATTGAGTCTCTAACAATTCTCTATATGTTTCTAAAAGAGTGATTGAAAGTGATTGAGCATTGTGATGAATGTGAAGCATATTGAGTCTCTAACAATTCTCTTTATGTTTCTATGAGATTGGATAAGTTCTAGTGAGGACTTGTTGAGTAGATTTGAGGTAAGTCTTGAGAAGACTTGTGGAAATTGTGTGAGTTTGTGGAATTAAATAAGTTTGAGAATAGATATTGAGAGTATATTGGATAAGTTCTAGTGAGGACTTGTTGAGTAGATTGAGATAAGTCTTAGTGAAGACTTTGAGAATATTGGACAAGTTCTAGAGAGGACTTGTGGATAGATTAGTGTGAGATTTTGTGGAAGCTTACAAGGCAGATTTGAGATAAGTCTTTGAGAAGACTTGTGAGCAGAGTTGATTGATTGATTTGTTCAAACCTTGAGTTAAGGTTTGGGGCAGATCTAGCAGAGTTGATTTGAGATTAAGTCAAGCTTTGTGTTAAGGCTTGAGGACAGATATTGAGGATAGATTTGTGCTAGACCAAAGGACTATGTTTAGTGTAGATATATGAGGATAGATTTGTGCTAGATCGAAGGACTATGTTTAGTGTAGATTTGAGGATAGAGTTTGGTGTAGATTTGAGGATAGGTTTGTGCTAGACTAGAGATAGATATTGAGCAGATTTGTGCTAGATCAAAGGACTATGTTTAGTATATATTTGAGATAGAGCTTTGAAGGTGATAGAGTATAGAGGATGATAGTATCTAGTGGATAGAGATCCATTAGCTAGGGTAGTGAGGATAGGTGTCTTTAGTGGATAGAGATCCATTAGCTAGAGTAGTGGGGGCAATAGTTCTTCTAGAAGATCACCAATCAGAGCTAAGGAGAAAGGAGTTCTCCTATGGATAGAGATCCACAAACTTGATTAGGGGATTGGTGTCTCCTTTGGATAGAGGTCCATAAACATTGTAATAGGGAAAGGATTCCCAAGAGATTGATTGAGAAAATTTTAGTGAAATATTTTCTCCGTGGAGTAGCCCACATTGGGTGAACCACGTTAAATTGGTGTCTCTATTGTGTGTGGTGATTTGTGCATTGCTTTGATTACTTTTATTGATATTGCTATCTATACATTGCATAATATTGATTGGGAAAGAAAAGTAAAAAGTGGTCTTATACTTGTTCACCCCCCTCTCAAGTATAAGCTTGTGTTCTTCAATTGGTATCAGAGTGGGTTCCTTCGGAAGAGTTTAACAGCTTGAAGGAAAAGCTTTCAAGAACACAATGGATTCTAAGAATGTGTCCTCAGATAATTCAACACCAATATTTGATGGAAGTGATTATATATTTTGGAGTATGAGAATGAAGATTCACCTGATGGCACTTGGCAATGAAATTTGGGAAGTAGTTGAAAATGGATACATACCACCAGTTGATCCACCTATAGATAAGGAAGGTAAGCTTCTACAACATTACAATTCAAAAGCAATGAATGCAATTTTGAGAGGTTTGCATAGAATAAAATCAATAAAAGTTATGCATTGTAGAGATGCAAAAGGAATTTGGGATAAGTTGCAAAGCATATATGAAGGAGATAAAAGTGTCAAAAAGGTAAAGATACGAAATCTCAAAGGGCAATTTGAAGAGTTAAGAATGAAGGATGAGGAAAACATTAGTACTTATCTACTTCGGGTAGATGAGGTTGTTAATGCCATGCAAGGACTTGGACTTAATGTTGAAGAATCAGATGTTTGTGATAAGGTCTTAAGATCTCTCCCAAAAAGGTTTAGTGAAAATATTTTAGCTATAGAAGAAGCAAAGGATGGTGATTCTTTGACAAGAGATATGTTACTTGGTATTCTTACAACTTTTGAGTTAAGAACAAAAGAGGAACCTAATCTTCAGAAGGAAGCAACATTCAAAACTACCAAGAAGACAAAGGGCAAGAAGTCAGATTCAAGCAATGAATCATCCAATGATGAAGAAGCTAATTATGGCAGAAGGAATAAGGATTCAAGAAGATTTAAAGATGCAAAATCTGTTAGATGTTTCAATTGTGGAAAGTATGGTCACTATGCAACTGATTTTCAAGAAGCTAAAAATAACAATGATGAAGAAAAATAGGATCATAAGAATAGGGAATCAAAAAAATACAGGTACCAAAAGAAAGGCAAGGATGGACAAGGCAAACAAGGAAAGAAGTTCTTTCAAAGACAAAAGAGGAGCTACTATGCAGACAAGGCAAGTAAGTACTCAAGTGATAGTGATGCTAGTTCTTCAAGTAATGATAAAGATGAAGTCCTATTTCTGATTGAAGAAAAATAAGAAGTTAAGAAAAGGTCACCAATAATTCTCAAGTGTTTTAGATGTGGTAATTTTGGACATCTTGAAGATAGTTGTACAAGGAATGGTTTTAGTTTCAGTGATGATGAATATGAGGATGCACTTGAAGGACTAGAAGAGAATATTCTAATGGCACTAGAAGAAGAAGAAGGTGAGCCTATAGAAGACAAGTCAAAAGAAAATGAAGATGTTGACAAAGGCAAACAAATAGAGGAAGAATCAGAAAAAGGAGGAGTTGATCTTGAGGGAGAGCTTATTTATGCTCTTAAAAATTTAAAGAAGGTAAGAAAGCAAAACTCCCAACTTGAGATCCAGTTTCAAGAATGTGATGAAGAGAGAGGAAAGCTTATAGATGATCTAAACAAGTCAATGGCTAAGACAAAGAAGTTCAAGGATAAGTTAGAAGCAAAGGTCTTAGAATGTGAAAAGTTAGAACAAGAAGTAGCTCTACTAAGGGAAGAATTAGAAAAGTCCAAGGACAAGCTACACAAGTTTGGGAAGAGCTCAAATATTGTAGATAAGATGATCAAGGTACAAAGAAGGTCAACAAACAAAACAGGTCTTGGTTTTGAACAGGCTCAAAAGAAACAAGAAGAAGAGTCAACCTCAAGTTCTAAAGAAGAAGAAACTTTAGAAAGAAACTTCAAAAGAAGATAGTGTAAGAGAAAGTGAGACTTCTGAGGATGAGTTGGACAACAGAAAGTTCAACAAGGAAAGGAACAATGCACAAAGAAGAAACAGATGGAACAGGAACCAGCATAGAGAAAAAGAGACTAAGAGACCAATGAGGTCAAGGCAAGGAAATTTCAATGGATGATGTTTCTCATGTCATAGGTTTGGGCACATGGCTTCACAGTGCAGGACACATGAAAGACAAGAATATGGGAACTTCAGAAGTAGGAAACTTTTCCATGGGTATTGCTACTCATGTAATCAGTTTGGTCACAAGGCAATGAACTGCAAGGTACATGATAGGAACAGATATGGCTTCACTAGGAGAAATCCCAAGACATTTGCACCTCCAAGGATTAATAACATTAAGTGTTATAAGTGCAATAATGATGGACATACAACAAAGTGGTGTAGAGCAGACATTCCAGAATCAAGCATGAATAGGAACAGGAACATGAACAGGAATATGGACATGGACATGAACATAAATAGGAATATGGATAGGAAAAAGAATATGGATAGGAACAAGAACATGGACATGAATAGGAACAGTCAAAGGAATCAGAAGGATCAGATAAGAAGGAAAGAGGACAAAGGTAAAGAACAAGTGCTTGTTGGGAGTAGAAATACTCCCACCCCAGAATTAACCACCTCAAGAGGAGGTGGGGGAGGGCCTAAGCTAAGAGACTCATTCTTAGCCCCGAGCCCCAAAGGTGACCCTTTGCCATTGATGTCAAAGGGGGAGAGATTTGAGTAAGGGGGAGAGATTTGGTTTAAGAAGAGAGCATTGAGTCAGGGGGAGCAATGTCCCAGGGGGAGCAGAACAAGAAAAAGGTTAAGTTTTTGGTAAAAAGAATTTGGGTTGCCATCAATGACAAAGGGGGAGATTGTTGGACATTTTGAGTAGATAAGTTGTCATTGATGTCAAGAGTGAGTGGTCATTGATGTCAAGCTTTCAACACCAGTCAATGGTAGTTTCAGTGGGCAACATCAGTTTCAGGTTCTCCAGTTTCAGTTGATCAAGACCCGGTTCCAGGAAGTCAAATGTGGTCCAAAGTGCAAAAGAAGAAGCCCAAGTGAATAATATTATAATATTTTTTATAATATTATAAAGGGAAGTTTTAAATTAATTAATATAATTTTTATTATAAATTAATTTATAATTTAATTTACTTAAGTTATTTAAATTAATTATTAATTAATTTTAATATTAGTTATAAGTTAATTTATATTAATTTTTAACTAACCCTAAGGTGGGTTATTAAATTTAATTCGAATTTTGAATTCGAATTTCTAGCACCGATGTGGGAAGCATTTTACCATGTGTGTATAAAAGGGGGATTACCCACCTTACCAAAATTCCCAATGCTTTCGAATTAAATCCTATGCTATGCGAGTTTATGCGAATCGTGGTGTGCAATGAAGAGTTTTTAATTTTTCAAAAGGTGCTTAGAGGAGGCAAGATTATTTTACCCACCAAGGAGGGAGCCTTGGTCACCAACCACTGGTAGCACAGTTGGCAACCGCGATGGTAGCAAGACGTGAGGGCAGCGATAGGCGCAGGTTCGAATCCCCACGGAGGATCATTTTGTTTTGTGTTGAAAACATGTGGTGGAGTAAGGTTGAAAGGGAAGGAAGTTCACCTTCCTTCATGTGGGTGCTTCTAGCCCACGCGGTGGGCTCCAAAGTGCTAAGGCGCTTGGCGCTTGGGGAGACAGTAGTTCGAATCACGCTGAAACCCTTTTGGGTGATAACAAAGGTATGCATTAAAGTTTGAGCACCAAAATTTTTGGAGGAGTTAGTTGAGGTATTAAAAATTAATTTTTGCATATTTTATTTGGTATATAAGGTTTTTAGGGGAGTTATAAGGTTGATGCAAAATAAAGTTTGATGTTATTTGCTTTAGTGGTTGAAAAGGAAATAAAGGTGTTTAGGAAGATAGTTTGAGGTTTTGTGGTGTTGGATATTATTTTAAGTTGGAGTTTATAAGGTGTATCAAAGTGATTATTTTTCATGTATGATTTGATGGATGTTATTTTCAAAAGGGAGCAATAAGGTGTATTTGAGCTTTGATTATTTTTGTGTCTAAGGAATATTTGAGGAAGTGTTAAGAGTGAGATTTTGTCATCTAACCATTGAAATTGGAAAGAAGGAAATTGTGATTTAGATAGGTTTTCCAAAGGGCACTTCTACATCAAACAAAAGGTATGGGCACATCTTCCTAGTGAGTGATTGTTGAATGTTGTGAATGCAAAGTTGGAGTGAAAAGGATTGTTTGGTAAGCATTGTTGAGTGTGTTTTGAATTAATGCTTCAAGGTTTTCTGGAATAAAGAGTTGTTGATAAAACCTTGTTTTATAAGCATTGTTGTTGAAGTGATTAAGTTGAGTGAACTTGAACTAGGGTTTGCAAAGATCATGAGTATCATTGTTATGTGAAGATTGTTTTATAAGCATTGTTGTTGAAGTGATTGGTTGAGTGAAGAACTTGAACTAGGGTTTGCAAAGATTATGAGTATCATTGTTATGTGAGATTGATTGATAAGCATTGTTGGAAATATTTGAGTGAGTGTTCATATGCTTGGACTAGGGTTTGTGAGCAAGGATTATTTCATTGAGTGATTGGTTGAGTAGAGTTGGTTGAGCCTAGTCAAGTGGATGTGTTGAAGTGATTGTTCAAGTTCTATGAAACAAATTGTTCTATATTCTAAATTGAGTTGAGAAAGTGATTGAGAGTTTGTGAGTGTGAAGCATATTGAGTCTCTAACAATTCTCTATATGTTTCTAAAAGAGTGAGTGAAAGTGATTGAGCATTGAGGTGAATGTGAAGCATATTGAGTCTCTAACAATTCTCTATATTTTCTAAAGAGTGATTGAGCATTGTGGTGAATGTGAAGCATATTGAGTCTCTAACAATTCTCTATATGTTTCTAAGAGGGTGATTGAGCATTGTGATGAATGTGAAGCATATTGAGTCTCTAACAATTCTCTTTATGTTTCTATGAGTTTGGACAAGTTCTAGTGAGGACTTGTTGAGTAGATTTGAGGAAGTCTTGAGAAGACTTGTGGAAGTTTTGTGAGTTTTGTGGAAGCTTAATGTTGAGTAGATTGGACAAGTTCTAGTGAGGACTTGTTGAGCAGATTGAGACAAGTCTTAGTGAAGACTTGTTGAGCAGATTGGACAAGTTCTAGAGAGGACTTGTGGACAGATTAGTGTGAGCTTTTGTGGAAGCTTACAAGGCATATTTGAGATAAGTCTTTGAGAAGACTTGTGAGCAGAGTTGATTGATTGATTTGTTCAAACCTTGAGTTAAGGTTTGGGGCAGATCTAGCAGAGTTGATTTGAGATTAAGTCAAGCTTTGTGTTAAGGCTTGAGGATAGAGATTGAGGATAGATTTGTGCTAGACCGAAGGACTATGTTTAGTGTAGATCAGAGGATAGATATTGAGGATAGATTTGTGCTAGATCGAAGGACTATGTTTAGTGTAGATTTGAGGACAGAGTTTGGTGCAGATTTGAGGATAGGTTTGTGCTAGACCAGAGATAGAGATTGAGCAGATTTGTGCTAGACCGAAGGACTATGTTTAGTATAGATTTGAGATAGAGCTTTGAAGGTGATAGAGTATAGAGGATGACAGTATCTAGTGGATAGAGATCCATTAGCTAGGGCAGTGAGGACATGTGTCTTCAGTGGATAGAGATCCATTAGCCAAAGTAGTGGGGGCAACAGTTCTTCTAGAAGATCACCAGTCAGAGCTAAGGAGAAAGGAGTTCTCCTATGGATAGAGATCCATAAACTTGATTAGGGGATTGGTGTCTCCTTTGGACAGAGGTCCATAAACATTGTAATAGGGAAAGGATTCCCAAGAGATTGATTGAGAAAATTTTAGTGAAATATTTTCTCCATGGAGTAGCCCACATTGGGTGAACCACGTTAAATTGGTGTCTCTATTGTGTGTGGTGATTTGTGCATTGCTTTGATTACTATTGTTGATATTGCTATCTATACATTGCATAATATTGATTGGGAAAGAAAAGTAAAAAGTGGTCTTATACTGTTCACCCCCCTCTCAGTATAAGCTTGTGTTCTTCAATTGGTATCAGAGCGGGTTCCTTCAGAAGAGTTTAATAGCTTGAATGAAAAGCTTTCAAGAACACAATGGATTCTAAAAATGTTTCCTTAGATAATTCAACACAAATATTTTATGGAAGTGATTATATATATTGGAGTATGAGAATGAAGATTCACTTGATGGCACTTGGCAATGAAAATAGGGAAGCAATTGAAAATAGATACATACCACCAACTGATCAACCTGTAGATAAGGAAGGTAAGTTTCTATGGATGCAAAGACACGACACTTGAAAATAAAATGGTAGAATCAAATAAAGCAATGAGACAAAATAGATTGCACAAAAGAAATATGTATTCAATGGGGGGGCCAATAGACTCCTTTGTTACAATCAGTATCCAATGCGGATATTTGATACAATAATTTACAATGGAACTAGGGTTCTCCGAAACCCTAGTTAGATATAACAGAAGTGTCTTCAGATCTGAGTGTGTCCTTGATCCCAACAGGTTGAGTGGGCTTTGAATATCCAATGTGGGGCCACTCCAACTTCAACAACCATCAAAGAATATGTTGAATTCATAGATCTACATGCAAAACAAAACACAAGAGCATCAATAATACCTATGAGGGCTCCACAGTGTGAGACCCTCAGACATTAACAAAACCCTAGCTTAAGAATCAATTTAAAATGCATGCCAAACCAATGAATAAATGAAATAAAACAATACTAAATATACCTTGCTTCGTTGTTGCAGATTTCATGGTGTAGCAGATTCAGATCTTCATTTCAATGTCACAGCAAGCTCTAACGTGAGCTTCGCAAGCTCTGGTTCACACCTAGGACTATCATAGGCTCTGGAAGGTGCTAGGTAGGCTCTGTAGCGAGCTTGGCAAGCTCTAGTGTGCACTTGCAGATAGGGCAAGCTCTGGTGGGCGCTTGGCAAGCTCTATAGCGAGCTTCACAAGCTCGACACAATGCTCGTAGGGTAGGGCAGATCTATAAAAATAGATCAGGAAGGATGGCGATGGAGGCGGTGGATGGAATACGACTATGGCGATGAGCGAGGATGGATGGACGATGGCTGGAATGGTAGAAGTATTGTTGGCTTAGCTAGGGCATCAGATCTTCAATTCTCTCTATCTCCGCTTCACTAGGGCATCAACAAATGCTTCTCCAAGTATATCTCTTAATCTCTAGGTTCCAGGGTTTGGGCATTTGCAAAATACCCTATTTATAATCCAACCTAGGGTTTTCTTAGGGTTTTAGCCTTGCACTTTTGATCGTGTGGCTAAGATTAAGTCATATCCTAGGGTTGAGATTACTTTTTGAATGTGACATGGATTAATGAAAATGGATGGTGGAGATTAAATGAAATCGGATGGCTAAGGTTAATTGAGTTTATTTATATATATTTTATAATAAATATATTAAAATATAATAAAATATTATATAAAATATAAAATATTATAAAATAATATTAAAATAACCCCAATTAGGCTAGGAAATGGTGGGAAGGTGGATTTGGGCCAAATAATTGGTGGGAAGGTGGAATGGAAGACAAGTGGGTGGTGGGATGGTTAGGATGGAGGTTTAGTGGCTACGATTTGGTGTCTACAGATGCCCCTTTTTGTACCATGTTGTGTGAAACACAATGTGGTGCAAAAATATGAGACACCTGCTTGGGCTATGGGCACAGAAGCAACTTCTCTCTGTTGTTGGATTTGCACACTGATGTTGAAGACAAAAGAATAAAGAATTTTTTTAGAGTTTTTGTAGCTTACCCCTCAATTGGCGAATGAGTTATGAATGTATCTCACAAGCCAATTGAAAATGAATGATGTAGTGAATTTGTGCAATTGATGAATGAATGATGTGAAATGCAAATGATTGTGGATGATATGAATGATGTAAAATGTGATACCATTTTTACCCCAATGGTGGGAAGGGGTTGGTGTATGATACCATGTGAATGTAGACGATATGAATGATGTAAAATGTGATACCATTTTTTCCCCAATGGTTGAGAGGGGTATTTGTCTAGTGTAGATGTTATGATCACGTGAGATGTATCCCGTCATGGGAAAATCATAATGTAACGTGGTTGCCCCAAATTTTGGGATGATTCGATGCTTGTTGAATAAGCTGCCACAATGGCATCATTGAGTATGCAATGTATGAAAGATGCATGATGACTAAGTCAATCGTAGGGGTGGGGTAGTGACTGTAGAAATTTCTTCATCAATTCCATCATGGAACCAATCAACCTACCGACATGTCCTATACTTTGACTGTTGTCGAATGAATGAGTGTTTGAGATTTTGATTTATCTGTGTTTTCTTGCCCCACAGACAAGGACATCAATGATTGATTACGAGCAAATTGTTCTTGGCAAGGTTGCATTCAAAATGTGAGGTGCCAAATGTGATTGTGATTTTTGATGACGAGATAATTGATTATGATCATGAGCAAGTGTCCTTATTGTACATTATTCATCTTACCGAATTGCATGGATTATCATCGCTGCAATCACCAAGTTTATAGAATAACATACTAGATACGAGGTTCGCTTGGATGGCCTGGACAAAATAAAAATGATGAATGATATATGCATAATGATGATGGAAGAATGTGATGACGTAGATGATGAAGAATTGTGGGATGTTGATTTTGCAAAAATGTGACCTTGGTTGGCATGTTTCTGCAATGCAATATGTATTTGTGAAGAATTTTGCTTTTTCTCAAAAAATATGCATGCAAAACTATTTGTAATTTCACAAAATCAACTTTTATGATGTACATGATGTATGGATGAATTTTGGTTCAGATTTGATGATGGGAGCTACCATTTTAGGAGTTTTTGTCCTCATTCTCTTTTGCTTCCAGGCGTGCACCTACGCCTGGCATGTTCTGTATGCGCCCACAATGTTCAGGCATAGCTCTATGCCTGAATGCGCTAGTTAAAGCTATAAAAAGCTTTTTGAGGAATTTTTAGGCTCATTTGTGCATTGTAAACTTTGAGAAGCTGCGTCTGAGGAGGGAAGTGACTTAGTGAGCTAAGTGAGGCTTGCGAGTGTGTGGAGGCGATGGCGATGGAGGGCCTTGGTGCTACTGGTGGAGCGGAGGCGACATTTGTCTCGGTAATACCCTTTGTTTCCTTTGTGCAAAAATTTTTTTTTTTTTTTTTTTTTTTTGAATTTTTAAAACTAACAAAGTGTTTTTGTTTGTTGTAGCTGAGGGATATTGAGCCTCGACATCACTTCTCTCCTCTCATTTTGGGGATGAGGAAGAAGCTTTCAGAGGAGGATTGGGGGCTACTGAGTAGGGTAGGCCTAGATGGTGTGGCCCGATTGGATGTGGTGAGGGCTAATGAGGGCTACCTCTCGGCTTTGATCGAGAGGTGGGACCCGGATAGAGGGACTTTCTAGCTATCGATTGGAGAGGTTACTATCACTCTTGAGGATGTTTATCACATTCTCAAGGTGCTAGTAGAGGGAGAGAAGGTGATGGTGGGGAGGGATAAGAAGGTGAATATGGAGAAGATGTTTGGGGATTAGTGGTGGGAGGCTTGGATAGGGGATGGAGGGATACTGTACCTGAGCATGTACAAGGTGAAGGAGTTAGATGCACTCCCTACCTTGATCATGTTCATGTTGGCCAACATAGTGCTACCTAATAGCACTGGGTGTAGGTTCCCTTGGAACCTATTGGGCTTAGTGAGTGATCTATTGATGGATCCTCGGGAGTACGCATGGGCACCTACTTTATTGGTGTAGCTATACCGGGAGCTATATGAGGTGGCATAGAGGGGGAGAAAGGGGATTGGGTGCAACTTTCTCCTTCAGTGTTGGGCTTGGGAGCATTTTGTGGTAGCTCGGCTCGAGGGGTTGCCATGTGAGTCATGGCGGATGGATGAGCCGTATGCGAGGCGATGGGTTGTGGTTGAGGAGGTTCAGCCTAGTCGAGAGGTACACACTGGGTAGTGGTACCGAGACATGTGGTCAGGCTTGGCTGGGCGGGATGTGGTGGAGGCCATGGCGAGGAGCTAGGTGGGATGGAGATGGGAGACAACTATGGTGGGTGTGGTAGGGTCGATGGATAGTTGGGTGGAGGGATGAGGAGGTGGAGTACTTCTAGTACTCATGGGTGCTGAGGTAGTTTGGTTTACCTCAAGGAGTTCTTGATGAGCCGATGTTGTATCGATGGGTGAAGGATGAGGTGACACTACCTTGTCCCAAACCATGGTGGGTGCCATTGGAGGACGATGAGCAGTTGGAGGTGGCTGATGTGGATGATGTCGGTGTGACTCTGGAGTATGCAGAGTGGTTTGGTGCCCAGCTAGTATGGGTACCAAAGGTGGTAGGTGAGGATGCGATAGCGGTGGGGTCGAGGTCGACTTCAAAGAGGATGAGGCCTCAATGGTCGATGGGATGGAGACGATCGAGGGTAGCGGCCCAACAGGCTTTGAAGGTGGGTTTGGTGGTAGGGGAGAGGGAGGATGATGAGGATATGGGTGAGATATCTGAGGTGGCTAGGCTACGGGCTGAGCTTGAGCAGCTATGGGAGGAGCGAGAGACTATGCTAGAGTCTCAGAGGGAGGCCAGGGCGACTATAGCTCGGGAGCAGGAGACAGTTACGAGGCTATAGGTAGAGATTTTGGTGAAGGAGCGATGACATCAGAAGGACTTGCGATGACTTCGAGCTAGTGAGGCATACACACATTCCTTGGAGGATGTGTGTATGCAACATCACATCACCTTGCTAGATCCTCCTTCTTCATCTATGGTCGAGCCATCGAGGCAGATGGAGTCGAGGTAGAGTACTAGGTCGAGGGCTCCTATCGGGTCTCAGGGGTCTTCTCATGGATAGTTGATGTAGTGCTTATATGCACTCTTTTGTACATGTGAGCCTTGGTGCTCCCTTTTGTAGCCTTCTTGGCACTCTATTGTATATTGGACGCTTATATATATATATATACATGGCCTTTTCATATATGCGTGTTGTCTTTTTGTGTGGATGTTTTTATGTGTTATGCAATGCTTTATTTAATGTTTATGATGATGTATGCAAGCTAATGACTATGATGTATATGCCTAATGTTTATTTTATTTGATGTATGCAAGCTAATGATGAGTTATTATTGTAAGTAAATGCATGACGACTGTAAACTATATGCAATCTTATGAGAATTTGATATGATTAATGCAAGTTAATGCTAAATGAATGCAGACTTACATGATAGGAATGCATGTTGTTCATATGATCTATTATAGTTCAGAAATACTATTGGCCATTTTTGTTGTCCATTGTTTGACAATCGGGAGTACCCAGTTTTGTTATGTTTTGCAACTCGACTTACCATGAAGACATGAATGTGGACATGTCAAAAAATATGGACGTTGATGTGGAAGAAAATATGGAATTTGACATGGAAGAAGATATGGATGTTGATATGGAATGAGTACGACAGAATTTTCAAAGACTCAAACATACTAGTGTTATCAACCAAACTCACTTGGGTTGTCTAACTTTCTTTAGGACCAATGTGTGTGCAAGTGAGGTTCAATTACCAAATATTTGAGTGTGACAATGACCCTATCAATCAAGAACCAGTGTGTGTGAATGTGAAGTTCATTGACCCACTATGAGTAAATTGGGCATGACCTGTTATGAAGATTACCTAAAGCTAGCTTACCCTTATGTGCGGTCAGAGGTCTTCTTGTTTGCCAAGGAGACATGTCACCCCGCATGAGCTTACTCCACTACCAGTCAGGCGTCTATAGCCTCGATGAAGATTCACTCCATAGTCCAATGGGATTTGATCTTTTAGGCCTTGGGGATGACTACCCATCCTTGTCATGGGCGTGTAGTATGAATCCTTACGACTTTAGGGATCAAGGGTATTTGGGAGTTTTATTTGTTAATTTTGTATAGAGCTTTGGGGAATCAGATTCTCAACCGAAGTGTGATGAGAATTGTGACCCTATCCTTACTACTCTATGTTTTTATGCTTATATTTGAAGAGTAATTGAGGTAGTGGTGAAAACCACTATTTTTGCTTTGGACTATGTTGCATGATGGGACAAGCGAGGATTATCCCTTTTCACTTCAAGGTACTACCCAAGTATGGCACTAACCCTCCTTGACTCATAATGTTTTTAAGATGTGATGGAATGTGATTGGTTCAAGATTGCATTTGGAATCAATTGACATCGCTCAAGACTTTCTTAGTGTGTAAATTGTGCTTTTGGTCCTAAAGAAAATTGGACATCCACTTGGAGGTTGCTTTCGACACTAGTAATGGCTGAGTGACTAAAAATTTTAGGCTTTTGTGATTTTGACATGTGATGTTGTTGGCTTATGAAAGTTGCATGATTGTTTCAAACTAGGTACCCCCAATTTCTATAACTTTGACTTTTTGTTTGTGGCCATATCATCATTACTATGCCAGATCATTGAGCATGGGATGGGATGAATGCAAATGTGTATGCCTAGTGTAATGATTGTTAATATGCAAATGGAAATTGTACAATGTAATGGAATATGTATGATTGAATGTAAATGCCTAAATGCAAATGAAATGTATGCAATGTGGAAATGCCTATGTAAGAGCATGCAATTTGTTTTTTTTTTTTTTTTTTAGCCATGTATATATACATATAGTGTGTCACGTTTAACAATGGAATGCTTTTAAATGAAGAACATTAAGTGGTTCAGGATCCTCTTTACCCTCTAAATCGGCAAGCCTATAAGTACCATTACCCACTTTTTGAGTGATCACATATGGACCTAACCAATTTACCATGAATTTGTCATGAAGATGTGGCAACGCATTGGTGTTTTGTTGGTTCTCTTTGAGGACGAGATCCCCTACTTGAAATTCTTGAAGATGGACTTTAGCATTGTAAGCACGCTTGAGGCGGTCTTGATAAACTCGTAAATGTTCTAATGCATTGACACACCTTTCATCTAAGAGTGTGAGTTGGTCAAGTCGTGCTTGTCTAGCTGTATCATCATCTATGAATTCTTGCAAGGAAATTCGTAAGGAAGGAATCTCGAGCTCAAGAGGCATAATAGCTTCCGCTCCATAGACCAGAGAAAATGGTGTTGCTCCCATCGACGTTCGGATGCTTGTTCGATAAGCCCAAAGTGCCAAAGGGATTTGTGTATGCCAATATTTATGATTTTCTTTGACAAGTTTCTTAAGAATGGCAATTAAGGTCTTGTTGGTAGCTTCAACTTGTCCATTTGCTTGTGGGTAATAAGGAGTTGAGAAACTATGTTGGATATTATATTTCTCGCAAAGTGTTCTAACATCCTTGTTCTTAAAAGACTTACCATTATCCAAAATGATTTTAGAGGGGATACCAAAATGACAAATGATGTGATGGAGTATGAAATCCACAATTCTAGGTCCTGTCATACTGGTTAGAGGGATTGCCTCAACCCACTTTGTGAAGTATTCTGTGGCAGTTATGATGAAAGTATGTTGTCCTGAAGAGGAGGGAAATTTTTTTCCGATTAGATCGAGGCCCCATTGTGAAAAGGGCCGAGAGACTCTATATAGGTCTGTAAAGCTTGTGATGGTACATGTGTTAAATTGGCATGTGATTGACATTGTTTGCAATTTTTGACATATGTGCAACAATCACGTTCCATGGTGGGCCAATAATAACCCATGCATAAAAGATGCTTTGCAATGGCCATTCCACTAAAATGACCACCACAAGTACCATCATGGGCTTCCTCTATAGCCCTTTGGGCCTCTTCTGGTTCGAGGCATCGAAGCAAGATTCCATCATAACCCCGTTTATACAACACGTCACCCAAGAGAATGAAATGGGCTACCCTTTTCTTGAAGGCACGTTTGGTAGACCGAGACATGTCATATGGGAGTGTTCCAAATTTTAAAAAGGCAATTATGGGGTTTGACCAAGGCTCACATGATTCTGCATGGATAAAGCAAACATCTTTTCCATCCTGTGGGTTAGCACGCTTCACGGCTGCTTTAGAGATTGTTGAGATTATTAGGGGTTGTACCTCTCCTAAGTCATTCTTTGGAATCAAGGATCCAAGAGAGGCCATTGCATCTACAAATATGTTAGTCGAACGAGGCAAGTTATTGATTTCATACCATTCGAATGTTGATAGCAATTTCATTGCTATTTCATGATAAAGCTTAATGGTAGGTTCTTTGCATTGGTATTCTCCTGTTACTTGTTTTACAACAAGTTGAGAATCTCCAAATATTTGGATACGCTTAATACCCATAGCTATAGCTGATTGAAGACCTAAGATTAAGGCTTCGTACTCTATTGTGTTGTTTGTGCATGAGAAGTCTAACTTGAATGATAAAGGGATGGGAATCCCCTGTGGTGTGTGAAAGACAACTCCTGCACCTTGACCTTTTTTGCACTTAGATCCATCAAAGAATAATGTGATGTCGACATCCTCCTCGGGAATGATATATTTTCCTTCTTCAGTGACTAAAAATACCGAATCATCTGGGAGCTCAATAATCAAAGGATGATCACTAGGTAGTGGAGCTTCTGCAAGGTGATCGACAATGACCTGACCTTTAATGGATTTTTGGCTAATGAATTCGAGATCAAATTCTGTAAGCAACATTATCCATTTAGTGGTATAGGTATTGTTATAAGTGTGAGACATCATGTAATGTAGAGGATTTTCTCTAGCTATGACATAGGTTGTTTGGCTTAGCATATAATGTCAAAGTTTCTTAGTGGCTAAAACCATCGCTAAGCATAAATTTTCTACATAAGTGTATCTTGTTTCATAACTTACCAACGT
Organism: Wollemia nobilis; assembly: GCA_028583015.1. Lineage (NCBI taxonomy): Eukaryota > Viridiplantae > Streptophyta > Pinopsida > Araucariales > Araucariaceae > Wollemia > Wollemia nobilis. Next base: position 8,341,847 of record JAQPPZ010016995.1, on the reverse strand, counting down.
TCGACTCATGTAATAGATTGCTTGCTCTCGATTTTGTTCATTTTTCTGTGCAAGCATCATCCCTAAAGCAGCCTCTATGGCTGAGACATATAGATGGAAAGGGACCCCCGACTTAGGAGGAGTTAAAACTGGTGGTGAAGTTAGATAACGCTTGACATCATCAAATGCTTTTTGACATTCATCTGTCCATATGAATGCTACCCCCTTTTGTAGTAGGTGGTTAAATGGCCTACATTTATCAGAAAGTTGTGCAATGAAGCGTTTGATCGATTGAATTTTACCTTGCAAGCTATGCAATTCCTTGATGTTAGTTGGGGGTGGCATTTCCATGATGGCCTTAACCTTATTTGGGTCCACTTCAATGCCTCACCTGGAGACAATGAATCCTAAAAGTTTACTAGAGGTAACACCAAAGACACACTTTTTGGGATTTAACCTCACCTTGAATTCTAACAGCCGATCAAAAATCTTGTCCAAAACATCAATATGTTCTTGTCGGGTTTTAGATTTAGCCAAGAGATCATCTACATAGTCTTCAATGATTTTATGCATGTAATCATGAAATATGTAAGTCATGGCTCTTTGATAAGTAGCTCCTACATTTTTGAGGCCAAAGGGCATAACCCTAAAACAAAATGTTCCCCATGGTGTTGTAAATGTTGTTTTATGTTGATCATCAAGATTTATTCGAATTTGGTTGTATCCTAAGAAACCGTCCATGAAGGAAAGCATTTCGTGGCCTATGCAGGTGTCGACAAGAGTATCAATGTTTGGTAGAGGGAAATCATCCTTAGGACATGCTTTATTTAGGTCTTGAATGTCATTGCAAATGTGTATCCCCCCATTGGGCTTGCGAATGGGTACCATATTTGAAAGCCACTCAGGATAGTCAATAGGGATGATAAAGTGAACATCTAGCAATTTTTGTATTTCCTCTTTGACTATGAGTGCTATGGTAGGATGCATTCTTCTAAGCTTTTGTTTGACCGGCTTGGCGTCAGGTCACAAGGTGAGATTATGGACAACAAGGTCAGGATCAAGGCCAGGCATATCCTTGTAGGACCATGCAAACACCTCTTTCTTCTTCTTGAGGAGAGCAATGAATTGCTCTTGTTCATTGGGTGTTAAAATTTTTCCAAGCTTGACAATTTGGGGATTGTCAGGATCTGAACTAAGGTTCACGTCAATGGTTTCTTCAATGGACATATGTGAACCTTCCTCAAGTTGATGTGGTGTTGGAATCAGATTGAAGTCATCTAAGATGTCATCTAGCCTCTCTTGCTTATCGTTGTCTAACTCTTCTTGGAAAACCTTGGGACTGCTAGTTGAATATGGTGAGGGTGAAGGTGGGGGTGAAGGAGGAATGTAATAGGTTGAAGCCCTTAACAATTCCTCGGATAGGATGAACTTTGAGAGGGAGGGTGGGGAGGAAATCTGGTCCAAGTCAATGAGGCTACTGTCAATTGGAATTGGCTTAGCCAAATCGTATGGATTGCGGAGCGGGGTGAATAAGTCAATAGGATTCATATTGACTTAGGGGAATGGAAGGTGGTTGGGATGGATGCATGGATGGAACAATTGAATCAAAATCGATGTCGAGGTATGGTATCCCTGTAATAGTGAACGTGAAACATCAGAGCAACATTTTTCTCTTTTTTTTTTGTATGTTTTTGTTTTGTTGTTTTTTTGTATGTACATATGTTACAATTCTTGGCTTATGTGGGGCTCAAGGTGGATTTCTAGGTGGATCATCTTGCTCTTGTGGAAGAAGCAAGCAGAAAATGGGATGTTGGATGGGAAACATTCGGAGGTAAAACTCTTCCTGTTGGGTGATGGGGACAATGGGGAGTGATTCCTCTTCAGAATCGTCAGAAGCATTTGACATGACTTCAAATTCTTCATAACTTTCATCATCGAAATCAAAGACTGGATAGGAGAAATTGATGGGATCATCCTCGTCTACTTCATCAATGCGAAGTTCTTGAAGGGCCTGTTCAAGAGAGGATGTTGATGGCAATGGATGCATGGAGGGCTCTTCATCATTGAGGCTAAGATTTTTGAAGGCTTGCTCAAGAGAAGCGGTGGAGGACAATGGGGTATAACCTAATCCAGAATGATCATGAGCACCTCTATATGGGACATCTAGGATATCATGCATTCCTTGTTCATGGGAACCTAAACCTTGACCTTGCCAATGGAACATGTTGAAGTATCTGGTTGGAAACTCTTCCACGTGGGGTATATTGGTGTGCCTAGGCTCTTTTAGTTCTTCGGGTGGGTTTGCCCTAGTTGAGCAATCCAACCCTCCATAAACAAATTTAATGCTATTTGGAGTGGTACTCATGTCGTAGACAGAACCTATGGATAGAGAACGGTCTTTGGGACGTCCAAAATCCTTGGTTGTTGGAATGGCTAAGGGGGTGATGGTGACGTCTTGGACCACATACTCACCTATACCAGGATTGGTGATGTGGACTTCGACTTGGGTTGATGAGGTGGATGGTGAAGGCTCGGATGGCTCTGGATTGGTTGTGGATGGCAGGGAATTAAATATGTCACAATCAAAAAGTTTGACTTGTGACACATCGGCTGATGGAGTTGGATTGGATGGTGGCGGGGCATGATGAGATGGTGGTGTGGAATGATGAGATGGCCTAGAAGAAGTGGTTGTAGTGGAAGAAGTTTTTGCGATGTACGATGTGCTAATGGAAGCTTGTCCGCAATTACATGTACAAGAAGAAATGGATGATTGAGAAGATGATGTGATGGGTAGCTCCTCTATGATGGGAGCCTTAGAAGAAGATGAAGGTGGATTAGAGGAAGAAGATAGATTGGAAGATGACGTTGATGGATCTGATGATGGCGCCAAGAACAAATGTGTGGAAGGTAACATGGATTCATAGGGATTTGAAATGAAGTTACAATACTTAAAGGGTTCAACATCCGTGGGGATGCAATGGACTTGTCCATCATGAACATATTTTAAGCATTGATGAAGAATTGATGGGACACATTTCATTTCCCTCATCCAAGGTCTACCAAGGAGTATATTATACGCCATGGCACCTTCCAAGATGTGAAACATGGTGTGCAACATTTTGGCCCCTACTTCTATAGGTAAAATGATAGTGCCAACTGTGGTACACAAAGCATCGTTAAATGCTTTGAGGGTGAGTGATGACTTGGTAATGTGGGATGGCGGTAAGTTGAGATGGATAAGGGCAGTGGTAGTAATGATGTTGATTGATGAGCTGGTATCGATTAACACTCTTTTGAAGGGCTTTCTGTCTATTAAGGCCATTATATGCAATGGAGGGTCCACCGATTCTGAACTCATTGGTTTTATCTCAAAGTCATAAAAGGTGATTGATGGGTCCATGCATGTTCTAACACTCCCTACAAAATTGTTGAAGGCATTGGAGTCTTGGGATTCTAACTCAATTGACTTGAGTATTTCCATAAAAGCTTCTCTATGCCTAGGGGATTGTTGAATGAGCTCATAGATAGAAAGTTTGGTCGATGCCATCTTCAAACTAGTGGTTAACCGACTGGTTAAGGTTACCGCTGGCCTAATCGGATGAAGGATAGGTGGATGGGATGGGTTGGATAGATTGATGGGAGGAGATGGATTTGGTGATGTTTGGATGGGTGGTCTATTTGAAGGTTGTTGATCATGTTGTTGATTTTGCCTTTGCCCTCTAGTGACCACATTGACTGCTCCGACAAAGTTTTGATATTGTTGGACATGATTTACTTGATTAGGAGGTTGTTGTTGATTGTTACCTCCTTCATTGTGTTGAACCTCCCCATGGTTAGGTAGAGGTGTCTGATATATGCCCAAATTTTGATTTTGTGGAGCTAAGGGGTTATCCACGTTGATGGCCCCTAAGTCTATGAGGTCTTGCACTACATTTTTGAACACATTACATGAATTGATATCATGCCCATTTTGTCGATGGTATGGACAAAACAAGTGCTCTCTATAAGTCCTAGGCCTTTTGGTGGGATCAAGGGGCCTAATGTCTGGCAAGGCTAATTTGTTGGTTTCATACAACCTTCTAAATAGGGATGAATATGACTCGTTTAATGGAGTGTATTGTCTTTGGGGGTGATTGAATTGGCGGTGGATAGGTTGTTCCATAGTTGGCATTGTGTTTTGAACCATTGGTGCTTGGGTAACTGATGGGACCGCATGATATGAAATTTGTTGTTGCACCAATTTTTGAGCCACTACGGGTTGGCTCATCACCACTTGATTAACTTGGTTTGTTGTGTTAGCCGTTGAGGCTTGTGTGGATTTGTTTTGGCCAGATTGGTTATTTTGGTATTGGCCCTTATTTTGCCATTCTTTCCTTTTAGGCTTAATGACACCCTCTTGGATTTTGATCTCCTCAATGACACTAGCCTGTGCTAAAGCTTCTTCAAATGTTCTATAAGTGTTTAGTTGTAGCATCCAAGAGATGGGTTTTAAGCAACTCTTGGTAAAAAGCTTTATAATCTCTTCCATTGGTAGGGAGAATGGCAATTTAGTTATGACTGCCCTCCAATGGTTTCCAAAGTCATAGATAGGTTCCTCATCCCATTGTTTCAAATAATAAATATCTGATAAGGATACCTTCTTTTTAATATTTAGGGTGAAGCGCTCTAAGAATAGATCTATCAATTGATCAAAAGTGTATATACTATGTGTGGTCAATTGATTGTACCATTCTATGGCATCCCCCCTAGCATTTGAGGAAATGTTCGAAGCATGAGAGCATTATCATCGCTAATCCAAAAACATACATGGACAAATGAGCTCACATGCTCTTTGGGATCCTCAGTTCCCCTGAACTTGTCAAATTTTGGTATCATAAAATCTATCGGATATGGCGGTGATGGTACCGATGGATGAATTGGTTGATGGATCAGTTGGCTTAATGTGAGCTTTTGGCTCGTTGTTCTTGATGAATTTTGCATCAACTGATCGATTTGCTTTTGCATTGCTTGAAGTCTAAGGTCTTCTACTGGAATGTGAGGACCCTGGATTAGGTGGTGGTTGGTTGATGGGCTTGATGATGGATGTTGGGGTGTGACCAACATGGTGTTGTGGAATGGATTGGGTTGGGTGTGTGGAGAAGATGGATGATTGAAGGATGGGGATGATTGATGAGGATGATGGAGGAAAGGATTGGATTGTTGATTGGTGGCAATGTTGATTGGTATGGTGGATGTGTGGAGTGGTGGTGGGTTAGGGATGGTCACTATGGAGGATTGAGGGACCCATGAGGAATTTTGATTGATGAGTGGAGGTTGAGTTGGAACTCCTTGAGTCATAGGGTTTGTGTTAACCGGTTGCTTTCCTTTTGTTCATTGTGAAAGCAATCTATTGATGAGCCCTAATGTATTCATGAGTTCTTGATTTGACCATGTGTCGAATGATGGGGTTGAGGTTGGATGAGATGATGGTTGGGCTGATGATGATGGAAGATTAGGCATGGTCATGTTGGCTAAGTGAGATGATGGAGGGATGGATGACATGGTCATGTTGGCTAAATGAGATGATGGAGGTGTGGATGACATGGTCATGTTGGCTAAATGTGATGATGGAGGTGTGGATGACATGGTCATGTTGGCTAAATGTGATGATGGAGGTGTGGATGATAGATGAGAGGTCATGGGTATGGTGCAAGTTGCATTTGATGTTACAACTTGAAGGTTGGGGACTTGCGAGGTGGCATTGACATGCTCCTCATACAAGGGGTTGGTGTAGGTGGATGTGAAGTAAGTGTTTTGAACACTTGGGCTTTGTGGTGGTTGGCTTGCGGTGGAAGGCATACCATATTCATATCTTGAATTAGGATATCCTTGGGTAAGGTAGGTGGTAGCCAATTCAGGTTCTTCAAAATCATCTTGGCTAAGGGGCTCCATGACATAGTTAGAGGCCTTGTAGATGGCCTGCACTCTATCCATGTCTATGTAGGTGGTGGCGGCTTCCACATTAAGTGGATGGGACTCCTCTTGAGAGCGGGATGGATGGGCTGATCCAAACAAAGTAGTCTGAATCATAGTGGATGGGGCTACCGAAGTAGCAGGCTCATGGGAATTATTTTCCATTAAATTATTTTGGTTCATTACCTTCTTTTGTTGACGTGTTAACACCATAAAGCAATTAAACCAAAAATTCAAGATTAATCTAGATCACACAAATTAACAATTTCCTTTCTAAAGAAATAAAGCAAAGAAAACAACCAATCCTAGGTTTCACCTTGTGTGGCTTACCTCAGGTTCATTAATTATTTTCTTCCTTTAATGTGAAGTTCCTTTTAAAATTGTTGGGTTTGTGTGTTTCGGTGTAGCCTAATCTTGTTTAATGAAAAACAAAGGTAAAAACTATGGTTGGCCAAGGCAATGAGATTCTTGTTGGTAATGACCTCCAACAAGTTTGCTCGGGGGTATTCCTATGGTGTCTAGGGGCAGATATTTGATGGATGGAGATGAAAGCCACCATCACCAAACCTCAAGCAATAGTTGGTGATGAAATCCAACTATTACTGTTAAAAAGTGCAGCGTGCAAGTGTGTGATTGATTAATTTTATGTTCCTTGTTCTTTATAGTGTGCAAACAATATTAAAAATTACCAACCTCACTAATATAAATTAGAATCCAACATAAAGATGCAAATTTCATCGATAGAGCGTAGAGTACACCCTTAAAACCCTTGCCTACAAGTGATAAAAATCACAAGAGCACCAGAGGGTTCGTCCACCTCTCTACCAAAGGGGCCAACCTAGGGCAGGATTACTTTATGCTTCTAAATGTTGTTCCTATTTAGATATGCAAGTTTGAAATAATTTTTAACCCTAAAATGCAACTCTAAGATGCTTTTGCATTTTATATGCACTCAAAAATGTAGACAAATCACCTAGACTTGCAATTTCAGAACAAGAAGTATATTTTATATCCTAAATCACACAAAAACCCTAGATGTAACTTACTACTGATTCTTTCCCTGATTTCTTAATGTGAACATAGAAATAGTGAAAAAATAGCAACAAGAAACAAAATACGTAAATTGTTGAATGGCAAACTAGGGTTACGTAACTCACTTGGAAGCCTCAGCTCTACTTCAAATTAATGCCATACGTAGTTGTGCACCTGCTCAGGCGTAGGAGAGCACCTACGAAGCATGGAAGGGCACCTACGTGATCCCTGGAACTGTTACAGAATGCTTCAGAAACCCTAGCAATGAATGCGATAGTTTTTACGCTTTCTGAAAAACCTGCAACAATAACAACAACAAAAAATTAGCAAGGTAGATCTATCAAATTATGAAACCCTTGTGGGGTCCCACCGTGATCACCATTTGTGGATGCAAAGACACGACACTTGAAAATAAAATGGTAGAATCAAATAAATCAATGAGACAAAATAGATTGCACAAAAGAAATATGTATTCAATGGGGGGGCCAATAGACTCCTTTGTTACAATCAGTATCCAATGCGGATATTTGATACAATAATTTACAGTGGAACTAGGGTTCTCCGAAACCCTAGTTAGATATAATATAAGTGTCTTCAGATCTGAGTGTGTCCTTGATCCCAACAAGGTTGAGTGGGCTTTGAATATCCAATGTGGGGCCACTCCAGCTTCAACAACCATCAAAGAATATGTTGAATTCATAGATCTGCATGCAAAACAAAACACAAGAGCATCAGTAATACCTGTGAGGGCTCCACAATGTGAGACCCTCAGACATTAACAAAACCCTAGCTTAAGAATCAATTTAAAATGCATGCCAAACCAATGAATAAATGAAATAAAACAATACTAAATATACCTTGCTTCGTTGTTGCAGATTTCATGGTGTAGCAGATTCAGATCTTCATTTTAGTGTCACAGCAAGCTCTGACGTGAGCTTCACAAGCTCTGGTTCACACCTGGGACTATCGTAGGCTCTGGAAGGTGCTAGGCAGGCTCTACAATGAGCTTGGCAAGCTCTAGTGTGCACTTGCAGATAGGGCAAGCTCTGGTGGGCGCTTGGCAAGCTCTGTAGTGAGCTTCACAAGCTCGACACAATGCTCACAAGGTAGGGCAGATCTATAAAAATAGATCAGGAAGGATGGCGATGGAGGTGACGGATGGAATATGGCTATGGTGGTGAGCGAGGATGGATGGACGATGGCTGGAATGGTAGAAGTATTGTTGGCTTAGCTAGGGCATCAGATCTTCAATTCTCTCTATCTCCGCTTCACTAGGGCATCAACAAATGCTTCTCCAAGTATATCTCTTAATCTCCAGGTTCTAGGGTTTGGGCATTTGCAAAATACCCTATTTATAATCCAACCTAGGGTTTTCTTAGGGTTTTAGCCTTGCACTTTTGATCGTGTGGCTAAGATTAAGTCATATCCTAGGGTTGAGATTACTTTTTGAATGTGACATGGATTAATGAAAATGGATGGTGGAGATTAAATGAAATCGGACGACTAAGGTTAATTGAGTTTATTTATATATATTTTATAATAAATATATTAAAATATAATAAAATATTATATAAAATATAAAATATTATAAAATAATATTAAAATAACCCCAATTAGGCTAGGAAATGATGGGAAGGTGGAATGGAAGACAAGTGGGTGGTGGGATGGTTAGGATGGAGGTTTAGTGGCTATGATTTGGTGTCTACAGTTTCTACAACATTACAATTCAAAAGCAATGTATGCAATTTTGAGAGGTTTGCATAGAACAAAATCAATAAAAGTTATGCATTTTAAAGATGTAAAAGGAATTTGGGATAAGTTGCAAAGCATATATGAAGGAGATAAATGTGTCAAAAAGGCAAAAATACAAAATCTCAAAGGACAATTTGAAGAATTAAGAATGAAGGATGAATAAAACATTAGTATTTATCTACTTCGAGTAGATGAGGTTGTTAATGCCATGCAAGGACTTGGACTTAGTGTTGAAGAAGCTGATGTTTGTGATAAGATATTAAGATCTCTCCCAATAAGGTTTAGTGAAAATATTTTATCTATAGAAGAATCAAAGGATGGTGATTCTTTTATAAGAGATATGTTACTTGGTATTCTTACAGATTTTTAGTTAAGAACAAAAGAGGAACCTAATATTCGGAAGGAAGCAGCATTCAAAACTATCAAGAAGATAAAGGGCAATAAGTTAGATTCAATAAATGAATCATACAGTGATGAAGAAGCAAATTATGGTAAAAGGAATAAGGATTCAAGAAGATTTAAATATGCAAAATCAGTTAGATGTTTCAATTATGGATAGTATGGTCACTATGCAACTGATTTTCAAGAAGATAGAAATAACAATAATGAAGAAAAATAGGATCATAAGAACAACGAATTATAAAAATACATGTACCAAAAGAAATGTAAGGATGGACAAAGCAGACAAGGGAAGTTCTTTCAAAGACAAAAGAGGAGCTGCTATGCAGAATAGACAAGTACTCAAGTGATAGTGATGCTAGTTCTTCAAGTAATGATAAAGATGAAGTCCTATTTTTGATTGAAGAAAAAGAAGTTAAGAAAAGTTCACCAATAATTCTCAAGTGTTTTAGATGTGGTAATTTTGAACATCTTGAAGATAGTTGTACAAGGAATGGTTTTAGTTTCAATGATGATGAATATGAGGATGCACTTGAAGTACCAGAAGAGAATATTCTAATGGCACTAGAAGAAGAAGAAGGTAATCCTATAGAAGACAAGTTAAAAGAAAATGAAGATGTTGAAAAATGTAAAAAAATAGAGTAAGAATCAAACAAAGGAGTATTTTATCTTGAGGGAGAGCTTATTTATGCTCTTAAAACTTTAAAGAAGGTAAGAAAGTAAAACTCCCAACTTGAGATCCAGTTTCAAGAATGTGATGAAGAAAGAGGAAAGCTTATAGAGGATCTAAACAAGTCAATGGCTAAAAAAAGAAGTTAAAGGATAAGCTAGAAGCAAAGGTCTTAGAATGTGAAAGGTTAGAACAAGAAGTAGCTCTACTAAGGGAATAATAAGAAAATTCCAAGGACAAGTTACACAAGTTTGGAAAAAATTCAAAGATTGTAGATAAGATGATAAAGGTACAAAGAAGGCCAACAAACAAAACAAGTCTTGGTTTTGAACAGGTTTAAAACAAACAAGAAGAAGAGTCAACCTCAAGTTCTGAAGAAGAAGAATATTTAGAAGAAGATAGTGTAAGAGAAAGTGATACTTCTGAGGATGATTTAGACAACAAAAAGTTCAACAAGGAAAGGAACAATGCACAAAGAAGAAACAAATGGAACAAGAACCAACATAGAGAAAAAGAGACTAAGAGACCTATGAAGTCAAGGGAAGGAAATTTCAATGGATGATGTTTCTCATGTCACAAATTTAGGCACATGTCTTCACAGTGTAGGACACATGAAATACAAGAGTATGGTAATTTCAAAAATAGGCATCTTCTCCATGGGTATTGCTACATATATAATCAGTTTGGTCACAAGGTAATGAACTGCAAGGTACATGATAGGAACAGATATGGCTTCACCAGGAGAAATCCCAAGACATTTGCACCTCCAAGGATTAATAACATTAAGTGTTATAAGTGCAATAATGATGAACATACAACAAAGTGGTGTAGAGAAGACATTCCAAAATAAAGCACGAACAAGAACAAGAATAGGAACAGGAATAGGAATATGGACATAGACATGAACATAAATAGGAATATGGATAGGAACAGGAACAAAAATAGGAATATAAACATGAAAAAGAACATGGACATAAACATGAACAGTCAAAGAAATCAAAAGGATCAGATAATAAAGAAAGAGGACAAAGGTAAAGAATAGTTCTTGCTAGGACTAGAAATACTTCCACCCCAAAATTAACCACCTCAAGAGGAGGTGGGGGAGAGGCTAAGCTAAGAGACTCATTCTTAGCCTCGAGCCCCAAAGGTGACTCTTTGCCATTTATTTCAAAGGGGGAGATATTTGAGTAAGGGGGAGATAGTTTTTTTAAGGAGAGAGCATTGAGTTAGGGGGAGCAATTTCCCAGGGGGAGCAGAACAAGAAAAAGGTTAAGTTTTTGGTAAAAAGAATTTGGGTTGCCATCAATGACAAAGGAGGAGATTTTTGGACATTTTGAGTAGATAATTTTTCGTTGATGTCAAGAGTGAGTGGTCATTGATGTCATGCTTTCAGCACCAATCAGTGGTAGTTTCAGTGGGCAACATCAGTTTCAGGTTCTCCAGTTTCAGTTGATCAAGACCCAATTTCAAGAAGTCAGATGTGGTCCAAAGTGCAAAAGAAGAAGCCAAAGTGAATAATATTATAATATTTTTTTATAATATTATAAAAGGAAAGTTTTAAATTAATTATAAATTAATTAATATAATTTTTATTATAAATTAATTTATAATTTAATTTAATTAAGTTATTTAAATTAATTATTAACTAATTTTAATATTCTATTCATTTTTAACTAACCCTAAGGTGGGTTATTAAATTTAATTTAAATTTTGAATTTTAATTTCTAGCGTCGACATGGGAAGAAAATTTACCATGTGTGTATAAAAGCGGGATTACCCACCTTACCAAAATCCCCAATGCTTTCGAAATAAAAAATCCTATGCCATGCAAGTTCATGTGAAACGTGGTATGCAACGAAGAGTTGTTAAATTTTCAAAAGGTGCTTAGAGGATGCAAGATTATTTTACCCACCAAGGAGGGAGCCTTGGTCACCAACCGTTGGTAGCGCAGTTGGCAACTGCGACGGTAGCAAGACATGAGGGCAGTGATAGGTGCAGGTTCGAATCCCCGTGGAGGATTGATTTGTTTTGTATTGAAAAACATGGTAGAGTAATTGTAGACACCAAAATCCAGCCACTTGCAAGTCATCTATACCTTCCTGTCAGCCACATGTCAATCATCCATCTTTCCCGCCATTATTTGGCCCAAATCCACACTTTCCCGCCATTATTTGGCCCAATTTCACCTTTCCCACCATTTTTCATCCCCAAATTTATTTAAATTAATATATATATATATATATATATATATATATATATATATATTTTAATATTTTAATATATATATTTAAATAATAGTTTAAGTGATTTAATCTGAGCCGTCCATCCTTCATTTAATCTCATCCGTCCATCCATCTTAATCTGTTTCACAACCAAGATTTATTCTCTACCCTTGGATCCACTTTAATCTTAGCCACACGTTCAAAGTGTCGTTAAAACCCTAAAGTGTGCCCTAAGAGTAGATTATAAATTGAGTCACTTTGATGGCTCAAACCCTATGTGTTTTGCTACTTCTATCCTAGATCTTTTCTATCTTCTTAACTTCTTCTATCTCCTTTTCTGATCCCCTCTATCTCTCTTCTTCTACCTTTTCGTCGCATCCATCGTTGCATCCATCGTCGCTGCTTTCGCCGCCATCTCTTCTGTAGCATTCTACAGAATCACCCATTCTTGTCGCAAGTGCCCGCGGGCGTTTACCCCTTTACCAAGTGCCCATGGGCGTTTACCAAGTGCCCACGGGCATTTACCAAGTGCCCGCGGGCGTTTACCCACAGCCACAGACTCAGACCGGCGTCTGAAACCTTAATCCAGAAGCACGCGGGCGTTCAGCGAGTGCACCAGGGCACCTTCCGCAGCCAATTTGACAGCCACATTACTTCCAGGTGTTGCCTGGTCTAGCTGCGTTAACAGAGAACATGTATAAATTAGTTTAAAGCAAGTAACTTCTTTTCTTTTATTGATCTATTGTTGAATTCCTGAATTCTATTTTTCTAGGGTTTTAGATTGTTTCTGAGGGCTCACACAGTGGAGCCCTCTTATTAATTTCTAACTCCTTGATAGTGTTAATGTGTACAGGTTTTTGACAGCAGATCCGGTTTATTGATGGCAACCGATTAAGCTGGAGTGGTCCAAGCAAGGGATACAACAAAGCCCACTCACTCTGTTGGGATTGAAGATACATTCTTCGGAAGTGCCACCATTTGTGCCAGCTAGGGTTTCGGAGAACCCTAGCATAACTTGTAACTATGTATCACAAATAAAGGGTTACAGGCCCAGTTGTATTCAAAAGGAGTTTTTAAACTCCATCGATTAATAGAAATCGTTTGTTTTGTGCAACTATTCTGTACTTTGTCATTGTGATTTTATTTATTTTTGTTTAGCGTGTATTTTTAATCTACAAATGGCGATCATGGTGGGACCCCCTAGGGTTTCATATTTTTAATACTTGCTTTACTAATCTGTTCTTGTTTTCTGTTTTATTTTGCAGGTTCTAGAAATCGCGAAATTCGCTGTTCTAGAAAACTAGGGTTTCTGAGTTTGCAAAAAACGTAGCAGACGCAGAGGGGCGTCTGGAAGTCCAATACGAAACGCAGAGGTGCGTTTTAGCCTGTGCAGACTCCCGTGGGCGTTTGAAGTCAATTTTATAGAAAAGCGTAGGCTTCCAAGTAAGTGCTGTACTTTTTACGTTTTTGGTTTTTCTGCCATATTTTGTTTCTTTTTCAGATCATTACTTTAAAATGAACAAAAACTAAGTAATCTGAAAAGAAGCGGTTATTTTTAATTACATTTTTCTTTGCATTGCATTATTGATTGTTGCTTGCATTAAAAAAAAAAAAAAAATTTGCATACCTAGCTGCATATTAGAATAGCTACGAATTATTTGTTTTAATTATCTAAGTAGGACTATTGATTGGATGTCAATAGTACTCCTGCCATTGGGTGATTCCAGGAAGAGAAGTGGACGAACCTTTCGGTTGCTCCTTTGATATCTGATATCATTGGTAGGCAGGGGGTTTTAAATGGTGTACTTCACTTCTTCAGAGGAAATGACATGTTTTCAGTAGCCTCTTGCTTAGATCATTAGAAATTTTGATTTATAGCCTTGTATGTACACATTAGATAACTAAAACATTTAAAAAAAAAAAAAATTCATTGCATTTTCATATTGCATTTAAAACAGTAATATCTGGATTTCATCACTAGGTATTGCTTGAAGTTTAGTGATGGTGGAATTCATCTCCATCCATTAAAATTTTGCCTCAGACACCATAGGTCACCCCCGAGCAAACTTGCTGGATTTCATCACCAGTAAGAATCTCGTTGTCCTTTCCTAGCCATAGTTTTTACCTTTTTTGTGAATAATTCAATATTAGATCACATGCAAAACTCATAAACCGGACACTTAAAATTTACTACAGATTAAGATCAGAAAATAATTAATTAACCGCAGGTAAGACACATTGGTTGAAACCTAGGTTGTGACTGTTTTCTGATAATTTCTTTAGTGTAAATTTATCATTCCAGTTTTGCATTCATCTTTTCTGAATTTGTTTAGATTTATTGCTTCATGGTCTTAACAAGGAATCAATCTAAAATGTTAAATCTAAATAATCAAATGGGAAATTCACAGAATATCCCCATCACCAACATGGCCACTTATCCTAGTGAATTTCAGGCAGGTTCGCCTACAGGACTTTCACGTCCTTCTACCATCTACCACATGGCCATGCCCATGGAGGAAGACAATTCCCGTCATATTACCCACATTGATATGGCCCAAGTGCAAACTCACTTAAGAGATGGCACTGGCTATATCCTTGAGCCAATCCAAGATTCCCCTATGCAAGATTCTATTTTTCAGCAGGATATTACATCAACCATACCCTCTGGTTTCACTCAGGTCTACAGTAACCCTTTTTTTGAGGCTAATGTGGTATCTGTTCAGCCGGCTTCATCTCCAACATCTTCCCAGATGCTCAATTGTTCTCCTTTGGAGACAAATGTAGTGTCTTCCCGACCACCTTCTCCTCCATGTATGCGGGTGTACACCAATTCTCTTTATGAAGTTGGTGGAAACTCTTCTAGCCATAACCAATTTCAACCCTCTTCTTCCCAAACCATTTATGGTTTCACCCTACCTAGGGCACAGTCTACTGTTTCTTCCCAGGTACCGCCTACTTCACCACCTTCATTGCCCCTCGCTATGCGGTCTCCCGTGACTACCATGGCAGCCTGCCCTCCACCTTCATCCAATCATCCCACCTCCCTTGGGTAAGAGATTAATAAGGTTAAGGAGTATCTCGACAAATTGATTTTGCAACAACAACAACAAAATGCTCAACCACCTATCGTAGTAAATCCTACACCCCAACCAATTTCTACCCAGCCATCTTTTATTAGCTCAGGCCCCACATGGGTACCCCAATATTCGGTGGTGTCCATTCCTACCCCACCTTTCTCCCAACCTAGTCCAGTTCATCATCTACCCCAAATCACCTTCTTTTCGGTATCATCCATACCAACAACCTGTCCATTCCACACCGCCTAATTCAGGCAATTTCATCCCATCTCATCATTTTTCCGCTCCTCCATTGCATAATCATAATCATCAAACGAGTCAGAATTTTCATGAAGATTATCGACTCCATGCGATACAACAACAGATTGACAACCTTATGCTCAACATGCCTGGCTCATCTAGTCAAAAACCTACGCTAAGGTCGTTGATCAATCAACCAATTCATCCTTCGGTACCTTCACCGCCATATCCGACTGATTTCACTTTACCGAAGTTTGACAAATTTCGAGGAACTGAGGATCCTCATGAACATGTGAGCTCATTCATGCATGCTTGCTTTAGAATCCAAAATAATGATGCTCTTATGCTTAGAACTTTTCCTCAGACATTAGGAGGAGATGCTGTACAATGGTATAATCATTTAGCTCACCATAGCATTTATGCTTATGAGCAATTGATTAATCTGTTTTTAGAACGATTCTCCCTAAATGTTCAAAAGAGAGTTTCATTTTCCGACTTATACAATCTCAAGCAACATGACGATGAGACTGTTTATGAATTTGGAAACCGTTGGAGGGCTATCATTAATAAACTGCCATTCTCCCTACCAATGGAGGAGTTAACCAAAATGTTCACCCAGAGTTGTTTAAAACCTATCTCTTGGTTACTCCAATTACAACAATACAGGACTTTTGAAGAGGCTTTGGCCCAAGCAAGTATCATAGAAGACATTAAAGTCCAAGAGGGTGTTTTAAAACCCCGTAGAAAAGAATGGCAACAAAAGGGCCAACAACGAAATAATAATTATGGCCAAAACAAACAAGCACGAAGCTAATACGACCTCAAATGTTAACCAAGTTAATCAAGTGGTGGCGAGCCAGCCTGTAATGGCTCAACAACAACAAGTAATGCAAAGTCAACCGCAACCAATTACTTATCATGCGGTACCCGCCCCTACTCAACCAGCTCCCAATACTGGGCCAACCATGGAAACTCGACCTTAGCAAAACAATCGTCCCAAGCGACAATTCACACCTTTAGATGAACCATATGCGGTCATATTCAACAAGTTATATAGCACAAATCAATTAACGTTACCTGAGTTTAAACCTTTAGACCCATCTAGAAGGGGGAAGTATTACAAAGAGTACCTATTTTGTCCTTATCATAGGAAAAATGGGCACGATATCAATAATTGTACGACTTTCAAACATGTGATCCAAGATCTTATTGAGATTGGAGCCATTAAATTGGATAGCCCCTTAGCCCAACAAAATCAAAATCTTGGTATATTTCAAACACCCCTTCCACATCGGGAGGAAGCTCCAACAACTTCAGGGGGAGTAACTCAGGTAACTCCTCCTAATCAAGTCAACCATGTACAACAATACCAAGGTTTTGTGGGTACTATTAACGTAGTAACCTGGGGTCAAAGGGCGAACCAACCAAATCAGGCTGAACCACAACCACCTGTACAAACCCCCAGTCCACCTCAGGTAACAGTGACCCAACGACGTGCTAGTACTTCTCAACAACCGCTAAATCATTCTACTCAACACCAACGACCCATCATGTCATTGAGTAGCCGGTTAACTACCAGTTTAAAAATGGCTTCTGCCAAGTTATCGATCTATGACCTCATTCAACAATCTCCCCTGCATAGAGAGGCATTAATGGAAATATTAAAGTCAATCAAGCTTCAAACTCAAGATACTAATGCCTTCAACAACTTTGTGGGGAGTATTCAAACATGCATGGAGCCCTCCATCACTTTCTATGATTTTGAAATCAAACCTATGTCAATAGAAAGTATAGATCCTCCACTACATATCATGGCCAAGATCGATAACAAGCCATTCAAGAGAGTCTTAATTGACATCGGTTCCTCAATCAATATCATTACAACATCGACATTGAGTCATCTAAAGCTGTCGCCATCCCTTATCACAAAGTTGACTTTTACTCTTAAAGCATTCAATGATGCTTTATCTTCCACGGTTGGCACAGTTATATTGCCCATTGAGGTAGGGGCTCGAACTTTGCATACCTTGTTTCACATCTTGGAAGGGACCATGGCATACAATGTATTGCTTGGACGGCCTTGGCTTAGGGATATGAGATGTGTCCCTTCTATACTACATCAATGTCTAAAGTATGTATATGAGGGACAGGTTCATTGTGTACTTGCTGACACTGAACCCTTCAAACATTGCAACTATGTCTCAAATCCTTATGAGATTGTGTTGCCATCCACTCATCTTTTCTTGACCCCATCTACTTCTTCTATACCATCTTCTTCTAAAGCTCCCATTCCTGAAGAGCTACCCATCATATCGCAACCATCTTCATCTTCCGCTATTCCATCTCATTCACCACTTTCTGCATCTCCTAAACTTCCTTCTTCTTCATCAGTGACCACATGCACATGTGGCCATGACCAATCATCTCTTTTCACGTCATTACCCCCTTCTTCTACACCTTCTTCAACATCACCTATTATTCCTCCATCTTCCCAACCATCAACAGCTGATGTTTCACAAGTTAGTGAAGCATCAACCCAACCAAATCCTTCCAATTCTTCTATCCCACATTCTTCTATTCCATCATCAAGTCCATCTCCCTCCCAAGTCAAGGTCCATCTCATCGATGCGGTATTGGTGAGTATGCCATCCAAAATGTCCACATCACACCGTTCAATGTGCAAAGAGTTAAAGATTTTGGTCGTCCACATGACCAACATTTATCCATTGGATCGGTTTATAACATGGGTTCTATGCCAAATTCCATTAATTTTGTATATGGGGGAATAGAGTCATCTTCTAGTCCTACTACCATACCAGAACCCAAGCATCCAGTCCCTGCCAATATCGAAAGGATGGAGGGTTTTCCCTCTCGCTATTTCCACAGACATAATTGGCAGCAATTTGGCCTAGGTCGATACGAGCAAGGGGTAACTGAACGCATCGATATGCCATATCAGAGACCCACTGAGCGTTTTGGTCTGGGCTACCAACCACTTCCATCCATTTCTTCTTTTGAACGAGCTTTTCAAAGCATTAATCTTAATTCAGAAGAAGAAATCCTCCACCCCGTTGAATCCGAAGATGAAGCCTATGAAGAATTTGATGTCATGTCAAATGGTGATGAATCTAAAGAAGAGTCGGCGCCCATTGTTTCCCTCATTAAACAAGACGAGTTTTATCTCCAATTGTTCCCTCTCCAAGAGGCCATCTTTCGCTTGCTTCTTCCACAAGAACGAGGTGAACCACCCCCTCCGCTACATCCATAAGCCATAATCCAAACTTGTATTATATGTATATACTAAAATAGTGGTTTTCATTAATACCAAAAAAAAAAAAAAATCAGAAAATTCCAAAAAAAAAAAAAAAATCAAAAAATATAAAAATACTTTATTGCTTTATGTATGTGTGTAATAGTGGTTTTCACCACTACAAAAAAAAAAAAAAAAACTCTAAATACAAAAAAAAAAAACTGAAAAACTATGTTGTTTTGCACTTCAGGTCTTTCGAGGTCTTCACCGGTGTTCCTTTCCATTCCGCCCATCCTTTCTTCCATAAGTCGATAATGAATTTTGAAGACTTATTCACCCCACTCCATAATCCATATGATCCGGATAAGTCAATCCCGATCAACCCAAGCCTGATTGACATGGATCGAATTTCATCCCCTCCATCTATTTCAGAGTTCATCCTTTTCGAGGAATTGTTAAGGGCTTCCGCCAACTACATTCCTCCACCTCCACATTCACCTTCATCTTCTAAGCCATAGGTCTTCCAGGCAGACATAGACGAGAGCAAGGCATAGGATCTTGATGACATTTTAGATGACATAAATTTGATCCCTACTCCCCATCAGCTTGAGGAAGGTTCCCACATGTCTATTGAAGAAACTATCGATGTAGACCTTAGTCCAGACCAAGATGGCACCCAAATTGTGAAACTGGCTAAAAGTCTATCATCAGAGGAACAAGAGCAAATGATTGCTCTACTCAAGCGAAAGAAGGAGATATTTGCATGGTCTTACAAAGACATGCCAGGCCTAGACCCTAATTTGGTTGTCCATAACCTCACCTTACAAAAAGATGCTAAACCTGTCAAACCGAAACTTAGGAAAATGCATCCTACTGTGGCCCTCCTAGTTAAATCGAAGATTCAGAAACTTCTGGATGTTAAATTTGTCGTCCCAATTGATTATCCTGAGTGGCTTTCTAACATGGTACCCGTGCGCAAGCCTAACGGGGGGATACGTGTTTGCACCGATTTTCAAGATCTAAATAAAGCGTGTCCTAAGGATGACTTTCCTCTTCCAAACATTGATACTCTTGTCGACACCTGCGCTAGTCATGAAATGCTTTCGTTCATGGATGGATTTTCAGGATACAACCAGATTCGAATAAACCTTGAAGATCAACACAAAACAGACATTTACTACACCTTGGGGAACTTTTTGTTACTGAGGTGATGCCCTTTGGCCTTAAGAACGCAGGTGCAACCTATCAACGAGCCATGACTTATATTTTCCACGATTATATGCATAAGATTATCGAAGATTATGTGGATGATTTATTGGCCAAATCTAAAACTCGACAAGAGCATTTTGATGTATTGGAAAAAGTTTTTGATAGACTTCTAGAGCATAAAGTAAGGTTGAACCCTAAGAAATGTGTCTTTGGTGTTACCTCAGGCAAACTCCTAGGTTTTATTATCTCTAAACAAGGTATTGAGGTGGACCCAAACAAGGTCAAAGCCATTATGGAAATGTGTCCCCCAACTAATTTGAAGGAGTTGCGTAGTTTGCAAGGAAAGATTAATTCAATCCGTCGCTTTATTGCACAACTTTATGATAAATGTAGGCCATTTTGCCACCTACTACAAAAGGGGGTACAATTTTCATGGACAGATGAATGTCAGAAAGCCTTTGATGACATCAAGCAAGATTTAGCATCTCCGCCAGTCTTAGCTCCGCCTCGTCCAGGGGTCCCTTTCAACCTTTATATCTCAGCAACAGACTTTGCCTTAGGGACAATGCTTGCACAAAAGAATGAACAAAATCGTGAGCAAGCTATCTATTATATTAGTCAAACATTGGTAAGCTATGAAACCCGATATGCTTATGTGGAAAAGTTGTGCTTAGCCAGTGGTTTTTGCCACTAAGAAACTTCGTCATTATATGCTTAGCCATACAACATATGTCATAGCTAGAGAAAACCCTCTGCGTTATATGATGTCTCGCACTTATAATAACACTCGTACCGCTAAATGGATAATGTTGCTTACCGAATTTGATCTTGAATTCATTAGCCAAAAATCCATTAAAGGTCAAGTTATAGCCGATCAACTTGTAGAATCTCCGCTACCTAGTGATCATCCTTTGATTATTGAGCTCCTAGATGATTCGGTATTTGCTATCACTGAACAAGAAGAGGACATCATTTCGGAGGAAGATGTTGACATCACATTATTCTTTGATGGCTCTAAGTGCGCGAAAGGTCAGGGTGCTGGAGTTGTATTTCATACACCTCAAGGGATTCCCATCCCTTTATCATTCAAACTAGACTTCCAATGCACAAATAATACAGTAGAGTATGAAGCCTTAATTTTAGGTCTTCAATCAGCCATAGCTATGAGTATTAAGCTTATTCAGATATTTGGGGATTCTCAACTCGTGGTTAAACAAATTACAGGGAGAATACCAAGCCAAAGAACCTACCATTAAGCTTTATCATGATGTAGCAATGAAGTTGCTCTCTAAGTTTGATTGGTATGAGATCACTAGTTTGCCTCGTTCGACTAATAGATTTGCGGATGCCATGGCCTCTCTTGGATCATTGATTCCAAAGGACTGCCTTGGAGAGGCACAGCCCCTAATCATTTCCACAATCTCTAAGTCTGCAATTGTCCGTGCTGAGTCTAAAGATGAAAAAGATGTTTGCTTTATCCATTCGGATCCATATGAGCCTTGGTCTAGTGATATAGTAGCCTTCCTCAAGTTTGGAACACTTCCACCCGATTTGTCTCGAACTGCCTGCCGCTGCTTTAAGCAAAAGGTAGCTCATTTTGTTCTTTTGGGGGATGTGTTGTATAAACGTGGATATGATGGAGTACTCCTCCGCTATCTAGAAGCGAGTGAAACACATAGAGCTATTGTCTGAAGCCCATGATGGTACTTGTGGTGGTCATTTTAGTGGAATGGCCATTGCGAAGCGTATTTTACGTATGGGGTATTATTGGCCCACTATGGAACAAGATTGTTGCAAGTATGTTAAACAATGTAAAAAGTGTCAAGAACACGCTAATTTAATCCATATACCATCACAAGCTTTACAGCCCATCCAAAGCCTTTGGCCCTTCTCACAATGGGGTCTCGATTTAATTGGCAAGATTTCACCTGCCTCTTTAGGACAGCATACTTTCATCATTACAGCCACTGAATACTTCACAAAGTGGGTTGAAGCTATTCCTCTAACCAGTATGACAGGTCCTAGAATTGTGGAGTTTATACTTCACCATATCATTTGTCGTTTTGGTATTCCCTCTAAAATCATTTTTGATAACGACAAGTCTTTTAAGAATAAGGATGTTCGAGCTCTTTGCGAAAAGTATAATATCCAACATAGTTTCTCAACTCCTTACTACCCACAAGCCAATGGACAAGCTGAAGCTTCCAATAAGACCATAATTGCTATTCTTAAGAAACTTGTTAAAGAAAATCATAAATATTGGCATACACAAATCCCCTTGGCATTATGGGCTTACTAGAACAAGCATCAGAACTCCCATTGGGGCAACACCATTTTCTTTGGTCTATGGAGCTAAAGCAATCATGCCTCTTGAGCTCGAGATCCCTTCCTTGCGAATTTCTTTGTAGGAATTTATCGATGATGATACTAAAAATGAATCAATGCTTTAGAGCATTTGTGAGTTTATCAAGACCGATTGAAACGTGCTTACAATGCCAAAGTTCATCTAAGAGAATTTCAAGTAGGGGATCTTGTCCTTAAAGAGAATCAAAAAAACACCAATGCATTGCCGCATCTTCGAGATAAATTCGCGGCTAATTGGTTAGGTCCATATATGGTCACCGAAAGAGTGGGCAATGGAACTTATAGACTTGCCAATTTAGAGGGAGAGGAAGAACCCGAACCACTTAATATTATACACTTGAGGGCATTCTACGCATAGTTTGAATTTTATATGTACAAATATACATGGCTTGTAAAAAAAAAAAAAAACAAATAACTGTTGGGACATAAACAGATGGTTTGTACACCAACCCCTTTTCTATTGGGACATAAAAAGATGGTTTGTAAACAAATCCCTTTTCTGTTGGGACATAAACAGATGGTTTGTACACCAACCCCTTTTCTGTTGGGACATAAACAGATGGTTTGTACACCAACCCCTTTTCTGTTGGGACATAAACAGATGGTTCATACACCAACCCCTTTTCTGTTGGGACATAAACAGATGGTTTGTAAATAAATCCCTTTTCTATTGGGACATAAACAGATGGTTTGTACACCAACCCCTTTTCTGTTGGGACATAAATAGATGGTTTGTACACCAACCCCTTTTCTGTTGGGACATAAACAGATGGTTCATACACCAACCCTTTTTCTGTTGGGACATAAACAGATGGTTTGTAAACAAATCCCTTTTCTGTTGGGACATAAACAGATGGTTTGTACACCAATCCCTTTTCTGTTGGGACATAAACAGATGGTTCATACACCAACCCCTTTTTACCGTTGGGGCAAAAAAGGTTCATTTTATTCCAAATTTCTTCCAATTGGCTTGTGAGAACCATTCTCACTCGCCAATTGAGGGGGTAAGCTGATAAATCTTAAATATTCTTTTATTTTTTTTTGGTCTTCAAAGTTGTGCTTTAATCTTGAGAGAGAGTTGCGTCTGATCCAGCTTTTCAGGTGTCTTAAGTTTTTTGTGCTGCATTGTGTCTTCACACAAAGCAACTCAAAAAGGGGCATCTGTAGACACCAAAATCCAGCCACTTGCAAGTCATCTATACCTTCCTGTCAGCCACATGTCAATCATCCATATTTCCCGCCATTATTTGGCCCAAATCCACACTTTCCCGCCATTATTTGGCCCAATTTCACCTTTCCCGCCATTTTTCATCTCCAAATTTATTTAAATTAATATTTATATATATATTTTAATATTTTAATATATATATTTAAATAATAGTTTAAGTGATTTAATCTGAGCCGTCCATCCTTCATTTAATCACATCCGTCCATCCATCTTAATCCGTTTCACAACTAAGATTTATTCTCTACCCTTGGATCCACTTTAATCTTAGCCACACGTTCAAAGTGTCGTTAAAACCCTAAAGTGTGCCCTAAGAGTAGATTATAAATTGAGTCACTTTGATGGCTCAAACCCTATGTCTTTTGCTACTTCTATCTTGGATCTTTTCTATCTTCTTAACTTCTTCTATCTCCTTTTCTGATCCCCTCTATCTCTCTACTTCTACCTTTTCATCGCATCCATCGCCGCATCCATCGCCGCTTCCGTCGCTGCTTTCGCCGCCATCTCTTCTATAGCATTCTACAGAATCACCCATTCTTGTTGCAAGTGCCTGCGGGCGTTTACCCCTTTACCAAGTGCCCACGGGCGTTTACCAAGTGCCCACGGGCATTTACCAAGTGTCTGCGGGCGTTCACCCACAGCCACAGACTCAGACCGGCATCTGAAACCTTAATCCAGAAGCACATGGGCGTTCAGTAAGTGCACCAGGGTGCCTTTTGCAGCCGATTTGACAGCCACATTACTTCCAAGTGTTTCTTGGTCTAGCTACGTTAACAAAGAACAGGTATAAATTAGTTTAAAGCAAGTAACTTCTTTTCTTTTATTGATCTGTTGTTGAATTTATGAATTCTATTTTTCTAGGGTTTTAGATTGTTTCTGAGGGCTCACACAGTGGAGCCCTCTTATTAATTTCTAACTCCTTGATAGTGTTAATGTGTACAGGTTTTTGACAGCAGATCCGGTTTATTGATGGCAGCTGATTAAGCTGGAGTGGTCCAAGCAAGGGATACAACAAAGCCCACTCACTCTGTTGGGATTGAAGATACATTCTTCGAAAGCACCACCATTTGTGCCAGCTAGGGTTTCGGAGAACCCTAGCATAACTTGTAACTGTGTATCACGAATAAAGGGTTACAGGCCCTGTTGTACTCAAAAGGAGTTTTTAAACTCCACTGATTAATAATAATCGTTTGTTTTGTGCAACTTTCCTGTATTCCATTATTGTGGTTTTATCTTTTGTTTGGCGTTGTATTTTTAATCTACAGTAATATTGAAAGGGAAGGAAGTCCACCTTCCTTCATGTGGGTGCTTCTAGCCCACGCGATGGGCACCAAAGTGCTAAGGCACTTGGGGGGACGACGGTTCGAATCACGCCGAAACCCTTTTGGGTGATAACAAAGGTATGCATTAAAGGTTGAGCACCAAAATTTTTGGAGGATCTAGTTGAGGTATTAAAAATTAATTTTTGCATATTTTATTTGGTTCATAAGGTTTTTGGGGAGTTATAAGGTTGATGCAAAATAAATTTTTGATGTTATATGCTTTAGTGGTTGAAAAGGAAATAAAGGTGTTTTAGGAATATTGTTTGAGGTTTTTGTGGTGTTGGATATTATTTTAAGTTGGAGATTATAAGGTGTATCCAAATAATTATTTTCATGTATTTGATTTGATGAATGTTAATTACAAGAAGGAGCAATAAGGTGTATTTGAGCTTTGTTTATTTTTGTGTCTAAGGAATATTTGAGAAAGTGTTAAGAGTGAGATTTTATCATCTAACCATTGAAATTGGAAAGAAGGAAATTATGATTTAGATATGTTTTCCAAGGGCACTTCTACATCAAACAAAAGATATGGGCACATATTCCTAGTGAGTGATTGTTCAATGTTGTGAATGCAAATTTGAAGTGAAAAGGATTGTTTGGTAAGCATTATTGAGTGTGTTTTTGAATTAATGCTTCAAGGTTTTCTGGAATTGAGAGTTGTTGATAAAACCTTGTTTTATAAGCATTGTTTTTGAAGTGATTTATTGAGTGAAGAACTTGAAATAGGGTTTGTAAATATCATGAGTATCATTGTTATGTGAATATTATTTTATAATTATTGTTTTTGAAGTGATTTCTTGAGTGAAGAACTTGAACTAGGATTTGCAAAGAACATGAGTATCATTATTATATGAGATTGATTTATAAGCATTGTTGGAAATAGTTGAGTAAGTGTTAATATGTTTGGACTAGGGTTTGTGAGCAAGGATTATTTTATTGAGTGTTTGGTTGAGTAGAGTTGGTTGAGCCTAGTCAAGTGGATGTGTTGAAGTGATTGTTCAATTTCTATGAAACAAATTGTTCTATATTCTAAATTTAGTTGTAAAAGTGATTAAGAGTTTGTGAGTGTGAAGCATATTGAGTATCTAAAAATTATCTATATATTTCTAAAAGAGTGAGTGAAAGTTATTTATCATTGAGGTGAATATGAAGCATATTGAGTCTCTAACAATTCTCTATATGTTTCTAAAAGAGTGAGTGAAAGTAATTGAGCATTGAGGTGAATATGAAGCATATTGAGTATCTAACAATTCTCTATATGTTTCTAAAAGAGTGATTGAAAGTGATTGAGCATTGTGATGAATGTGAAGCATATTGAATCTCTAACAATTCTCTTTATATTTCTATAATATTGGACAAGTTCTAGTGTGGACTTGTTGAGTAGATTTGAGGTAATTCTTGAGAAGACTTGTGGATATATTTGTGTGAGCTTTTGTGGAAGCTTACAATATAGTTTGAGAACAAATATTGAGAGCAGATTGGATAAGTTCTAGTGAGGATTTATTGAGCATATTGAGACAAGTATTGGTGAAGACTTGTTGAGCAATTTGGACAAGTTCTTGAGAGGACTTGTGGATAGATTAGTGTGAGCTATTGTGGAACCTTACAAGGCATATTTGAGATAATTATTTGAGAAGACTTGTGAGAAGATTTGATTGATTGATTTGTTCAAACCTTGAGTTAAGGTTTGGGGCAGATCTAGAAGATTTGATTTGAGATTAAGTCAAGCTTTGTGTTAAGGCTTGAGGATAGATTTGTGCTAGACCGAAGCATTGTGTTTAGTGCAAATCAGAGGATAGATATTGACGATAGATTTGTGCTAGACCAAAGGACTGTGTTTAGAGTAGATTTGAGGATAGAGTTTGATGCATATTTGAGGACAAGTTTGTGTCAGACCAGAGATAAATATTGAGAAAATTTGTGCTAGACCAAAGGATTGTGTTTAGTACAAATTTGATATAGATATTTGAAGGTGAAAAAGTATAGAGGATGATAGTCTCTAGTGGATAGATATCCATTAGATAGGGTAGTGAGAATAGGTGTCTTCAATGGATAGAGATACATTAGCCAGAGCAGTGGGGATAGTAGTTCTTCTAGAATATCACCAATCAGAGCTAAGGAGAAAGGAGTTCTCTTGTGGATAGAGATCCAAAAACTTGATTAGAGGATTGGTGTCTCCTTTGGAAAAAGGTCCATAAACATTGTAATAGGGAAAGAATTCCCAAGAGATTAATTGAGAAAATTTTAGTGAAATATTTTTTTCATGGAGTAGCCCACATTGGGTGAACCACGTTAAATTGGTGTCTCTATTATGTATCGTGATTTGTGCATTGCTTTTATTACTGTTGTTGATATTGCTATCTATACTTTTCATAATATTGATTGGGAAAGAAAAGTAAAAAGTGGTCTTATACTGTTCACCTCCCTCTTAATATAAGCTTGTGTTCTTCAGCCTGATCTTGACCCTAGTTTGTTTGTCCATAACATCACCTTATAGCTTGATGCTAAGCTGATGAAACAAAAACTTAGGAGAATGCATCCTACCATGGCCCTTTTGGTAAAAATAAAGCTTCAAAAACTCTTATATGTGAAATTCATAATTTCTATCGACTATCCTGAGTGGCTATCAAATATGGTATATGTTCACAAGCCGAACGGGGTGATACGCATGTGCACTAATTTTTGAGATCTTAAAAATGCGTGTCCTAAGGATGATTTCTCTCTCCCAAACATTTATAAACTTGTCGATACCTGCACTGGCCATGAAATACTTTCACTCATGGATGGGTTTTCATGATACAACAAAATTTGAATAAATCCTAATAACCAAGACAAAACAAAATTCACTACACCTTAAGGAAATTTTTGTTACAAGGTGATGCCCTTTGGCCTCAAAAATGCAGGTGCAACTTATCAAAGTGCCATGACATACATTTTCTATGACTACATGCATAAGATTATCGAAGACTATGTGGATGATCTCTTGGTTAAATCTAAAACTCGATAAGAACATATTGGTGTATTGGAGAAAGTTTTTGACCGACTTCTAGAGCATAATGTAAGGTTGAAACCCAAAAAATGTGTCTTTGGTGTTACCTTGGGTAAACTTGTAGGATTCATTATCTCTAAAAGATGCATTGAGGTGGGCCCTAACAAGGTTAAGACTATCTTGGAGATGCCTCCCCCAACTAAATTAAAGAAATTTCATAGTTTACATGAAAAGATCCAATCAATCCATCATTTCATTGTGCAAATTTTTGACAAATGCAGGCCATTCAATCACCTACTACAAAAGGGGGTGTCATTCTCTTGGACAGATGAACATCAAAAAGCCTTTGATGAAATTAAGCAATACCTATCCTCTCCACCAGTATTAGCTCCTCCTCGTCTGAGGGTCCCATATTATCTTTATATTTTAGCAACGGACTTTGCATTAGGGACAATGCTTGCACAAAAGAATGAACAAAATTGAGAACAAGTTGTCTACTACATTAGTCAAACATTGGTAAGCTCTTAAACTAAAAATATTATGTAGAAAAATTGTTCATGGAAATGGTTTTTGCCACTAAGAAACTTTGACATTGCATGCTTAGCCACACAACTTACATCATAGTTAGGTAGAATCCTCTGCATTACATGATGTCCCGCACTTACAATAACACTTGCATTGCTAAATGGATAATGCTCCTTACTGATTTGACCTAGAATTCATTAGCGAAAAAATCATTAAAGGTAAGGTAATATCTGATCAACTTGTGGAAGATTCGCTACCTAGTTATCATCCTTTTATTATTGAGCTCCCAGATGATTCAGAATTTACTATCACTAAACAAGAAGAAGATGTCATTCTGGAGGAAGACATCGATATCACATTATTCTTTTATGGCTTTAAGTACATGAAAGTTCAAGGTGCTAGAGTTGTATTTCACACACTACAAGGGGTACCTATCCCATTATCATTCAAACTTGACTTCCAATGCACAAACAATATTGTAGAGTATGAAGCCTTAATCTTAGGTCTTCAATAAGCTATAGCTATTAGCATTAAGTGTATAATGATATTTGATGATTCTTAACTTGTCATCAAAAAAATCAATGAATAATACCAATGCAAAGAACATACCATTAAGCTTTATCATGAGGTAGCAATGAAGTTGCTCTCTAAGTTTGATTGGTATAAAATTAATAGATTGCCACATTTGACTAATAGAATTGTAGATACGATGGCATCCCTTGGATCATTGATTCCAAAAGACTCCTTTGGAGAGGTACAACCCCTAATAATTTCAAAAGTATCTAAATCTACAATTACCCGTGCTAATTCAAAATATGAAAAGGATGTTTTCTTTATCTAGTTGGATTCATATGAGCCTTGGTTGATCCAAATAGTAGCCTTTCTCAATTTTGGAACACTCCCATATGACATATCTCAAACTTCCAAGCGCACTTTTAAGAAATAGGTAGCTCGTTTTGTTCTTTTGGTGGACATGTTGCATAAACATGGTTATGATGGAATCCTTCTTCATTGTCTCAAGTCTAGTGAGGCACAAAGAGCTATAGTTGAAGCCCATGATGGTACTTATGGTGGTCATTTAATTGGAATGGCCATTGTAAAGTGTATTCTATGCATGAGTTATTATTGGTCCACAATGGAACATGATTGTTGCACATATGTTAAACATTGCAAAAAGTGTCAAGAACATGCTAATTTAACTCATGTACCATCATAATATTTGTATCCCATTCAAATCCTTTGGTCCTTTTCACAATGGGACCTAGATCTAATTGGAAAAATTTCACCTCCTTCCTTGGGACAACACACATTTATCATCACAGCCATAGAATACTTCACAAAGTGGGTTGAGGCAATTCCTCTAATCAGTATGACAAGATCTATAATTGTGGAGTTTATAATTCATCACATCATTTATCATTTTGGTATCCCCTCGAAAATCATTTCAGATAATGGCAAGTCTTTCAAGAACAAGGATGTTCGAACACTTTGCGAGAAATACAATATTCAACATAGTTTCTCGACTCCTTATTACCCACAAGAAAATGGATAAGCTTAAGCTTCCAACAAGACCTTATTTGTTATTCTCAAGAAACTTGTCAAAGAAAATCATAGAGATTGGCATACACAAATACCCTTGGCATTATGGTCTTATCTAACAAGCATCTACATGCCTACAAGGGCAACACCATTTTCATTGGTCTATGGAGCTAAAGCAATCATGCATCTTGAGCTTGAGATCCCTTTCTTACGAATTTCTTTGCAGGAATTCATAGATGAAGATATTCCTAGACAAGCACGTCTTGACCAACTTACACTTCTTGATGAGAGGTGAGTCAATGCTTTAGAGCATTTACAGGTTTATCAAGACCACTTCAAACGTGCTTACAATGCCAAATTTCATCTATGTGCATTCCAAGTAGGATTACTTGTCCTTAAAGAGAACCAAAAAAACACCAATGCATTGTCTCATATTTGTGATAAATTCACGGTTAATTGGTTAGGCCCATACATCGTTACACAAAGAGTGGGTGATGGTACTTATAGGATTTCCAGTCTAGAGGGAGAGGAAGAAACCAAACCACTTAATGTTATACACTTGAGAGAATTCTATGCATAACTTGATATATATATACATATATATATATACATGGCTAATACACAAAAATATTTGTATACATTTCATTCATAACATTGCATCTCACTTGCATCTACATTTCAAAAACACTGCATTCACACATATTTCACAAAATTATATTTTATACATTGCATTCACATCCACATTCCATATTTCATATAGGGATTATTTATTAAGTTCATGGTCTTAATTGGTCTAGCAACAGTCATGTTACCTTAATCAGAGGCACCTTCACAATGTCATCCACACAATTCCACAAGTCAAATTGCCATTAGCACAAACCACATTCACAAACTCCTAGATGTTTTTGGTCACTCAGGCACCCTTAGTGTTTTAAGAAGCCTCCAAAATACATGTCACGTTCCTCTTAAGAACATTACACATTTTACACTAAGAAAATTGACTCCAAAACATTCTTGAACCAAACATAATTTCACATCTTAAAAATATCTTGTGTCAAAGGGGGATAACACCATACTTGGTATAAACCTTCAAGTGAAACAAGTCATCCTTGCTAGTCCCATCATGCAACATAGTCCATAAAAATAGTGTTTCTCACCATTACCACAATTCCAAAAGTAAAATAAAGAGTGGGGAAAAATCCCTAACAAAAACTCTAAATATTTTACATCACACACCACTGATAAATTGGGTTGTAAGGATTGTACTACATTTTCATTCAAACGGTTATGTAGTCATACCCAAAACTCAAGAAATAAAAAACACAAAATCATGGACTATGGAGTCAGCTTCCACTAGAGCTATAGATGCTTGACTGGCAGTGGAGTATGCTTATGCATGGTGACATGTATATTTTAAAAGAGACCTCTTATCTCTCATAAGGACAAGCTAGCCTCTTGGTTTCATCCATAATAGGTTTACCCAATTTACTCAAGATGAACTTACACAGTGGTTCTTGATTTTCTAGGGTCATTACCATGCTCTGGATTTGATAAATGAATTCACTGCACACACATTTGGTCCTAGAGGGATTAGGCAGTTTTAGTGAGTTTCTTTGATGCCACTAGGATGTTTGAGTCTTTGCAAAATAGGTAGTCATCCATATCTTCTTCCATATCACATCCATATCTTCTTCCATGTCAACATCCTTGTTAGATCACGAGCAATTATCCACCACATGCCACCAATATCAGTGCCTTTGATTAAACAATGCTAAAACATGACCAAAAACAAATATCTAAACTAAAAATGATCATTAGCATGCCACCTTGCATTAATCATCCATACATGCCACCTTGCATTAAATAATTTATATATTCCATCTTGCATTAATCATCCATAACATATCATATGCATTAATAATAAACATAAACATGCATTACACAAAAGCATTCCATAAAAAGCATTCACACAAAGATATAACACAAACAGTAAAAGCCATGTATATATATATATATATAAATGAATACCAAAAAGGTTACATATAATGGAGAACCAATGTTCATATACAAAAGTGCATCTAAGCACTAGCTATACCCTCCAAGAGGACCCTTGTGACCTAGAAGGAGCCCTAGACCTAGAGCTATGCCTAGACTCACTATGCCTCGTACCTTCGAACATAGATGAGGTTGGAGGATCAGGAAGTGGAATATGATGTTCCATAAACCTATCCTTAAATACCTCTATATATCTATGTCGATATCGAAGGTGTGCTATATCGATATTATGTCGATGCTCTCTCTCTGCTAGCTCTTCTTGAAGCCTCATGATCCTTGCATCCTAATCCACCACATACTGCTCTAGTTGTGTCCACTCCTCCTCGATCTGGCCTGGAGATACATCTAGAATCTTCTTTGCATCCTCCCAATTTGCACCATCTCCCACAATATTGATATCTTGCTACATTGCACTCTTATCATTCCATCTTCGACTATCAGATCAAAGGTGTTGCTACTACTTGGGGGCCTCTTGGGCCCCCTTATCTTGGGCCTCTTGAATACCTTTATTCCTAGCCTCTCCACCTCCATTTCCATCGACCACTCCTTAAGGTGGTACCCATAGTGGTTGAGCCACAAACCATGCATCATACTTTGTGGTCATCCCTGCATCCTCCACATCTGAGAGATCCATATCCTCATCATCATCTAATACCACCCTTTATAGCTCCATGCAAGGTAGCCCGATCTCATCCCAATGTCTCCTATACTACATCGACTCATCGGGGACATCCTACCTCAACCCAAACTGGCAAAGTGCTCGTGAGAACTAGAAGTACTTCACCTCACTCCTATGCCTCCCAACCAACCATTAAGCCTAGCGTACTCACAGCTCCCTGTACCACTAGCTCATCCTCATTGACTGACTTGATTGCACCTCCTTATCCAATGCCCATCACCTAGCATAGGGTTGCTCCCTACCAAAACCTACCATATGTAAACCCTTCGATCGAGCAACCCTAAAAGGCTCCCATTCCTAGCATTACAGTAATAAGCTTCACCCCAATACCTTCTACCCCTACATGGCCACCTCATACAACTCCCGGTATACATGCACCAACAAGACGGGATCCCATGTGTATACCTACCTCCCAATGAGCATGTAACTCACCATCCCTATTAGGTTCCACAAGAACGTGCTCCTAGTGTTGTTCAAGGCCATGATGTTTGCCAACATGAATATAACCAAAGCACGAAGGGGATCCAACTCCTTTTCCATGTACATGTATAAATAAGGAATGCCCCACACTCCATCTTCATCCCTTTCCACACATCACAAAACATATGCATCATCTTTATCTTCTAGTTGAGCCCGACCTCAACCCGAATCCCCTCAATCGGTACCTTGAGTATGTGATATACATCCTCCAAGGTAACTGTAACCTCGCCCATGGGAGATGAAATGTCCCACTACCTACATTCAACCTCTCTACCAAGGTAGAAAGGTACCCCTCATCGGCCCTCACAACATCCAGTCGGGCTACCTCCGCTAGCCCCACCTCCTCCAATAGAACCCACTCATCATTTGTAATTGCCTTACTCATCCTAGGGATGTAAGGCAAAAACCAGTGTTGCAGCACAACACAAAATATTAGTTAATAATTTTGTAAAAGAAAAACAAAAACAAAAAATTTGCACAATACAAAAACAAAGGGTTACCTGTTGGCAATCGAACCGGCCTAGATACAGGTTTTCTAAGTCTACAGCGCCCTAGGCCCGCTGCCAAGCATTGAATGCCCAAAGGAAAGAGATGTCCTCCATGGCAATCTCCAGTAGGGCTGGTTCCAAAAATAAAAATGGGGGTTTGGAGATAAGAGATAGAAATATACTGAAAGAGATGGGAAATTATGAAAAGGAATGGGAAATGGCCAAAGGCCAGAGATTTGGGGTGATGGACCGGAAGCACGATAGACAACTTATCTATTTGAACCAACAACAATCAAAACAATGACTTGTAATAGAAAATAGTATAAAATCCTCAGAACTTATGTAAACTCCAGCAAGAATTCCAGAGACCAGTATTCTATCAACAACAAAATCCAGAGAACAGAATTAAACTGTAAAATAGAGACACTAGTTTAATAGAAATCATAGAATAGAAGTCATACATAGAGATTGAGAACTCAAACCGTAGCCAGAAGCCTTTATTTTGGGAGCAGATTTCAAGTACACAACTGCTTTTCTAGCAGAAGTTATCCATGATATGTTACAAAGAAGAGATGGTTTATATAGGAGAAAGTTGCCGCTTGAAAAACCAATTCCCAACCACTTTCATGATGGGCTGATCCGATTTCGGTGATAGCCAAAAATAGTCTATACTATCCTTACTGACAACTTAGCATTAAAAATAGATGGTTTCGACGAAGACCTGAGAGAGATGACCTGAAAATATAGATAACTTGACATTGAAGTTAGAAGTTTCTGGTGGTGATGAACGATCAGACGGTCTTAATGGCAGCTCTAGAGCGGTGAAATAGAGGATGCACTATGGACCTCTCCTTTAGTTTACTAGCTCCTTCTAACAAGATGTCCCTGATCCTTTTAAACAAAACATCCCCTTGTGGAGCACTTTTAGTAGTGCTCCCAAGTGGAACACATTCTAGATAAAGCGCTATGCTGACCTATCATTCTGAAACCTTCTAGAGGGAGCCACTTTAAAAAAAGCATTGATTTTACTTATACTTCACCAACTAAGTCTCTTAGCCTCTCAACTACTTCCCGAGGAAAAGTCTTGCAAAACACCCTTTTATGAAAGCGCTCCCTTGTGGAGCGCTTTCCAACAAAGCGCTCCCTTGTGGAGCACTTTCCAAAACCTGTGGAGTACTTTCCTTTTGAAGCAAAGACTTGGTCAGTTAGAAACTTCTAAGGGGGTCATTTTCTCTTTAAGTGCTGATTTCATTTGTACTTAGCCATATTATCAACCAACCTCACTCACTTAGCCTTTTAGGCGCATACGACAAGTATGGAAGTATCTCTTTAACAAAGTGCTCCCAAGTGGAGCGCTTCTTAACAAAGCGCTCCCAAGTGGAGCGCTTTTTATTTTAAGCAAAGGACTTGGGATTTTGGAGGAGCTTGAGAGGAGTCCCTTTCGGGCAAGCTTGGATTTCATCTTTACTTAGTAATTTTATCAACCTTGCCAAACTAGCTCCCTAACTATTCTAAAAGCAACCCTTTAGCTAAGGAAGGAAAGACATCCAATCAGAAGAGCTGGAAGTGACAACTTAATCATTTGATTGCCCATGCTAAAACATATACAATTTTGCATGCAACATACCGAGCTAAAACGTAAGAGAAGAGTAAGAGAAGTACAAAAAATCTAGAAAAGTACATAAAAGCTTAGAAAAACTTGTAACAGTTCATCCATAGTTTTATGAGGGAAAGTTTTGGAACAACAACACCTTAACCATTTTTTATGGAAAAAAGGAGGAGTTTTACAATGAGTGCTTCCATAAAACCATATTTATTATGCATTTTTACAAGGTGTGTCAAAACTGACAACACATCTGGCGGCTCATGGGGTATTGAGCCTATCTCAATGCAAAGATCCCAGGCCTTATCCTTGGGCTACAGAGTCATATTTCTTATCTGGGTCTTCCTCCTCTTCTTTGTCGCTCCTAGAGGATTCTCCATCTTCCTGTTCCTCATTGTCTTCAGACTCTTCATCTGATTCTTCTTCCTGCTCATCGGAATCTTCTTCTTCTGAACCAGATTCACTTTCTGTCTTACTTTCTCCTTCCGATGGGGGGCATTGAGGAAGAAATTGGTCCAATGACCTATTGAAAATATGCTTATATATAGCAGAAGCGTCAACCCAATGCTCATAAGAATATGGGGGGTACTTAAGGAGCTCAAAAATAAGACAACGGTAAGTCTCGATATGCTCAAGATCGACGTGGACCAATACCCTATCAAACTCCTTCAGATAGGATTCAATCTGTGCATACTTGGTCATAAGCATAATGATCTGTGCATCTGAGTTGGAGGTATTCAACATATGCAAGTCTGAAGGATTGTCAACAAAATCAGCCCACATGGGCTCCAACTCTTTTATTGATAGAGGAGGTTGTTCTGGATCTATGAATCCTGGGACCCCAATGTCAATGAGGGCATCCAAGTATCGTAGCGCTATCTGGCGCTCTTGCAGAAGCGCATCAGAGAGCAGGTGGGCCTTTTTAGCCAGTTCAACTTTTGTGAAAAAGTAATGCAATGTAGTCCTGGCAGTAGATAAGGATCGAGCCAGATCACTCATAGGCTCTAGATGGATGGGCACATCCTCCATTTTCCTGAGCTGGACTCCAAAGTCGGATTTCTAGCGATGATAGTGTCATGTGCCTCTTTGAAGAATTTGAGGGTCGTGATTCCCTTTGCTGCCCTTTTGGGAAAATCTCTTAAAAAGTGTAGGCGCATCTCCTGTAGGCGCTCGTTAGAAGGCATACTAGGTGGTTCAACTCTTTGCGACTGTTGGGCTTCTAACTCATTAACCCGAACCTCAAGGCGCTGCATTTTTTGATTCGCATCCGCTATCTCCCGGATATGGCGCACGTTGGACTGCTCATAATCTTGATTTTCTAGATTAAGCCTTTGTACTTCACCTATCAAGTCTTCAATTTGAGAATTTAGCTTTTCAACCTGGCCTTTGTGATTTCTCTCTAACTCTTCATTCTTCCTCCTTGCTTCTGCCAAAGCTTCCTGAAGCTCATCAATTTTAGACTGGGCCCTGAAGTAGCGGGATCTGTAATGTTCTCCATGTGCATAAATAGAGCCAATGCAAACTTGAGCTTCTTCCATATTTTCTTCGGTGTTCATTTTAGCTACGTTCAGCCTTGTATGCTTGTGAATGTAATCAACTGGAGCCATTTCCCCCAGGGGCTTGTTCACCAGTGGTATCTTTTCAATTGTATGCAGCTCCATTGACTCAGGATCTAGAATATAAGCTTTGCGTGTTTGCGCCAAAGCTAAGGCCTCTCTCTTTCTATGATCTTTGAGCCATTGTATAGAATTTTTCTTGGCCCTGCGAACACTTTCAGCTGTAGCTAACTATTGTGTCAACTCCAGCTCTGACTCCAAAGGCTCAGGGACCCCTAATCCGAGAATAGGTGTTGATGGAAGGAATGGGAAATCGGGTTGTAGGTCCGATGCCATAGAGGAAGCTGAGAGGGAAGCGATTGCGCTAACCCTCGAAAGAGTTTGAGTTTGCACTGTAGAGAGAGTGGGCTTAGGCGTTATGAAAGTGGATGAATCAGACCAGATAGTGGGAGTTGAAGGGGTGGAGGAAAAGCCTGAGTTAGAAGCACCAAACATGCGGGTGGGGGGAATCTCTAAAACCCAAGGGGAAGAACTGGCTGAAGCTGAGACTGTGAAAGGATTAGAAGCTCCTGTATAGGACAGGGATGGGGAAGCTGAGGATACAAGTGTGGCAGAAGATGAAAGAGATGGCTGAGGAAATGAAAAGCTCTGCTGGCTTGACTTAGCTGGGGATGAGCTCAACACAGGGACCACCAAAAAAGGTACAGTGGGGACCGTTGAGGCTGCTGCTGTAGAGGCTACAGATACTGGCATCATTATAGTCACGTCAGGGATTGAACAGGTTTAAAATAATGGTACAAAATGTAAGGCTGAGGAAAAGAAATGAGAGCAAGAATTGAAAACATACCTTCGAGCCCCATGGAGGAAGGAGCCGAGAGAGATTCTTCCAGCATCTGTATTTCTCCCTTTTCTTTACCTGGCACACCAGGGCTACCTTCGTTTGCTTTCTCATTACTTGGAGGTCCTTGAATGACAGCTTGTCCCACGTCCATAGCGCTTTGTTCTTCAATCTGCCCTGTTATGAGCGCTTCTTGAATATATTCCGTTGTAGGCACTTCTGGAATGGCCACCTCAATTTCAGCCTTTTGTTCTTCAATCTGCCCTGTTACCTCTTTTGAGATAGACACCTCTGCTATAGCCACTTCAGTTATTTTTCTCTTTGGGTCTTCTTGAGAAACGACAAGCTCCAAGTCAGCCGACTTTTGCTCCTTCATCTGCCCAGCTATCTCCATCAGAGCTGTTTCGCTAGGGTTTGAGGAAGGAGCTGGAGTGCCTGGGTGCACAACCATCCCAAAAGGCTTTTGAGGCCTAGTTCATGGTTTTTTCGTGATTTGTTGTAAAAGGGACACTTCAGTTTTTCTTTTTGATGGAGCGCTCTTCTTTTTAGGTGCTTGCTCAAATGAGAGAGGAGCGCCCATGACAGCTTTGTTTTTCCCTAGTAGATCATGTCGTGGATGTGCCAAATCATCCACTTCATCAGGATTACATCCCGCCTTGGGCACTATATCGATGAAGGAAAAGGGTCGATAAGTGTCAATGCAGTCATCATAGAGAACTAAAAATTGCTCATCAATCGCTAGCTTGTTAGTCGTAGCTTTGTCTTGGTGCACCCTCATGATCCACCATTGTTGTATTTTGTGGTCTAACCATTTTGGGTGCCTGAATTTTATAGTACTCTTGATAGATATGGGCAGTTTTTGCTCTTGATTCACCATGGGGTTATACTCAATATCCATTGTGTAGAAATCCAGGCAAGGCGATAGCGGCTCCATCTCGTCCACATGCCATTCAAGCTCCAAACCAAGCGGGTTGTTGCGTTGTCTCTCCATGTCTAAGCATGGGCAAGAATGGAAGGCTTGTACCTTAAGGTTGTTCTTTATTATACCAAGTGGGTCCCATTTCCACCGATGGGGCAGCTCAACCAATCCCCCCCCCCCCCCCCCCCCCCCCCCCTGCCTCTACTCAGCCAAAAAATGCTCATACTTGCCATAAATTAAACTTAATGTTGGACCCAAAAAAATCTGATTAAAAACATAATATGACTTACTTATAGAAAGATTATCCATCCATAAGTAAACTGGCAGTGGCTTTCCTTCATGATTTGTCTACTGCTTTTCTATGAAACCAAATTTTTCATGCTGACTCCAAAAAAAGAGCCACACCATCATGGAAGAGAGTCTAAACTGGTGGTCCTGATCATCGTGAAGAAAAGCTAAGGAGGCATGCAACTGCCTTGAGATGAATTCGGCCCAGTCATAATAAACTAGACTGGAGCCTGGCCTGGCTTTAGAAGGAAAATAATCTGGGTTATCTAAAATGGCTTGTGCCATAGCAACCTGCCAGTCAGTGACCCACTCATCAGTTGCCAACCCTGTCACCCATGCTAGTATGGAGTAAATCTCAGGCTATGAAAATTTGACCAAAGACCTTGGGAGTGCGGGGAGGTTACCGGATGCCACTGTATCTTTCAACTGGCCTGTTATAAAATCCCTTATCCAGGGCGTAGGTTGATACCTTGCAGCCTCTTCGTTAGTGTACAACCTCTATGAAACCACTCCGAAAGGGTACGCCTCTCCACCGATGAAAGCTTCTCGGATAGATGCAGTAGTAATTGCAAATAATGGAACTCCATTCGTGTCCGAACTGTCCATGATAGAGGATCATAAAATCTAGCCACTACGTGAATAAATTTAGGGCAGACGTGAACAGGAGGGCACATGTAAAAATACAAGTGCGAGTGGTACACAACGGCCAATGGGTTTTCAACTGGGCTTCTATTGTATGCTTCCTTAACATCCCGATGCAACTGCTCCATATCTCTACTTGTCACCAGGCAATCTCTGTATCGAAGGAAAGGGTGTTGTGGAGCCTCCAACTCCTCGATATTTTTCTTTTTCTTCTTTCGAAGCTTCTTCGAATCTGATGGTTCTGCAGGTACAACTTCATTTTCAGATTTTTTATCTTTCGGAGCCTTCTTTCTATGTTTCTTCTCCTTTGGCACTTCTGTGATTACTGCTCCCCCTGCTTCTTCTGCCTCTTTTTTATCCATGGTGGTCAAGTGCTCCAAAAAAGTTTTTGGTTTATGTGTCGCAGTGAAGAGTTTCATAATGAGCTTGAAACTGTCTGGTATACTACATTTTTATAATACTTTTGTCTGAAACTACCACCTTTAATGCAGGGCACCTTCAATTAATGCCAGGGTGAACGTGCATGCAATCGGGTGCTTTCAGCTTTCTTCGTGCAGGTGGATTTTTCTTAAAAAACTAAATAACGGTGGTGGACAAGGACGTCTCCACGAGGTGCCCTATCATTAGCTAGGAAGGGTGTCTGTAGATTTGAAGAAAAAGGTCAATTTTGGCTGACGAAGGATGAGGAATGTTTTGATTTGATGGGGCGTACGACCCCTTCTCTTTTAAAACTCATGCCAACCTAGGGTTTTGAAAATGACCTTTCATGATGCACAAAATCCTCCCGAACACTTGGAAAAATCTGAGCGGATAACCAAAATTTAAAACATTAAAAGGGGAGGACAATGAGGAAATAAAATTATACTAAGGAAAAAATTTAAAAATGGCTACAAAATGGGAGCGACTCCCAATGAAGTACCCCCAAAACATTTATTTATTTATTTCTTCCTCTTGGGCAAAGCGCTCCCTTGTGGAATGCTTTGCCTTTGGAGCGCTCTCCATGTGGAGCGCTCCGGCTTTGGGCAAAGCGCTCCCTTGTGGAACACTTTGCCTTTGGAGCACTCTATTTGGAAAGTGCTCCCTTGTGGAATGCTTTGCCTTTGGAGCGCTCTCCATGTGGAGCGCTTTGGCTTTGGGCAAAGTGCTCCCTTGTGGAATGCTTTGCCTTTGGAGCGCTCTCCATGTGGAGCGCTCCATTTGGGCAAAGTGCTCCCTTGTGGAACGCTTTGCCTTTGGAGTGCTCTCCATGTGGAGCGCTCTGGATTTGGGTAAAGCGCTCCCTTGTGGAATGCTTTGCCTTTGGAGCGCTCTCCATGTGGAGCACTCCTGCTTCGGGCAAAGCGCTCCCTTGTGGAACACTTTGCCTTTGGAGCACTCCGAGTTTTTTTTTTAATATCTCACTTAAAAGTGAGTGACGGATCATCCCGAGACAAACCTCTCGGCCTATCGGGTGAGATTTTATTTCTAACTATCTCATCCTGGCTGCAAAAGCCCAGTAAAGGCTTTCTTGAAGAAACTTCTTTAGACCTTCGAAAAACCTCTCGGCCTACCTCATCCTGGCTGCCAAAGGCCCAGTAAAGGTATTCTTGAAGAAACTCCTTCCTTCTATTTTTCAACTAAGCTTAGGGAAAGAAAACACTAACCTACTATACAAACAAAAGGGACTACATATGAGAAATACCTGATCAGCTAGAGAAGAGTGTCGGGCCTTGGTGGGTAGTAAAATTTCAATAAAAAATTGTTTACTAGAATTGGGAGCACGGTACCTTCCATGTCTTCCAGCGTGAATGAATTTATCTGATGAACGCCAGAGACCCAGAATGGACCCTCCCAAAAGGCATCAAACTTTTCATGGTTTTCTAGCTTCGATTTCTTCACGTTCCACTTCAAAACTAAATCCCCAATGTTGAAATCTCGGTCAGAAGTTCTCTTGTTGAACCAGCTCTTGGTGGTTTCGGCATGCTTGGCGAAGACTTCGTACACCTTTTCTCTTTCTTCTTCTAACTCCACCAATTGTGCCAGCCTTGCATCCATCGGACTGAAATGGCCTCCTTCAATGTCAAGCCATTTAAGAAGCTGTAAGGCTGGTAGTTCGATGTGTGTAGGTAAGACCACATCTTTGCCATACACCAATGAATAAGGTGAAGTCTGGATAGACCACTTGATGGAAATTCGATCAGCCCATAGGGACTGATTCAAGAGTAGGTGCCAGCTTCTTTTATTTTTTTGCAAGGATTTCTTCAAAATTCACAACAGGTTCTTGTTCGTGGATTCAGCTAACCCATTTCCCTATGGATAATAGTTAGATGAAGTTTTTAAATAGATTCCATACCTGATCATGAATTCACAAATATTTGCACCAGTGAAAGGAGAACCGTTGTCTGAGATGATGGACTCCAGGATTTCGAACCGAGTGATCAGACCTTCGAGGAAGGAGATGACCACTTCCTGGCTCACCTCTTTGGTCGGAATTGCTTCTGACCATCTGGTGAAGTAGTCCATAGCCATCAAGATATATTTATGGCCGATAGAAGAATTGGGATTGATGATCCCGATGAAGTCCAAACCCCACTGTTGGAATGGAGTTTCCACTTGAATGGGGTGAAGAGGAAGCGATGCATTCCTAACCCTTCCTGAGTAGCGCTGGCAACTGTCACAACACTGGCTGGCTTTGAAGGTATCTAAAAAGAGAGTGGGCCAATAGTAACCTACTTTGATGATTTTTAGCGCCATCGGTCTACCAAAAAAATGCCCTCCCAAAACTCTAGAGTGAAACTCTTCCAGGATCTTAGCCTTTTCGGACTCTTTAATGCATCTTAAAAGGACTCCATCAATATTCTGATAAAAAATCCCATTGGGCGTCGGGACATACCTGTTAGCTTGTAGGTGGAATCTTCTTCTTTGCGAAGCATCGAAGCGTGAGGGGCATCGACCTGTATCAAAATATCTGATCAGGTCTTCTGTCCAGTCTGAATCGCTAGTGGATGGGATAGCCAAGTTGCTATCAAAATTTAGGCTATCTGAGTCTGGAATCATAGCTTTGGCCGCAACATTTTTGGCTAACTCTTGACAGAGTGCTCTACCTCGAACTAACTTGGTAGGGCGTATCTCGATATCAAACTCTTGGATTTTAGTAACCCATCTCGCCCTTCTATTCCCCAACTCACCTTGGATGATGAAGCTTCGGACGTCGGGGTGTATGACATACATGATTGTTTTGCTTTGAGACACGAAGTGCCTAAAATTTTGGAGAGACCTCATCACCGCATGCACCTATCATTCAATGAAATTGAACTTCTCTTCATGAGGTTGAATGATCTGGCTGAGAAATGTGATCGGACACTCATCTCCATCTTCACCTTTCTGGGTTAAGACAATGACATAACTCTCAAGCTCTCCGATCGCGTACAAGATGAAATCTCATGAGTAGTCGGGGTTGATAAGGATAGGAGCTTGAGCAATCCACTCTTTAATCTCCTGAAAATCTTACCTCCTTTCATCAGTCCACTTGAATTCGATGCCCTTTTTCAAGAGTTGGGCCATTGGTTTTATCACCTGGGAAAAATCGGCGATGAACTTCCTGATGAAGTTTATCTGTCCAAAAAAGGACTGTAGGGCCTTCTTATTTGTGGGAGGTGAAATTCGGAGAAGCACTTCTGCTCGAGCTGGATCAATTGTTAATCCCTTTTCAGAGATAAGATGCCCAAGCAACTTTCCTTCTTTCATCGCAAATATTGACTTTTTGGGGTTGATGGAGACCCCAAACTCTCGATATTTTTCAAAAACTTATCGTAAATGTAGGCCGTGTTCTTCCCTCTTATGAGAAAATACAGTCATGTCATCTA
Source organism: Wollemia nobilis (assembly GCA_028583015.1). Taxonomy (NCBI): domain Eukaryota; kingdom Viridiplantae; phylum Streptophyta; class Pinopsida; order Araucariales; family Araucariaceae; genus Wollemia; species Wollemia nobilis. The sequence goes on along the minus strand of JAQPPZ010016995.1, from coordinate 8,298,708 downwards.
AGTAGATTATGATGACATGATTGAGTAGTTCATCGAAAGTGAGGTCCATCACCCTTTGGAAAGTAGCTCCAGCATTTGAAAGGCCGAAAGGCATCCGTTGATAGGCGAAAGTGCCCCACTTGGTCGTGAATGTGGTTTTATGTTGATCTTCATCTTTAACCCATATCTGGTTATAGCCTGAGAACCCATCTAATAAGGAGAACCTTTGTGCTCCCGCCACCACATGAAGGATTTGATCAATCTGAGGTAGTGGGTAGTGATCTTTGAGCGATGCTTGATTCAGATTTTGGAAGTCTATACACAATCGAATATCACCATTCTTCTTCCATACTGGAACTAGGTTAGCTACCCAGGAAGAATGCTTAATCGGATATATGATCTTAGCTTCGAGCATCTTCAACAACTCGACCCTCATTAGAGTTTTGACTTTTGGATTTATGGGCCACTGCTTCTGTTTGAAGGGTCTGACACCCTCTTCTAACTCGATGGTATGTTGGATGATACTCTTGTCGTACCCCTTTAGGTCTTGGTAACACCAGGCAATGATGTCGGGATATTCTTTACACAGAACCCGGATCTGTTGAAGCTCTCCGATTGTGCAATCGGTCCCTACCATGATGACCTTCCCTGATTCTAACTCCAAGTTGATGAACTCCTTCTGGTCCACCTTGATCTTATGGTCGATAGGCCTATCATTTCTATCGAAGAGGCTTTCTAGCATGATTAGGCCTTTCAGGATATGATTGTTTTTCAACTGAATCAAACCTTCATGGTCTTCTTCATTCAGAGCCCGCTCTTCGATGGTTGACGCTTCATTGACCAAGAAGTTAACAAGTTGTTCATCATTGTCGAACACCTGCCAATGGAGTTTTTTATCGAGAATAGAAGGTCGATAAATTAATCTTACCATCTTTGGTTTATGCATCATGCCATCGACTGGTGAAAATTGAGTGCCGATGGAAGCTAAAATGTCAGCCAACTTGTTCTTTTCCCTTGAAATGGACTTGACATTTAGTGTGTCGAAGGAATAAAAAAAATCCCACACCTTATTGTGATATGCCTTTAGGTAGTGTTGTTTGCTAACACACTTGTTGGTAACTTGATTACAGATTAGCTCGGAGTCCCCAAAAATCTGTAGTTGTTTGATGCCTAGCTTCTCAGCTTTCTTGAGTCCGAGGCACAAAGCCTCATACTCAGCTGCATTGTTCGTACAACTCCAAGCTAGTCTGTATGAGTAAGTCTTTTGTTCATCGGTTGGGGAGATGAGAGCAATTCCTGCACCTGCACCATTTTTACATCGAGTGCCATCAAAGTATAACTTCCAAAGTTGGTCTAAGGTTGAGAGCACTTTCGGGTGTGCTTGCTTTTCTTTCTCAGGCTTAGTGAGCGTGTAGCATCCTAAGTCCATACCATTAACTACATTGAAATCCATTAAGGAGAAGTCATCCTCCAGTTGGAGTTCATCGAGAGCTTCTTCCATCAAGTCGACTTGTATTTCTTCCGCCATCAAGTTGATAGAGACTGAGCTCTTTTCTTCATCCTCAAGCTTCTCCATGTGAAAACCAGTAGGCTTCTCATTGAAGAGCTTGAATCTTCTTCCTTTGAAGGGGATCTCCAGGTGGGTGTAGTCGAGGGAGAGGTAGCCTCCCATATTTATCATGAATTCTCATGAGAGGCACATACTAAATTATGGCTCTAAGTCGACCACCATGATCTCCTGTATGACAGTGACTTGCGGTATTTTATGGAGTTGGATGGGAACATCCTTGATAACCCCTACTATCTTCACTAGAGTCCCATCTAACTACAGCACTCTAGGGCTACTGTGGGTGTACTCCATACCCATGATTTCATAGACTGCTTTGGGCATGACGGTTGTAGTGGCACCTGAGTCGATCATGCAGTTATGTACCCATCCCTCCATTCAAAGGGAAAGGTAAAATGGTGGGGGCCTATTTTTACCTGTGGCTAAAGTTGTTAATGGCTGAGAAAACACGGTCTGAGTTGGCTTGCTTTCCTTGTCTTGAGCAGACTTGAGAGATTCTTGCAATAGGTCAACTTGACCTAGGAGTTGAAGGGCATCATATAGGCTTACCTTAGCGGGAGCCTTTTTCATTTCTTCGACTATACTGTATGTTGAAGTGGCGGGCTCTCCTGCTCCTCTTGCAGGTTCGTAGATCTTTCGATATTGTTGCGTTGCGTCCACCCGTTGTCGTTTAGTCAGTGAGGGGTATCAGAGCTTCTCCCTCACCTGGTCTCATGCTTCGGCTGGTGGCTGAGAAGCTATAGCTTTAGGTTGAAGGACTCTTTCTCTAACACGAGGTGGTAGGTGGTCCTTCGATAGGTCAGACTGATGAGCGATTGTCATCGGATTGAGAGCTTTTGCCTAGGGCTAAGCTTCGATCCATGATTTAGCTATGGGCTTGGGTGTTGAAGGTACTTTCAATGGATCCATCTAAATTGGATCTACCTCGATAGGCTTCTTCCCTACCCTGGTGAGAATGGAAACTTGCTCAACAGATGATGTCATGAGATTCTGACCAGCTTCCCTGATCATATTTACTTGTTCATAGGGACCGCCAACCAGTGTCTGCACATAATTTAGATGCACCATGCAATCTTCTTCATTGTGTGGATCATTGCATGTGGTACACCAATATAAAGAATTGGAGGTGTTGGCCTCTTCACTGTTCATTACCATTGAATTTCGCTCATGTTGCCTATGAGCACCAGCGGTTGCTTGATCTTTAGTGATCAGGGGAGGAGGGAATCTCCTCTGATGAAAGCCTTGATCATCCTATATTTTCCTTATGGTGCTCATATGGTTTGCCATCATCTTCATGTAAGCCTTAACTTTCGATAACTCTTTAGCTTGAGCTTCGATCACAATCGCTTGGTTAGCAACTACTTGACTTGGAGGTAATGGGGCCAGCATTGGTGGTGCTGGTAAAGCTAGATATTGCGTTGGAGCGGGTAACTAGGGAACAATGGGTGCTTGGTATTGAGGCACAGGCATAGGTTGATACTGGGGGTGCAGATTCCAAGATTGACTAGGATGCGTTTGGGATGCAGGAGGAGCGGATGCGCTCGGATACATATTCTAGGGGAAATCCGGATAAATCGGGGTCGTCGCCTTGGGAGGTAACTTCCCGATAGCTATTAGGTCGGCCTCTGCCTTCTGGGCCTGCTCGTAGAGAGCGAGGAATGTATTGATATTAGCATATCGGATGTTGATGCTGATATCTGAGTGGAAAGCTCTTAAGTAATAAAATGTGGCCTACTCAGGTGTGGGTCGAAGACCGTCTGTGACTCTTTTCCAGGTTCTTGCGAACCTAACATTGAAGTCGGCTATTTCTTCTTGAGGATGCCTTTGAATAGTAGTAAACTAGTGTAATAGAGAGAAGGGGTCCGCTTGTTCATTGAATCCCCTTATCAACTGTCCAACCAATTGGTCCCATGTAGTAATGGTGTCGGGCGGGAGCGATCGATACCAATAAAGAAGCTTACCTCTCAGTGAAAGAACCAACAACTTCACCATGATGTCTTCATTGGTGATTTGATGGATGGTCACTAGTCCTATGACATCTTGGATGTGCTCTTGCATCATCTTTCCCATGCCATCATAAGTAGGTAGAGCTTTCAAAGCTGTGGGCGGCACCATGTGTTGAGCTTGTAAGGCAAGCGGTCTCGTATGGTTCCAAGTTATGAACTACCTGGGTGGAGCTAGTTGTGCCATGTGGGGAGGTAAATTTGGTAGAACTTGCTGAGCCAAAATGGTCAGAACACTCGAAGCACCTGATTGATCATTCGGTGGAGCCGAAGTATACTGATGATCCAGAGAATTCGATGGATTTGGAGGCAAGTTGGTCATTGTGCTGTCAGGAGTTGGATTATATGAATCAAGAATAACTTCTTGTGATGATGTCTCGACAAGCGGAATGTTTGACCCAACCACCCTAGGATGTTCTCCTAAAGTGTCGATGTCAAGCTCATAGAACTCGGGTTCTTCTTCTGTATTTCTAACTCTCCACCTCGTATGCATGAAGGCATGAGTTTTTACACTGGTCTATGAGATTGGGGGATCTGAGTTTAGCAGAGTCACCAGATGTTCAGATTTGACAGTACTAAGATGAACATCACTTCTTAATATTATTTTAACATGGAACATTTGCGTCCCACTAGGCGTGCCAGAAACTATTGGTAATCAAACCGACCTAGATACAGGTTTTCTAAGTCTACAGTGCCCTAGGCCCACTTCCAAGCATTGAATGCCCAAAGGAAAGAGATGTCCTCCATGGCAATCTCCAGTAGGGCTGGTTCTAAAAATAAAAATGGGGGTTTGGAGATAAGAGATAGAAAGATACTGAAAGAGATGGGAAATTATGAAAAGGAATGGGAAATGGCCAAAGGCCAGAGATTTGGGGTGATGGACTGGAAGCACGATAGACAACTTATCTATTTGAACCAACAACAATCAAAACAATGACTTGTAACAGAAAACAGTATAAAATCCTCAGAACTTATGTAAACTCTAGCAAGAATTCCAGAGACTAGTATTCTATCAATAACAAAATCTAGAGAACATAATTAAACTATAAAATAGAGACACTAGTTTAATAGAAATCATAGAATAGAAGTCATACACAGATATTGAGAACTCAAACCATAGCCAAAAGCCTTTATTTTGGAAGCAGATTTCAAGTACACAACTACTTTTCTAGCAGAAGTTATCCATGATGTGTTACAAAGAAGAGATGGTTTATATAGGAGAAAGCTACCGCTTGAAAAACCAATTCCCAACCACTTTCATGATGGGCTGATCCGATTCCGGTGATAGCCAAAAATAGTCTATACTATCCTTACTGATAGCTTAGCATTAAAAGCAGAAGGTTTCGACGAAGACCCGAAACACCTAACCCAAAAATATAGATAACTTGACATTGAAGTTAGAAGTTTCTGGTGGTGATGAACGATCAGACGGTCTCAATGGTAGCTTCAGAGTGGTGAAATAGAGGATGCACTATGGACCTCTCCTTTAGTTTACTAGCTCCTTCTAACAAGATGTCCTCGATCCTTTTAAACAAAGCGCTCCCTTGTGGAGCGCTTTTCAGTGAAGTGCTCCCAAGTGGAACACATTCTAGATAAAGCGCTATGCTGACCTATCATTCTGAAACCTTCTGGAGGGAGCCGCTTTAAACAAAGCGCTGATTTTACTTATACTTCACCAACTAAGTCTCTTAGCCTCTCAACTACTTCCCGAGGAAAAGTCTTGTAAAACACCCTTTTATGAAAGCGCTCCCTTGTGGAGCGCTTTCCAACAAAGCACTCTGTTGGTCCGACTTTTATACACACCCTGTGAAGAATGAGCATGAAACTCTGATAACACTTACAAGGGATAAATCCCACTCACTTTAGGATCTTGCTGGTTATCCAAGGTGTGAGTTACAGAGTCGGGTCGAATGTCAATTCACTCTTTTCCACTTCTGGAATAGTTTTCTAAATGGACTGTTTGTTACCTTACAACGGGTTCTTGAACTTGTTTAGTAATGTTTATGGAGTTGTTCATTGTTAACAATCGGATTATCAGATTTAAAATCAGTTCTTTGATCTAGCTCTTTATAGGTCAGCAGATTTAAATGAAAGACAAATTAAAGAAAATAAAAATGGATCATTTCACGGTAAAATAGAGAGAGTAGGGTAAGGCAGAAAGAGAAGTCTATCAAACTTAGCTGTAACACCCAAAATTACCAATTTTATTTATACTATCAGCTTCACAATAGAACAAATCAAAGGAGAAGGTGTCCAGCTTTCTAAGATCACCTTCTACTAAGAGCATAAAACAAAGATGGAACAGATCTAAAAGAAAATCATAAACAGAAGGGAAGTCGGTTAAAATTGGTATCATTCACCAGCAGCATAGCTCACACAGTGAGGATAGAGCAATTAGAACAGACTTGAACCTTAAATCTGTGGTTTTCCCTAGCATACAATAGAACAAATGAAGCCCAACAACATATTTAATCTTGATAACACGAATTTATAGCATATATCTAATAAAATTTAAAGAAACGGATAACAAAAGAAGATGAACTTATCATAATCTGAAAGAGATTAGGCTCCTGGCCATGCTATCATAGAAAACAAAAGCACATCAACTCCAAGTCCAAAAATAAAGCATTTAACAAGATTTGCAAGAAATTGCTTCAATAGCCTTAATAAGAAATTTTCAATAGCTCTTTTTCTAAGTCTTCGCCTCCTGCGATTACATTTAGAAGAAGTATTTATAGACTCAGGACAGACCCTGATCTTTTCAAAAATATCTTCTTCTCAAACCCTAAATCTTATCATCTTAAACCCTAGTACCCGAGTTTTACAATATAAAGTCATTTAAAATAAAGTTTTGATAAAACTTAACCATTCTGCAAATCAGTGCAGTCACTTGCCATAAATGGAGAAGGCAAAAATTTAATGCCACTTGCATCCACCCGCAACTGTGTGTAAATGTGCTCATTAATTCCCTCGGGAGATTTGGATGAGTCACCACTTCTCTGACATTTCATCTCCGCAGAGCCATCCTTGAGTTGAAAATCTCTGCACGCCATTACTTCTACCATAAATTTTCATTAAATGCATCTATCGGCAAATTCCAGAAATTGCGTGTAGATATTTTCATTTTTCGACCAATTCTCGACATACTCCATTAAATGGGCAACTGCTTAGTCACCGTAAAGTCTCTTTGCGGCCAGATCTGTAAAATCTAGGTGAAACAACAATTCTCGACATCTCAAACTTTAATGTGACGACCCTTGATTAAAATGCGCCTGACTTTATCTTTCTGGACATTTCTCCCGTTATCATGCAAGTGTCAGATGGCTTTCTACAAAAAATACAATAGATGGATTAGTATTTTAATAATATTAAATCAAAACCTTAAAGTTCAATCAAAACCCTAAAGTTCAATCAAAACCCTAAAGTTCATTATACGTTGGCCTGCTTCGTGTTGACACATGTCGCAAAAATCGTGACACGTGTACGCTTCCAGCTGTTTCCCATTCTGTGCTGCTTTCCTGTTTCATTGCGAAAATGCGACATGTCACGATTTCGCGACATGTCACGAAATCGTGACTTTCTGCTCTAGGCATCTCTTTGTCGTTACTGTCGCGAAACGTGACATGTCGCGATTTCGTGACATGTCGCGAAATCGTGCCTCTTTTCTGCCCCTCGGCAACCTTCAGCTTCCATGCAGCGAAAACGTGACATGTCACGATTTCGCGACATGTCGCGAAATCGTGCCCCTTTTCTACCTTTGGCGCTTTCCCTAAAATGGGTCGCGATTTTGCGACATCATGAAAACGCGATGTCGCGATTTTGGACACCTATCTTGACTTGGATTTTCTCTTGCTTCTTCTGGAAACTCTTGCTTCCCTTTGGCTCCTCTTGCTTCTTCTAGCGTTCTTTTGTTTCTTCTGGCGTGTCGTGATTTCGCAACACCCAGCCTCGTCTTACCTTCTTCCATTGGCGTGTCGCGATTTCGTGACATCGCGAAATCACGACAGCCTCGTCTTACCTTCTTCCGTTGGCGTGTCGCGATTTCACGATGTCACAAAATTGCGATGTCGCGATTTTGCGACGTCACGAAATCACGACGTCGTGATTTCACGACACCCAAGGCTTCCCTTAGCTTTTGACTTTGGCGACAAAATTCTCTCTGCAAACCTCGGCTTCCTCCTTTGGACCGTGTCATGATTTTGTGACACGTTTGCTTCTGGCACCTACTCGTTCCTATCGTGTCGCAATTTTGCGACACGACCACCCTTGGGCTCCCCTTTCTCTTGACGTGTCGTGATTTCATGACACCCAGCCTGCCTTGGGCCTTTTCACTGCGTTGTGTCGTGATTTCGTGACATCACGAAATCGTGACGTCGTGATTTTGCGACATGTGCCATGCCTTCATTTTTGAAACTTGCAGCCGCGAAACTCCGACACGTCGCGATTTCGTGACATGTCACGAAATCGCGCCCTTTCTGGCCTTCGCTTCCTTTTGCCTCCTACTGCAGCGAAAATGCGACATGTCACGATTTCGTGACATGTCGCGAAATCGCGTCGCTCCGTATGCACTTGCTTTCTCTCTCCAGACCCGTCACGATTTCGCGACATTTCCAAAAATGGAAGGTGTCGCGATATCGCGACATTTCCAAAAATGGAAGTGTCGCGATTTCGCTACGTTTTTGAGACTTGGCCGATTTTCTAAAACCCGTCGCGATTTCGTGACATTTCCAAAAATGGAAAGTGTCGCGATTTCGTGACTTTTTCGAAAATGGAAAGTGTCGCGATTTCGCGACTTTTTCGAAAATGGAAAGTGTCGCGATATCGCGACATTTCCAAAAATGAAAAGTTTTGGCTTCTAATGAATTTATCTGTCTGTATTCTGCATTTTTTCATGTCAGTGAAAGATTTTCTTTATTCATGAATGATTCTAACATGTGGAAAAATGAATTCTGAAGTAAATCAAAGCCAGATGCAAATAAATGCACAACTTGAAAAAGGAGGCAAGAAAATTTGGAATTTAAAACCTAGAAAACTCAAGAGGGTCCCTACTGCAAAAATGAAAGCTCAAAATTTTCAAAGGATGGAAATTCATTTTTTTAGTGGGGGTGTGTTGCTTCTCAACAAATGGCGATATCTGCGGGTAAAATAGTAGCATTATTTTAGAACCCAGGACTCTAGTTTCAAAACAACATAGACCATGTATCATGCCTTGCCATAGATATTCTTCAAAACAATTTAACTACTAGCTGAGAGTTGTCAAAATTTCCCAAGGACATACTAGGCTGAATCATTCAAGGAAGATTTCTGATGTGCAATTACAAGTGTATAAAACTTTCTTCAAGAATGACTGGGCCTCCAAATGTTGAACTCTAGATTGATCAGCTTTTCTAGATTGTAAAAAGGGGAAACCGAGTAGAGCTCTGTTTACTAGTTTAGCCTTTTACAGCCCCGACAGAGTTACCCTTTAGATTTACACGACCTAGATTCACAACTGTAAGGTAGAATCTACAACTTGGTAGAAGAAAAACATCTTTTGAAGTCTTGGCTGTCTCTTTGATTACATTACTTTTTTTCTCTCTCCTTTGTTTTGTTTTTTGTTTTTTTTATATAGGAAATAACAGAGCGCCAATTTTATGATGTCTTGCTCAACTTTCATCTTCTCTCTCTTCTTTGGAATATATCGGAGTCTGAAAAGCCTTTAAAAGAAGAACAACAATTTTTCTTTTAATATCTCATCAGTCTGGAACTGCTTCAGCCTGGGTACTGATAGCCTCTATGGATACTCAACTAATTAAACTCTCATAGTCCTCTCTTATGACCAAATTTTCTTGGATTCCCTAGGAGTTTCTCCAGCCAAACAACATAGCAGTTTCTTTATAATTAAAACAACTGTGGCAAGCAAGACACAAAATCCAATCATCTTTTCACTGTTGTTCTAAATAACAAAATAGTTCCACTGTTCAGTTTAAGCAGACTATGTCAATTAGAATAATGAATAGAATGGACACTGGATTTTGAACTCAGAATGAAATATATGTTGGAAGACTGACTTTTCTTTACTGCCCAGGCAAAAACTAAAGAAAGAACAGAAATTTAAAAGCTAAAGAAATTTGTACAGATTTCCAAGGATAAACACAGACCTCAAAAATAAAATAAAATAAACTGTACAGACTTAAAAAAAAAACTAAAACTGCACAGACTGAAAAACACTGTACAGACATTTAAAATAAAAATAAAATAAAACTTTAAAGCTCATTTACAATGTATACACATGTTACAACTTCTTTGATCACTCAAAAAATGTAGCAGATGGAAAATCAGAGAAATAGTGCCTTAAAAAAAAAATTGACCATTTGCAAGTAAATTTAGAAAAATTACCCTTCAGGTCCTGTTGACGAAATGCACTCCAGACTATGCTTCAAAAATTTTTGCTACCTGGGAAAGACTTGTGTTTACTGTCTTCCCTCTCTCCTTTTATTTTATTTTATTTTATTTATGGATCTTGTCCCACTGAAAAAAAACAAATCTGCAACTCTTCCAAATTAAACAAATCATATAATAACAAATCATATAATAACATGTTTATGCTTCTACTTGAAGGGTTTGCAGAATTCTTTCAAAAGGACGGAATGTAAAAAACCCCCAGGATCAAATACCTTAAAGCCTTTATAGACCCAGATCATCACATCTTCAAATTTATGTAATAACTCAAAGAGATCATATTTTATTCGTATGTCATGGTTCTTAATAGCTCGAACATTTTGTGGTTGCTCTACTGCTTCAATATCCAAGATTTCAATTTTTATCCCCCTAGCAAAATTTTCATGATTTGCTTTTTCACCTGAGCCTTGTCTAGATTTAACCCCATCAATGTGTAATGTCCAAACATCATTGTTGTAATTGGTTAGAGTTGTAGCCCGCCTTACCTTCTCGGTTGCCAAATTATAATCTCCAATATCTACATCAACATGATTTACAACCTTTTCTTTAATATTATGTTCAGTAATCACAGGTTTATACTGAGACTGTTTATCTATTCCGAGTTGGTTGACCACATTCACATTTACTATCTTTTCCTCCTTTTCTTGAAATTCAATAGGTGGTCTAGAGTAAGTTTCAATCAAGTTATCTCTTTGTTCAACAATCTTGGCCAGCTCATGGAGGGTGATGTCAGCTTTAATTTTTTTTATATCCTCAATGATGTTATCCTCCTTCCTAGTTACTTTTGCATAGTGATATTGAATCTCATTTTCATCATCCTTTGGTGAGGGAGGATCATTGGTAGGTTCTGGACTTTCACATCTCAAATTATAACTATCCCTTTTGAACTGTTGAAAATCCTGTATTTCATCCATAGGAATCTCTACAAGATTTTTTGACTTTTCGATAAAAGTGAAAGAATCGAAACCCTGGTTGTACTATTTTTGGATGAACCAGAAATATCAATATTTCTTTGATTTCTAGGAAAATTTAACTCACCAGAAAAAACTTCAAATTTGGGTAATGCTAGATCACAAATGTTTACTTCAAGCACTTCCACTTTGAACTTGTCAGAACCTTTCTCTATATTTTGCACATGCTGAGTGGATGTCACAGTTAACGAAGTTTCCTTGGGTAGAGCATGACATGTTGGTACTAACTCATGATGTGGAATGGGATCCACAATAGGCATGTTCTGTGTAACATAGGATATCAAAGGACTGCTCAAAATTTGAGGTCCCAACTGTCTTTCAAGAATTAAAGCTTCCTTATAAGCTCCTGCCAGGGTTGTGATATTGATGTCTCTCTTGAGGAAAATAGAGGTCACCGAATCCAATGCATTCTTATAGATTTCTAAGGCTAGATTTGCATTTGGGATGTAATGACCAGTCATTCTACCATAAGCTCTTTGGAACCTCATATTGAAAGACCTGACAGCTTCTCCCGACTCCCTCTTAATGCTGGAAAATTGTTGGTATAACACACTGGGGTCTATCACTTCCCCAAATTGTGATATAAAAACTTTCTCTAGGTCATTCCAACTGGTAATAGAATCATTAGTGAGATTTAGAAACCAGTCATAAGCTCCCTCTTGGAGAGTGAATGGGAACAATCTGCAAGCCACATCTTCATGCTGTATATTTAACAATTTTAAAGCATTCTTGAATGCAACTAGATGTTCTTCTGCTGTCCTAGTCCCATCATGCTTGTATCTGGGAAGATATCTCTCAAGATTTTTGGGCAGGTCATGGGCTATACCCGGGATATTTAAGGCAGTGGAACCCAACCAATTTGCCATTACTACTTGATTAATGACGATATATTTTCAGTTGTAGTTGGAGTAACTACAAGTGGTGATAAAATTGTTTCAGACAGAGACTTGGCCCTTCTGAGGCTACTTCTCCTTGGAGTTTCTAATTCAAGCACAAGGAGCTCTCCAGCTTTGGGGTGGGACCTTGTTACCCTGTATGTAGAATCCAGCTTTTCACAAGCAACTTATAATCCTTAACAGACCATCGAACTGAGGTCCTCTTTTTTGGCAATTTTAAATATTGTACAGACAACTTACAATACTAAACGGAGTTTAGTGGGCCCTCCTTCTAGTGCCATTTTAAAATGTTGGTCCGACTTTTATACACACCCTGTGAAGAATGAGCATGAAACTCTGATAACACTTACAAGGGATAAATCCCACTCACTTTAGGATCTTGCTGGTTATCCAAGGTGTGAGTTACAGAGTCGGGTCGAATGTCAATTCACTCTTTTCCACTTCTGAAATAGTTTTCTAAATGGACTGTCTGTTACCTTACAATGGGCTATGAACTTGTTCAGTAATGTTTATGAAGTTGTTCATTGTTGACAATCGGATTTAAAATTAGTTCTTTGATCTAGCTCTTTATAGGTCAGCAGATTTAAATAAAAGACAAATTAAAGAAAATAAAAATGGATCATTCACGGTAAAACAAAGAGAGAGAGGGTAGGGCAGAAAGAGAAGTCTATCAAACTTAGTTGTAAGACCAAAAACTATCAATTTTATTTATACTATCGACTTCACAATAGAACAAATCAAAGAAGAAGGTGTCCAGCTTTCTAAGATCACCTTCTACTAAGAGCATAAGACAGAGATGGAACAGATCTGAAAGAAAATCATAAACAGAAGGGAAGTCGGTTAAAATTGGTATCATTCACCAGCAGCATAGCTCACACAGTGAGGATAGAGCAATTAGAACAGACTTGAACCTTAAATCTGTGGTTTTCCCTAGCATACAATAGAACAAATGAAGCCCAACAACATATTTAATCTTGATATCACGGATTTACAGCATATATCTAATAAACTTTAAAGAAACGGATAACAAAAGAAGATGAACTTATCACAATCCGAAAGAGATTAGGCTCCTGGCCATGCTATCATAGAAAACAAAAGCACATCAACTCCAAGTCCAGAAATAAAGCACTTAACAAGATTTGCAAGAAATTGCTTCAATAGCCTTTGAAAAATTTTTAATTTTTTCTAAGTCTCCGCCTCCCGCGATTACATTCAGAAGAAGTATTTATAGACTCAGGATAGACCCTGATCTTTTCAAAAATATCTTCTTCTCAAACCCTAAATCTTATCATCTTAAACCCTAGTACCCGAGTTTTACAATATAAAGCCATTTAAAATAAGTTTTTGATAAAACTTAACCATTCTACAAATCAGTGCAGTCACTTGCCATAAATGGAGAAGGCAGAAATTTAATGCCACTTGCATCCACCCGCAAATGTGTGTAAATGTGCTCATTAATTTCTTGGGAGATTTGGATGAGTCACCACTTCTCTGACATTTCATCTCCGTAGAGCCATCACTGAGTTGAAAATCTCTGCATGCCATTACTTCTGCCATAAATTTTCATTAAATGCATCCATCGGCAAATTTCGATAACCGTGTGTAGATATTTTCATTTTTCGACCAATTCTCGACATACTCCATTAAATGGGCAGCTGCTTAGTCACCGTAAAGTCTCTTTGCGGCCAGATCTGTAAAATCTGGGTGAAACAGCAATTCCCGACATCTCAAACTTTAATGTGACGGCCCTTGATTAAAATGCACCTGACTTTATCTTTCTGGCCATTTCTCCCGTTATCATGCAAGTGCCAGATGGATTTCTACAAAAAATACAAAAGATGGATTAGTATTTTAATAATATTAAATCAAAACCTTAAAGTTCAATCAAAACCCTAAAGTTCAATCAAAACCCTAAAGTTCATTATACGTTGGCTTGCTTCGTGTTGACACGTGTCACAAAAATCATGACACGTGTACGCTTCCAGCTGTTTTCCATTCTATGCTGCTTTCCTGTTTCTGCTACGAAAATGCGATATGTCGTGATTTCATGACATGTCACGAAATCGTGACCTGTTTCTGCTCTGGCCGTCTCTTTGTCGTTACTGCCGCGAAAACGCGACATGTCGCGAAATCGTGCCTCTTTTCTACCCCTCGAAAACCTTCAGCTTCCATGCAGTGAAAACATGACATGTCACGATTTCTCGACATATCACGAAATCACGCCCCTTTTCTGCCTTCGGCACTTTCCTTGAAATGCGTCGCGATTTCGCGACGTCGTGAAATCGCGACGTCACGATTTCGTGATGCCTATCTTGACTTGGATTTTCTCTTACTTCTTCTGGAAACTCTTGCTTCCCTTTGGCTCCTCTTGCTTCTTCTGGTGTTCTTTTGTTTCTTCTGGCATGTCGCCATTTTGCGACGTCGTGAAATCGCAACGTCGCGATTTCGCGACACCCAGCCTCATCTTACCTTCTTCCGTTGGCGTGTCGTGATTTTGCAACGTCGCAAAATCATGACATCGCGATTTTGCGACACCCAAGGCTTCCCTTAGCTTTTGACTTTGGCGACAAACTTCTCCCTACAAACCTCGGCTTCCTCCTTTGGAACGTGTCGCAATTTTGCGACACGTCTGCTTTCGCGACGTCGCGATTTTGTGACACGTCCGCTTTCGCGTCGTCACGATTTCGCGACACGTCTGCTTTCGCGACGTCACGATTTCATGACACGTCCGCTTTCGCGATGTCACGATTTCGTAACACGTCCACTTCTGGCACCTACTCGTTCCTGCCGTGTCACGATTTTGTGACACGGCCACTCTTGGGCTCCCCTTTCTCTTGACGTGTCATGATTTTGCGACATTGCGAAATCGCAACATCGCGATTTCGCGACACCTAGCTGCCTTGGGCCTTTTCACTACGTTGTGTCACGATTTCGCGACATGTGCCATGCCTTCATTTTTGAAACTTGTAGCCGCAAAACTGTGACAAGTCACGATTTCGTGACATGTCACGAAATCGCGCCCCTTTCTAGCCTTTGCTTCCTTTTGCCTCCTGCTGCAGTGAAAATGCGACATGTCGCGAAATCGCGCTGCTCCATATGCACTTGCTTTCTCTCTCCAGACCCGTCGCGATATCGCGACATTTCCAAAAATGGAAAGTGTCGCGATATCGCGACATTTCCAAAAATGGAAAGTGTCGCGATATCGCGACATTTCCAAAAATGGAAGTGTCACGATTTCGCTACGTTTTTGCGACTTGGACGATTTTCTAAAACCCGTCGCGATTTCGTGACATTTCCAAAAATGGAAAGTGTCGCAATTTCGTGACTTTTCCAAAAATGGAAAGTGTCGCGATTTCGCGACTTTTTCGAAAATGGAAAGTTTTGGCCTCTAATGAATTTATCTGTCTGTATTCTGCATTTTTTCATATCAGTGAAAGATTTTCTTTATTCATGAATGATTCTAACATGTGAAAAAATGAATTCTGAAGTAAATCAAAGCCAGATGCAAATAAATGCACAACTTGAAAAAGGAGGCAAGAAAATTTGGAATTTAAAACCTAGAAAACTCAAGAGGGTCCCTACTGCAAAAATGAAAGCTCAAAATTTTCAAGGGATGGAAATTCATTTTTTTAGTGGAGGTGTGTTGCTTCTCAACACACTCCTTGGTAGAGCGCTTCCCAACAAAGTTCTCCCTTGTGGAGCTCTTTCCAACAAATCACATCCCACCGAAGGGCTTTCCAACAAAGTGCTCCCTTATGGAACACTTTCCAACAAAGCACTCCCTGGCAGAGCATTTTCAATTTGAAGCAAAGACTTGGTTAGTTAGAGACTTCTAAGGGGGTCATTTTCTATTTAAGTGCTAATTTCATTTGTACTTAGCCGTATTATCAACCAACCCCACTCACTTAGCCATTTAGGCGCATACGACAAGTATGGAAGTATCTCTATAACAAAACGCTCCCAAGTGGAGCGCTTCTTAACAAAGTGCTCTCAAGTGGAGCGCTTTCTATTTTAAGCAAAGGACTTGGGATTTTGGAGGAGCTTGAGAGGAGTCCCTTTCAAGCAAGCTTGGATTTCATATTTACTTAGTAATTTTATCAACCTTGCCAAACTAGCTCCCTAACTATTCTAAAAGCAACCCTTTAGCTTAAAAAAGACATTCAATCAAAAGAGCTAGAAGTGACAACTTAATCATTTGATTGCCCATGCCAAAACATATACAGTTTTGCATGCAATATACTGAGCTAAAACGTAATATAAGTGTAGAGAAACTAAAACATAAGAGAAGTACAAAAAATCTAGAAAAGTATAAAAAATCTTAGGAAAACCTGTAACAGTTCATCCATAGTTTTATGAGGGAAATCTTCAGAACAACAACACCTTAACCATTTTTTATGGAAAAATGGAGGAGTTTTACAATGAGTGCTTCCATAAAACCGTATTTAATATGCATTTTTACAAGGTGTGTCAAAACTGACAACAACAACAAGAAGAACTTGCTTCTTGCTTGGACCAATTTCTTCCTTAGCGTCCCCCATCAAAAGGAGAAAGTAAGATAGAAAGTGAATCTAGTTTAGAAGAAGAAGATTCTGATGAGAAGGAAGAAGAATGAGATGAAGAGTCTGAAGATAGAAAGGAACATGAATATGAATAACCCTCTAGGAGAGACAAAGAAGAGGAGGAAGACCCAGATAAGAAAGATTACTTTGCAGCCCAAGGATAAGGCCTGGGATATTTGTATTGATATAGGCTCAATACCCTGCAAGCTACTAGATGTGTTTTTAGTTTTGAGACACCTTGTAAAAATACATAATAAATACGATTTTATGGAAGCACTCATTGTAAAACTCCTTTTTTCCATAAAAAATGGTTAAGGTGTTTTTGTTCCAAAGCTTTCCATTATAAAACTATGGATGAACTGTTACAGGTTTTCCTAAGCTTTTATGTACATTTCTATATTTTTTGTACTTCTCTTACATTTTAGTTTCTCTGAGCATGAGAAATAATGGAAGTCTTGTACCTTAAGTTTGTTCTTTATTATACCAAGTGGGTCTCATTTCTATCGATGCGACGGCTCAACCAATCCCAACTGGGAAAGTGTCACTGTTAGAACTGCATTTTGATTGCATTAAGTGATCTTGACTCCTCCAAATTCAAAAGGGGTGGAGACTATGACTTTTCTCCCATGACCCCTTCCATATTCCTCATTAGAGCGATCCAATTGGTGAGCTACTTCCAATGCAAACTGGAACAGAGTGATGTAAAAAGGCAATAAAAAGGATTTTTGTGAAAACCCATAAATTTTGATGACGTAACCTTGTGTAAGGAAGAAGGTATCTCCCAAATTACACTCAACCAAATCCTGCCTTAGCTCAGCCAAAAAACACTCATACTTTCCATACTTGAAATCTACTTCTAAAAAGTAGATTTCAAGTATGGAAAGTATGAGCATTTTTTGGCTGAGCTGAGGCAGGAGTTGGTTGAGAGAAATTTGGGAGATACCTTATTCCTTACACAAGTATGGCACAACAATATAGTTATGGAGGCATTCATTTTTGTCTATCACAAAGGCCTAATTCTTTGGCTATCATTGAAATCAGATCAGCCCAAAGGTATCTCCCAAATGTCGCTCTACCAACTCCTGCCTCATCTCAGCCAAAAAACACTCATACTTGCCATAAATTTTCAAGGTCCATATACTTTCATCAGCCCTCACAACATCCAGTCAAGCTACCTCTGCTAGCCCCACCTCCTCCAATAGAACCCACTCCTCATTTGTAATTGCCTTCCTCATACCAAGGATGTAAGGCAAAAACTAGTGTCGAGCTTCCAAATTTCTAAGTTACAACACAACACAAAACATTAGTTACTAATTTTGTAAAAAAAACAACAACAAAAACTTTGCACAATACCAAAACAAAGTGTTACCTTACCAAATCATTCCTCATCCGCAACACCAGCCTCTACACCAGCTCCCTCCATCACCATAGCTTCCACACCTATATTTCAAATACCTCACTTCACTCCTCACTCTTCCTCACTCCTTAGACGCAACTTCTTGAACTCTAAAATGCACAAATGAGCTTTAATCTCACCAAAAAATCTATTTATAGCTACATCAGGCACCTTGGCACACCCATGGTTATTTCTTGGTGCGTTGAAGCACCCATGGACATTTCTACAAATAGCAAGCGCCCATGGGCATTTGGCGTTAATACTGACAAAGAACAAAACTAGCACAAAATAGTGGCTTACCTCCACCGAATCACTCCAAAATATATCCATGCATACATTTCATCATTTTATCATGTTTTGTAAAGATACCAAACTACATCCATGCATACAACTGATTAGGATGCATAATTTTTGTTTACGACCACATTTTGTAAATTCACAACACAAGTTACAAAAGTACCTCAAAACAGTAAAAATATTCACAAAATGATGATCCTCATCATTATCATCACTCATACATCATAACATCATCATTTGCCAAGTGCCAAATAACATTCAAGTGAATCTCGTATATAGTATATTTTTCTATATACTTGGTGATTGCAGTGATTTGCATCCATGCAATTCAGTAATATGAATAGCCTACCATAAGGAAACTTGCCCATGATCATCATCACTTATCTCCTTGCTCGAGATCATAATCATATTTGGTACTTCACATTTTACGTGAAACCTTACCAAGAATAATTTGCACAAACGTTGTCATTGATGGCCTAGTTTGTGGGGCTTAAAACATGGACAAAATCAAATTTCATCATTACACATTTCCTTGATAGTCATCATAGCGACCAAATTTAGCTAGGGTGATTGGTTCCGATTTTAGGAATTATCTGATAGTCACTAGTTGGCCCTCCGAGGATGACTACTTTTATTTTTCTTTGCATGTTCATCATTTGCATATCAATGGCGTTGAAAGGCAAAGTGTTTAACAACATCTAATCACCCCAAATTTGGGGCAACCACATTTGGTTTTGACTTTCTCAGAATGGGATACATCTTACATGATCATGGCATCTACACTTGGCAAAACTCCCTTCATCTGTTGGGGTAAAAATAGACACATTTACATCATACATTTTCACAAAACCCTTCATATATTGGGGGAAAAAAAACACATTTTTCAACAATCCCCTTCCCACCTTTGGGGCAAAAATGGTATCACATTTTACATCATTCATATCGTCCACATTACATTTGCACAAATTTTCAATTGGCTCATGAGATTCATTTGTAACCTTATTCACAAATTGAGGGGGTAAGCTACACAATAACTCCAAATTATTTATTCTTTTGTCTTTGATTTCATCTTCACATTCCAACAAGAGAGAAGCTACTTATGTGCCTAGCCTG
The DNA here is from genome assembly GCA_028583015.1 of Wollemia nobilis. Classification (NCBI taxonomy): domain Eukaryota; kingdom Viridiplantae; phylum Streptophyta; class Pinopsida; order Araucariales; family Araucariaceae; genus Wollemia; species Wollemia nobilis. The sequence goes on along the minus strand of JAQPPZ010016995.1, from coordinate 8,279,486 downwards.
ATCAGGTGTCTTGTATTTTTTCACCATAATATATTTTTACGCAACATGGTACAAAAAGGGGTATCTATAAACACCAAAATCTAGCCACTTATCCTCCACCCATGCTTTCCCACCATTTCCACCACCAAAACATAGTCATTTGCCCTCCATCCTAGCTTTCCCACCATTTTTGCCTATTATTTATATATATTTATTATATGTATATTTAAATAATAATATTTTATTTATTATATTTTATATATATTTATATAAATAAATTAATCCTAGTCATTCAATTTCAATTAATCCTATCTGTCCATCCACATTAATCCATGCCACACCCTAAATTCAATATCTACCCTTAGATGTAATTTAATCTCAGCCACACGATTAGTGTCATTGAAACCCTAGCACACCCTAGGTTGGATTATAAATAGGAGACATTTTGATGGCTCAACCCCTGAGTTTTTGGATTCCTTAAGTTCCCAAGTTCCCTGAGATCCTAAATTCATAATTTCTTAAGTCTATGAGTTATTGAATTCTTTAAGTTTCCAACCCAGCCTTTGTGCCCTAACCCACTCCATCCATCATATCCCTAGTTCCATCGCTCACCATAATCGTAGTTGCATCCCTCACCATAATTAGATCTACTTCTCTAGAATCCTCCCTTAGTCACCAAGCATATTTAGGTGCTTTCTATCATCGCCAAACACCTTTGGGTGCCTCTCTACCAGTACCTAGTGCCCATAGGCATTTTCTGCAGCCGCTAGGTGCTCGTGAGCATTTTATGTAAGCCCTTATGATACCCCCTAGCCTTTGAGCAATGCTAGGGCACACCTTCGCCATTGACCTGCAACTAATCCAGCCATCAATAGACAACAAGAAAATAATAAGGTAAATCTATTTCATTTGGTTATATTGCATATTGTTTAATTCTATTCGCATTTCATACTATTATAGATAGGGTTTTAGTTGTGATTTCTGAGGGCTCACACAGTGGAGCCCTCATTATTGTTACTAATTCTCTAGTATTTATTTATGTACAGATTAGACAGTACATCAAAAGCATTGGATAGTTGATTAATATGGAGTGGCTTGACATCAGATATCAAGAACCCCACTCAACTCTGTTGGGAGCAAAACACAACTGAAGACACAACCATTTGTTGTAGCTAGGGTTTAAGATAACCCTAGCAAGATTTATAATAATTGTATCACAAGGGATTCTTACATCCATTATTGTAACAATGGAGTTTTTAGGCTCCCCCCATTTAATATAAATCTCATTTGTTGTGCAATATCTGGTTTATTTGAATTCTATTTTTAGCAGTGTTTGGTGTCATGTTTTTAGATCTATAGAAGTCATCTAATATATTCGAGTTATAATATTATGTATGAGTCCATAAAACTTTAAAGTCTATAATATACTTGTAAAATCTTATAAAGAAATAACATAGAACGCTCTTTTTTGCCATAGGTATCAAAGTGCTTGCATGTCTGGTCCTTGGCTTGGTCCAAATATTTATGATAGATCTAGTTAACAACCTTCATCCAACTCTCTTGTTCTAGTACAAGCCAATAAAAATTATTTAGCATAGGCAATGTTATACATGAAGTAAATATTTTATAGATATTAAAAGTGATGATAGTGGCACCATTGAATATAAAATCAAAACTATCTCATTAAGGACCAATTAGATACCATTATCGAATTATATTTTTCACATAAGCCATAAGATCTATATATATAGGAAACTAGAACATATATAGACATGAAATAAAAATGTGAATAGGATAAACTATTTTATTTTACAAGGTATATCCATAATAAGAGTATAATTGCATCTAGGATTCCATCTAGCTATGGATATTCTTATCTATTTTATAAAATATATGAGGAATATTTCCTCCAAGTTAAGCTTAATTGTTACTTGGATTCTAACTAGAACAAATATTTAGTTACAACCAAATTTGAGAATAAATTAACCTCTATATAAATATCTTGTGCAAAACTATAAAATATGTAAAACCTAACTAAACCACCCCTAGAGAGAGAGAATTATTTTTTTACAAGGTTCACAAAAATGTTTCCATATTCTTTCAATATTAACAAGGCATAACCATATTTTGAGATCTTGTCATTACAGATGACTCTCAAGTGGACAAGAGTGGCCAACATCCCGTTTCTCTAAGGTTCACCTTTCTATACCTCCATGGTATAAAATATGCTTTCAATGGTCCCTCCACATTTCTTACACTCTCCCCAAATGTAAGACAATTTGACCATAGCATAGGGATTATCCCTTTTTAGTCCATAAAAAAGAGGATGATATTTCCCTAACCCTACATAAGTTCATCTATGTAGGATTACTTTGATGTAATACCTTAAAGAATATTTATCACACCTCCATAGTGAGTTAACTAGTGCCTTAGTGTTTAATTACCACATCTTCATGATGGGCTAATTAAGGCTATTACCACTCCACATGATAATATGAATAGTCACCTGATCCTCCTCGTTCAAGGTGCCATCACTAAATTATTTTGAAAATAGATTTCTAACCACCACAATAGGAATTATAATCTAAACCTCACCACTTAGGACTTCCCAAAATCCTCCCCACTTTGGGTACACCTAAGCCTCACCGTTCAAGGTGTAACATTTACAGTAACTTGTGTATTGCATCCCCACAAATCCTAGGTATTGGGATTTCATATTATTTAAGGGAATTTGACCTGGATACTAAGTTTATGCCCTTCCCAAGATACCCTTTTTATCCCACAAATATATCTTTAAAATACCAAAAACTTTCTCTTTGAAAGGAAATAAACCATTAAATTTTAAACATCAAAACATAATAATTCAAATACTTCTATTTTACCTTTTTAGCATTTATTTTCCACTTCCTTTATAATATTAATTAAATAATGTTCAAGAGGAACAACTATTTCTCAAATTCATTATTTAATATACCAAATCATGCTTGCAAGTAATTAACTTTTCCTAATAAATATAAGTTCCTCAATTCACAAAATACAATACACCATTCTTAATTCTATATTTCATAAATATCAATCTCTTCATATAGAAATCCTTTATACAAGGGAACATTACATTTCAAATATACAAATATGTAATCTATACATTACATTTCAAATATACAAATATGTAATCTATACTTCCCTTAACATCAAATCTGGTTATTCCTTCTTTCCAACACACAATGATGATGAAGTGAGGGATCATGACAACTCATAGATATGTATGCATTCCTACATGCTCTTTCAAAGTATGCAAATACATCATACAATAAACAAAATTAAATCATGCATGAGAGAATCCCATACTTCTCTCTATATTACTTTTCCCTATCTACATAAGCCTTAGTAAAAGTAATATACACGCAACAACTGATTTACTTCCATATCTTTATTACATTGTATCTTATGAGAGAACCCCATAATTCTCTCTATATTAGTTTTCCTTATCTACATAAGCCTAGGGAAAACTAATATACATACTCAACATTATTATTTAAAATTCTCATGTATTACAATAAGACCAATCTTATAGTTCTTTATTTATTTAAATAAAAGAAACTATCTACCCCTTGTAAAATAACCTTTCCATGTTTTTTTTTAATAAATAAAAACCAACTTCTATTATCTTCCCCATGATTCCATTATAATAAAATAAATATTTGAGAAACTAAAGCATTTCTCAAACAATATTGATTCATAACAATAAATATTTGCTCATATTAAAGTTCCATTATCTATGAAAATCAATAACTAATAAATTCATTATTAATCATAAATTTAAAAGATAGAAATCGATATTAAACATGTAATAATTTCGTCAACCTAAGGTTGACATTAATAATACTAAGAAATAGAAGTGTTTCATTACTCTTTTTTTCACTTAATATGTGTTCATCAGATAGTGTAGAGATGTAACAATTCCAACTAATGTTTTATGCAAAATTCAACCATTTCCCAGTCTAGCTATGAAGATAAAGGAGGAAACACTCAATACTATGCATCCTCTCCACACCTCTCATTAACTAAAGAAATGGTTAACTAAAAATAATGTACCATCTTTCAGGATTTTAAAACACAGGAGCAACAAAGGAGTAATTTGGTTTGGATGTCTCTTAATATTATTAAAGCTATTATCTTGATTGGAAAAACACTGCTAAATCCATCTACATTTTTAATTACCTTGGTTCATTGTAAATAACAATAAAAAGGCCCAACATTTTATCAATTATTTGGTAGCAACCATTAGATACTAAGGCCACTATTCATTATGCAAATTCAAGAAGATTGCCCTGTGTTTTCCTTTTCATAACCTTACTAAACTGATTTGCTATACAATTTTAATACTCTTTAAAATTCCACAACAAAACATAATGATAGAACAATATGCTTTTATCTCTATAGAGCTTAAACCTCAATTTTTAAAGAAATCTTCCATAGGCTAAAAACATCCATATTTTAATGTTTTTTAGCATGGTGGTTTAGCACAACAATATTACCACATTCTACCATAGTAACAATTGAATTTATCCAAATGCAAGAAAAAAACCATTTCATCTTCCAACCACACAATAAGTTGCAGGGTTACCTGGTAATGATTAGCAAGGTTTCCATGTCTTAATCTTGCTTCCTTTGTTCCAGTAACTTCGCATTAAGTTTTTCTTCTTTTTTTGTTTCATTGCCTACTTCTCTATTTTCTTTATTGTTTGTTTAAGTAGTTGTGAATGGTTTCATATTGTCTAAATTTGCATCCATGGAATATCAATCCACATTTTCCCTTAATCACCTTTCATTTAACAATGGGCACTTATTTCTTTATAAGAAGAGCAATACCATTTGATTTTTTGATTATTCATACCTTATGAATAAACATTTATGCTTCAAATTACATACTTTCCTAAAGTTACTATGAAACATAATATTAAGAAGGTATAAGTAATTGATTCCCCATATATATATTAAGAAGGTATAATGATTAAATAAATTATCTATTAATTAATTTAATAAAAATATTAACTTTTAGATATTAATAATACCTTCTATGAATTATTAATATTCTTTTTGATGAATAACCATGTCAAACATAAAACACATGCACATCTATGTTAAATATTCATCAAACAAGTACATTATACCACCTCGGTCCTTGAGTAGCAGGATTTATGATTCCTGCCATGTCATCACCTGACTACTAAGGACTACTCCTCTACTCAAGCAATCTCTCGACTGATGGTGTAATGTAAACAAGCACATAATTATGCAATGCATCTACATGAGGGTAACATTTTACCTTGAAGCTATCGATGAGAGTGTTATCATTGCAATCATTTCTCTTATTTTTTTATCTCTCAATTTTAATGGTTATCCTATATCAATCCACCTATGAGAGTACTTGGTCATGCAACCATAGATTCCATCAAAAGTGTCATATTATAGCATAATATAAACAAAGTATAAAATGCAATTAATCGCAATAAATAATATTAAGCATTATCTCCACTCATAAACACATAATCAAATCTCAATAATAAGTCCTACCAAGGAGGTCCATGACAAAACGTAAGTTAAGCAAGAAGATAAAGGATAGTTACTTATTATAAGAAAATCTAATTAAATCAAGAGAGGGTTATATTCTAAAAAATAATACTATCCAAAAAAGCACTAAAATCTATCATGTAAATAGTAAAGCACCTTGGTGTACTAATAATAGATAGGAGTTGACTAAATTTTGTTAATCCTTTGGGTAAGACGTTGTTGGAACAAAACTACTTATATTGCATGGCCTTCCTTTGGGCCTTTTCACTTTTGTATCATGGTTACCTTACATAGTTGTCTATCATGCAATTTTTAAATTGTTCATCATACCTAAACATGTCTAATATTTTTTTACATTAGGAGAATCAACTACCCATCATTATATACCTTTGCTCAATGGTTCTATTCTAGTTGTCACTATAAACTTTATCCACTTTTAGTAAATACTCTATGAATATGCACTTTGAGAAGCATAAATAGACCATCGACCTAAAGGAAATTGAAATGTGATTTCCCTCCTACATATATTTAAAATTGGGCATACCTTTTTTATTCCTTGAATAAAATCCCTTTTAACTACTTTGCCTATTTTTTATGTTTAACTAGAGTTGATACTTTTATTTGTAGATTTGCTCTATTAAAATAAAGTGATCTCAAATTTGTACCTTGAGTAATGCTATCCTTATATATGTTTCATTCTCTTAATATTGATCATGCCACAATTTAATATCTCATTTCTTATTAGCTATATCCTTTATTCTATATCCATATATATCATATTTATATATATGCAATATTATTTTAACTTCATGTAGATGATAGGGGGATAAGGTGCTTTGTTGGTCCCTCGCATGTTGATTAAGAATTAGAATAATATTTTTATTTCAGTTGGTTTGATCACCTTTAAGATTTGGGTATCATTGTTCCCCTTATTGCATATGTAGAACTGACTCCTTGCTAATATGTATAATATTTAACTTTGCTTGGTAAATTTCTTCTACTTATCATTGCATATCTTTCAGTAATTTATTGTAATTCTTGTTACTTTTTTGTTATGAAGTTTTACAATTGCAATGTTGTGTAATTAATTATTAGTTATTAATAATATTGTAGACACCAAATCCTAGCCATTTATCCTTCATCCTAGTCATTCTACCACCTACTTGTCCACCATCCCCCTTTACCACCATCTAATTGGCCACTCCAAGCCTTTCCCATCATCCAATGGCCCACTTTAACCCTTTCCCACCATTTTCTGACCCCATTTGACTTAATGTATATTTATTTTATATTATTTATGTTTAAATATAATATTTTATATTTTATTTAAATATATTTATTATAAAATATATATTTATAAGCCCAATCAACCTTAGCCATTAGATCTAATCTAATCTCAGCCATCCATCTTCATTAATCCATGTCACACTTAAAGTATAATCTTAGCCTTTGGATTTGATTTAATATTAGCCACACGATCAAAAGTGTTAAGCTAAAACCCTAAGAAAACCCTAGGCTTGATTATAAATAGGAGCATTCTCAATGCTCAACCCCTGGAATGTTTTATGCCCTGGAAAAATTACTCAAATATCTATTGACGAATTAATGAAGGAATCCTAAAGAATTTTGAGGCCATTGCACCCTGAAGAGCCATCAACCATCAAAGCCCTAACTTTCCTTAGGATTTCCCCATTCCAACAACTTCCCTAGCCATTTTCTATCGCCATCGCCATATCCCATCCACCGTATTCTTCACATCATCGTGATATACTTATTTAGATCATACCCTAATCTGTAGGTGCCTTCCAAAGCTTGCCAAGCTCACTACATAGCTTGCCAGACACCCACTAGAGCTTGTTAGGTGCTCACCAGAGCCTGTCGTATATTGTAGGCTTGCTCCAAAGCCTTCCAAGCACCTACCAAAGCCTGTCATCATCATCAACGTGAACCATAACCTACTATTTCAAATACACAGGTGTCACTAGGGCACCCTACCACCAAATATGCAATGAAGCAATGGATCGTCAACAACAATAGCAAGATAAATCAATATTTGTGGTTATTTTATTTCATTACCTGTACATCTTACATGATACTTCATTTGTCAATAGCTAGAGTTTATTGATAACTGAGGGTCTCATGCTTTGGAGCCCTTGCAGGTATTACTAATCCCTTTTTTATTTGTATGTGTGCAGATCTACAGATTTTATTCATCATTGGATAGCTGCTAAAGATAAAGTGGCCCAAAATCGGATATCACAAAGCCCACTCACTCTGTTAGGAGCAAAGCACATTGAAGACACTCATTTTTGTATAGCTAGGGTTTTGGAGAACCTTAACACTTATAATTACTATATCAAAAATAATTATGTTGGATAGAATAATTGTAACAAGGAGTTTCTCAGCTCCCCTCATTATTGAATAAAATATCATTTTGTGCAATCATTGTCTTTTTGGAATTATTTATTTTATATCTGCTTTAGTGTCATGTTTTTGTCTCTTCAAATGGCGATCATGGTGGGACCCCACAAGGGTTCTACATTTTGATTTGATTTGCTTTGCTAATGTTATTTTGTTGTTGCATTTTATAGGGTTTTTTAGAGCAAAAAATCAGTCGAATTCATCGATTAGGGTTTCTAGAATATTTTGTAACAGTTGCAAAAGGTGTGCAGGTGCTCTACAACACACATTGATCATCACAAATGTCTTTTCATGCCTACACAAACACCCAGTTCCGTATGGTAGTAATTTGAAGTAGAGCGTAGGGTTATGAGTAAGTCCCATAGCCCCTGTTTCAAATTTTCAACTTATGTATTCTATTTTTCTACATGATTTTTCAGATTCTGAATATAAAATGAATACAAACTAAGTAATCTAGAAAATAAATCATTGTAGATTGCATTTAGGGTATTTTGTGCATGCATTCATCACACATTTTGAAAATTTTTTTGTTAAAAAAAAAAGCAAATTTGATTCCTGCATATTATTGTCTACATTTGAAATTGAAAAGCATCCTTAGAATTTGCATTTCTTAGAAGTTAAAGATTTCTTATTTTGCATATCTAAATAAAAATAATATTTGAATGCAAAAAGTACTCCTACCCTTGGGTGGCACCTTCGGTAGAGAGGTGGACGAACCCTTTGGTTGCTATCTAGGCAAGGGGTTTTAAGAGGCGTACTTCACCCTCTTTAGAATAAATTTGCATTCATATGTTGGATTCTGATTTAGATGTATAAAATTTTTTATGTTTAACCTTGTTTGATAACAATAGAAAATAGAAATTTTTAAAATTAATCACACACACTGCACGTTTCACTCTAAAATAGTAGTGGCTGGATTTCATCACCAACCATTGCTTGAGACTTGGTGATGGTGGCAGTCATTTCCATCCACTAGTCTCTGCCCTAGACACCATAGGATTGCCCCCGAGCAAACTTGTTGGAGGTCATTACCAACAATAATCTTGTTACCCTAATCAGCCTTAGTTTTTACCTTTGTTTTTATTAAGCAAGATTAGAACATCAAAACACACAAACTTATCACTCTAAAAAGAATACACATTAATGAAGAAAATAATGTATGAAGGTGAGCCACACAAGGTAACAACTTAGCATTGATTGTTTCTTTCATTTTAAAATTTTGTACAAGTTTCAGTTCTTGTGTTCATTTTGATAGTTCTAAGTTTTTATTTATTTACTTTATGGTATTAACATTAAATTATAAGAAAGTAATAAACCAAAATAACTTAATGTAAAACACATCCAATTCCCTCGCTACTTCGATAGAAAACTCTTATCCATCCCTACCACAAGTAGTATCCCTTCCATATAACACCGAGCAACATACCACCCACATAGACGTGGACAATGTAGAGACTATCTACAAGTCTTCTAACTATGTCCTTGAGCCCCTTAGTCAAGACTATGTTGAACAAACAAAATTGGCTATAGCTTTCCCATCCACCACTACCCAAGGATATCATAATTCTACCTATGAATATGGCATGCTATATTCTTCTTCTTATTTGTGGAAAACATCCCAAAAGGGATGCCACTTTCGGGTAAGACCCAAGGAGGCAGGGGTATCCATTCCGCCAAAAATGCCCAGGACTCGGACCTGGCCTACCACCTTTGACATACTCAAGGAGCAAACAAACACACAAAACCAATTTAAAAATAAGTAAATAACAACAAAAATAATAAAATAAAATAAAAAACATGCTCCTTGAGTGTGTCAAAAACAAAAGCACAACCAAACACGCACAATAAGATAAAAGAAACCACAACACAAACCACATAGAAAAACACAAGAACCACATAACAAAACACAAACAAGACAAAAACAACAGAACACTACAAAGACATAACCCAAAAAAAACATGAAAAATAAACACAACCAAAACCTAAAAAATAAATAAAATAAATAAAAAAATAAAAAACAACCAACAACAGACAATAAACAAAAACAAAAAACATAGAAAACACTCACACATAAAAACATGAAATAACACAAACAAAGAGAAACCCAAGAACAAGAACGAAAAAAACACAAGAACAATAACAAAAAACATAAAAAAAAAACAAAACAACAAAAACACATGAACAACAAAAAACAACACAAAGAACACAAAAACAAAACAAAACAAAAGAACCCACCCACCTTAAAAAACTAAACAAAAAAAACAAAAAAGAAAAAAGAAAAAAAATGAACATAACAATGACCTATCTAGACCAGAAGACTATTAAGGCAAGAATCAATAGAGGAAACAAAATAAAGAATAGAATGAGCTAGGGAACTAAAAAAAACTGAATGAACCAAAGAGAAGCAAAAAAAAAAAACAAGAAGAAACTAGGTACCTTCAGAAGCTGGAGCCATCCAAAGAAATGATAGAAAGAAGAGCTTCCCTAATTTGAGAAGCCCACCATATAGGAGGGTGGCCATAACAAGTAAGATCACCTTTGTCCAAAGCCCAATTAGCTAAAGCATCAACACTCTTGTTTTGATCTCTGACCACATGATTGTAATCAACTTTCAAAAATCCCATCTGGATTAATTGAATCTTCTCAATAATTCTTTTTATTCTCCAATCCACCTTATGATTCTTAGAAGGAGTCTTCAAGAGATTAATCATAAGTTGAGAGTCAGACTCAACTAACACCTTTTCCCATCCAACCTTAGTAGCCTCCTGAAGGCCTCTGAGGATACCATACCCCTCAGCAAGGTTATTGGAAAGAATACCCAAATTCTCAGCAAAAGTAAAAACCAGGGAGCCATCTGAAAGTCTACCAATTCCTCCCACACTGGCTTTTCTAGGGTTCCCTCTAGAGGCTCCATCGGTATTGACTTTTCCAAAATCCTTAGGAGGAGGTTGCCAATTTCTAGTCCTATCCATCTTACTAATACTCACATTCCCTTTAAGTTGGTTGCCCTTAGAAGATTTAATCTTCAATATTTGCATCACTTGATCCCATATTTGGTGGGAGTTTTGGGGGTGATTAAGGAGTTGATGGACTGATTCAACTAAGTTGGCTATGGTCTTTTGCCAAATATAGTGAATATCCTTCCTATCTTGATTAAAAATTTGGTTGTTCCTTTCATTCCAAATATTCCAAAGAAGAATGGTAGAACCCATCCAAACTAACTGCCTAATAAAATGATCAACACCCTCTTGATTAGGCCAATCCCTCCAAAGTTGTTCAAAAGTAAAAAAATTGGACCACTTGTAAGCCAAGTAAAGTGGCCATTCTCCTCCATAGCTCAGAGGCTAAAGTACACTCAATAAAAATATGGTTGATATTTTCTACATTCTCTTCACACATTTCACATCTAAAAGGGCCATGAAAACCACGCTTCATAAGTTGCTCACCAGTAAGCACCCTACGATGCAATAAAAGCCAATTAAAGAACCTCACCTTAGGCCAGAGCTTTTGAGCCCACAATCAAGAAAATATGTCAGAAGAATGGTTGGGATTATTATGGCATAAGGTCAAATAACCTTGAGCAACTGAATACTCACCCTTAGTAGTGTTGTTCCATCCAAAACAATATTTTTCATGGGACCAAGAGAGGGATCTCATATGAAGGATGCCTTGGATATCTTGTCTTTGCCTTTCTAGGATTTGAATAGGCCAGTCCTCAATAGGGATCCAATATCTACCAACCTTTGAATTACCAGTATGGTACCGACGATAATTAGCCACCTTTATCCAATTAGCTCGGTGAAGCTCCTCCATCCAAGGCCTCCAATCGGGAAACCGAGTTATCAAAGGCTTGTGACCATCCCAAGAATCTGTCCAAAAATTTGCATGTTGACCATTATGAATGATCCAAAATAATTTTTTCTTTATCAAATCCTCACCAGTCTTAAGAACTGCTAAAATGGGAGAACCTTTGGTAGGAAGTTGATAGCGAACAAGGTCTTCGAGGACTTTTGTTCTCGAGCATATTTAGCACGGAGATTATTGGCCCAAAGAGCATTGGGGTTATGCAACATCCTCCAATATAATTTAGCAGCTAAAGCTTTGTTGTTATTAATTGAAGACCGGAATCCTAACCCCCCTTCACTCTTAGGAAGACATAAAGTATCCCATTTCACCAAGGCCCATTTTCTTTTCTCCTTAGTACCACTCCAAAGGAAACGATGACTGATTTGATCCAATTCTCGAAGAACAACCTTTGGGATATTCAAAATGGAAGAAACATAAATAGGAATAGCTTGAAGGACTGATTTTACCAAGGTGATTCTACCCCCGGAAGAAAGCCACTTGTTGGTCCACTTTCCAATTTTCTTCTTGACTTTGTCCAACAACCAATTCCAATATTTATTTTTCTGCCTTTGAATATTTATGGGAATACCTAAATAAGTGATTGGAAGAGAGGTCTTCTTATATCTTAATTTATCCAAGACCATGGATTCCTGTCTAGCAGAGCAGTGAAAGAAAATAACTTTAGATTTGTCTTCATTGATCAACTGCCCAGTAGCCTTAGAAAAATAGCTAATGATTTGCTTAATATTAGAAGCTTCCTTAACTTTAGCTTTACCTAAAAGAGTAGAGTCATCCACAAATTGAATATGAGAGATAGGTCTAGCTCCATGAGCAATGGTAACTCCCTCAAGGGTTTTGTTTTCCCTCTTTTTGGTTATAGTCCTACCCAAGCATTCAACAAGAATGATGAATAAATAAGGGGATAGCGGGTCACCTTGCCTAATACCTCTGGAAGGTGGGAATGACTGAGAAGGCCTGCCATTGATAAGAACTAAGTAGGAAACTGAAGAGATACATCCCATAATCCAATCCATCCAATCCTTAGAGAAACCAAATTGCCTCAAAACTTTGATAAGGAAGTGCCAATCCACTCTGTCATAAGCTTTGGATAAGTCTAACCGAATGAACATGGAAGGAGAATTTTGCATATCCATGGAATGGATGGCTTCCTGAGCAAGAACTATCTCATCTACTATTTGACGTCCTTCCACATAACCCCCTTGCTCTGGGAAATAATCTTATGCAAAAGAGGCTTCAACCTTTCTGCCATGATTTTAGTAATGATTTTGAGAAGAACATTACATAAAGCAATAGGTCTAAAAGCTGAGATATGATCAACCTCTTGAGCTTTTGGAACAAGAGTAATATAAGTTTTATTGATAACCTTCAAAATTTCTTTGGCTTTCCTGGCTTCTTCCACCACCTCTAATAAATCAACATGAAGGATATCCCAGAACTCTTGGTAGAACTCAATGGGAAAACCATCAGGACCTGGGGTTTTCCCTTTTTGCATTTTAAAAACTACTTGTTGAAGCTCATTGATAGTAATAGGAGTAGTCAAAATAGAGTTCTCCTCAGAAGTGATAAGAGAAGGGATTGCTTGAAGAACATTTTGTTGTGAAGCTGAGTCAAGAGGAGTAGCAACAAAAATATTGGAAAAGTAATCAACAACAATAGAGTTCATGCCATCCCAAGTATAAACAACATCTCCAGAATCTGATTTTAAGGAAGAAATAAAGTTGTGAGATCTTCGAGCTAGAAGAGATTTGTGGAAGAAATTTGTGTTTCGATCTCCTTCTTTGAGCCATTGAATTCTAGATTTTTGCTTCCATAAGATTTCTTCTCTTTTTTCCCATTCCTCTAACCGAGTTGTGAGTTTAATTTCATCTGCACTTCTCTTCTCTGTGAGGCCATCTAAATGGATTTTCTTATTCAAATTTTCAAGATGAGCAATAACTTCATGTTTTTTTATGAACATCCCCAAACTCTTTCCAGTTCCAAGTCTTGATTTTGGATTTAATGTATTGGAGTATTTTGGCAAAATAGAACATCTTAGTCCCATGCCTAGGTTTACCTTCCTTCCACCATTGTTGCACACGAGGTCTGAAGGAAATGTCTCTAAGCCACATTAATTGAAAATGAAAAGGAGAGAAACTCACATTGGTTTTCCACATTTCCACCATGATTGGCCAATGATCCGAACCAACATTATTAAGAGTCTTCACTTTAGGAATGTGACCATGGATTAAGAAATTTTTAGAGAGCAAAAACCTATCCAATCTCTCCATTATACAAGCTAAGCCTTGCCTTCTGTTAGACCAAGTCATAAGGCCATTATCTGGTTGGATATCCACAAGATGGAGGTTTACAATATATTCGCTCATGAGGTCAGTGCTTTTGTCCAAATTTCTATTTCCCCCCTTTTCTCATCTAGAGAGAGGATGGTATTGAAATCTCCTCCGATCAAGATCCAAGCTTTAGGAAAATGAGAGATAATATGAGTAATATCCTTCCACTTGTCTTCTTTTTTCCTCCAAAGAAGTCGGAGCATAAACAGTAATGCAGAGCATAATCTGGTTGGAATGTCTACTTTGAATAGCTATAGCCAACAAACCCCAACTGCCAACCATATGGTGAATAACTACCTCTTTTGGGTCCCAAAGACAAGCAATGCCACCCGAAGTCCCTTGGGAACTGAGGGAAACCACTTTTCCAGTTGGCCAAATTTTACTGGCAATTGAGTCCATATCCTCCATTGACATCTTTGTTTCTTGAAGGAAAACAAGATGTGGATGATTTATCTGAATCATTCTTCTAATTTCATTTTGTTTTGAAAGACTCCCTTTGAGTCCTCTAATATTCCAAGTGATGATCTTCATTAATACCAGGGCTAAAAAAGTTGGGAAGGGCATTAATCTTACCTTCCTCTACAAGCTTTTCACCTTCTTTTACCATATGATATTGATTGGTCTTGCGACCTACTTTTTTATTAGAATCCATCTTCAATTTTTTTTCCCTATTTCTTGACTTATTCCAATTGAATCTGAGATGGCTTCTAACCTTGAAGAATGCTCGTACACAGCCAAAATTTTACTAGATGGTTCAACGGAGTCTATATTGGGACCTGCATTATTTGAAGTTTTGACATTTGAAAGATTGTTTTTCTTGTGTAAATTTTCTCCTTTTTTTCTGTTGAAAACCTTTGATTTGTTGGTTTGTCTCTGAGTTCTTCCCTTCATATTTAAATTGTGTTTCTAAGATTTCAGTTTCCATTATTTCCTCTTCCTCACTTGGGACATCATTTGTGGAAAGGATTTCAAACATATTAGCGAGATGACTTTGATTGATCCTTCATAACTAGTTTTTTTTTAGTGTTCTTCTTCTTAGGTATTTGGAAACCTGCTTGAGTTTATATCTTCTTTCTTTTGATCAGGAATTTTATTTGGGCAAGCACTCGCCAAATGACCATATTCATGGCAAATTCTACAATGAAAAGGAATGTTCTCATAGTCCACTACTTGCTCCCAAGTGTCTTCCCCAAATTGTAATGTGATATTTTTAGGTAGGGGTTTGTCAAAATCCATTAAAACACAAATCCGAGCATAAATAATATGTTCAAAATTTTGAGTACAATCAACAATCATCATAAAAGTTCCTAAAGAGTTTCCAATTGAAGAAAAAATAGTAGGATTCCAAAATTCAATAGGGAGGCCAAAGAGTCTAACCCACACGGGAGCTATAGAAGGCATCTCTTCTTCGGCTTTAAATTTAGTATGCCAGGGCTTCATGAAAAGCCCTGCCCTTCCAAAAAACCAAGGACCCCCTTGAAAAGTTTTCTCTCTATCTTCATTATTAGAAAATAAAACAAGAAAATAACCATTTGGATAAATAGAGATTTGTAACTCACCTTTAGTTTTCTAGCTTTTTGCAGCCCAGACTTTGAAAGCAGATAGACTCGAACGAAAACCCACGAACCGACAAATTAGTCCTCTTTTTCCAAATCTTCAATGCCAATCTGAATGTTACCCATATCAAGCTTAACAATAGGAGTTCCATCAGCTGCTTTAAGACATCCTGACTCCGTTTTCCTGGGATCAATCTTAGGCATTCTTAGAGGTTTATGGGAAGCCCTAAGATTGATATTAGCATTGGGCTGAGGCTGTCCACCATGAAGGGCATCCCTAAAATTCATTTTTGGGACTGAGTCTTCGAAATTCTTACCCTTGACAGGGGTTTTCACAGTAGAATTATTTTGTGGGTGCACCTTAGCACCAGATTCACTTGAGATATGAGCCATTTTTTGATCAACTGCTTGAAACTTGTTTCGTGATCTCTTTAATCCTTGCCCTAGACGTCGTGGAAAGGTATGGTTTTCACTTTTCTTTTGTGCAGCAAATTGGAAGTCGTTGTCACTCAAGTTCATAGTATGATCTATTGAAAGACAAATTTCTAACCCATATTGGATCCCCTGCAACATTTCCTGCTAAAATATTGAGCATAAACCACAAAAATATTGGCCGCTAGGCCTCGAAGGCCCTAAAAACCAACCTCTGGAGCTGCTTGCACTCAACCCAAATGAAACCCTCGCATAGCCGCTTGCCAAATATCTCGTTCACACATAGGGATGCGCTAGGATCTGTGTTGCTCCAAATGATATGAAAATTGGTGGAGACGTTCTAGGGTTTTTCAGGCATCTACCCTCAAAATTTCAGCTCAATCCGAGTCCGGATGAGTGAGATATGGCCGAAACGAGTTCGGTAGTTTGGGCAGTCTTGTGAAAAATATATCTTCTCTTTTTTCAAAGAGAGGTGATTTTATCGCTATCTTCTTCTAGCCCATCCTAAAACCCAAGTTTTTTTTACACTGACCCTTCATCTAGCCATATTCGAGCCTATTCCAATCCCTTGTATGAAGAGTATGTGAATGCTGCCTCACAAGTGTCAACCTCCCAACTTGCCATATCAAGTGCAACTTATGACATACCCATTTCTTCTAATCCATCCTCATCACTTCCTTCATCCTCCAATCTAGCTGTAGCTATGTCAATTTCTACCATGTATGAACAAGAACTATAGGACACATCAGGTTTTGTGGACATATTTCTCTCACAGCATAGAAAGGCTAAGTAGCAAATTCATGTAGACCCTATTATCCATGCGGTTCCAACACAACCCATCATAGCCAACCAAAATCCAACATGGGTACCCCAATATTCAATGGTATCCATTCCTAATCCTCCATCGATTCATACCCCAACCTAACCAATTACCATTTCTTCTAGCCAACCTCCCAAGAAATTCCTCCAACATCCTCCTCATCAATCATCTCCTTTTGTCAATCACCAATATTCATCCCATGTCCAAACCAATCCATTCCACCAAAATAGGCTAATCACTCCACAACATTTTTCTTCCAGTCCATCTCCTAATCATTAGGTAATCCAAGGCTTCCACATTCCTGGGGAAGATCCTAGGATATATGCCATGCAGAAACATATTGATCAGCTGATGCAAAAAATCCTTGGCATGTCAAGCCATAAATTGACCTTAAATCAACTGATCCACCAACCAATTCATTCTTTGATACCATCACAACCATATTCGGAAGACTTAACGTTATCGAAGTTTGATAAATATAAGGGAAATGATGACCCTAAGGAGCATGTGAGCTTATTTTTTTATGCATGTTTTCAGATTCAAACTGATGATGCCCTCATGCTCTGAAATTTTCCTCAAACACTAGGGGGAGACACCATAGAGTGGTTTAATCAGTTACCAACACATAGTCTATACACTTTTACTCAACTGATGGATCTATTCTTGGACCATTTTGCCCTAAAAATTAGGAAGAAAATCTTATTATCAGACATCTATTATTTAAAACAATGGGATGATAAGCCTATTTATGATTTTGGAAACCGTTGGAGGGCAGTTATAACCAAATTGTCATTCTCCCTAACAATGGATGAAATTATCACATTATTCACCAAGAGTTGCTTAAAACCCATCTCTTGTATGATTCAGCTTAATAATTATTGTAAATTTTAAGAAGCTTTAGCACAGGCTAGCATCATTGAGAAAATCAAAATTCAAGAGGGTGTCATTAAGCCTAAGAAGAAAGAATGTCAAAACAAGGGCCAATATCAAAGTAATCAATCTGGTCAAAACAAATCATCACAAGCATCTACGGCTAATACACCCAATTGAGTTAATCAAGTGGTGGTGAGATAGCCTGCAATGGCTCAACAACCTATGTAACAACCAATTGCCTATCATGTGGTCCCATCAGTAACACAAGCACCCATGATGCAAAGCACAGTTCCAATCGTGGAACAGCCTCCTCACTGCCAATACACCCGACCTCAATGTCAATACACTCCCTTAGAGGAGTCGTATTCTTCATTTTTTTGAAGGTTGTATGAAACAAATAAGTTAGCCTTACCTGAAGTCAAGCCTGATGACCCTGCCAAACATCCCAAGAATTACATAGAACACCTATGTTGCCCATATCATAGGCAAAATGGTCATGACATCAACTCTTGCCATGTTTTTAAGAACATCGTCCAAGACCTTATAGATTTGGGGGCCATCAATGTAGGTAATCCTTTAGCTCCACAAAACAAAAATTTAGGAAATTTTCAGACACCTCTTCCCAACCATGGAGAGGCCCAAACTAATATAGGAGGTAACAACCATCAAACACCTCCTAACCAAGTCAACCATGTCCAACAATACCAAAATTTTATAGGAGCGGTTCATGTAGTCACAAGAGGGCAAAGGCAAAATCAAAATAATGTCCAACAACCTTCAAATTTACCACCTATACAAACATCTACAAATACATCCTCGTCAATCCATCTATCAAATCCACAAAATCAGCCAATCCATCACCCTATAAGGCCAGCGGTAACCTTAAGTAGTCGGTTGACTACTAGCTTGAAAATGGCATTAGCTAAATTGTCTATATATAACCTTATCAAACAATCCCCTAGGTATAGAGAAGCTTTGATGGAGATCATTAAGTCTATTAAGTTATAATACCAAGACTCTAATGCCTTCAATAGTTTTGTAGGGAGTGTTAGGACATTCATAAAGCCATACATTACCTTTTATAACTTTGAAATAAATTCAATAACCTTAGAATCTGTAGATCCTCCATTGCATATCATGGCCTTGATAGATAAGAATCCATTCAAAAGAGTCCTAATAGATACCGGCTCATCCATTAACATCATCACTACCACTGTGCTTCACCACCTCAAGCTACCACTTTCTCATATTTCCAAGTCATCATTCACCCTCAAAGCATTTAACGATGCTTTGTGTACCATAGTTGGCATTGTTGTTTTACCCATTGAAGTAGGCACCAGAACGTTGCACACAATGTTTCATATATTGGAAGGAACCATGGTGTACAATGTACTCCTTGGTAGACCTTGGATGAGGGAAATGAAATGTGTTCCTTCAATTCTCCATCAATGCTTGAAATACATTCATGATGGACAAGTCCATTGCATCCTCGTAGATGTAGAACCTTTTAAGTATTGCAATTTCATTTCAAATCCTTATGAATCCATGCTACCTTCCACCCATTTATTTTTATTTGCATATTCGTCCAATCCACCGTCTACCTCTTTTAATCCATCTTCTTCTAATCCATC
Organism: Wollemia nobilis; assembly: GCA_028583015.1. Taxonomy (NCBI): domain Eukaryota; kingdom Viridiplantae; phylum Streptophyta; class Pinopsida; order Araucariales; family Araucariaceae; genus Wollemia; species Wollemia nobilis. The sequence continues at coordinate 8,260,006 of JAQPPZ010016995.1, read as the reverse complement.
CATGTCTTCTTCCAAAGCTCCTATTCTTGAGGATTTTTCCATCACCGAACACCCCAAATTATCTATTTCTTCTTGTATATGTCATCAAGGTCAATCCTTTTGCCATATCATCCACATCAACCATCCCTTCTTCTACAAACACTTCTTCTTATTCTCTTCCTCATCCACCTTCTTCTATGTCCAAACCATCACCTGATCCTTCTCCATCAGTCGATGTTTCACAAGTTGAACTTTCAAATTGTTAAATATTTAATGCCTCACCAACATCCACAACACCTCTATTCCTGAGCCATCCATCCCCACATCATCCGCCACCTCATCCCAATTCAAGATCCACATCACTAGTCCTAATATTGGTGAATATGTGGTCCAAGATGTTACCATTATCCCTCTAGCCATTCCCACAGCCAAGGATTTTGATCACCCACGTGACCATCCTTTAACCATAGGTGTTGTATATGACATGGGCTTCGCTCCAAATAGTATCAACTTTGTTTATGGAGGGTTGGATTCCTCAATTGGGATAAACCCACCCAATGAACCTAAAGAACCAAGACATGCCAACATACATAATATGATAGGATTTCCATCCTGTTACTTTCACATAATCAATTGGCAAGGTCAAGGTCTAGGTTCCCATGAACAAGGGATACACGACATAGTTAATCTTCCATATCAAGGAGCACATGATCATTCGGTCTTAGGGTACACCTCACTTTCCACAACTACTTCCACAAATAGTATCAAATTTGTTTATGGAGGGTTGGATTCCTCAATTGGGATAAACCCACCTGATGAACCTAAAGAACCAAGACGTGCCAACATACATAATATGACAGGATTTCCATCCCGTCACTTTCACATAGTCAATTGGCAAGGTCAAGGTCTATGTTCCCATGAACGAGGGATACATGACATAGTTAATCTTCCATATCGAGGAGCACATGATCATTCGAGATTAGGGTACACCTCACTTTCCACAACTACTTCCTTTAAGCAATATTTTCAAAATCTTAGCCTCGAGGATGAAGACAAAGCCCCCCTGCCATGTTCCTCAACCACTTCTCTTGAAAAATCTCTTCAAGAGCTTAGCTTCAATGAAGAAAACGATCCCCTAAATTTTTCCTACCCACTTCCATATTCCTATGATGAAATTTATGAAGAGTGTGAACTTATGTCCAATGCTTCTGACGACTCTAAAGAGGGATTTTAGCCCATTTTTCCCCTTACCCAACAGGATGAGTTTTACCTTAGAATGTTCCCCATCCATCACCCCATATTCTTCTTGATTATTTCTCAAGAACAAGTTGACCGACCTGGTGAACCACCACCCACATGAGTTCCATCCATCCAATCCAAAAGTTGTAACATATATACATAAAACAAAACAAAACAAAATCAAAAAAATTCAAAAAATAATAATTTATTTTATTTCATGTGCATAAAATTTAATTTTATGTTTATTGCTGCTATTCAGGGTTCATAAGACTACATCATTTCAACTCCACTCGTTCCACCTATCCACCTCTAAGCCATCCTTTCTTCGTCCTATAAGTCAATATGAATCCTACTAACTTATTCACCCCACTCCGTAATCCATACAACCCGGCTAAGCCAATTCCAATTGACATAAACCTTGTTGACATGGACCGGATCTCTTCCCCACCCTCTTTTTTGAAGTTCATCCTATCCGAGGAATTGTTAAGGGCTTCTGCCAACTACATTCCTCCATCCCCTCCACCTTCACCTCCATCTTCCACCAAGGATCTTGAGGTTTTTCAGGCAGATTTAGATAGTGATAAGCAAGAAGGGTTGGATGAAATCTTAGACGAAATTAATATGATACCAAAACCACATCAATTTGAGTAAGATTCACATATGTCTATTGAAGATACCATCGAAGTGAACCTTAGTTTAGATCCTGACAATCCCCAAATTGTCAAGCTTGGAAAAATTTTATCATCTGATGAACAAGAGCAATTCATCGCTCTCTTCAAGAAGAATAAATATGTGTTTGCATGGTACTACAAGGATATGCCTTGCCTTGATCCTAGTCTTGTGGTACACAAACTCACCTTACATCCTGATGCCAAATCTATCAAACAAAAGCTTAGGAGGATGCATCCTATTGTGGCCCTCATAGTCAAAGAAGAAATTCAAAAGCTTTTATATGTCAATTTCATTGTTCCTATTGACTATCTTGAGTGCCTTTCAAACATGGTACCCATTCATAAGCCTAAAGAGGCGATACGCATTTGCAACGATTTTTGATACCTCAATAAAAAGTGTCCCAAGGATGACTTTCCTCTTCCAAACATAGATACTCTTGTCGATACATGCGCTGGCCATGAAATGCTCTCCCTCATGGATGGTTTTTTAGGATACAACCAAATTCAAATAAATCCTGATGACCAACACAAAACAACATTCACAATACCTTGGGGAACATTTTACTTCAAAGTTATGTCATTTGGTCTCAAAAATGTAAGAGCTACTTATCAAAGAGCCATGACTTACGTATTCCATGATTACATGCATAAGATTATTGAAGACTATGTGGATGATCTTTTGGCTAAATCTAAAACTCAACAAGAGCACATCGGTGTGTTAGAAAATATTTTTGACCAACTTCTAGAGCATAAGGTGAGGTTATATCCCAAAAAGTGTGTCTTTGGTGTTACCTCAAATAAAATTTTAGGATTCATTGTCTCCAAACGAGGCATTGAAGTGGACCTAAAAAAATTCAAGGCTATAATGGAAATACCTCTCCCAACGAACATTAAGAAATTGTGTAGCTTACAAGGAAAGATTCAATCAATCAAACGCTTAATCACACAACAATATGATAAATACAGGTAATTCAACCACTTGCTACAAAAGGGGGTGTCATTTGTATAGACAGATGAATGTCAAAAAGACTTTGATGTTATCAAGCGATACCTAACTTCTTCGCCAGTCTTAGCTCCTCCTCGTCCGGGGGTCCCTTTCTATCTTTATGTCTCAAAAACGGACTCTACTTAAGAGACAATGCTTGCACAAAAAATAAACAAAATTAAGAGCAAGTTGTTTATTACATTAGTCGAGCGTTGGTGAGTTACGAAACCCGATACACTTATGTAGAAAAATTGTGCTTAGCAGTGGTTTTTTCCACTAAGAATCTTCGATATTATATGCTTAGCCATACAACTTATGTCATAGCTAGAGAAAATTATTTGTGTTATATGATGTCTTGCACTTACTAGAACACTCGTATCGCTAAATGGATAATGCTCCTTATAGAATTTGATCTCGAATTTGTCAGCCAAAAATCCATTAAAGGTCAAGTTATAGCCGATCAACTTGTGGAAGCTCCACTACCTAGTGATCATCCTTTGATTATAGAGCTCCCAGATGATTCGATATTTTTTGTCACTAAATTAAAATAAGATGTCATTCTGGAGGAAGACGTTGATATCACTTTAATCTTTGATGGATCTAAGTGCGATAAAGATCAAGGTGTTGGAGTTGTCTTTCATACACCCCAAGGGATCCCCATACCTTTATCATTCAAGCTAGAATTTCCATGCACAAATAACATTGCAGATTATGAAACCTTAATCTTAGGTCTTCAATCCACTATAGCTATGGACATCAAGCGTATTAGGATATTTGGATATTCTCAACTTGTTGTCAAACAAGTAACCGGAGAATACCAATGTAAAGAGCCTATCATTAAGCTTTATATTGAAGTAGCAATGAAGTTGCTCTCAACATTTGAATGGTATGAAATTGATAACTTACCTCGTTTGACTAATAGATATGCAGATGCAATGGCCTCCCTTGTATCATTAATTCCAAAATATAACTTAGGAGAGGTACAGCCCCTGATAATCTCAACAATATCTAAAGCAACCATTGTTTGTACTGATCCTAAGGGTGAAAAAGACATTTGCTTTATCTATTCGAAACCATATGATTATTGGTTAAGCCAAACAGTGGCCTTTCTAAAATTTGGAACACTCCCATATGATATGTCTTGGTCTACCAAACGCTATTTCAAGCAAAAAGCAATCCATTTTGTTCTCTTGGGGGATGTGTTGTATAAACGTGGTTATGATGGAATCCTTCTTCTTTGTCTCAAAAATAGGGAGGTACAAAAATCCATAGATAAAGCCCACAATGGTACTTGTGATGGTAAATTTAGTGGAATGGCCATTGCAAAACATATTTTATGCATGGGTTACTATTGGCCCACAATGGAACACGATTGTTGTAACTATGTCAAAAATTGTAAGCAATTTCAAGAACATGCTAATTTAACTCATGTACCATCACAAGATTTGCAACCCATACAAAGCCTTTGGCCCTTGTCACAATGGAGCCTAGACCTAATTGGCAAAAATTTACCTCCTTCCTCAAGATAGCATACATTCATCATCACAACCACTGAATACTTCACAAAGTGGATTGAGGTCATTCCTCTAACCAGTACGATAGGACCTCGAATTGTGGACTTCATACTCCACCATATCATCTGTCGTTTTGGTATTCCCTCAAAAATCATTTTTGATAATTGCAATTCTTTCAAGAATAAGGATGTTCAAGAACTTAGTGAGACATATAATATTCGACACAGTTTCTCGAGTCCTTATTACCCACAAGCAAATAGACAAGCTGAAGCTACCAATAAGACCTTGATTGCTATTCTCAAGAAACTTATTAACAAAAATCATAGATACTGACATACACAAATCCCTTTGGCACTATGGGCTTATCTAACAAGCATCCGAACACCAACAGGAGCAACACCATTTTCTTTGGTCTATGGAGTGAAATTTATCATGCCTCTTTAGGTCGAGTTTCCCTCACGAAATTCTTTGCAGGAATTCATAGATGATGACACCGCTAGACAAGCACATCTTGGCCAACTCACTCTTCTTGATGAGAGACGATTCAATGCACTAGAGCACTTACGAGTTTATCAAGACCGCCTAAAGTATGCTTACAATGCTAAATTCCATCTTCATGAATTTCAAGTAGGAGATATTGTGCTTAAAGAGAACCAAAAAAACACCAATTCTTTGTCGCACCTTCATGAAAAATTTGCGGCTAATTGGTTAGGTCCATACATAATTTTCCAAAAAGTGGGTAATGGTACATATAGACATGCCTATTTAGAGGGTGTAGAGGAACCCAAACCACTTAATGTTATCCATTTAAAGGCATTTTATTGTTAATATGATGTTTATATGTATGTATATACATGGCTAAAAAAAAAATCATTCACATAGGCATTGCATACATATTGCATTTACATATAGGCATTTTTACATAAATTGCATTCATACATACTGCATTTGCATTCATTCCACATACATTCCATAGCATTTTACATCCAACATGCATCCATTCATTTTCCAAATTGCATTCATCCCATCCAATGTTCAATGGTATTTTATAGTAGTGATGATATGGCCAAATCAAAAAGTCAAGTTTCCATAACTAGGGGTACCTATTTGGGGCATTTATGCAATCTCCTCCAATATCATAAAACCCAAGCAATCCCATTTGTCCAAAGTCAAAAAACCCAAGTTTTCACTCACTCAGCCACTACTAGTGTGTCTAGCAAACCTCCAAAAATATGTCCAATTTTCTTTATGACCAAAAACACTTTTTCACATTAAGAAAGTCTTGAGTACTGTCAGCTGATTCCAAAAGCAATCTTGCACCAACCACACTTCTTCACATCTTAAAAAAATCCTGATTCAAAGAGGGATAACACCATACTTGGGTAGCACCTTTAAGTGATAAGGGTATTCCTCACTTGTCCTATCATGCAACATAGTCCAAAATCAAAAACAGTGGTTTTCATCACTATCACAATTGCTCCCCAAATATAAACACAAAATATAGATTTGTAAGGATAGGGTCTAATGATTAGTGTTTTATACACACCATGAGAAGAGTATACAAGAAACACCAATAACACATAAATGGGAATAAATCCCTCTCACTTTAGGATCTTGCTGGTTATCCAAGGTGTGAGTTACAGAGTTGGGTCGAATGCTGTCACTTCTTTTCCACTTCTAGAATAGTTTCAAGTTGACTTCCTATATACCTGCAAGGGGGTTCAACTTCCATCTGGTGTTTTTTGGTTTATCAATCATATTTGTATTTTTGTGAATTGATCTAGCTCTTTGTATCTCAACAGATTTAAACAAATAAAGAATTTTAAAGAAAATAAAAATGGGAACCTTTCCAAAATAAAATAGAGAGAGTAGGGTAGGGCAGAAAAGAGAGGGTGAAATATCACAATTTTAATTGTTAACCATTCTTTTAATTAAAACATGTTGTTGTGTTCACTAAGTGGGACAAATAGAATAACAAATTATCTAGCTTTCTAAGATTAACTTGTTATCTAGCAAAGGGCAGAATAGGGGAATATAACAGAGTAACTTATTTAAATCATAATTTTCCCTAAAATTAACAGGATGAATCTGCAGATAGCCAACGCTCATGCACACAGACCAAAACTATCAAATTTAGATCTTCAAACCAGATGATTTAAATAATTCTTAAGATAGTTTATCACTTCTAAAATTTTAGACTTGTTGGGATTATTTTACCGGTAGCATAGCACATGCAGTAAAACTAGAGCCAGTAGGAAAAGAAATTAATTTTAGAAATATTAAACTACAATTTAGCTCTCAAACAACACCAACAACATACTAAAATCAATTAAATTCACAACAATTAGAACCATAGATATTTCAGTGAAAACAAGAATAAGGAAATGAGCACCGTTCAAGCTCCAGAAGCAGATTAGACGCCTGGCCACGCCACTTCAGAGTAACAACACCACAACAAATCCTATGTCGAGAACAGAGGCTTTTCCAAAAAGAGATTTCAGAAAAATAACTTCTATTATAAATTCTTGCATCATTCTTTTACATTCAATGGGAGTATTTATAGACTTGGGACATGCCCTGATATTTTTAGAAAATATCTAGCTCCTCGAGAATTAAAAAATAATTTAAAATATCACCGCCAAAGCGGTTACAATATAAGGTATTTTTTAAATAGAGTTCTGATAAACTCTAACCACTTCAAAAATTTGCTTGGATATCTTGCCATAAATGGAGAAGATAAAATCTGATTTTATCTTCAATCAAAAGATAACTTCGTGCAAAGATTTTCACTTTCCGGCAAGTTGGAGATGTACTTCATTAATTCTCTGTCTGCAAAATCTAGGCGTATCATCAATTTTACGCGTCTTCTATCTCTGCACAATCACCTTTTGCTTGATTCTCGGTGAAATTCCAATCCCGCCATTACTTCCGTGATAAATGTGTTTGCCAACAAGCTCCTACAAAATTCAAAAAAAGAGCAAAATTTAGAACATTAGGTTTAAAATTAAATTAAATTAATTTAATTTTTTCTAAGGTTTCGGACTTTAATTCTTTAGGTTTTAAATTTTTAATCATTTTTCAAAGTTTTCCGTGATTGAGATTTTAATTGATTTTCTTAATATTATTTTAATTTGCTAGGGTTTGATATTGGCCACCATCAAAATTTCTAACTCCCTGGGAATGTCCCGAAATCGCGATATTTTAATTGCCTTTACTTCCTTCCGTGAGGATGTCGCGATATCGCGACACTTTAATTATCTCTAAGTCCAACCATTGCAAATTTTCTCTCTCGAGGGATGTCACGAAATCATGGCACTTTTAATATTATGTTCTTCCAACACTTTGGCACTTCGAAAATTTTCTATCTCCCGAAGGATGTCGCGAAATCGCGACATTTTAAACTTTCCTTTGCTCTTTCCTTGAGATGTCCCGAAATCACGATATTTTAATATTTCTCATGCATAATGTTGGAAATGTCACGAAATCGCTACATTTTAATATTTCTCATGCCTAATGTTGGAAATGTGGTGAAATCGCTATATTTTAATATTTCTCATGCCTAATGTTGGAAATGTCGTGAAATCGCTACATTTTAATATTTCTTTCTCCTTGGTTTGGAATGCTCCGAAAATAAGACATCTCTGAAAATAAGACATTCTTTTTTATTTGTTGGAATGCTCCGAAAATGAAACATCTTTGCATTCATTCCTATCTAGGTTTTACCATGGCGAAAATCAAACATCTTCCTAAATTACGAATTTTCCCTTGAAGCCTCCTTTGTTCCAACACTTACAAATTTTAACTTGTCGATACTTTGTAAAATTTCTAAAAAATCAAACATGGATTCCAATGACCCGAAACTTTGCATTTTGGCACTTTAAAGGATTGTGAAGGATTTTCCATTCTCGGAAATAATTTTCCAATACTAGAAAATGAATTTTAATTGCCCGGAAGTTGCTAGTTTCACTTGGTGTGAATTTTAGGGCAAAAATTGAAAGTGCTCTAAATTAAATGAAACTTTTCAAACATTTAATTGAGCCAAATGGGTATCCAAATCTAAAAAAATCTTGAAAATTCACTTCGGATCAGAAGATATCGCATTAATAAGTTCACTGGTTGGAAATAGAAACTGCTATTTATGGAAGGTGAATATATGCTCGGAAACCTCTAAAAATTTGGTACTGTTGGAAAGGTGAGCTCGAGATATTCCACCTAGAATTTGAATCACTCAAAATGGATTTCCGTGGCAGAAGATATTGCATTTCCAAGATTGAAGTAAACATTAGGGCAACATGAAAATTTTCCAAAGAACCTTAGAAATTAATTTAAATATTTCAAACCTTAGGAAACTATTGAAAATCAAAATTTCTGAAACACTTAACCAGAAATAATACCATTGAAGCATAAATTTTCAGAAGAAATTGACTCAAATCAATGCGCTTAGGCAAGCATTTTTGACACCTTGATGCAGGTAAAATTTAAAGACTTGATGCAAAACAAAACTTGGATTACAAAAAAATGAAAATTTCAAGAGGGTCCCCTTGGAAATAAAAATTAATCATTTCAAAGGAATCAAAATTTTAATTTTCAGTAGGGGTGTGTTGCTTCTCAACAAATGGCGACGTCTATGGGGAAATAGTAGCACTATTTAGAACCCATAACTCTAGTTTTAAAACAATTTAAACCATGCATCCTACCTTACCGCAAATATTTTCAAAATATTTTAATTATTATCTGCCAATCCATTGAAATTTCCCAGGGACATACTAGGTTGAATCACTCAAGGAAAACTCTAGTGTGTGATTGTAGTGCATAAATTCTTCCTCTTAAGATGACCATGGCTTAGAATTCCTACTTAGGATTAACCAGATTGCTTGGGCTGCAAAAGTTTATTTGAGTAGAGCTCTATTGCTAGTTTAGCCTTTTAGAGCCCCGATAGAGTTACTCTTAACTTTCTTTTTAAGACCTTGGTTCATAGCCATGGAGCATCTATAGCCCTGGTGAACATGTCTCAGATTTCTCTTTCATAAATCTCGGCTATTCCCCTATTATTATGGAACTCTTTTTTTTTTTTTTTTGAACTCTCTTTCTTTTTTTTTTTTTGGAACTCTCTTTTTTGAAAAATACAAACTAGATAGCCGAGAAGCCTTACTGAAGGTTCGAAAGTTGCATTTGCCTTGATATTTCATTCACCAAATAGTCGATCAACTAACCATTTCAGTTTTCAGACACCAATAGCCTCTTAAGAGTTATTAAAATGATCTTTGTGAATCAGAGTTCTCCTCTCATGACCAACTTTTCTTGGATTCTCTAGGAGTTCTCCAGCTAAACAACATAACAATTCTTTTATGATTAAAATAATTACGACAGGAAAGGTACAAAATTTAAACTATCTCTCTACTATCAATCCGGATAGCAAACATTACCACTCTCTCCCTACTTAGAACATCCCTTTATCAAATCACCCTTCTTTGATTCTTGAAACCAAGAGAAAGACCCAAAAGAAGAAAGAAAAGGAAAACAAAGAAAACTAGGAGAAACTAACTTAAAGCTGAAAAGAAACAAACTAAATAAAAACACAAACACTTTTTTTTTTAATATATACATATGTACAAAGGTCCCTTCAATCACTCAAAAGATGTAGCAGATGGAAAAGCAAAGAAATAGTGCCTTAAAAAAATTGACCATTTATAGGTAAATTTAGAAAAATACCTTTCAGGTCCTGTTGACGAAATGCACTCCAGATTATGCTTCCCAAAATTTTTGCTACCCGGGAAAGACTTGGTGTGTTTACCATCTTCCCTTTTTTTTATGGACCTTGTCCCATAGAAACACCAAGTCTGCAAGTCCTTCACCCTGCAAATTAGTCAAATCATATAATAACATGAATGGTGAAGTTTTCAACACCTGCTTATGTCTTATTCTATCAGCCCATAATGCATACAATTTTTTTGCCTCCTTCAAAATCAAGGCATTAACATGTTTATGTTTCTGCTTGAAGGGTTTGCAAAATTCTTTCAAAGGGATGGAATGTGAAAACCCCCAGGATCAAATACCTTAAGGCCTTTATAGAACCAGATCATCACATCTTCAGACTTATGTAACAACTCAAAGAGATCATATTTTATTTGTACGTCATAGTTCTTAATAACTTGAACATTTTGTGGTTGCTCTACTGCTCCAATATCCAAGATTTCAATTTTTATCCCTCTAGTAGAATTTTCATAATTTGCTCTTTCACCTGAGCCTTGCTTAGATTTAACCCCATCAATGTGTAATGTCCAAATATCATTGTTGTGATTGGTTAGAGCTATAACTGGTCTCACCTTCTCAGTTGTCAAATTATAAACTCCAATATCTGCATCAACATGGTTTACAACCTCTTTTTTGATATTATGTTCAGTGATCACATGCTTATACTAAGACTCTTTGTCTATTCTGAGTTGGTTGACCACATTCACATTTACTATTTTCTTCTCCTTTTCTTGAAATTCAACAGGTGGTCCAGAGTAAGTTTCAATCAAGTTATCCTTTTGTTCAGCAATCTGAGCCAACTCATGGAGGGTGATGTTAGCCTTAATTTTCTTCATATCCTCAATGATGTTATACTCCTTCCTAGTTACTTTTGTATAGTGATCTTGAATCTTATTTTCATTACCCTTTGGTGGGGGAGGATCATTATTAGGAGTAGGTTCTGGATTCTCACATCTCAAATTATAACTGTCCCTTTGGAACTGTTGAAAACCTTGCACTTCATCCATGGGAATTTCTACAACATTTTCTGACTCATTCAAAAAGGTGAATGAATTTGAAACCATAGTCATACTATTTTTGGATGAACCAAAACTATCAATATTTCTCTGATTTTTAGGAAAATTTAACTCACTAGGCAAAGCTTCAAAGTTGGGTAATGCTAGGTCACATATGTTTACTTTAGGCACTTCCACCTTGAACTTGTCAAAATATTTCTCTACATTTTGCACATGCTGAGTGTGTGTCACAGTTAATGGAGTTTCCTTGGGTAGAGCGTGACATGTTGGCACTAACTCATGATGTGGAATGGGATTCAAAATAGGCATGTTTTGCGTAACATAGGATATCAAAGGACTGCTCAAAATTTGAGGTCCTAACTGTCTTTCAAGAATTAAAGCTTCCTTATAAGCTCCTGCCAGGGTTGTGATATTGATGTCTCTCTTGAGGAAAATAGAGGTCACTAGATCCAAGGCATTCTTATAGATTTCTAAGGCCAAATTTGCACTTGGGATGTAATGACCAGTCATTCTACCATAAGATTTTTGGAACCTCACATTGAAAGACCTGATAGTTTCATTGGACTCTCTTTTAATGCTGGAAAATTGTTGATACAACACGTTGGGATCAATCACTTGACCAAATTGGGAAATGAAAGCAGTTTCTAATTCATCCCAACTAGTGATAGAGTCATTGGTAAGATTCAAAAACCAATCATATGCAACTTCTTGCAGAGTAAACGAGAATAACCTACAAGCAACATCTTCATGAAGGACATTTAACAATTTAAGAGCATTTTTTAAGGCAACCATGTGCTCTTCAGTTGTCCTAGCACCATCATGTTTGTAGGTTGGAAGATATTTCTCATGATTCCTAGGTAAATCATGGGTTGCACCAGGAATATTCAAAGCAGTGGAGCCCAACCAGTTGGCCATGATTGTTGGATTAATGACCCACAAAAGACAAAACACAATGTAAAATTGTATTTCTCATTTTAAACACACCATGTCAAACACACCAAGAACGTAAGTGGACCTCCTTCTAGCACCAAAACAATGTTGATTTGTGTTTTTTTGTTTAGGCAAAACTCAAACAAACAGGATTTGAAAGCTAAAGAGGAGGGAAAAAGGCCACCAGTTAAAGATAAATTTGCACATACCTCAAAAGATAAAACACAGTACTTTAAACACAACATACAATCATATTTCTTAACTCAAACCCACCAGGAATGTAAGTTCGGGCCCTCCTTCTAGCACCAAAACAATGTTGATTAGTGTTTTATACACACCTTGAGAAGAGTATACAAGAAACACCAATAACACATAAATGGGAATAAATCCCTCTCACTTTAGGATCTTGTTGGTTATCCAAGGTGTGAGTTACAGAGTTGGGTCGAATGCTCTCACTCTTTTCCACTTCTGGAATAGTTTCAAGTTGACTGTCTGTATACCTGCAAGGGGGTTCAACTTCCGTCTGGTGTCTTTTTGGTTTATCAATCAAATTTGTATTTTTGTGAATTGATCTAGCTCTTCGTATCTCAACAGATTAAAAAAATAAAGAATTTTAAAGAAAATAAAAATGGGAACCTTTCAAAAATAAAATAGAGAGGGTAAGGTAGGGCAGAAAAGAGAGGGTGAAATACTGCAATTTTAATTGTTAACCATTCTTTTAATTAAAACATGTTGTTGTGTTCACTAAGTGGGACAAATAGAATAACAAATTATCCAACTTTCTAAGATTAACTTGTTATCTAGCAAAGGGCAGAATAGGGGAATATAACAGAGTAACTTATTTAAATCATAATTTTCCCTAAAATTAATAGGATGAATCTGCAGATAGCCAACGCTCATGCACACAGACCAGAACTATCAAATTTAGATCTTCAAACCAGATGATTTAAATAATTCTTAAGATAGTTTATCACTTCTAAAATTTCAGACTTGCTGGGATTATTTTACCGGTAGCATAGCACACACAGTAAAACTAGAGCCAGTAGGAAAAGAAATTAATTTTAGAAATATTAAACTGCAATTTAGCTCTCAAACAACACCAACAACATACTAAAATCAATTAAATTCACAACAATTAGAACCATAGATATTTCAGTGAAAACAAGAATAAGGAAATGAGCACCATTCAAGCTCCAGAAGCAGATTAGATGCCTGACCACGCCACTTTAGAGTAACAACACCACAACAAATCCTATGTCGAGAACAAAGGCTTTTCCAGAAAGATATTTCAGAAAAAGAACTATTATAAATTCTTGCATCATTCTTTTACATTCAATGGGAGTATTTATAGACTCGGGACATGCCCTGATCTTTTTAGAAAATATCTAGCTTCCTCGAGAATTAAAAACAATTTTAAAATATCATCGTCAAAGTGGTTACAATATAAGGTATTTTTAAATAGAGTTCTGATAAACTCTAACCACTTCAAAAATCTGCCTGGATATCTTGCCATAAATGGAGAAGATAAAATCTGATTTTATCTTCAATCAAAAGATAACTTCGTGCAAATATTTTCACTTTTCGGCAAGTTGGAGATGTACTTCATTAATTCTCTGTCTACAAAATCTAGGCGTATCATCAATTTTACGCATCTTCTATCTCTGCACAATCACCTTTTGCTTGATTCACGATGAAATTCCAATCCCCGCATTACTTCGTGATAAATGTGTTTGCCAACAAGCTCCTACAAAAAATTCAAAAAGAGCAAAAGTTAGAACATTAGGTTTAAAATTAAATTAAATTAATTTAATTTTTTCTAAGGTTTCAGACTTTAATTCTTTAGGTTTTAAATTTTTAATCATTTTTCAAAGTTTGCCGTGATTGAGATTTTAATTGATTTTCTTAATATTATTTTAATTTGCTAGGGTTTGATATTGGCCACCATCAAAATTTCTAACTCCCTGGGAATGTCCCAAAATCATGACATTTTAATTGCCTTCACTTCCTTCCGTGAGGATGTCGCGATATCGCGACACTTTAATTATCTCTAAGTCCAACCATTGCAAATTTTCTCTCCGAGGGATGTCACGAAATCACGACACTTTTAATATTATGTTCTTCCAACACTTTGGCACTTGGAAAATTTTCTATCTCCCGAAGGATGTCATGCGACATTTTAAACGTTCCTTTGCTCTTTCCTTGAGATGTCCTGAAATCATGACATTTTAATATTTCTCATTTCTAATGTTGGAAATGTCGTGAAATCGCTACATTTTAATATTTCTCATGCCTAATGTTGGAAATGTGGTGAAATCTCTATATTTTAATATTTCTCATGCACTGTATGCACTTCAAAATAGGTGCAGGAATGTCGAGTTGTGGGACTGGAAGACCACTAGGGTTTTATTTGACCTACTTGTTACACCAATTTTGTTGTATGGTTGTGAGGTGTGGGCTAGTGGCACAACAAAGGCAAAATGGAGGCAAATAGAAAGGATTCAAAAATATCTAATCACAAATATTCTCAAAATTAAGGCCACAACCCATTATGAAATTATTCTAGCTGAAACTAAAATGTTTCCTTTAGAAGAAATTGCTATGACCAAGTTCTTATGTTACTTGAAAAAAACATAAAACATGAAAAAGGACAGATGGCCAAGGGCAGCTAAGGACGAAGAGTTTCATAGGCGGAAGAACACATGGATGAAACAAAATCAGAAATGGATGAAACATTGGGAAATCAACATAAATGAATGCCCAAATTTCAACAAAGACATCAAAAGCTATGTGAATGAAAAGTTTAGAAGTGGAACGTGGAAAAATGCAAGCAAGAAAAGACAATATTATATTGCAAAGTTTAACCCAACATATGATCACAAGGAAAAAGCATATATAGGCATTGAAATCAAGTGGAAGGAAAAAATCCTCATTGCTCAAATAAGGACTAGCTCTCATAGGCTTAGATGTGAAACAAGGAGATGGAAAACACCCAAAGAACAACAGGAATGAAGGATATGTACTTTATGCAGCACAGGGGCAGTAGAGACATAGGAACACTTCATCTATAAGTGCCCGAGTTTTTTAAACATCCATGGCAAATACAAAGAAACACTTGAAAATGGGTCTATGACAGAGTTATTTGAAGACAGTAAAATAAAAAAAGTTGGGGAATTACTAACCCAAATCAGCAAGAGAAGGAACAACCTTCTCAAAGATATTAAAGATCATATGATATGATTTGAGTAGTTTTACTTCCATATTTGAAGTCCCATAGGCAATATTTGGGTCTCGCGAACGTAATTAAAATCTTTCATTTCATTTCAATGTCGCAAAATTGCTACATTTTAATATTTCTTTCTCCTTGGTTTGGAATGCTCCGAAAATAAGACATTCTTTTTTATTTGTTGGAATGCTCCGAAAATGAAACATCTCCGAAAATGAGACATCTCCAAAAATGAGACATCTTCTAAAAATGAAAAATCTTAGAGCCAACAGATTTGGGCAGAGAAGAGGTAGGGATTCTAAACTTTTCCTATCATTTTCTATTTTCAGTTTTTCTATTTTTGGGTTACTTGCTTGCTTAAGGAAAAAAAAAATTTACTGCTTGCTTGTTACCTTTTTGCAAAATAAAAAGAACCCCACACATCACGTGGCAAATTAAACACCAAGGAGCTGGTCGTAAAACCCTAGCCCTTGATCAAGACCAACGAGGGATTTCATCACCACCTTGGCTTGAATTTTTGCATCTATTACCCCGATCGCTACTGTTGCTAGATGTAAATCCTGACGAAAGTTGACCGAGTGTAGCTGGGGTGATTCCCAACACATGAGGATAAGTCTTCTATGGTAGGTTTCATAAACAGGGCGATTCCCCTTCCGTACCGCCTACGTTCCACGTACCATTTGCTCTCGCGTACCTATAGTTTCCCTTACGTAAGGGCGGGTATATAGAGAGGTTGGTATATCGGCTTGGCAATGGTATATTGAAGGGGCGACCATTTTTGGGAGCTATAAGAGCCATCATATTGCATTTAAATGTTCTTTACAAAAACCTTCAAAAAAAAAATAAAAAACAAAAACCAAAACACACTAAACCAGGTTTAGAACACACTTTTAATCTTTAAACGAGATAACCATTACTTTGTGTGTGTGTGCTCTTTTTTGTTTAGTGTAGCATAAAAAAAATCATAAAAAGAGATAAAAACCTACATAGCTTGTAGAAAAACACCACCATGGTGTACACCCGTAGCCAAGCCCAATCAAGGGCGAAAGCTACGGAGAGTGTACAAGGGGGCACAAGTCGCCTCCGCTATAGCCCCAAGGACTTGGTCATATCGCCTTGGTGGCCTGACCCACAAGAGAGTCCACATCGTTCCATGTTAGAATGGAACTATAGAGGCACCCCTTTGAGGGACACGCCCGTTCATCATAGCCCCTTTCAGGAGGAGTCCTTACACGTGGAACTCAACATAGATAGGAAGGCTCCCTTAGAAGCTCGATATGAGTTGCCACCGCACGATGAAGTGCTAGAGCAGCATAGGGTCCATGAGGAGAGGCCACATGATTATGGCATCCCTCCTTTACCCCCCATCACTGTTAGAACCAATAGACAAAACCCAAAGTGCAAGGCTCTCCAAACAGGGCGAGCCAACTCTGCCTGCCCCTTTCACACATATGAAATGGAGCACGAGGAAGACCATTACATTCCTCAATAGCAATATACAGTGCGAGAGCCATGTGATTCCACACCCGCTATATACCATGATCACCTACTGATGCCAAAGCCTCGAGTAAATGCCGCCAACCTCGACAGAGGTAAGTGACATATTGAGATCTCGGATCATCGCGACCGAGGTAAGTGCATAGGAGAGGCATCCAGGCCTCCTAGGCTCAATATGGTGAAACAAATCGACCTGGCAGTCGCCAAGCATGCCGCCCTCCAAGCACAAATCATGCAGCTTGAGCAAGACCAATAGCAACTAGAGCATCTATATCGCCTTAGCAAAGAGCGCATTCGGTGCCAAACAGATGAGCTGCTCCATAACTCGGTGCCTGAGAGGGTTCCAACCCCTCACACCCAAAGAGTGAAACCGTATGAGAGGCACAACCCCTTGGTGTGATATAGGTCTTCGCAACCTTACCAAGTGCTACCTTCAAGACCTCCTAGACCTGAGCGGGAGACCACCCCTCGGAACAACGATGGGTACCCTCCACAGGGACCCACCTAGGGTCATAGGTCTCGTCCAAAGACTCCTCAAGAAGCTTACGAGGAGTATGAGCAAGAAGAAGAGCGGGCCAAACTGCCCTACCAAGGCAAAGGGGTTGTCATCCGACCACCCCTTTGTAGGCCTCAAGTCTCCCACAAACCACAACGGGAGCAAACTAAAGAGGAAGAGATTAAATCTTCATATGCATATAAAGCGTTGTTAGAGCATTTGGAGTCTATGGAGACCAAAACTTTTGGGCCCCTAAAGCCCACTTTACGCCAATGCAGTCATCTTGTGCATCCGTCCGTGCCAGCACCCCCTTACCCTGAACACTTTAAGCTGCCTCAGTTGGTAACCTTTAGAGGTGAGAAGGATGCTCAAGAGCATGTGACGAGATTCCTAAGACAATGCTTCAACATTCATGACAATGATGCTTTGTTATTAAGAACATTTATAACCACATTCGTAGGCCCTGCCTCGCATTGGTTTACTCAATTACCAAAGCACAACATTAACAACTTAGATCAGTTAGTGGATGCATTCCTCGAACGCTTTGCCTTCAACACCAAGAAGAAGGTGTCACTAAGTGACTTAGCCAGCCTCAGGCAGTATGAGGAAGAAACCATGGTGGCCTATGGGAATCGATGGAGGACTTTGCTTTCAAAGCTGCCCTACCTCCCCCCTATGTCCGACCTCACTCAAATGTTCTCAAAGAGCTATTTGAGATTGATCTCTATGCTATTGCAGCTACAGCAATATGCCACCTTAGAAGAATCTCTAGCACAAGCCAGGATCATTGAAGAGATCAAGATACAAGATGGCGAGATAGCCAAACCTAAGAAAAAAGAGTGGACTAAGAACACTAAAACAGGGACCACACAACAGAAACCCACTGTGGTCAATCAAGTTGCTATCAATGTCCCTAAGCCTACACAAGCAACACAGACCCAAAAGGCTAACTATCAGGTGGTGCCTCCTAACAACTATGACAGGGAAAATCAGAAGCAAGAACAAAGTCAGCAGCATCGCCCTAGGCGACAATACACACCCTACACAGAGTCCAAGGACTCCTTGTTTGACCGCTTGTTAGCGACAAATTTGATCAACCTGCTAGAGATTCAAACCATAGACCCCAACGCTCCCAAGCCTAAGGGGTACAGGGAGGACTTGTACTATAGGTTCCACAGACGGTAGGGACATGACCTAAATGCCTGCTAGAAGTTTAAGGGCTTGGTGCAAGACTTAATTGATAACAAGACATTAGCGGTAGATAATCCCGTGGCATCAAGCAATCAACAAATGGAGGTCTTTAAATACCCCTTTTCTGCTCATGCTCCACAGGAAAAAACCCTACAAGTTAATGAGGTCACATAGAACTACCCCATGCAGGGGTATGTAGGGATGATCAGTATAGTGACTCGAAATAGGAGGTATCCGAGTGTAGCTACCCCCGTGGCAACTACAAGTGAGGTGCCAACAATGACACAACCACAACAGCGCCTTGCACAACCTCCTCTGCCTAGACCAGTGGCCACACTTCAGACCAAACTCACTCAGAGTTTGAGGACCACCTCGGCTAGGCTCTCCATATACGAGCTCATACAACAATCAACACCTCATCGAGAAGCTCTAATGGAGATATTGAAAGCCATCGAGTTGCAACCCCACGAAACAAATTCTTTCAACAACTTCATGGGACATGTCAAATAATGCACTGAGCCAGTCATCACATTTTGGGAAGACGAATTGAGATCAGTTACTGATGACATGGCAGATCCACCCCTGCACGTTATCACACGGGTCAACGGGATCCCATATAAGAGGGTGTTGATAAACACTAGCTCATCCAATAATATCATCACAACTGCAGGCCTAAAACATCTGAATTTGCTCGCATCTCACATCACATCTTCCACCTACACTCTACGAGCATTCAATGATGCAATATGCTTGACAGTTGGCACAATCGTCCTACCTATCCAAGTGGGAAAAAATACTATACCTACATTGTGCCACATCTTGGAAGGTGAGATGGCCTACAACATCTTGCTGGTTCGACCATGGATCAGGGACATGAAGTGTGTCCCTTCGATATCTCACCAGTGCTTAAAGTATACATTTGAAGGGGAGGTGCATGTAATCCCGACGGACTTAGAACCCTTCAAGTATTGTAATGCGATGTAGCTGATGCCACAATTGACCCTTCCATCAATGCATTTAGATTTCCAATTGAATCCATCTAAGTAGGGTCTGATTTTGTAGGCATCCCCATTAGCAAGTTCTTCAAAACCCCAGTCGGGTCCATCTTCATCGTCTGGTCCTCCACCAACAACGCTACCGATGGGGGCCAAATAGAAGAACAAAGGGAAGAAACCTCTAGAAGAGGTACAACCTCTAGAAGAGACACTGCCATCAGTATCAACTATCTCTACTGAGGAGATGCCTAGCCGAATGGAAGTTGAGACTCCTAGTTCACCCGACATGGAGTGGACTTGGGGAGAACTTCCATTCCCTCCCCCTCAACCACCAACAATCATCATCGAAATAGCCAATACGGGCCTGGGGGAGTATCTGGTGCAAAATATTGTAGCAATTCCCGCACTAGAGTCCATGCAATACATGGGGAGACCTCGCCTCCCCATCGGTACCATTGTTCCCCTAGGCTATCTACCAAACCAGACAAACTTTGTGTATGGGGGCCTTGATCATGGCGTTGCACCATGCACGCAAGAGGATGAGGATGAAGAACCTTTTACTAAAAATGTCAACTACTTGTCTAACCCAGACTTTGCTTTGAGATACCTTGGCCAATGCAATTGGCATGGATATGGGTTAGGTAGATATGAACAAGGGGTACATGTTCTTTGCCAACCAAGATACCAAATTCCATATGACAAGTCAGGAGTAGGGGTCAACCACCCCCTACCCTTAGACATCTTGGTGGAGAACATGTAAGGCCTAGGGATAGGCAACAAGGGGGGATTGGCATCAGATCCATATGCCAACCCTAACACAACATATACATTGAGGTATTACCTCCCATTAATGGCAATCAACCTTGTTGACCCTCACAATCCCTTTCCTTCGCTCGAGAGAGGAGAAATCTTGAGAGCTCACTTTCGAGGAAGGTCTAGACACTGTCAAGAAGGGTCCTCAGAAGATGAGTCAGAGTATGAACCAGTGTCATATGACCCCTTTGAATCAAATAGTGATCACTCACAGGTGATCCCTATGGATGATTATCAAGAACATCTCTTGACAATGTTCCCTTTGGATGCTCCAATCGAGTAAGTGCCACTCCAAGGTAATCAGGCCCCACCGTAGAGAGCGGAACAACCCCAATGGGGCCAGATCAATTTGCTCAAGCAGGACGAGACTTTAATGCCGCAAGTAGTTTTCGAAGCCAACGAAGGCCTTTGGATCTTTGATAGTGATTCTGAATATGAGACTGAGATGGCATATCTTAATCACATGCGGTAAATGCAGCGACCATACCCCTTGGAGATTAACGACATATTCAAACAATTAAACATAGTGCCAGGGCATGAGTGGTACGTAGACCTAGCATGACACGGTGGGAACAAGTGTTGAATCCACCACTTTGGGTGTACGAAGAATACCTTCCACCTAGAGACACTATAGCAACATCAATGTCAAGGGCAGACCCTGTCTTCCTATCCGCACATAGGGCTGATCCATTCGTACCAATACCTCTAGAGCCAAATCCGAAGCACAGAGAACATCCAAAATGTTTGAGTAACCACACCCATGGTAATGGAGACCAAATTCATTTCATCAACATGATCTCCATTGATTTAATCGCCCCCATCCATAATCCGATCGATCCAGCACAGTCATTGTATCTAGACATAGATGCCATAGACTGGGATCGTTTCAATTCACCTCCATCCCCATCAAAGTACTAGACTTTCGGTGAGATGCTTCATCTCACCCCAGGGCCAACTCAAGATACTTTCCATGCTGAAGAGGAACTCGAGGTTCCCAACATAGATTTAAACTTAGCAAATGATATCCATTTGATCCCAACTCCACACCAGTTGGAGGACGGATCCCACATGTCGGTCGAGGAGATGACTGACGTAGACATCGGCTCGGATCCAATGAATCCACAGATCGTCAAGCTGGGGGTAAGTTTATCCCTCGAAGAACAAGCCGACTACATTGCCCTTCTCAAATAGAAGAAAGAGGTTTTTGCATGGTCATTCAGAGACATGCTAGGGCTATATCTGCAACTAGTCACACATAATATGATGCTTGATCCGACAGTCAAGCTAGTTAAGCAAAAACTACATAAGATGCACCCAACAATGGCCTTAATGGTCAAATATGAATTGCAAAAGTTTTTGGATGCACAGTTTGTCATCTGTGTGGATTATCCACCATGGCTGTCCAACATGGTGCTCATCAAGAAGCCTGACGAGAGGATTCGCATATGCACTGATTTCTGAGATCTAAACAAATCGAGTCCTAAGGATGATTTCCCCTTGCCGAGCATCGACGCATTGGTAGACGCTACAACGGGCCATGAAATGCTTTCCCTCATGGATGGTTTTTTGGGATACAATCATATTTGTATCAATCTCGAGGACCAACTAAAAACGGTGTTCACAACGCCTTGGGGGACATTTTGTTATAAGGTCATGCCTTTTGGCCTTAAAAATGCTGGCACCACCTACCAACGTGCCATGACGTACATCTTCCACGATTACATGCATAAAACTTTGGAAGATTACATGGATGATTTGTTGGCCAAATATCTTTTGCACCCAGATCATCTCGATGACTTAAGCAAGATCCTCGATCGCCTCATGGAACATAAAGTCAGACTGAATCCCAAGAAGTGCGTATTTGGCGTCACATCTGGAAAACTCTTGGGTTTCATAGTCTCAAAGTGAGGCATCAAGGTGGACCCAAACAAAGTCAATGCAATCCTTGAAATGCTTCCCCCAACTACCATCAAGTAGCTTAGAAGCCTGCAGGGAAAGGTCGTGTCAATCAAGCACTTCATAGCACAACTATCTGACAAGTGCTGACCCATGAACAAACTATTGCACAAGGGGGTAACATTTCATTGGGATGACGAGTGCCAGTCAGCCTTTGATGACATTAAATAATACTTGGCTTCGCTGCTAGTATTGGCACCACCTAGACCAGGAGTGTCATTCTACTTATACATCTTAGCTACTGAGGTGGCACTGGGCACCATGCTAGCCCAAAAAAATGAACTTCACAAAGAACAGGCTACTTACTATCTTAGCCGCACCCTGGTCAGTTATGAAATTAACTATGCATACGTTGAGAAACTTTGCTTGGCATTGGTGTTTGCTACCAAAAAGTTGTGCCATTACATGTTGAGCAACAAGATGTATGTTGTGTCTAAGGAGAATCCATTACGATACATGATGAGTCGTACTTATCATAGTAGCCGCACGGCAAAATGGATCATATTTTTGAAGGAATTTGACATAGAGTTTATTGGAAAGAAATCCATAAAATGTCAGGTCATAGCCGATCAACTAGCGGAGGCTCCTCTCGAAGATGATTAGCCTCTGGTCATAGAAATACCCGATGAAGGGGTCTTCCATGTCTCAAAATCACCAGATTCTGACGAGCCTGAGTCACAGGCTGACATAACCCTATTTTTTGATGGTTCTAAATGTGAGCAAGGTGGTGGCATGGTAATAGTATTCTTCACACTGCAAGGTGTTCTAATGCCTCTGTCATTCAAATTAAATTTCCCATGCACCAACAACAATACATAGTATGAAGCCTTGATCCTAGGTCTTCAGACAACAATCACCATGAACATCAAATGATTGAACATCTTTGGTGATTCGCTGTTAATTGTCAACCAATTCAAAGGGGTATTCCAATGTAAATGCCCAGTTCTGCAGGCCTACAAAGCCCTTGTGGACTAATTGTTGGCACAACTTGAGTGGTATGACATCGAGGCGCTCCCTCGGTCATCGAATCATTTTGTGGACACTATGGCCTCTTTGGGGTCACTCATCCCGCAAGACATTTCTGGTGATATGACAACCATTCAAGTCAAAACATTATCACAATCCGTGATGGAGCGTGCAATCTCTGACTTAATGCTAGGAATCCACATGATCCA
The DNA here is from genome assembly GCA_028583015.1 of Wollemia nobilis. Lineage (NCBI taxonomy): Eukaryota > Viridiplantae > Streptophyta > Pinopsida > Araucariales > Araucariaceae > Wollemia > Wollemia nobilis. Next base: position 8,236,572 of record JAQPPZ010016995.1, on the reverse strand, counting down.
GATTGAAGCACCTCAGGATAGGTTCTCTCAAATCCACGATCATCTTAATCACGCCAACTGGGGTCCTTGTTCTCCCCTACTCCCCTTAATAGCAACACAACGCTATTCTTGCAAGTTCTTTCCCATTCAGCTTTTGCTAGGGATGAACTTCAAGAGGGATTGGTTGTTCATACCGTCGAGGCTTCTGATCAGCAGGATTGGTATTCACCCATAAGGGACTACCTCAAGTTAGGTAATCTCCCACTTGGATTGACGCATATCATAAAATGAGCATTCAAGCATAAAGTGGCAAAGTATGTCTTGTTAGGAGACATTTTGTACCGTCATAGCTACGAAAGAATCCTCCTTTGTTGCTTGGACTAGCAGGAGTCCACTTGGGCAATCACCCAAGCGCACGATGGTACATGCGATGGCCACTTTAGTGGTATGGCCATCGCAAAGTACATTCTTCGCATGGGCTATTATTGGCCATCTTTAGAGTGATATTGTTGCACATATGTGAGGAAGTGCATGAAGTGTCAACATCATGCCAATTTGACACACATACCTTCCCAGGCCTTGCATTCGATCCAATCAGCTTGGCCATTTTCATAGTAGGGCCTCGATCTAATCGGTAAGATCTCCCCTATGTCGTCAGGTCATCACACGTTTATCATAACGGCCACAGAGTATTTCACCAAGTGGGTGGAAACGGTTTCGCTTACCTCTACAACAGGACCCCGCATTGTGGAGTTCATTTTACATAACATCATATGTCATTTTGGTATTTCATCCAAGATAATTTTGGGTAATGGGATGTCATTCAAGAACAAATATGTGCATGCTTTGACCACAAAGTAAAAAATTTGGCATAGTTTTTTGACACCCTATTATCCGTAGGCAAATGGGCAAGCAGAGGCATCAAACAAAATTCTAGTTGCCATCCTCAAAAAGACAGTCATGAGACAGTCATAAGGATTGGCACATTCAGATCCCACTTGCCCAGTGGGCTTATCGCACTAGCATTCAGACGCCCACTGGGGCAACTCTGTTTTCGCTAGTGTATGGCTCTGAGGCAGTCATGTCTCTCAAGTTGGAAATTCCTTCCCTGCGCATATCAATGCAATAGTTCATCGATGATGACACTGCACGACAGGCCCGATTAGACCAGCTTACATTGCTTGATGAACGACACGTTAATGCTCTCGAGCATTTACGTATCTATCAAGAGAGGCTTAAGAAAGCATACAACATGAAAGTTCATCTGAGAGACTTTCAGGTTGGTGACTTGGTCTTGAAAGAGAACCAGCAGAACTCTAGCTTGTCGCCCCATCTAAGGGACAAGTTCACGGCAAACTGGTTAGGTCCCTATGTAATTGATAGTAAAATAGGACCTGGAACATACCAACTAGCCTCTCTTGATGGAATCAAGGAACTAGAACCCTTGAACATCAGTCATTTGTGGCCATTCATATCTAGAGGAGCCGCAACCCAACCAAAAAGACCCAAGGATTCCCGCAATCACTTGGTCAACCCAAAAAGCCCCAAGGATTCCTGCAATCACTTGGTCAACCCAAAAAACCCCAAGGATTCCCGCAATCGCTTGGTCAACCCAAAAAGCCCCAAGGATTCCCGCAATCGCTTGGTCAACCCAAAAAGCCCCAAGGATTCCCGCAATCGCTTGGTCAACCCAAAAAGCCCCAAGGATTCCCGTAATCGCTTGGTCAACCCAAAAAGCCCCAAGGATTCCCGCAATCGCTTGGTCAACCCTAAAATGCCCCAAAGGTGCCCATTATCCCTTTGGTCAAACCAAAAAGCTCCAAAGATTCCCACAATCGCTTGGTCAAAAATAAGAAAATTCAAAAACAACAAAATCATCAAAAATAACAAAAAATTGCCTCTCATTTCCATGCATACTCATTGTCATCACAACAATAAAGAGCTCTTTTTGCATCTCATCTTCATACTCACAAAAATCAATTCATCAAAAACACAAAAATATATAGCTGCATTAAGAATCACATCCATACATTGCATATTTGTGGTCATACGGGTCAAAGGCACCATAGACTGTAATTACTCCGTCAATCCATCTTGTTCCACATTTCTCCAATTTTGTAAATAGTCCATCAAAAATAAACGTCATTCACATCATTTCACCATAGCTTAGTCATTTGTCTCCTAATGTATCAAGATTTTTCATCCTTCAGTCGTCATTAGCTTTCTAGCCAAGTACTGTACCAAGTCAGACGGATTTTACAAAGGTAGAGTTCTACTTAGATCACACCTTGTTACATAGCATCCCAACACAAATTAAAACACATAAAAATTTCCAAGTTGTGTGAATGAAAGATGAAACCTGCAAAGCAATCCAGATCACCATAAGCGAAATGGTTATCTTGCTCATCCCCCTGTGCGAATGACCCCAAGAATGCTGAGAGTTGGCAAAAGGACAAGCATCTTCCCTACCCAATTCCCCAAGAATCCCAAGTTCTCAAAATGTTGCAAACATCATAAAATTTTGTAAAAGTCAAAACTCCAAAAAATTTGACATCACAACCAAAGTGCATACATCAAGAAAAGCACATAAGATAGTGATTATCATCACTCCATATTCAAATCCCTTGCTCAAAAGAAAAACAAAAAAAACAGTGATTTTTATCACTATAAAAGAGCAAGTATCCCAATACAATTGAAGAAAATAAGGGAGTCGAACTTGAATCCCTGGAACTCTCAGCATTCCGACAGGTCATGAGGCAAACCTCAATACTGGTTTGGTGGATAGCCTATCGATCATTGGTGGTAAACCTCCCGCATGACGATATATCTGTCACAGTAACTTGTGTGCAGATCAATGTTTGCATGTGGATGAGCTAGCTTATGGTATCGTATGACAGCACCACAAATTAATCTGACTAAATACAACAAAGGAGTTAGTGGAGCTAATTAGGTGATCCTCAGTACAGGTTTGGTTGACAGCCTACCTGGCACTGGCGGTATCCTGACAAACACCGCATAAATGAACTCAATTACACACACAGGGATGTGAAATAACTTGGTCAAAAACAAGCCTGATTCATACCTTGTTAAAAAGTCTCGTAAGATAAAAGTATAGTCTTGGCTAGATAGTTAAAACATCCGAGTCTCAAAAAACCCTACCTACATTCTAAACCAACTTGCTATCTTTCATTCTCGCATTGCCATCAGAAACTACAAACAAATAGCCCGTATACATAAAAAAAAAAAGAGTCAAGTCACACAGCAATCACCCAGCACAAAAAAGCCATAAATTCTAAACAGTCTATGGTGCACCCGCCAAAAAAAAAATGGAAAATCACAAATTCAATTCATCCCTTCTATTTGCATATCATATAAATTAAAAAAATTTGCATTTCAGCAAAACATATGCATCCATCAATATAACTTAACAAGCATACATCCATATTCATAAATCATCATGCATAACATCAAATCATGACATGTGCATAAATAAAATAAATTCATCTGTATATATCATCAAAAATTCCCGTAGGCTACAATGAACCGGTCCTGTGACCCCGCAACAAAATCCAAAAGCTCAAAATCCCCAAAGCCTAAGGCATCGGCCACCATGATCACGCAAGATCGGTGTGACGGGAACTACCCCTCGTGGTGTGGTTCCTATGTGACCCCTCAGGGTGGCTGCTGCTAGCCCCCGCATCACGCATACTCCCCCCTCCCTCATCCAATCATTTTCTAGGGATTCTGAACTTTTCTTGTCATTTTCTGTTTTCATCTCCGAAAATGAAACATCTCTGAAAAAAGAGACATCTCCGAAGATAAGACATATCCACAAATGAAACATATTTGCATTCATTCCCCTCTAGGTTTTACCATGGCGAAAATCAAACATCTTCCGAAATTACGACATTTTCCCTTGAAGCCTCCTTTGTTCCAACACTTGCAAATTTCAACTTGCCGGGTACTTTGTAAAAATTCTAAAAAATCAAACATGGATTCCAATGACCCGAATCTTTGCATTTTGGTACTTTGAAGGATTTTTAAGGATTCTCCATTCTCAGAAATGATTTCCCAGTACCGAAAAATGAATTTTAATTGCCCGGAAGTTGCTAGTTTCACTTGGTGTGAATTTTAGGGCAAAAATTGAAGGTGCTCCGAATTAAATTAAAATTTTTAGAAATTCAATTGAGCCAAATGGGTATCAGAATATAAAAAAATATCTTGAAAATTCACTTCGGATAAGAAGATATCGCATTAATAAGTTTGCTAGTTGGAAATAGAAATTGCTATTTCTTGAAGGTGAATTCTGCTTGAAACCTTGAAAATTTGGTACTGTTAAAAAGGTGAGATCAAGATATTCCACCTAAAATTTGAATCACTCATAATGGATTTATGTGGCACAAGATATTGCATTTCCAAGATTGAAGTAAACATTAGGGCAACATGAAAAATTTCCAAAGAACCTTAGAAATTAATTTAAATATTTCAACCTTAGGAAACTATTGAAAATCAAAATTTCTAAAACATTTAACCAGAAATAATAGCATTGAAAGATAAATATTGAAAAGAAATTAATTCAAATCAATGCGCTAGGCAAACATTTTTGACACCTTGGTGCAGGCAAAATTTAAAGACTTGATGCAAACAAAAATCGAACTAAAAAAAATGAAAACTTCAAGAGGGTCCCCTTGAAAATAAGAATTAATATTTTCAAAGGAATCAAAAATTTAATTTTCAGTAGGGGTGTGTTGCTTCTCAACAGGGTCACATTCTCATCACACTTCGGTTGAGAATCCGATTCTCCAAAGCTCTATCCAAAGTTAACAATTTCCCTACACACACCACAGATCCCTAAAGTTGTAAGGTTTGTACTACATTTCCCTTAGAAAGTTATGTAGTCATCCCCTAGGCCTAAAGATCAGATCATTAGACTATGGAGTGAGTCTCCACCGGGGCTATATATGCTTGACTGTTAGTGGAGTAAACTCATGCAAGGCAACATGTCTCTCTTTCAAAAAGGGAGACAACTGACCGCACATATGGATAAGCTAGCTTCTTGGTCCATCCCATAATAGGTCATGCCCAATTTACTCATAATGGATTAATGAAATTCACATGCACACACACTGGTTCTTTATTGCCTAGGGGTATTATCATGCTCAATATTTGGTACATGAACTTCACTTGTACACACCTTGGTCCTAAAGAAAGTTAGACAACCTTTAGTGATTTTGGTTGATAGCACTAGTCTGTTTGAGTCTTTGAAAATCTTTCAGTATTACATATCAACATCCATATATTATTCCATATCAACATCCATATCTTCTTCCATGTCAGCATCCATGTCTTCATCATGGATCAACCCGCATAATGCCACCAAGCTAGGTACCCCTGATTGCAAAACAATGAACAAAAATGGCCAACAAAATTTTGAACTAAAAATAATCATTCGAACATTAGGCACTCCTACCATATGGTTTGCATTCATATACCGGCCAATTTGCTTGCATTAATCATACATATAAACACAATTCATATACATGCATTCCTCTCATATAGCTAGCATTCATATTCATGCCATTTCGCTTACATTAATCATCCATATAAATACTATGCATTCATATACATGTCATTTCGCTTGCATTAATCAGCCATATAAATACTATGCATACACATCATGATTAGTTTGCATTAGTCATCCATAATAAATGTATAAAAACATTTTCATAAAACATGTATCGCATACACATAAAAGCATTAACACAAGAGATAACACAAATATATAAAATGTCATGTATATATATATATATCAAAAATAGCATATGTACAATGAATGCCATAAAGGCTACAATGGAGCACCAAGGCTCATATACAAAAGTGCATCTAAGCACTAATCTAATGTCCATGAGTGGATCCTTGATACCTAGCAGGAGCCCTAGACCTAGAACTAGATGTTGTATGCCTTGATCCTAGAGGATGAAGGAGGACCTGGTAAAAGCATGTGATTAGCCATACACAAATTCTCCAAGGAGTGTGCATAGGCCTCACTAGCACACAACCATTGTATGTCAATCTGATGATAACACTCTCTCACCAAAATATTTTCCCAAAGCCTCGTGATTGTCTCCTGACCACCAACCCCACCTGTCGACCGCTCTGCCTCCATCCTAGATATAGTAGCCAAGGCCTCCCTGTGAGACTCAAGAGTAGTCTCTTGCTCCTCGTAGAGCTACTCCACCTCAGTCCATAGCCTAGCCACCTCAAATATCTCCCCCATCTACTCATCATCCTCCCCCTTATCATTTGCCACCTCCACCTCAAGAGTCTATTGAGCGGCTCCTCTTGACCACCACTGATTCATCGATCGTTGAGGCCTCATCCTCTTTGGAGTCACCCTCATCCCCATAGTTTTCGCATTACCACTCACCACCTTTGGTAGCCATACTGGTTAGGCACCAAACCAATTTGCATACTCTAGCGTCACCCTGACATCATCTGCATTAGGGACCTCCAGCCACTCATCGTCTCCTATCACCACCCTCCACAGCTCCACACATGGAAGTCCCACCTCATCCCATTGATGTTGGTACAACACCAGCTCATTCGACACATCCTAAGGTAAGCCAAACTGCTTCAACACCTATGAGTACTGATAGTACTTCACCTCCTCGTCCCTTCTCCCAAACAACCATCGAGCCTACCTCACCCGACGTAGCTGCTCCTCATAAACATCCCATTGAACTCCTTGCTATAGTATCCATATCACCTCATCTCGATTCAATCCTGACCACATATCTCGATACCACTGGCTGGTATGCATCTCTCAACTTGGCTACACCTCCTCTACCAATACCCATATCCTAGCATAGGGCTCCTCCATATGCCATGCCTAGCATGGTAACCCCTTTGGCTAAGCCACACTAAAGTGTTCCCAAGCCCAACACTGTAGGAGGAAGTTGCACCCAATCCCCTTCCTCCCTCTCTATGTCACCTCATAAATCTCCTGGTATAGCTGTGTCAATAATGCAGGAGCCCATGCATATCCCTTGGGTCGGTGAGTAGGTCACTCACCAACCCCAATAGGTTCCAAGGGAACCTACAACTAGTGCTATTAGGTAGCACTATGTTCGCTAGCATGAACATTATCAAGGTTGGAAGCGCATCCAACTCCTTCATATTGTACATGCTCATATAGCATATATCTCCATCCCCCATCCGTGCCTCTCGCCATCGCTCCTTGAACATCTTCTCCATATCCACCTTCTTGTCATGTCCAACCATCACCTTCTCATCTTCTACTGGCACCTTGAGGATACGGTATACATCCTCAAGGGTGACAGTAGCCTCCCCAGTCGGTAGTTGGAACGTCCCCCTATTAGAATCCCATCTCTCTATCAATGATGAGAGATACCCCTCATCCACCCTCACAACATCCAACCTAGCCACCCCTCCAAACCCACCTTCTCCAAAAGCTCCCAATCTCCATATGTGAGCTTCTTCCTCATCCCAGGAACAAGAGGAGAGAAGCGATGTCGAGGCTCTATATCCCTCAACTAAAGCAACAAAAAAAAAATTATTTAATATTATTCCAAAAAAATTGTTTTACACAAAACAAAAAGCATTTTTAAACATTACTGGGGCAAATTATGCCTCAGCTCCACCAGCAGCATTCGATCCCTCTGCTGACATATCTTCTACGCATAATTCCACTAGCCTCACTTAGCTCACCAATCCACTCCACTCCTCAGGTGCAACTTCAAAAACTCTCAAACACACAAATGAGCCTCAAAATCTAGTCTAAAAGCTATTTATAGTCTAACCTAATGCATTCAGGTGCATGCCTATGCCTACAGTCAATAAGCTTGCACAGGCACTTGCGGGTGCATCCAGGCACATCGAGGTGCCTACAGAATGCGCAAGGCGTAGACGAGTGCCTGGTGCCAAAAGGTTATGAAGACAAAATCAACCAAAATAGTAGCTTACCTCCTCCAAATTTCATCAAATTTCATCCACACATCATTCACCTCATAAAATCAGGTTTTGTGAAAACATAAATTGTTTTGCATGCATATTTTTTGAGAATGAACCAAATATTTAAAATGCACAAATCGAGTTACAAAACACATCAAACAAATCCAAATTTTCACAAAACTAACACTCGACTTTTCTACATCATATTCTTCATCATTCCACAAAATTTTGCAAAAATTGGAGTTGATTTGACCATTGAATCACTTGTTACCATCTACAAAAAGGCAAAATGAACCACTAAACAAGTACAAAAATTCAAAATCAACATCCATATCTTCTTCCATATCAACATCCATATCTTCTTCCATATCAACATCCATATCTTCTTCCATATCAACATCCAAGTCTTTATTTAGCAAAGTCACCACATTTCTTCATCTAACATTCTTCCATTACTGGTAAGACCCCAAGGTCTTACTATAAAATTATTAACAAATTAATGTAAATGTAATCGCAGGCCACTCAAAGGGGGCTCCCTTGCAATCGCTTTGCCACTATAGGGGGCTCCCTCCTTAGAATCTATGCTTATTATTCTTCTTCTTGGATGATTTGATATGGATGGCCAACCTAATATATATATCTACCCTAAAGCTACATTGGTGAAGAGACATGATGGTTCACGTATGAAGAGACGTGATGGTTCACGTTATGAAGGGTTGTGATGGTTCACTTTATAATTTAATAATATAATAATTAAATGATTAATAATACTAACTAATACTAACTAATAATGTTAGGATTGAGGATCCTAACATGCCACCCTCCTTAAAAAGAGCTTTCTCCTCAAAGCTCAAAGTGAGAAGCTTTGTCCTTTGTTTTCCAAGAAGGATTTGTGTAAGTTCTTGGACTCTTTTAATGGCATCCTTTCGTAGGTAGGGATATCGAGAAGGAGAAGCATTAGCGCGGGGTTGCCAAGAACAATAGTAGAATCTCCCTTAGGAAAATCATGTTGACGATGGGAGGGAAACCCTTGGGGTTCCTCAAATACTTTAGAATGATGCATCAAAAGTGATGGTAATAATTTCATATCCTTTTTTGGTTCCTTGGTAGAGCCAATGGAGGAGTGTGTAGTCACTGTGTGTTGGTTCCGAATAGGTTTGGTCATATGGCAAGAACTCACTATTGGTGAGGAAGGTATGTGTAGGTCTTGTAGAGTGCATGTTTGTCTAGCATTGATCACTTTGGGTATGTCTACATCATCCTTTCTTGGTACATCAATCACTTCTTGCACATCGACCTCATTGTCTTCATTGTGGTGAGTAGGTGCACTGGTCACTTCGGACACAACTACCTCATCTGCTTGCTCTATGAAGAGACAGAGATCAACTTCCTTCAATAAATACAATGTTAGTGTAGCACATTTATGGTGGGGTCTAAATTTTTCATCACAATTATCACAAAGTCCTTTTGCTCGTCGTTCCTTCATCTCCTCAAAGCTAAGATGTTTAATTTGTAAAGTTCGGTTAGATTTGGGGGTTGTGTAAGTGCTTTGTGCCCTTCCATTATGCATAGGTTTGGGAGCAATGTAAGTGGTCGACGATTTTTCCATAAGTTGTTTCCCTAATAGTTGTTGTGCATTGATTTTATCTTCAGCTAATTTTGCCTATCCATAGGTTTGCATCATGGTATGGGGATTGAACCTTGTCACCTCCATTCTAATTTCTCTTTTAATCCCCTAATGAAGCCATTGATGAGAATTGATTCATCTAATATTGTGTTGTGTTTGGTGATATCCTCAAATCGATTTTGATACTCACACACAGAAGTGATTTGATGAAGATCTTTGAGGAATTCCCACATGACTGGGTCCCACATGGATCTGATACCAAATGGTAAGACCCCAAGGTCTTACTATAAAATTATTAACAAATTAATGTAAATGTAATCGCAGGCCACTCAAAGGGGGCTCCCTTGTAATCTCTTTGCCACTATAGGGGGCTCCCTCCTTAGAATCTATGCTTATTATTCTTCTTCTTGGATGATTTGATATGGATGGCCAACCTAATATATATATCTACCCTAAAGCTATGTTGGTGAAGAGACATGATGGTTCACGTATGAAGAGACATGATGGTTCACGTTATGAAGGGTTGTGATGGTTCACTTTATAAGTTAATAATATAATAATTAAATGATTAATAATACTAACTAATACTAACTAATAATGTTAGGATTGAGGATCCTAACAATTACCATCTTTCTATCAATCAATCATCAATCATCACATTTACCAAGTTCAAGTAGCTTGAAGGTGAATCTTGTATCTAGTGGGTTGTTCTACAAACTTGGAAATTTTAGCAAGCTGAATCCATGCAATTCGGTAAGATGAATATCTTACCATAAGGACACTTGACCATGATCATCATCACTTATCTCCTTGTCCGAGAGCACAATCACATTGGTACTTCACATTTTGAGTGAAACCCTGCTAAGAACAATTTGCACAAAAGCAGTCATTGATGGCCTAGTTTGTGAGGCTTAAAACATGGACACAAATCAAAATTCATCATTCACAATCTCCTTAACACCTTCGAGATGTGCACTAGCTAGGATGATTGGTTCCAATCAATCATGGGAATTATTCAAACAGCCACTAGCTAACCATCCAAGATTATTTTGTTTTTTGCATCATTATTTTTGCATATCAATGATGTTAAACAGGAAAAATATTTCAATAGCATCGGATCACCCCAAATTTGGGGCAACCATAATTTGATTCTGATCTTACCACAATGGGATACATCTTGAATGATAATAACATCTACACTTGACAATTTACATCATTCATATCATCTACAATTGCATGGTATTTTACACCAACCCCCTTTCCACTGTTGGGGTAAAAATGGTATCACATTTTACATCATTCATATCATCCACAATCACATCGCATTTTACATCATGCATATCATCTACAATCGCACCGTATTTCTCACCAACCCCTTCCCATCGTTGGAGCAAAAATGGTATACATCATTCATCATTTGCATAAATTTTTCAATTAGCTCATGAGAAGCATTCGCAACTTATTCACCAATTGAGGGGGTAAGCTATGCAAATTTTAAAATTCTGTATTCTTTTGTCTTCAACATTGATTGCTCAAAATCCAACAAGAGAGAAGTTGCTTTTGCACCCAAATCCCAACTAGGTGTCTTGTATTTTTGCACCATATTGTGTTTCATGCAACATGGTACAAAAAGGGGCATCTGTAGACACCAAATCCTAGCCACTTATCCTTCATCCTAGTCAGTCTACCACCCACTTTTCCACCATCCCCCTTTCTCGCCATCTAATTGGCCACTCCATGCCTTTATCGCCATTCAATTTCCCACTTTAGCCTTTTTCTGCCATTTTTCAACCCCATTTGACTTATTTTATATTTATTTTATAATATTTATGATTAAATATAATATTTTATATTATATTTAAATATATTTATTATGAAATATATATTTATAAGCCCAATCAACCTCAGGCATTAGATCTAATCTAATCTTAGCCATCCATCTTCATTAATTTGTGTCACACTTAAAGTATAATCTCAACCTTTGGATTTGACTTAATATTAGCCACACGATCAAAAGTGTTAAGCTAAAACCCTAAAAAAACCCTAGGCTTGATTATAAATAGGAGAATTTTTAATGCTCAACCCCTGGAATATTTTATGCCCTGGAAAAATTACTCGAAGATCTACTGACGAATTAGTGAATAAATCTTTGAAGAAGTCTAAGGCCATTACATCCTGAAGAGCCATCAACCATCAATGCCCTAGATTTCCTTAGGATTTCCTCATTCCAGCAACTTCCTTAGCTATTTTCTGTCACCACCACCATATCCCATCCACTGCATCCTTCACATCATCGCGATATGCTTCTACAGATCATACCCTAACCCGCAGGTGCCTTCCAGAGCTTTTCAGGATCATTGCAGAGCTTGCCAAGATCCCACCAGAGCTTGTTAGGCACTCACTAGAGCCTATTGTATCTCGTAGGCTCACTCTAGAGCCTTCCAAGTGCCCACCAAATCTTGTCATCATCATCAACATAAACCAAAACCTACTACATCAAATAAATAGGTGTCGTTAGGGCACCCTGCCACCAAATCTACAATGAAGCAATGGATCATCAACAACAATAGCAAGGTAAATCATTGTTTATGGTTATTTTATTTCATTATTTGTATATCTTGCATGATACTTCATTTTTCAATAGCTAGGGTTTATTGATAACTGAGGATCTCACGCTATGGAGCCCTCGCAGGTATTATTAATCCTTTATTTATTTGATAACTGAGGATCTATAGATTTTATTCATCATTGGACAATTGCTGAAGCTAGAGTGGCCTAGAATCGGATATCACAAAGCCCACTCACTCTGTTGGGAGCAAAGCACATTGAAGACACTCATTTATGTATAGCTAGGGTTTTGGAGAACCCTAGCACTTGTAATTATTGTATCAAAAATAATTATGTTGGATAGAATAATTGTAACAAGGAGTTTCTCAGCTCCCCCTCCCCCCCCATTATTGAATAAAATATCATTTTTTGTAATTATTGTCTTTCTGGAATTATTTATTTTATATTTGCTTTAGTTTCGTGTTTTTGTCTCTTCAAACATCTTGCCAACAACAACTAGTACATTTCCATTATTTGCTTTAAAACACTAGTATCCTAGATTGTGTTTTTTGTGATTTGGCAGTCTCATTATTATATTTACGTTTAGAAATTTTCCAAATAGTAAGCAATATATCAAATGTTTATTTTTAGGTACATAATACATTTATATTTTTAGGTGCAATACACAATATTATTGGATGGTATTCTATTAGGTCAATATTATGGGCTAGTGACTGCAAAATACCTCAAAGTATGATATTACATAATTTTAAATTATAGATAACTTTAAAAGCATAAAAATAACATCAAAATTTAAAATAAAATACTAGATAAATTGGTAATACATGGATTTTTCCCAATAACATAATCTAATATGAGGTAAAGGTTAGTGTACATACACAATGTAAAGTACACAATTAAAAATAAATTAAGGTATATGCCTCATTATATGCTTCATCAAATATGCAATACCACAAGAAAATTAGTCATGGTCGATTAATTTCAAGGCTATATTGAGTAGGGTGCATAAAGTGTTAGTAGGAAGGTGGCAAAGAATGACTATAATACCATCCAACCTCATGCATACAAATAATACAATATACCTGACTAAGATCTTCAAAACAATTACGCACACATAGACACACACTCTCTCTCTCTCTCTCTCTCTCTCTCTCTCTCACACACACACACAAACATATTCACAAGCACACAACTAAAAACAAATTAAGGTATAAGTCTCATTATATTTTCCAATCAAATATGCAATACAAAAATAAAATTAGTCATGGTCAATTAATCTAAAGGGTGTGTCGAGTGAGGCGCACACAATTACACACAAACACACATATCATGCCATTTAATCCTTCATTTATTTGAAGTGCATAAAAAATATAACTTATCAAAACATCACATCAAATTCTCAAATATCAAGACTTATGTCGAGGCTCACTACAACTATCTATATCTATTTCTTTCTGTAACACATCAATATTTCTATTGACAAACCAACTAACACATTAAGTGGGATGAGAATATGTATGGTTGAAGTTAATTTTGAAGAAATAAGAGAAATTGAAGTAGTAATAACCATAAAATAAAAGTGAATGAAATTATTATTAATGCCTCAAGATACCTTATTCACTTGCATGAAAAATCACATTTAAATATTTAATTGTCATTTTGGTCATAACTTATTTTGTCTTATTTTATCATGATTTATATAATTCTAATTGCCCATATTCACTTTCTAAAGTATCCATATATTAATTATTATACCAACAATGTTTGCTTATCATTTTATTGGGATCTATAAAATGTTTAATGGAGAGTATAAATATCTCCATTCACAAATTATTGTAATCATAAAGTGTATGCTTTATTTTTTAATCCTACCTATTTTATAATATTTATGGTCACTATCATATATCTTTTGTTCTCTTTTTTTCAAATATAAATGATGTTTTACTTTCCCTCTATTCTATTTCTATCATTAATTTCCTCAAGGAAAGTGGTGTGAATTCCCATTACTTGATTCAAAATCTTAGTTTGTGATCATCTTATAGCATCGCATCCAAAGGAATGATTACAATATGATGGTTTTGAACCAACATTGTCATTTTAGGATTTTCTAAAAACCCTAGCTTATCTTTTACAATTTAAAAAAAAAAAATCTTTGTCCATCCATTTTTCTCTCCAAATAAAGAATGTTCAAAAGCATAGAAAATTTTGCATCAGGACTTAATAATCGATTTAGATGGACCATCCCTAATAAAATAGAGTATTTTGGATAGAACCCGTTGTGCTACAAAGTAATTGAGGATTAAAACCTAGAGAAATGTCACTTTAATGTTCCTTTAGATTGTAGCTTCTAGACATAATAGATATGGTTAGTTTTATATATTCCATATAATGGTACATGATGCAAGGCACTAGTATTTACAAAAAAGGCTAGCTTTTTTTTAAAGTCATGCAAAAAAATTTCAATATCCTAGTTCAACATTTTATCATATTTATCCATTTTGGTACTCAAAAAATTAATGGGAAAATTTTCAAATTTTATCTTTGGTGTCCTATAATATATTCATATGGGAAAAATACAAGAGGTCGTAAGTTTCTCTTACAAAAGTGAAATCCCTCTACTTTTTCCTAGATTGTATTATTTTTTTATTTGTTCATGGATGAAGTTGTTTTAGTCCCATTACAATGCTATAGGTAGAATTATATAGGATCCTAGTGGCATCTAACATCCATTATTTAGTGGATTATATTAAAAATGCCACAAGTTACCTTTTTGTAAGATTATCTTGGCATGAGATGGTTACCATGTTAGAGAATATTACACTATTTCATATATTAGGGTGTGCAGGATATACACGTGTTATGTTAGAAGACTAAGAGTTTTGTATGCAAGTGGCAAGATAAGAATCCAAAGGTCATATGGAAAGCAATAGTCAAGAATTTTAAGAGTTATCTTGCATAGTTATATTATGGAGACAAAGCTCTATAATTTGTATTAAGAGAGTAGAGAATATCTCAAGATTGTATTTCTTTTACATTCATGAATAATATTGTAAGTATTTTCAATATTGTTGATTTTGTATGAAGTTCATAGCTAAAGTCTCAACTTATTATTATTTTGATCTTTAAATTGTGGCTATTTTATATTGGGACATATAATATTTTGTGGTAGTAAGGCTTAAAAATACAATAGTGGTATCAAAGCTACCACCTAAATCTATCCATTTTGATAGAGTTATTTATAAGCCACCATTACTAAGTAACTTCATCCACTTTTAATAAAGTTAATTTAGAGTTTGTCCACTTTGAAGGTAGTGCAAACTTGGACTCTAATTTTTAAATATCTTATTGAGTAGAAATTGAGAGGATAGGAATCTTGTCACCCTGATTTGGATGCTAGGGTCTTTCCACTTGGTTGAAGGAAAACCAGTGAAGACTAGGACTCAACTATATTGATAGAAAGGGCCAACTTAGGAGAAAAGTTGGACATTTGATAGAGAGAAATCCAACTTAGAAGAAAAGTTGTATGTTGAATATTGAACGACTAAATATTAAGGTAAGACCAACATAGAATATAGTTGGTCATTTAGGGACATTATAAGCCACCATAACACTGATATTGGGCTCTCTACTAAGGAGGAGAATCATATTGAGTTCTTAGTGTGACCTAAGCTATTGAAGATTTCAAATTAATAGAGGTGCATCATATCTATAGAGGTTGAGAATATTCCTATAGATATAGAGAATAATTTTAGCTTCTAGACAACTAAGAAGAAGAAGTATAAGACAGAGAGAAGAAGCAACATTTAGAATAGAAAAAAGTACATAGAAAGCAACCCACATTGGAGAGAAGGCCTAAGATATCTTTATTGAATAGAAGGTCTGAAGAGACCTATATTGAGGAAAAGAAGCTCAAGAAGCTTGCATAATAAAATAGGCTCAAGAGGCCTGCATATTAAAAGCGGTTCAAATACTGTTAGAGTATATTTTAAGTTTAATAGGATAGTACGTGTTCCAAGATATTATTTTCTTGTCATTTTGTTCTTATCCTGGTTTGTTAATTTTTTAGAGGGTTGTGATCCATTTAGTTATACCTACCTCATGATCTATGGCTCATATCACACCTCTTGTTGTACTTCTCTCCTCTTTTTTGTTATGATCAGATAATTGATATTGTACACCCTTGGATATTTAAGCAAGACTTCTCCATTGAGTAATATAATCATATTTAGAGCTTCTTATTTCGTGTTTTATTATGATTATTTTCAATATTCTTTGATATTGGGCTTGGAATGTTATTTTTCATTAGCTAACATTCCTTTCATGGTATCATAGTGTTGATATTGTTTAAAGAATCCATTGAAATATTTTGTATGTTTTTCCCATATTTGGGCATGCAAGAGGAAGATCATTTGGATCTGCCTTAGGACACTATTCATGCATGAGATCTGGTGGATTTACCACTATGCATTATATTTCTTCAAATCTACTCCTGTTGGCATGTTTGTGTTTTCATGCACTGAAGGCTTGCTATCATGATTTGATTCATGAGTCTAAGGGATAGATCTGTGCATCGTGAGGATGCCAGGAACAGAGAATAGATTTTGGTTGAGATCCATTTTGTGTGGCTCATATGATCTTTGCTTCTACATTTTGCAAGGTGTTTTGTCAAAATTTCTTGTGCATGTTCTTTCTATGCATATCTTGTGAGTATTTCAGGATACTAAGAATGGTGATTTGATCTAGGTAGACTGTCGAGCATGATCTAGTTGGTTGTTGCTATTTGTAGCTTATGGTGGGTGCACTTTGATTTGTGCCTGCATTTTTTTTATCTACATAGTATTTTTTATCACATCCTCTAGATCTACTATGGAAATGAGTTTGTGAAGTTTTATACTGCTCATAAAATTATCTACATGTTTCACCTTGGCTCATTTTTTACCTGGTATTCCAAAAATTCCACTGCACACTCTTTCTCCTTTGCTTGTGGTAGATCTGATTTTTGTTGTTGAGGTGTGCATCTCTTGGAATTGTTTAGGGCATAATTGTAAATCTAGGTTGGTAGGAGTTGATGACATGTTGAAGTGTGTGTTGAGTTAATGTGCATTGCATCCTTAACCACCTATCTCCATAGAGTTGTGTGCATATTTTTGCACCCTTTGTGTTGTTTGGCTTCCTTTCTTGTGGTGTTTGCAAGATGAATTCATTAACTTTAATTGAGCCTCTCACACCACATAATTATCACACATGGAGACCACGCATGCTAAACCTCCTTGCACAAAAAGGTCTATTACATCTTCTTGAAGAGAAACAACCTATTTTCACAAAATAATATGAGATCTTTGTTCAAAATGGAAAAATGGATGAAGCAAGGGGCTTAATTAACACACATGTCAATGAGAGTCTTTGGTTTCACTTAGATGGTTGTATAACTCCTTTTCAGTGTTGGGAAAAATTAGAGAAGTTATTTGGCAAAGTTGATCAAATAAGGTCTATGCAACTTGATGCGGAACTTACAACTTTATCTCCTGATGATTTCCCCACCATTGTTGACTATCTCACAAAATTCAAAGAGCTCTTGACACAGTTGAAGGGAAGTGGTAAAACTAAAACTAAAGAGGAATGTGTGTATCTCATTTTGGCAAAGTTAAGGGGGCCATTTCAAATATTTACCTCCACCTTTCTCTCCACCATGGATGCTCTTGGTGCAACCTTCAAATTGCCCACTTTAGAAGAGTTTTGTGATAGACTTACTCGGGAAGAAATCAAAATTTCCACTCTTGAGTCTCCCACCTCTTCGTCTAAGGCTTTAGTAGCATCCAATTCTAAAGGGAAAGGCAAGCCCAAACCTAAGCCTAAAACCACTTCATCTCCTTCACAATCAAGTCCTAAACCAAAAGAATCCAAATCTAAACCTAAAGAGTCTTCCAAGAAAAAGGATAAGTCTAATGTCACTTGTACCTATTGTGGGGGAAATGGTCATTCAATGACCAAATGTTGGAAGAAGTTGCATGACTTAGAGGATGCCATGAAGAAACACAAAATTGATGTTCCCACAGAACATGGTAAGGCTTTGAATGTCCAAGGAAGATCTTCTAAGTCTTGTTCAGATAATTGGGTTTTGGATTCTGGTGCTTCACACCACATGACTTCTTCTAAGGAGTCTTTTACATCTCTTTGTTCGAGTTCAACCTCTAGCATTGAAGTTGGAGACTCATATTTCATTCCTGTCAAAGAGAAAGGTGATATTTTGTTAGATGGTGGTCGCATCAATGATGTTCTCTATGTTCCAAACATTACCACCAATCTTCTTTCTGTCTATCAAATTTGTAACTCTGGGATGGGAAAGACTGTTTTGTTCACACCACAAGGAGCTGAAATTAGAAGTTTGTTGGAACCACATTCATTGATTGCACAAGGATTTGTTGATCATAGAGCGAGACTATATCATTTTGAGGGTTTTGATGATACTTCTTCAGGTACATGCTTAGTTGCTCATGCAGATTTTGAGAGCAAACTTTGGCATGAGAGATTTGGACATCTCAATTACAGGTATTTGAGGGAGTTGAGCAATCATGATATGGTTGTTGGTTTGCCTAAGGTTTCATGTCTTGATGGTGTTTGTCCTAGTTGTGCACTTGGGAAACAACACCAAGACCCATTTCCCAAAGGTAAGTCACATAGAGCATCTTCACCCTTGGAGCTTGTACATAGTGATTTGATGGTCTTCCCACATGCCTCTTTCAAAGGAGCTAAATATGCATTGACATTCATAGATGATTTCTTGAGGTATACTTGGGTATATTTTCTCAAGTACAAGAGTGATGTTTTCTCTCACTTCAAAGTCTTTAAGGCTTTGGTCAAGAATCAGGCTTCTTGTTGCATTAACATGCTTCGTAGAGATAATGGGGGGGAGTATTTCAGCAAAGAATTTTCAGACTTCCTTGCGGCACATGGTATCGTTCATCAACATTCTGTCCCTCACACACCACAACAGAATGGTGTGGTAGAAAGAAAGAACTGAACCTTGAAAGAGATGGCTAACTGCATGATGCACTCTAGGGATTTGCCACCTATATTTTGGGCTGAAGCAGTTAACTGTGCAAATTACATTTAAAATCACACACCCCACAGGGCACTTGAGCATATGACTCCAGAGGAGGCTTGGTCTGGAACTAAGCCTGATGTCTCATTTTTTAGAGTTTTTGGGAGCCATGCTTGGGCCTATATTCCAAAGAAGAAATGAAAGGCTTTGGATAGGAAGAGCAAGCAACTCATTTTTGTTGGCTATTGCGAGGACATGAGGGCTTATCAACTTCTTGATCCTGATACACATGATGTTGTTTTTCGAACACATGTTCAATTCGATGAGCATCTTCTTCCTCATGATTCTTCTCTTCCTACTTCACCTTCTTCTTCTTCTTCTTCACTAGATAATCCTCATGATCCTTCCATTGTTGATCAGACTAAGGAACAACCTACTATTGAGGATCCTACATCAGCTATCACCATGCCTAGATGGGCACGTACCACAGTTGAGGAGGCAACACCTTTCATTCAGGATCTTCCACCTTCTAGACATGCTCATGCACATTCTACAGGTATTGGCCTTGTTTGTCAATCAGTTTCGAGTGATCCACAGTATTTTTCATAGGCTCATGGGATACAGGAGTGGGATGATGCTATGGTAGCTGAGTATTCTTCTTTGATGAAGAATCACACTTGGGATCTTGTTCCTCTTCCTAAGGGAAGAAAGTTGGTTCGTTGTAAGTGGGTTTATCAAACCAAATATGTAGTAGATGGGTCCATTGACAAGTACAAAGCATGTCTTGTGGCTAAGGGCTTTTCACAGGTTGAAGGTATTGATTACTCTGAGACCTTTGCTCCTGTCACCAAGATGGATTCAGTTCAGCTTGTACTTGCACTTGCTGCATCACAGGGATGGTCTGTTTATCAGATGGATGTGAAGAGTGTGTTCTTGTATGGAGATTTGCAGGAAGAGATTTATATGGAGCAACCCATTGGTTTTGTTCAGGATTCTTCTCTTGTTTGTCGACTGTGGAGGTCACTCTATGGTCTCAAACAGGCTCCTCGGGCTTGGTATGAGAAGATGGATTCCTTCCTTCTCTCTATTGGATTTGTTCGGTGCCATTCCGATCCTACAGTTTACATTTGGTGAGATGGAGAGGACATCACCATACTTGTTCTTTATGTTGATGATTTACTTCTCACCGATAACTCCACTACTCACATTCAGACTATTCAACGTTCTCTCTCTGAGAGATTTGAGATGGTAGATCTAGGACTGGCTCATTACTTCCTTGGGTTATAGGTCACTCAGATAGATTCAAGGATTTCATTATGTCAATAGAAGTATACACTGGATCTACTACAATGATTTAGGATGGTTGATTGCAAGCCATCACCTACACCATTTCAGTCAAGGGTTACTTTGACTTCCTCTTGCACATCACCTCTTTGTGATGCAACTTTGTATAGACAACTAGTGGGGAGTCTTATGTATCTTACCCATAATCGCCCTGATATTTCATATGTTGTTGGGTTGGTCTCTCGGTTTGCACATGCCCCTCATGACAGTCATTGGTAGGCAACCAAGAGGATTCTTCGATATCTATGGGGCACTACTCACTTTGGTTTATTCTACGCTAGAGGTTCTACAGAGCTGGTAGGATACACTGATTCAGACTGGGCAGGTTTAGTTGATGATAGACGTTCCACCTCAGGCTATGTTTTCTGTCTTGGTTCTTCTCTAGTTTCTTGGTCATGCAAGAAGTAGCAAGCTATTGCATTATCATCTACAGAGGCAGAATACATGGTAGTTGTCATAGCTAGTCAGGAGGCTCTTTGGCTTCGTCAATTATTGGTAGAGTTTGGTTTCTCCTAGGATCAACCTACTGTACTTTGGTGTGATAACCAAAGTGCAATTCATATTTCTCGCAATCCTGTTGAGCATCAGCGCACCAAGCACATTGAGGTTCACATGCACTTCATTCGACAACACATTCAGGATGGAGTTCTCAGCTTGGAGTATCTTTCAACTCAGTAGCAGATTGCAGACATCTTTACGAAACCTTTTGCATCACCTTGCTACCTTGAGTTGTGTGGCTTGCTTGGGGTGATGAAAGTTGTCCTTGGGGGGTGTTTATGAGGACATCTTCCTCCACATATTCCTTCTTTCTTCTTTCTTCTTTCTCTACTGACAGATGGTTTTTTCCCACATGGTTTTTCATCATCTTTCCAGCAAAGTTTTATGGATATATTGTACATGAGTACCTTATCAAGCCTTGTTGTTGGGACTCATATCTATGGATATGCCACTTGTTTGGTTTTGTTTGTTTGTCCACTACCTCCTAGTATCACTTAAGGGGGGTGTTAGAGTATATTTTAAGTTTACTAGGATAGTACGTGTTCCAAGATATTCTTGTTGTCATTTTGTTCTTATCTTGGTTTGTTAATTTTAGAGGGTTGTGATCCATTCGGTTATACCTACCTCATGATCTATGGCTCATATCACACCTCTTGTTGTATGGTGGATATTCACCCCTTCTCTTTTTTGTTATGATCGGATGGTTGATATTGTACACCCTTGCCTATTTAAGCAAGGCTTCTCCATTGAGTAATACAATCAGATTTAGAGCTTCTTCTTTCATGTTTTATTGTGATGCTTTTCAATATTCTTTGATCTTGGGCTTGGAATGTTATTTTGTGTTAGCTAACATTCCTTTCAAATACAACTGCACTATTGAATAGGTTCTTATATTATTGATTCAAAAATAACCTACATAGACCCAGGTGTTGTAGGTGAGTTAGAGAGGAGAGGGAAATCCTCCAAGGGAGGTCCCAGGTTCAAATATCCACCCTACCAAAAATCTAAATTGGGTATCCAAAATCCAATTGATAATGTTGATGTGGGCAGGGTCGGGTGCGACTCCTGGGTGACTTTGATGGTGTAGAACCCCCTGTTCGTGGTCTCTCAAACCAAGGCGGCCCCGCAAGAGATTGTTTGCTTAAAAAAAAATAGCCTACATAGGCTTATTTGTAAGGTATTTGTAGAATAGTTTACAAGAATCTAGAGAAGAGAATAGAGCAAGAGGAAATATACTAGAAAAGATATTAAAATGCTAGGAGAGCACTATATTATTTTAGAGGTTTTTAATCTAGAAAGCATTTGGATATAAGCACTAGGAGAGCGCTATACTATTTTAGTGGATATTCAATCCAAAAGGTAACTAGATATAAGTGCTAGACATTTGGACATAAGCACAAGACATTTGAACATTAGCATTAGCATCTAAAACATAAGAAAAAGATAATAGAATATAAGCTCTAAGCATTGGGACATAAGTGTTATATATAAAAAAGTAAGCACTAGGAAACCAAACGAAAGAGAGCATCATTTTCTAGAATTCCATTCTCTATTAGAACACAACATTAGTCAAGAAGAAACTCAGAAGCATCCTAAGCCAAGCGTTGGGAAGGTTGGCATCAAAACAAGACATTACCCTGAGTGAACTAGAATGAGATAGCTGAGAAATACAAATGGATTCTCAATGTATTATTTTAGAACTGAGTACATCATTATATTGTCTTGAAGCAATAATAGAAGAATACTCTGTGGAAGACTAAACAACAAAGTAATAACTGAGAATGGTTTTCTCAAGAACAATACAACAAAGAAATAACTAGTTACCTACTATAAAATAACATTAAATCTACCAAAATTTCAATCTAGACTTATTACAATCCAATCTAGCAGTAAACAACAATAAACCCATAAATTTTCATGGAGAAACAAAATCTAAATATGGAGAACATGCCTAAAAACACTCAAACTAGAAACTAACAAAAAAATAGCAGCATCACATGCAATTTTGTAAAACGCATCTATGATCTAGTGATCGCAAATGGTCTAGATAGTAGCCCATGATCCGCAGATAAACTCATTCTAGAAAAAATCTCGATAGAAGCCCATGATCTGAAGACAAACTCATGCGATCTAGGAAGGCACCTACGATTAGAGGTAAAATGCATTGTGCATGTCCAATCCTAAAACAAAGAGATTTTTGAAGTTGAATTTGCAAGTTTAATCTCTAACATTATTCTCCTTGATGTTGAGGGGACAAACCATAGATTTCCTCAGCTTCAAAAACTAAGCTTTCACAACCCCTTTTGTGAATATATCTGCAATATTGTCTTTAGTATTACAATGTCTTAGTTCAATGATTTTCTTCTCCACCATGTCTCGGATGAAATGGTATTTCATATAAAAATGTTTGGACCTGCTATGGTGAACTGGGTTCTTTGCCAACTGAATGACACTCATATTGTCACAAAACAAGATAGTAGGACCACGTTGTTTCTCCCCAATTTCCTCTAACACTTTTCTCAACCACAATGCTTGAGCACTAGCACTTGTGATTGCAATATACTCAGCTTTTGTAGAAGAAAGAGCAACTGGACCTTAATTTCTTGAACTCCATGTAATAATTCTAGACCTAAGACTAAAATAATTTTTGAATGTAGACTTTCTATCATCCAAATTACTTTCCCAATTTGAATCACTAAAGCCAACTAGTTTTACATCATCACTTTTGTAATAGTGAATGCCACAATCAATTATTCCTTTTACATATCTCAAATTTCTCTTAGTTGCTTTCAAGTGTATTTAAGGAGGATCAATCATATACCTTGAACAAGTGAAACAACATGAGCAATATTAGACCTAGAATTTGTAAGAAACATCAAACTCCTAATAATGCTTCTATAAGTGATCACATCAACTTTTTTAGCTCCATCATCTTTACACAACTCACCATGAGCTATTGGTGTAGAAACTGGTTTACAATTCTCCATGCCAAAAAAATTTAACATATCATTAGCATATTTAGTTTGACAATTGAATATTTCACCATCCTTTTGATACACCTCTATACCTGTTGTGGTTGCTCCACAACGTACCCCAAAATTGGGGACCCACCTTTTTGCATATTTTCCAAGAAGACCGAAGTGGCCCATATGCTAAAGATCAAAGAAAAAGCAAAGAGACAACGCAAGGAGGAAAAAGTGTCGCGATATCGCGACATGTTGCATTTTCGTGGCCAAAAGAGAAGAGAAAGAACAAGAAAGAAAAAGTGTCGCGATATCGCGACATGTTGCATTTTCACGGCCAAAAGAGAAGAGAAAGAGCAAGAAAGAAAAAGTGTCGCGATATCGCGACATGTTGCATTTTCACGGCCAAAAGAGAAGAGAAAGAACAAGAAAGAAAAAGTGTCGCGATATCGCGACATGTTGCATTTTCGCGGCCAAAAGAGAAGAGAAAGAACAAGAAAGAAAAAGTGTCGCGATATCGCGACATGTTGCATTTTCGCGGCCAAAAGAGAAGAGAAAGAACAAGAAAGAAAAAGTGTCACGATATCGTGACATGTTGCATTTTCATGGCCAAAAGAGAAGAGAAAGAACAAGAAAGAAAAAGTGTCGCGATATCGCGACATGTTGCATTTTCGCGGCCAAAAGAGAAGAGAAAGAACAAGAAAGAAAAAGTGTCGTGATATCGCGACATGTTGCATTTTTGTGGCCAAAAGAGAAGAGAAAGAAGAAGAAAAAGTGTCGTGATATCGCGACATGTTGCATTTTCATGGCCAAGAGAAAGAAAGGGAAAAGTGTCGCGATATCGCGACATGTTGCATTTTGCGGTCCAAAGCAAAGAGAAAGAAGAGGAAAAAGTGTCGCGATATCGTGACATGTTGCATTTTTGCGGTCCAAAGAAAAGAAAAAGTGTCGTGATATCGCGACATGTTGCATTTTTGCGACTCAAAAAGGGCAGGCAGGCAGAGAAACAAAAGTGTCACGATATCGCGACATGTTGCATTTTCGTGACTCAAAAAGGGTAGGCAGGCAGAGAAACAAAAGTGTCACGATATCGCGACATGTTGCATTTTCGTGACTCAAAAAGGGCAGGAGAGAAACAAAAGTGTCGCGATATCGCGACATGTTGCATTTTCGTGACTCAAAAGGGGCAGGCAGGCAGAGAGACAAGAGTGTCACGATTTCGCGACATGTCCGATTTTTGCCAAGGGAACAAAGTAGTGGACAATGCATCTGATATTAGTGATGAACACCAGGATAGTGAAACTGAAGACTGCATAATGACGTGGACCTATAAGGAATAAATCGAAGATTGAATAAGGTAATTTGTCACATAAGGACAAAATCCAATGAATAAGACAAAACGTTACATAAGGAATCTTTAATGATTTGAAATCATTTAAGATGGTCGTTACACATGGAAGGAAGCGGACGCATGCCCATGTGGAGAAAAGGAAACATTTTTTTGAAGGGCCAAAATAGAAACGAAAAGCCTTTTTGGAAACCAAAACACATGCATGCACAAGGGAAGGTGAAATGAACAACCATTGGAAAATGAAACGAAAAGCTTCCTAAAAATTTTAAATACGCCAGGCAAGGATGTTTTGAGGGGTTGGAAACTGTTGCGAGCAGAGTTGCAGATTTGAAGGCAAGAGGGCCATTCTGGACCTGTTTGAGTCGTTTTCTTCCATGGACTGGTTTGGGAAAACCAGAAATTTTTGTTATTGTAAAATGACAAATTTTTAATACAGAAAGTTTCAGAAAGTTGCATCTTATGGACAAGAAAGGAGGAGTCATTTTCTGCATGCAAGATTAAATGTCTATTTTTCCCCTTTTCAGATTTTAGGCTTGTAAATGGAGTTTATGCAAGTTTTCTTGGTTGCTTCATGCGAATGTTTAAATCTGAAAACCTCATTTAAAACCCTAGGAGCCAGCACTTAGCTTATCCGGATTGTGCTTGTTTTGCAAGTCCAATAGGTTAGGTTGCATGCATGAAAACCTCACATCTTCGGTTTTGTCGAAATAGGATAGCATCATACTGAATGCGTTTTATTTTCCATTTTCTGCATTTCATTTTCATTTTTTGCATTTTATTTTTCCAAAAATTTTAACTTTTTTTTAATTTTCAGGCATTAAAATAAACATTTAAAAAATTTCAAAATCCAAAAATAATTTCACCATTGCATAGGTTATACTTCATACTTCCAATACGCACTTTGAAATTTCATTTTCGGAGTTGTTTAGTATTTTTAAAAATTCATCGAAGTTGTTGTTTTATTACAGATTTTGAAAAATCCGAAAATAGAAAATTTCCATTTTTGGGCCGAATTTCATTTTTTCAGTTTCATGTTTCATTCATGAGCCTATGATGACATTCCCTTCATGAAAATTCTAATTTCATTGAAGGAGTTATGTTTTATGGCACTTTGCAAATTACCATTTTGGGAGCAATCAAAGCACTAAATTATTCGTCTTGATGAAAATCTGATTTCATTTAAGAAGGATAATTAAAGTGACATTTTGAAGCTACATTTGAAGACCCTATTCATCATTGAGGATTTAATGCAAGATAAAATCTATTTTAAAACCCTCAAGATAAAAGGAATTAAGGCACTACATCGTGGTCATATGAGGGCCAACTCACATTTGCTTTATTTTGGTTCAATGAACAATCACTAAAGTTTCATGGTAAAATAAACCAACATTGCCCCTTGTTTACAGTTACTTGCAATCACTAAGGTGTTCCAAGCATTTAAATTGAATATCTTTATTTGAGATTACTAATACACATATGCAAATGCTAATATAGCGGAGACCTTGGAGAAGTTGTTTGTTTAACTTCTTTGCAAGAGGGGATTTGGAACCCAAATCCTAAGGGAGAGTGTACTTTCACAATTGGGTGAAAATACCACTCAACATTTTGGCGCTAGAAGGAGGGCCTGAATTGGTTTATTTCAGTGTGATTTAAATGCTATAGGGATTTAAATTTTGAATATTTCATGCCCTATTGATTATTATCTTTAGCCCTCTTTTAACAATACAACCTTGTAGTGTTAAAAGGAGGACATGAATTGCTATGCATTGTTCTAACGCTTTTGATTGTTCATACAGGAATAATGTGTTTTGATTTGATTTTGAAAAATTTTGGTCTTGACTAACGAGGTTGTCTCCATGCAATTACTTTCATTTGATTTTAATGGATACATCTCTTGGTTGATGCTAACATGATTATTCATACGTTACATGTTTGATATTTGCTAGTCATTTCATGCTTATTTGTAAGGAATTATTTTGTCTAAAATGTAGTTGTTGTCGGTATTATGCTCTTCACTTGCGTGTAATGCGATCTTGTGAATCGGAAAGCCTACAACACTAGGAGTATGCTCTTCACTTGCGCATATGCGATCTGGTGAATCAAAAACTAATTTACATTTTTAGAATATTGCTTTGTCATGGTTCCTTCTTTTATTCATGACTAACAAATTGGTTTTGAAGTTATTCTTTGAGTTTCATTAATGGCTACAACTACAGGAACGTGGTATGGGATACATGTTAATCCTTTGAACATTAGTGGAGATTCTCATGATTTACCCAAGAACGTAGAAAAATGTTTGCCCAAATTTAAACACAATGGTCCAACATTAGCCGAGGAACATATTCAAGCCTATGTGGATATCCTAGTTAGATGGAATGTCGAACATGAGGATGTGGCATGTAGAATGTTTCCTGGAACCCTAGATGAGGTGGCATATGATTGGTACATCAATTTACCCACTGGTTCTATTACATCTTGGACTCAATTGAAAGATGAGTTTATCAATCAATTTAGGTTGCTCATTGATCCTCTCACGATATATCAACAATTTACTTCTTGCAAAAGAGAACCTAATGACCTAGTGAGAAGTTTCAACTTGAGGTTTCGAAAGCTTTATGCGAGATTAATTTCTCCCTATACTATTGAGGAAAGTGGTGCTCTTCAAATATACTTTCGAGCATTGGATCCATTGTTTGCCATATTTGTTAGGATGAATCCCTTGGTTATCGATCTTGCATCGGCCTACACAGAAGCTATGATTGTAGATCAACAATTGAGGCCACAAGGTTATGGAATGGAGCAATCAACTATGGTAGGACAACTAGGGGCTTGCAATCAAACCTCGATGGTAAATCAAGCATGGGCACAACAAAATTTGATATCAAATGTTTTTCCCTACAATCAACTTTATCCTACCATACCAACTTATGCTCCCACATGTGCTTATACAAGTACTTCCATCCATCCAACTATGCCTCAATTAGAGAATCATGTGGTCACTCATGGAACCATTGCAACAAATGTTCAAGCTTTGTCCATGGATATCAATCCAACTAATCCTACTACTTCTACCACTCAACCCAAAGAGTTCGTATCGAAAGTAAAAGAGCAAAAGAAAGTGGTTAAGAAGGTATGTAGGCATGTTCCACCACAAAAATGAGCACATCAATGTATGCATCCAAATCATCCTAGGAAGAAAATTCATAATGCCGATCTTAATGATGTTTCATGTTATGCTTCTTCAAGCGATACAAGAGATTTTGAGGTGACTCACGTTGAAGTAAATACCTATTCGAAAAGTCTTGAAGAGCATGAAGTTTTTGGAGAAGAAATTCTATGGATGGGTAACAAGAAGTTGGAATCAAATGATCACCATCTTGTTTTGGAAAAGAAATATCTAGAATCATTACCCAAAAAGGAGGATTTGGATGAACGAACTTATGTGGATATGATTTGGTCAGATGTACTTGCAAAGGATTGGAGCAACTATATGACATGAAATTCAAAAATTGATCCCATTATAGAAGCTCCTAAGCCATCACAAGTGGCTGAAAATGAATTTGAAAGAAAATCAACAAATGAAGTTGAAGACATAATCGAATTTCACCACTTGTTCTCGAAAGACACTTTGGATGATGTTCTCGAAAGTGATGACCAAGAGGATCCACACCTTCCAAATTGTGATAAAATTGAATCATGGGTTACAAATTTGGATTATGATAGCTTTACCAATTTGAATTCAAGAGATAACCCACTTTTGGAAATAACTGGACCATCTAAGGAAGGTGAAGATGAATTGGATGAGAAACATGTTGATGAATCGAGAAGATGAAGAAGAAGTACTTGAGCATCACAACTTGAAATTGGAAGATGATTACTATGATTCATGGAAGAAATGGGAAGAATATTATCAATCTAAATCTTCTAACAAACTTGTTGTGTCAATTAATATGCAGGATAACTCAATTGCTTCCTCACATGAGGATACTATAAATCCTGTACAATTTGAGAAAGTTTTGGAAGAGGAATTCGAATCTCATCAAATTTTGGAACATGATAAGGATTCTACAACCATGAATCAAGAAAGAGAGTCATTTGCTTTAGATTCCTTTGAAGGAAAAGAAATTGAAAATCTTGATCCACTTACTTGTGCTACAATGATTATGCCATTTCAAAATGAGAAAATTACAAAACCTAAATCATTTGGGTTTGATATCATTGATGATCCAATTGAAAATCTCACGTTACCCAAAACAACCCAAGTGATTGATCATGGAAATGTGTTAGTTAACCCACCCCTAGATAGACAAGACTTATGGTTTGAAAGGGATGGACATATGTTCAATTGGGTACCTAAGTTTGGTGCCTTTGATAAACAAATCATGGAGAAAGAACAAGTGCTACATGATGATGAATGTCATGAGAGAAAAGAGGAATTTTCAAATCCTCTTCAAGTAAGGTCAAATGAAAACATGCCAAAGGTAAAATCTCACCTTTTTGGTTTCACCATGCAAAATTCGAATGAAGGTTTGCCTAATGAATGGTTTGATTCAAATATTATTAATGTTATGGCTTTATTGAATGAAAATGAAAGCTTATTTCTACACCATGAATCAAAGTGCGGAATGGACATCTTAAAGAATAGACATAAAGGAATTGAATATCAATCATTGTCTAATCAATTTGAAAACTTGAAACTCCACCATAGGATTATTAATGAAACTAAATCAAATTGGTATGGTGAGAGGGGCAAGTGGAAGTTTGTTTCTTTGTTTGGTTTGATCTTGTTTTTGTTGGATTCCTACAAAACTTGGTATGCGTATCACGTCATATGTCTTTTAAAGAATTCTAATCAGGTTTGGGATCCGGGAAAATGATAATCCAAACTTTTGCACCATCTTGTATTATATTGTACATTTGTATATACTTTTGGTTTTCGTGTTTTGGTTTTGGATTGGATCTCATTTTGGTTTTAAGTTTTGTGTGTTGGTCCTTTGGACACTTTTGGTTTGTCTTGAAAAAAAAAAAAGCGAGATGTCAACTTATGTCCTTATGAATGTTGACTAAGACTAAGAGAATATGAAACATCGGAATTGTATTGCAGAAAGCTCCACGAGTATCGCAAACACATTAAAGAATATCGTTTGGAACTTGTGATGCATGAAGTTGTCAGTTTTACAAATTATGGCAAAGTAGGTGGTATACTCCATCCACATTTCAAAAAGAGCAATGCATTCATCCATATCTCATGTTACATTCCACATTGCATATACATTTCATCTCAGTTGCATCTACATTTCAAATACAATCATTGAAAAGGTGTCGAATCCTCTTAGGGTTATTACATAACATATATTAAAAGGATCCTAAGGTTGGGAAATGATGCCCGAACTATCTTGAACCAAGCACGTTCTACACATATTAAAGAGGATCTTGAGCAAAATGGTCAAAACCATACTTGGAAGAAAAGGTGAGGCGAAAGGAGTATTTCGTGTCTGTCCTATCATGCAACATAATCCTTAAAATAGTGGTTTTTACCACTCCTATAGTGCTTAAAGCCTAAAATCAGAGTAGTAAGGATAGGGTTAAATCCCCATCGAACTTAGGTTGAGGATCCAATTCCCCAAAGCTCTGATTTGATCTTCATGGAGTAGTAAGGATAGGGTCTAATTCTCATCTCGCTTAGGTTGAGAATCCGATTCCCCAAAGCTTCTATTTTGCCTCCATCACGCTTTAAGAAATTAAAAGCGTGATCTACACTCAAGAACTTGAAGTTCCAAAGCAAATATTTTTCATTCTACTTTTATTGCATCATTGATATTGGATTGGAAGGATCGTACTACATGTCCCTTGCAAGGATGGGTAGTCATCCCCAAGGTTCAAGAAATCAAAAGTAAAGTCAAATCCTGGATTATGGGGTTGATCTCCACCGGGGCTATAGACGCCCGACTGGCAGTGGAGTATGCTCATGCGTGGCAACATGTCTTGTCTAAAAGCAAGACCACTGACTGCTCAAACGGACGAGCTAGCCTGACAGTTTCATCCATAACAGGTTAAATCATTTTGTTCAAGATGAGGTAATGAACTCCAGATCAAAGTAGTAAGGATAGGGTTAAATTCCCATCTCGCTTAGGTTGGGAATCCTATTCCCCAAAGCTCCGATTTCACTTACACTTGCACATGGGTTCAAAATGGTAGTGACACATAACCAACTTTGGGATCTAGTAAATTAATTCAATATACTCATATTTGGTCCTAAGAGGATTTGACAGTTTTAATATGTTTGTTCATGGTACTAGAAAGTTTGAGCCTTTGCAAAGCTTGTTATATCTCTAGCATCTTCACCATACGTTAAATCCTACAGGAATCATCCATAACTTCTCATACGCACGAATCATAAGTGAAAATGACAATGGAAAGTTGAACGAGTTTCAAACGATAGGGAATGAAGCACATTGCACACACCGAGCTGATGCTTAATAATTCTAATGCTTCATGTATTTCTCGTCTAGTTTCATTCTTGGGATATTTGTTGACGCTTGTGTTTGAGTTTTGAAGGTGTTCAGGTTGAGTTCTCACCGAAATGCTCAGGAGCATTTCCCAGCAGAGTCGCCATTTGTTGTGGCTGCTCCACAACGTACCCCAAAATTGGGGACCCACCTTTTTGCATATTTTCCAAGAAGACCGAAGTGGCCCATATGCTAAAGATCAAAGAAAAAACAGAAAAAAGTGTCACGATATCGCGACATGTTGCATTTTTGTGGTCCAAAGCAAAGAGAAAAAGCAAGGAGAAAAAAGTGTCGCGATATCGCGACATGTTGCATTTTCATGGCCAAAAGAAAAGAGAAAGAACAAGAAGGAAAAAGTGTCGCGATATCGCGACATGTTGCATTTTCACGGCCAAAAGAGAAGAGAAAGAACAAGAAAGAAAAAGTGTCGCGATATCGTGACATGTTGCATTTTCATGGCCAAAAGAGAAGAGAAAGAACAAGAAAGAAAAAGTGTCGCGATATCGCGACATGTTGCATTTTCATGGCCAAAAGAGAAGAGAAAGAACAAGAAAGAAAAAGTGTCACGATATCGCGACATGTTGCATTTTCGTGGCCAAAAGAGAAAGAAAAAAGTGTCGCGATATCGCGACATGTTGCATTTTTGCGGCCAAAAACAAGGAAAGTGTCGCGATATCGTGACATGTTGCATTTTGGTCCAAAGAAAAGAAAAAGTGTCGCGATATCGCGACATGTTGCATTTTCATGACTCAAAAAGGGAGGAGAGAGAAACAAAAGTGTCGCGATATCGCGACATGTTGCATTTTCGTGACTCAAAAGGGGCAGAGAGAGAAAAAAAGTGTCACGATATCGCGACATGTTGCATTTTCGTGACTCAAAAAGGGCAGGCAGGCAGAGAAACAAAAGTGTCACGATATCGCGACATGTTGCATTTTCGTGACTCAAAAGGGGCAGAGAGAGACAAGAGTGTCACGATTTCGTGACATGTTCGATTTTCGCCAAGGGAACAGAGTAGTGGACAGTGGTCGATATTAGTGATGAACACCAGGATAGTGAAACTGAAGACTGCATAATGACGTGGACCTATAAGGAATAAATCGAAGATTGAATAAGGTAATTTGTCACATAAGGACAAAATCCAATGAATAAGACAAAACGTTACATAAGGAATCTTTAATGATTTGAAATCATTTAAGATGGTCGTTACACATGGAAGGAAGCGGACGCATGCCCATGTGGAGAAAAGGAAACGTTTTTTGAAATAAAAAAAAAGAGGAAGCCAAACCATGGGAATGAAACGAAGGGCCACAAAATAGAAACGAAAAGCCTTTTTGGAAACCAAAACACATGCATGCACAAGGGAAGGTGAAACGAACAACCATTGGAAAATGAAACGAAAAGCTTCTTGAAAATTTTAAATACGCCAGGCAAGGATGTTTTGAGGGGTTGGAAACTGCTGCGAGCAGAGTTGCAGATTTGAAGGCAAGAGGGCCATTCTGGACCTGTTTGAGTCGTTTTCTTCCATGGACTGGTTTGGGAAAACCAGAAATTTCTGTTATTGTAAAATGACAAATTTTTAATACATAAAGTTTCAGAAAGTTGCATCTTATGGACAAGAAAGGAGGAGTCATTTTCTGCATGCAAGATTAAATGTCTATTTTTCCCCTTTTCAGATTTTAGGCTTGTAAATGGAGTTTATGCAAGTTTTCTTGGTTGCTTCATGCGAATGTTTAAATCTGAAAACCTCATTTAAAACCCTAGGAGCCAGCACTTAGCTTATCCGGATTGTGCTTGTTTTGCAAGTCCAATAGGTTAGGTTGCATGCATGAAAACCTCACATCTTCGGTTTTGTCGAAATAGGATAGCATCATACTGAATGCATTTTATTTTCCATTTTCTGCATTTCATTTTCATTTTTCTGCATTTTATTTTTCCAAAAATTTTAACTTTTTTTTTAATTTTCAGGCATTAAAATAAACATTTAAAAAATTTCAAAATCCAAAAATAATTTCACCATTGCGTAGGTTATACTTCATACTTCCAATACGCACTTTGAAATTTCATTTTTGGAGTTGTTTAGTATTTTTAAAAATTCATCGAAGTTGTTGTTTTATTACAGATTTTGAAAAATCCGAAAATAGAAAATTTCCATTTTTGGGCCGAATTTCATTTTTTCAGTTTCATGTTTCATTCATGAGCCTATGATGACATTCCCTTCATGAAAATTCTAATTTCAATGAAGGAGTCATGTTTTATGGCACTTTGCAAATTACCATTTTTGGAGCAATCAAAGCACTAAATTATTCGTCTTGATGAAAATCTGATTTCATTTAAGAAGGATAATTAAAGTGACATTTTGAAGCTACATTTGAAGACCCTATTCATCATTGAGGATTTAATGCAAGATAAAATCTATTTTAAAACCCTCAAGATAAAAGGAATTAAGGCACTACATCGTGGTCATATGAGGGCCAACTCACATTTGCTTTATTTTGGTTCAATGAACAATCACTAAAGTTTCATGGTAAAATAAACCAACATTGCCCCTTGTTTACAGTTACTTGCAATCACTAAGGTGTTCCAAGCATTTAAATTGAATATCTTTATTTGAGATTACTAATACACATATGCAAATGCTAATATAGCGGAGACCTTGGAGAAGTTGTTTGTTTAACTTCTTTGCAAGAGGGGATTTGGAACCCAAATCCTAAGGGAGAGTGTACTTTCACAATTGGGTGAAAATACCACTCAACAATACCAAGGAAATAATGCATCAAACCTAAATCTTTCATTTCAAACTCTTTCATCATTGCATATTTGAAATCATCATTCAAATTTGAATTACTACCCATGTAAATCAAATCATCAACATATAAACAAACAAGTAAAATTTCATTACGTTTTTTCTTGTAGTATAAGGTTGGCTCACTCTTGCTTCTCATGAAACCATATTAATGAAAGTATCCATCAATCCTTGAATACCAAGCTCTTGGATCTTGCTTAAGATCATACAAGGCCTTATTCAACATATACACAAGATTATCTTTAACTTGCACTTCAAAACCTTGATGTTTTTGCACATAAACCTCCTAATCCAAGTAGATATTCAATAATGCACTCTTTACATCCATGTGATGTACCTTCCAATCTTTATGGGCAGCAATAGAAAGAACCATCCTCACTATTTCTTGTCTTGCAACTGGTGCAAAAGTTTCTTCATAATAAATTCCATACCTTTGTGTGAATCCCTTAGCCACAAGCCTTACCTTGTGTCTCTCAATGCTTCCATAACTATTATATTTTGTTTTATAGACCATTTAGAGCCCACACATTTCTTGCCTTTTGGAAGCTCCACAAGCTCCCAAGTATCATTCTTCTTAATGGAATTCATTTCATCTTGCATTGCTTTCATCCACACATCATTAGTACATGCTTGTTTATAACTAGATGGTTCTAAAACAACAATTGACATCAAAGCATAATTCACAATATCACCTTTTGGCTCACCATAATATTCATCATCATACATATACAAGTTTTCAAGTCTTTTCACAACTTGATCTGCCTCTTGTGCTTGACCTCTTGTAAGTCTTATTTGAAAATTTGTATCTAACATTTGATAATATGGATGGTTTTGAAGATGTTTTTTACCTTTCTTTATATTCATAGTATCAACATTTGGAGAATCATCTTCACTTATTGTATATGTTGAAGGGCTTGAAGTGGGACTTGGAGAAGAACTCTTTGTAGGACTTGGAATAGCAATTTGTTGAACATTGGGCTGAAAATTTGAAGAACTTTATTTGCTTATTTGTACATTGGGCTGCACTTTTGAAGAGCTTAAATCATTGGATCCATCATCAATATAGAGTTTTTGATGACCATATGCTCCCCCTTCATCAAAAATTACATCTCTTGACACCACAATCTTGTGAGTTTTTGTATTATAAAATTTATAGGCTTTGGTATTTTGACAATACCCAATAAAAATGCATGCCTCACTCTTTGGATCAAGCTTCTTCCTATTCTCATCAAGAACATGTACATAAGCCAAACAACCAAAAACTTTGAAATTATTTACATTTGGTTTCTTTTCATACCATGCTTCATATGGAGTGATGCCATCCAAGCTACTAATGGGACTTCTAATCAAAATATAGATGGTTGTCCTAACTGCATCATCCCAATACATATTACTTAATTTCTTTATTTGTAGTGTGTTCCTTGCCATATTTACAACTGTTCTATTTTTACGTTCAGCCACACCATTTTGTTGTGCAGTATAGGCAGTAGTGAGTTTCCTTTTAACACCATAATCTTTATAAAATTGAAAAATTCATTTGAACAAAATTCTCCTCCCCTATCAGTTTGATGTAGCAGTCACCACTATAGCAGCCCATGGACTGTAGCACCCGCCACTGTAGCAGCCGACACTGTAGAAGCCTGCAAACTGTAGCATCCACCATTGTAGCAACCTGTGCACTGTAGCGGCCACAAAAAATTTGGCCCTAAAAAAAATGGTAGATTTTGGAGGTAGCAAGTTGTGACAGATGGAGCAGCAAGGAGGAGGAGCAAGAGGTCTAGGGGCAACAAACCCTAGGTGTGGGGCTTCTAATGGTATATCAACAAACGTGATAGGTGGGGGCTCTGGTGAGATAGCAGGCCCCCAGGCGAAGGATGTGGACAAGGAAGTTCTATTGGAACTAGTCCAAGGGCGTTGGGCGGATGCGATTGAAGATATCTCTGAGGGGGACCAGGACTCTGTGCATCATGATCAAAGGAAGACCAAAGAGAAACCTGGCAACTGAAGACCTTCATATCTTAATGCTCTTCACAGTAAGCAAAAATTATCCGACTCTTGTTTTAATCTAAAATCTATCAATGGTAGGTTGCACGTCCCGGATACCTTAGCTCAGCATGTGGCTATGGAGGGCAGAACATATTTGGTGGCTAAATTTATGGGGGTGAGGCCAAAATTGGAAGTCATAAGGAGATGGGCCATCCAAAAATGGCAGCCAAGGGCTGGTATGATGATTAAGGCTTTACCCAAGAGTTTTCTTTTGGTGACATTTCAATGTGAACAGGACATGGAAAGGACTCTCCAAGGAGGTCCTTGGTTTTTTGGGAAAAGGGGCTTGTATTTGAAGCGTTGGTCCCCCGATTTCAACCCCCAGACTCAGGTGCTAGGTTTGGCTCATATTTGGGTTAAGATGCCGGGATTACCTCTGCTTTTTTGGAATGAACAAATCTTGGTTGGGATAGCTATAGATATTGGAGAACTAATAGTTATTGATCCTACAACCTTGAGCAAAACAAGACTCCTTTCTACTTACATGTGTGTGTTGGCGGACCTGAGTAAAGAGCTCCCTAAATCCATTATATTGTTGTCTATGTTTGGCCTTCATACTCAGGTCTTTGAATATGAAAATATGTCTTTTAAGTGTAGTGTTTGAGGGAAGGTAGGGCACCATGGTATCCACTGCATTTCCAATAACCAGCCCCCACTTCAAAATACTACTCAAACCCAGAATAATATCCCTCCCCAACAGATCTCCATTCCTACCCAACATGGGCCTCAAGGACGTGGAGCTCGAAATCTGAATATTAGATACCTTGTTCGCCCTATTGTAAGCAAGAGGCAACGTTATAACCCTCCTCCTAAAAATACCTATGCCCTGAAACCCTCTCACAGGGGAGCTAGTCCCTTTGATGGGAACCCTCAAGCTCAACCTGCTCCTAAGATGATACAGCAACCTCAGAGCCAAATCACAAAGGAAAGAACCCCATAGATCAATGCCCTGGGGCAAGTAAGTTTGATTGGGTAATACGGTAGGCCTATGGAGGCTTGGTGGAAGTGGTCCCATGTACTACAGAGGAATTTATGGGAAGAAATTCCAAGGAGATCAACATCACAGTGGAGAATAATTTTGATGCATTAAATCATCTGAAGGGAGATCAGATGGATAGCCAAGAAGTGGAATCTGAGGTAGAGGAGACTCAAGAGAAGGATTTAGAGGAGAAAAATCAAAGGAAGGAGTAGGAAACTAATAATACATGCAAGGATACTCGGGAGGAAGAGGTGAACCACCAAGATTAGTGTAACCCCAAAGCAAGGAAAAAAGAATCTACTAATCAAGAAGCTAAGAGCACGGAATCATCTCCACTGTCAGAAAGACCAGTTAACCTAGAAATCCATATTGTTACCCCAAAGACCAAGACTGACCTATCCAAGATGGTTACTAGAAGCCAAGTGAATCCCAAGGAACCCTAGCCTAGAGTGGATGTATGGGGATATGGTTTGGTAGGAAGAGGGAAACCTAGCAATGCTGCCTTAAGGTAGAAAGAAGCAGAGCGAGGAGTGCCTGATGGCACTCAAGCAGTATTGCTCTTTGAGGCAAAGGCTCAAGGATCCAAAGCCCATAAATGAATATTATTTCATGGAATATTTTCGGGAGTAATCCTGCAAAAATAAGAGCTTTGTATGCTCTTAGACAAGAACACAAACCGAATATGATTTTACTACAAGAAACTAAAATGGAGGAGAGTAGATTTATTCCTTTTAAGAATAGGACTTGGCGAGAAGCTGAAGTAGTAGGCCAAGAGGCCACTGGAACAGCAAGAGGGTTGCTAGTTATGTGGAACAAGAATGTGATTGATAGTAGAGTGATTCTGATGTCTATTTGATTTATTTGTCTCTTATGTGTGGATAAAACCATGCAGGAAGAATGGATCTTAACGAATGTATATGCTCCAGTTAGACAGGGACTGAGAAGGGTTCTTTGGAATTAGCTAGCTGAATTGAGGGAGACGGTCCCCAAATACCCTTGGATTGTGGCGGGGGATTTCAATTGCTACCTTAATCCTACAGATAAATTGGGGGGCTCTCAAAGAATAACTACTGATATCTACGAGTTTAGATATTTTGTTGAGCAACATGAGTTGATGGATGTGGACCTGCGTAGATTCTCCTATACATGGTCTAACAAAATATTGAATGAAAACCAAATTCAGAACAGATTAGATAGCTTTCTTCTTTCTCAAGAATTCCTGGAGAGGTTTGGGGACTCTTCATTAATGGCACTCCCAAGAATCGGGTCTGATCACAACCCAATTCTATGGAAAACAGGGGAAGACTCTAAGAAAAGATACATCAGACCCTTTCGATTCGAACTTATGTGGTTCCAACATCAGGATCTCAAGGATCTAGTTGCCCAATGGTGGGACAAAAAGTATAATGGTTCGAAACTGGCCCAAGTGGCATGTAAACTAAGGAATGTGAAGGCTAACATTAGAGAGTGGAACAAAACTTCCTTTGGCAATATTTTTGTTAAAAAGGTAGAACTAAAAGACAATATCAATGAACTACAGGAGAAGCTGAAGTCAGAGCAGCTTATAGAGGATCTAAGAAACTAGGAGAGGGAGCTGTTAGCTGAATACCACACAATGCTAGGATTTGAAGAAACCTTTTGGAGGCAAAAATCCAGACTGCATTGGTCAAAGGAGGGTGACAGAAATACAAAGTTCTTCCATGTCTCTACTCTTCGCCATAGGAGTACTAACAAAATTAAGGAGATCAAGATGGCCGATGGGTCTAACACCAAAGATATGGAAGACATAAGGAGGGAAGCGGTTGAGTACTTTAAATCATTGCTAGAAGATGTAAATCCGACTATTGAAGAAGAGGACTCTCTATTGGCAGTCATTCCATCCCTCGTAACTGATAATCTTAATGGATTCTTACTTAGTCCTTTCACAAAGGAGGAAATCAAGAAGGTGGTTTTTGACATGGATGGTAACAGCTCCCCAGGACTGGATGGCTTCCCCGTAGATTTCTTCCAAAAGTTTTGGGATATCCTAGGCAATGATGTAGTGGAATCTATAATTGAGGCTCAAAAGGACATGGAAATCCCAGAAGGAGTTAATGCTACATTTTTATTCCTCATCCCTAAACTAGTGGGAGCAATGGAATTTTCTAGTTTTCGCCCTATCAGTTTATGTAACACTCTCATGAAGATTCTCACAAAAACAATCGCCAATAGGCTGAAGGTTATCCTTCCTTTCATCATTGATATGAACCAAGGAGGCTTTGTGAAAGGGCAACAAATATTGGATGGTATCATCATAATTCATGAGGTTATTCATTCAATGGTGGCTAGTAAGGAAGCAGGTATGTTACTAAAGCTTGATATGAATAAAGCCTACGACCGGGTATCATGGCGGTTCCTCACCAAGATTTTGGGTAAGTTTGGTTTTTGTCCCCAGTGGATTAAGTTGATTTTTAGTTGTATCTCTACTACAATATTTTTTTTCATGGTGAATGGGTCACCCTCCGGTTACTTTAAGAGTGAAAGGGGGTTGCGACAAGGAGATCCTTTGTCTCCATACTTGTTTATTATTTTAGCGAAAGCATTGGGTAGGAACATTTTAGCAGCGATGGCAGATGGTCAATTGGAAGGTTTCAAACCAGCCTCAATAGTAGAGCCAGTGTCTCACCAACAGTTTGTGGATGATACAATCATTTTGTCCAAAGCCTCGGTGCCTCAGGCTAGGAAGCTGAAGAGAATTCTAACCAAGTATGAGATAGAAGCAGGATAGTACATAAACTATAAGAAGAGTAGCATCTATTTCTTTAACACGCCTGGTGGGAGGGAGGAAAGAATAGCTAACCTCTTTGGTTGTGGAAAGGAGCTTCTACCAGAAACTTATCTAGGCATGCCTATGTTCGAAGGAAGAATGAAGGCTACATTGTGGAACTCAATCATTGACAGGATCTCCAAAAAGTTAGCAGGGTGGAAGGGCAACCTTCTCAGCTCCATAGGAAAAGCCTTATTAGTTCAAACTACTTTACAAAGCATTCCAATTTACTGCATGTCTCTATTAGAATGCCTGCAAAGGTCCGAGCTACATTGGAGAAAATTCAACGCAACTTCTTATGGTCAGGTTTAGAGGAGAGAAAGAGAATTTCGTTGGTAGCATGGAATCAGGTGTGTGCAATCAAGGATCAGGGGGGCCTGGGGCTAAAGAGAATGAAAGAAATGAATCAAGCTCTGACTGGCAAACAGGTATGGATATTTATCAATAATTATCAATTGGGATGGGTAAAACTTCTTAAGGAAAAATATATCAAAAATAATCAGGACTTCCTGAAAGCTAATAATCTCCCTAGAGGATCCTATTTCTGGAATTGTTTGCTCGAATGTCGGGAGGTAGTCAGGAAAGGCATCAGATGGATAATTGATAATGGAAGACAAGTGGACTTTTGGCAAGACCCGTGGTTGGAAGAGGCCCCTCTGAAAGATAACTTAGACCTTCAGGTCCTCCAACATAAACTTTTGAAGGAAATGGGAGGAAAAGTAGGGGATTTTATTGCTGTAGCACAAGAAACTTCCTCTTGGAATAAAATCATAGTTCATAATCTATCAGAGCAAGAGAAGGTGGCCCTAACCAAACTCAATGATGCTTTAAGGGTGTTCCTGATCATTCCTAGGGAAGGAAGAGACAAGGCGATTTGGTTCAAAACTACAAGTGGGATCTATTTAGTAAAAACTGCCTATAAGTTAATCCACTCAGGATTCAATGGTTGGACTCTGACTTCTATTATTTGGTTAAATAATTTAACCCCAAAAATAGCTTTCTTCTTTTGGTTGGCAGTTCAAAATAAGATTCTGACAATAGATAATCTGCAAAGGAGAGGTTTCCAATTCATCAATCGATGTATCTTGTGTGAGAAAGCGATGGAATACGTAAGTCATATATTTCTAACTTGTGAATTTTCTTGTACAGTCTTCCAAATGATCCTGTCCAAATTTCATATAGATTGGGTTTGTCCAAATAGCATGTCTAAATTCTGCATACAGTGGGCTTCCCCCTTCCGGGCGAAACTTTTGACTTGGCTCTAGAATCTCAGCTTACCCCATTTTTTATGGGGGATATGGAATGAGAGAAATAAGAGAGTATTTAAAGGACGTAAGAAATATCCTAGGTTATGTGGTAATAAAATAATCAAAGCTTTGAAAGAAAACTGGAAAACTTTCTTCTTCAAAAATGAGACCATGTCTCTAAGGGAAAGGAATATTTTGCAAAACTTGGGAGAGGAACTTCCAGACCTAGACATTACAACCAACCCACGGGATGGTTTCAAGTGGATACCCCCCACACAAAAGTGGGTTAAGTTTAATTTTGACGAGGCAGCTAAAGGAAATCTGGGGGCTACAGGAGCAGGAGGAGTTCTAAGAAATGAGGAAGGAAAAGTGGTCATTGCCTTTGCAGAGCCTTTGGGAACTCAAAAAAATCATTTTGCAGAAGCTCGAGCCTGCATGCAGGCAATGAGAATTGCTAGACTTGAGGGTTATAAGGAAGTTATCTTTGAAGGGGATTCGCTTAATATAATCAATGCAATTAAGGAGGATAAAGACCCTAGCTGGACCATCTTGGAGCATATCCTAGAAGCAAAGATTCATAAATCTCATTTGGTTAATGCCCGAATCCAACACACCTTTAGAGAAGGGAACCAGAAGACAGATCTAATGGCAAATATTGTAGTTTCTATTGGGGAGATGCAAATTTGGAAGGATAACTTCCCTCAAGAACTATTGGTGTTTACTTCTAGAGAAGAGCTAAGATCAAACCTGTTAGAGCATCGGGAGATCAGAGGGTTTGATGATGAGTAATCCGACAGATGGAATTAGGTAGAATAGGCATCCCATTTGCTGGGGCTTGGGAGATGACAAGTGTACAGTACAACAACCTAGTGGTATTAGTAAGTGCTAGGTGTTGTTTGGTTTTTGTTTTATCCTGAATAGTCAAGCAACAAGTATAGGACTGTGGACTCTAAGTATGGCTTAATGTGGGTCTTAGAAATATCCATTTTTTATTTTGATTATACGGGCTTGATGCTAGAACCAGCCCATTTTGACTATGTAAAAGGTTTGTGGACCTTATAACCACCTCTACCTTATACCAAAAAAAAAATTATCCTCCCCTATCAGTCCTTAAACATTTTATATAGTGTCCACTTTGATTTTCAACATGATTTTTGAAATCTTTAAAACAACAAAATGCCTCATCCTTTTTCTTAAAAATAAACCCAACACATTCTTGAAAAATCATCAATGAATGTAAGAAAGTATGAATTCTTACCCAAACTTTGAGTTTGCATAGGCCCACAAATATTGGAATGCACCAATTGAAGTGGATAAGAGGCTCTCCATGCTTTTCCTTTTGGAAAACTCATCCTTGAGTGCTTTCCCAAAGCACATCCTTCACACACACCTTTGTGATCTTCAACCTTAGGCAATCCATATACCATCTCTTGAGATACCAACAATCTCAAACTAGGAAAATTCAAGTGCCCATACCTTAAGTGCCACAACCAACTCTTGTTTTCAATTGCAACATTTGCAATATTGGCTCCTTGTCCTCCAAACTTCAAAGGAAACAATCTATTGTTTGTCATAGGGATGGTAGTGACAAGCCTATTCCCATGATTCTTGTCATAGATTACACATTTTTTATCTTCAAAAACAAGCTTGTAGTTTTTCTACATGTATTGTCCTACAC
The DNA here is from genome assembly GCA_028583015.1 of Wollemia nobilis. Lineage (NCBI taxonomy): Eukaryota > Viridiplantae > Streptophyta > Pinopsida > Araucariales > Araucariaceae > Wollemia > Wollemia nobilis. The sequence goes on along the minus strand of JAQPPZ010016995.1, from coordinate 8,193,161 downwards.
TCAAAAAATTATATTTTAAATTTGGAGTATAGTATATATCATTCACCTTCTTTTTACCTTCATTGGTGTGCACCTCCATTGCTCCTTTACCTTCAACTTGCAAAGCTTTATCATCTCCAAGCTTGATCTTGGACTTGTAGGAATTGTCCATTGTAGAAAACAACTCCCCCTTGTCGGTCATGTGGTTTGAGCAACCAATATCAAGAATCCATGTCTCATTTAAATTCTGATCTGATTTTCCATATGACAAAAATATAATTGAGGATCCTTCCTCTTCTCCATAGTGTGCACTACTCCTTCCTTCATGGGATGCCTTCAATCTACACTCTTTTTCAAAGTGTCCAAACTTGTTACAATAGTAACATTGCTTGTCTCTCTTGTCACCTCTTCCTCTTCCTCTTCCTTGAGCACCTCCTCTTCTTCCTCTACCTCTTCCTCTTGAAATATATTGACCTCTCCCTCTACCTTGGCCTTGGCCTCTTCCTTGTCCACTTGCACTAGCTCCACTCTCCTTGGATGTGAAAGCTTTTTCTTCAACACCACCAACATTTGAAGATGAAGATAGTCTCTCCTCATGAGACATAAGTGAACCAATGAGCTGATCATAATTAAGAGTAGAAATATCTTTGCTCTCTTCAATTATGATAGCCACATGATTCCATTTTGGTAGAAGTGTTCTCAACACTTTCTTTACTACAACTTTATTCTTCACCTCTTCACCAAGAGTCTCCATATTGTTCACACAAGATTTTACTCTCACATAATAATCACCAACATTTTCATCTTATTTCATTCTCAAATTCTCAAACTCCCTCTTGAGAGTTTGCAATTTGACTTGCTTCACTTGAGCATTTCCTTGGAAGCCATCCTTCAAAGCTTTCCAAGCTTCACTAGCTATTGTACAACTAGCAATCCTTGGAAAAAGACTTTTATCCAAGGTTGTTTGAATGTGATAGAGAGCAAATCTATTCTTCTTTTGTGCTTCTCTCTTTGCTGGTCTATCAGCAATTGCAATGGTGTTCCAATCAGGCTCAATGTAGCCATCTTCCACTATATCCCAAGCACCTTTGCCAATGAGCAATGTATTCATTTTTAGACTCCAATACTCATAGTATTCACCATTGAATTCTAGAATTGGCAATGAGTTAGTGCCAGTAGCCATTATGCCAAATACCCAGCAAGAAACCTTGAGAGACAATTTGTAAAAGCTTAATAAACTCTCACAAAGACTCCACAGGCTTTCTCTAACCCACAAAAACCAAACCTGGCTTTGATACCACAATGAGAAATGCAAATGAATTCTCAATATATTATTTCATAACTAAGTACATAATTATATAGTTTTGGAGCAATAATAGAAGAATACTCCGTGGAAGACTAAACAACAAAGTAATAACTAAGAATGGTTTTCTTAGGAACAATACAACAAAGAAATAACTAATTTCCTACTATAAAACAACATTGAATCTACCAAAATTTCAACCCAAACTTATTACAATCCAATCTAGCAGTAAACAACAATAAACCCACAAATTTTCATGGAGAAACAAACTCTAAATATGGAGAAAATGCCTAAAAACACTCAAAATGGAAATTAACAGAAAAATAGCAAAGTCGCATGTGATTTTGTGAAACGTGTTTGTGATCCAATGATCTCACACGATCTGGACAGTAACCCATGATTCGTAGATAAACTCATTCTATAAAAAATCTTAATAGAAGCCCACGATCTGAATATAAATGCATGTGATATGGGAAGATGCTTGTGATCAAAGGTGAAATGTATTGTGCATGTACGATCCTGAAACAGAGAGTTGTTTGAAGTCGAATTTGCAAGTTTAATATCCAAAAATAGCATCGCCCTAAGTGAACATTGGAACCGGAATGAGATAACAACATCTTGAGTGAACTAGAATGAGATAGCAACATCTTGAGTGAACGTTGGCACCGAAGGATCACTTTGGTTGAGTTCGAGTAATTGATTGGCACCTGATTGAGAATACATTGTCTTGGATGAATTCATCTTAAATAGCATAGCACAATGGAAATGAATGGGCAAGAGCTTCCTAAGAAGTTTCAAGATTGGTAATGACATGTTGTCTACGAGAAGGTATGTAGCTAATAATTTTTTGAACTCAGGTAACGTCCAAATGTTGTTATTTTCTAATACATTATTATTGATATTTGGAGGGAATTGCAAGTTTGATTTTATTTTAAAATCATCAAAGTAGGAGATATATGGTATTATGCAGTAATAAGGATTTGATTTAATATTGAAGGAGTAATAAGGAGATAAAGTTATTTATGAATTTTTAATTTTTTGTTATGATTTTATTTTTGAAGGAGTTATAAAGTCTAAAATTTTTAAATTATATTTTTTTTATTTAAAATTTTTTGAAGAATTTTTAATTTTGCAACTTTGATATTAAGGATATGAAATTTTAAAAAATGAAATTTGCAAAATTTATTTTTAGTTATTTTTTAATTTTGGAGATATAAGGCTTACTACTTCAAAAGAACTTACTATGGATTTTTTGTATATTGATTTTGGAGCAAGTAGGCATATGAGGAGTTGGAGGATTTTGAGAAGGATTATAAAGGCACGATGGATTGAGCTTCCTATCAATACTTCTATTTTTTAATCTTTCTACTTGGTTAAAAACTAAATTTTTATGTGATATTGTAATCTTTGTCTTGTTTTGTTGTTAAATATATTTTCCATGTTCGTATTTTAGCTCGGGGTAGTTTTTGGCAAGGGCTTGGTCTGTTTGGGTGGATCCTTTTTGTTCCAATATTGGTATATTCTTGTAAAATTTTAAGGGCTTGGTGTAATAGGTTTAGGGACCCTTTCAAAACCCCTTCTCTATCCATAATAAAAAAAAGTAGGCATATGACTAGAAATAAACAATGGTTTAACACCTTTCAAGAAAAATATGAAAAACCAATTGATATAATAGATAGTATGACTTATGAGGTTAAAGGAATAGGAAATATCTTAATAAATCTATTAAAAAAAATGAATAATTAAAAAATGTACTATATGAACCTAGATTGACTACTAATCTTCTTTCAGTATCTCAACTAATGGATCAAAATCTAGAAGTTGAATTCAAGACTATTAAAGATAAAAACAAACATCTTATTATCAGATAAGGAATATTTATAGCCTTTGGTTATTATAAAAATAATTTGTTTACTCAACACAATACCAAATATGGCTCTATTAGCAAGAATTTCAAAAACAACAGAGCTTTGGCATAAAATATTAGGACGCATAAGCACATCTTTATTAAATGACATGAGTAAAAATCAAATGGTAAAAGGTTTACCTAAAATTTCATGGGAATCTATAGTCTGTCCAAAATGCCTAGTAGGAAAACAACATAGAATACCTTTTGAAATTCCTCAGTATAAAACTCAAGAACTATTGGAACTGATATATACAAACTTATGCGGTCCAATGAATATTACTAGTATTGGAGGACATATATTTTCAACTATTTGTTGATGATTACTCCAAGAAAATGTGGGTGTATTTTATGAAATTCAAATATGAAGCATTTAACCATTTCAAATAGTTGAAGCTACTACTGGAAAAATAATAGGGAAAAACAATCAAGAGTCTTTGCTCAAATAGAGGAGGTGGATTTTTGTCAAAGGAATTTAACTTATTTTTGGAAGCCAATGGCATAAAAAGACAACTTACTACATCATATTGACTACGATAAAATGGTATTACAAAAAGAATAAATAGGTAAAATATGGAAATGTTTCATTGTATGCTAAGATAAGCTCATATTGATCATCAATATTGGACAAAATCAATTAAAACAATTGTATACATACAAAACAGATCACCTACAAGAATACTAAAAATTGTTACTCCTGAATAAGTAAGGTTAGAACAAAAACCATCGATAGAACAACTAAGAATTTTTGGATGTAAGGCATATATGCATATTCAAAAACAAAGAAGAACTAAATTAGATGATAAAACTATGTGTGGAATATTTCTTGGTTATGATGATGATTCAACAGGTTACAAAATAATTGATCCTACAACAAGAAAATCTACATAAGTAGAGATGTAATATTTGATGAAAAAATAGAAGTATTATTAAGGAACAAAAAATCGATTTAGGGATAATTCTAAATTCTTTAGAAGAAGACACATTAAGTGAATATTCAAGATCATGTATAGATGATAAACAAACATAAAATATAAAGACTACTACAACACTTCAAAGGAAAGAACCTATATGGCTTAAAGATACAATCAAGGATTCAAAGCTAGAGTAGATGCTAAATCTCACTACTACAAGATCTCAAACTCGTAGTTTAAAGAGAGTAGATAGGGAGTTGATAAGCTTAGTAATAGAACCTACAACTACTTCACATGCTTTAAGTTATACATAATGAAAGGCAACCATGGAATCAAAATATGCGACACTAATGAAAAATAAAAATATGGAATCTAGTTGATCTATCACAAGGAAAAAAAGTAGTAGGATGTATATGGGTCTACAAGATAAATTACAAAGCATGTGGTTCTCTTGATAAATACAAAGCTAGATTAGTTGCAAAATTATACACAAACAAAGGGAATAGATTATGAAGAAATATTTTCACCAACAACAAGAATGATTACTATTAGAATAGTTTATACTTTAGCAGCACATCATTGATGGAAACTTCATCAAATGGATGTAAAATGTGCATTTCTTAATGGTGATCTTGAATAAGAGATATATATGTCACAACTAGAATGATTTGTGGTCAAAGGACATATATACAAATCTTAAAGGAGTATATATAGATGGTTGTGACATATATAGATGGTTATTAATATTTATATACCATGCTCTTGGTGCTTGATTTAGGCCATATAAAGATTTGTTTATCTTGAAAACCTTATGTAAGATTTTCTTTAGGCATTTCTTAAATGGATGTAAAAAATGCATTTCTTAATGGTGATCTTAAAGAAGAGGTATATATGTAAAAAATATGTAGTAGCACTTCCATCTATAGAAGCAGCACATCGTGCAACATAAGAAATAGTTTGTGAAGCACTATGGTTACAATACATATAATCAAATATGGGAATAAAAAGAACTCCTAAAATATTAAACTGTGATAATCAAGGAGTACTTCATCTAATAAAAAATCCAATTATTCATGAAAAAACAAAATATATTGAAGTTCAATAGCATTTTATCCAAGATCATGTTCAAAATCATCATATCTAGATAAGATATGTTTCTACTAAGGATCAGATCGTAGATATTTTTATAAAAGCACTTGGTCAAAACAAATTTCAGTTATTTCAAAATCATCTACGCATGTCAAGACAAGTTTACATCAAATAATGTAATACAAGAGGGTGTTAGATAAAATGACATTATTTGATATATTAGGATGTGGAGGATATTCACATGTGTCATGTTGGAAGACTAATATTTTTGTATGCAAGTGATAAGATAAGAACCCAAAGGTCATATGGAAAGCAATAGTCAAGAATTTGAAGAGTTATCTTGCATAGCTATATTATGAAGACAAAACTCCATAATTTGTATTAAGAGAGTAGAGAATATCTCAAGGTTGTATTTCTTTTAGATTCATGAATAATATTGTATGTATTTTCAATATTAGTAATTTTGTATGAAATTCATAGTTAAAGTCTCAAATTATTATTATTTTGATCTTTAATATTGTGGCTATTTTATATTGGGACTTGTGATATTTTGTGGTAGTAAGACTTAAAAATTCGACATATCATTTAGGGGGATTATTTAGTAGTAACATCTATCTAGGGACCTCATTCAAATATGTGAGATGTTTAAATGTATAATAATTCATTTTATCCATAATGGACTTTATTATATTTTACTATACTTTGTAAGAACGTTATATGCCCATCTTCATTTTGTAAAGTGATCCATGTACTAACTAAAAATAAACAATGTTGACTTATGGTATTATTGGGATCTATAAAATATATTGTGAGAGTATAATATGTCCACTCATGAATCATTGAAATTATTACATATTTAATTCCTTTTTCAATATTGGTGAATTGGTAGTGTTCAGGACACCACACCTATATCTTGTATTCCCTTTTTCGTTTGTATATATGGGTGACATGTGATTCTATTTGATTCCATTTATCTTAAAAAATTATTTATATCCTTTTTGTATTGAGCCTCTCTCCAATCTAGAAATATTGACCCTAATCTATCTATGCATCATCCAAATTGATCAAGTGCATAGCACTAAATTTTACCTCGAGACCAATAACTTGCATGCTTTATTGATCTTGCTCATGGATCACATCCTCTACATGCTTTTTATTTATCTCAATATCCTTTGTATTATTTCCATTTCCTTTTGTAACCTATATACATCCTATTATATCTTTGTTAACTCATCTAATATTTAGATAATGTACCTCTCTTGATCAAATAGCTCTTTTTATCTATTTTTTCTTATTTTAACTTATATCATTGTTGTTTCGATTCTTGTTGATCCTTGATATGGATATCAGACTTAGCAATTACAAAAATGTAAAGTATCTCTTACTTTTATATGTAACATTATTAAGTTGACATAGTTCTTGCCCTAAATAACATATTGGTTTGAGTGTGATAAATTATAAGAGCATAATTTGGCTTCCTAACCTATTTCATAGGCTTCCACACACTATACAACTAACTCAAGATATTAATGGGATCATTTAGTCCCTATACATATGTAACTCTACTCTATCATAAACATGTATTTGTAGTAAATAATTCTAGTGGATCACAACTACCACTATAAGAATACATTTTCATTAAAAGTATTCCACATAGTGTTGCTTTAGTCCACCATACATACAAAAATGAATAGTTTGGATTTGATATTGTATGCTCTAGTTCAACCTTTAGCATATTCTGATCATGCTAGGTCTACTTCTTGGATGGTGCATAATTTTAATCTTCATTGGAAGTTAGTTTATCAATGTTATTATCTTTAAACTCTTAATTATGTGCATCACCTTATGTAATTTTTTTCTTCTCAATAGTATTCACCCTTCAAACTATCTATATATTTTGATGGATATAAATAAAGTGTTTAGTAAATTGCTATTTTATTGAACATGATATTTATTTTATTTTATTTGTATTAGTCATTCCACCATGCTTTGCACTTATTCTACAAATGCATGTACTAAATCTAATCTTCAAAGGTTATCTTTCCTTTAGAATTTGATTTCTAAACTAGACTAGGAATAATAATGAATATTTACATTATACTTCATTGTAAATCTTACTTCAAGCTATAATACCTATCCATTTGGCTAGATTTTATGTTGGTGTTTGGATGTTCTATGGAGATACCCTTTACAACCTCTATTCTCATTGTATTCACTCCTATCACCACCTTTGAACATGCTTGTTTTATGAATTCTTTAAATTCTAAGTCAAAACCAACTTGATTAAAGTATCCTTAGGATTAATCCATTAAGAATCACAATAGCAACTTTCCAACTGTGAAATAATAATTAGACATCTAGCATATTGATTATAATGGTTAAGGTAATATTTAGGTCACAAGCCTAACTTAATACTCCTTGTTTGGAGTATGAGACCCGTTCTAGAGATATGCCCACTCCACCCCAGAATTAATTAAAAATATAAATTCAAATGTCCAATTAGGCTTGAACATATTACCTACACCCAATGAGGTAACACTAACATCTCTTTGATATCTATTAAAATTAGTGGTGATGTTGTTGATAAAATTTCAACAATTACCAATATTATGTTGGAATTAGCGATCCTTTGATGTTTTCAATGTGGGTTCCCTTGATACTAGTAGGATATTGATGCTTATTGATGTCAATGCTATGTATAATTTACTTATGAGCATTTACTATGAACTTTCTAATGATTCCAAAGAAACTCAATTATTCCAAGTGGGTTCCAAAAAACTTATGTACAATATTTTTTCTTCTAAGTGATTTATATTAATATCTTCAAAGTGTAAAATAAATTAATGATATACCCCTTGATCCTTATAATCTATTACAACTCCTAGGTAGTGTTATATTTCATATTACTTTACAAAAATAACCTAAAGCATTACATTCACCACATGCATATGCAAGATAATAGAGAATAAAAATAGAAATATAAATAACATGAAATAGGGTATAAGGGTAGGTTCCTAAGGTGGACACCTCAACAATAGCTCACATAAGAATATTATATCTTCACACTGATAGAATGAATCAATGGTTGGGGGATTTTTATAGTAGAAGACTAGATATTTCTGAGAAATGACCACCTACTCCAAAATCATGAGTGTCCACCAAAGATGCTTTGCTTCCTTATTGGTACCATATTATTAAGCTTTTTTATAAGACTAATATATAGTAGACTACCATTTATAGCACCATGAATCAAGTTTGAAACCCAAATAGAATGAAAAACCTGTGTTGTAGTACTAATCATCCAAAATATTAGCCCACTCAACACTAGATTTAGAGGTGAACCAACTAAATAATGAATATGCATATGATAAGTACGGTTGATATATTAGATAATCCTCTTTACCATACTCTAATGACTCTCTTAAGGATCCTGCATGTACTTGGAGCAATAGTTAACAGCAAAGGTTATATCAAATCATGTGTGACTAAGGTAAAGGAGACCTACCATAAAAAATCAATATAAAGTGGCATCAACTAAAGGAGTCATACAATCATTCCAAAGCTCTAGTATTGAAGCAAAAGGAGTCTACAAAGACTTACAGTCCTCCATATTGAAGTTCTAAAGAAGGTATAGAGCATACTTGGGTTGTGAAATAGTGATCCTAGAATTTAATTGATCAATCTAAATCCTTAAAAAAATAGAGCAAGAGCCTCAAACATGTCATATCAAAGGAAGCACAAAGTTGTGACTTCATGTCCTAAATAATGGTAGGATAACTACATGTAATGAGAAGGTTACCCACATAGAGAATAGTCACCAAGTTATCCTCATCCTAATATTTGATAGAAACATAATATTTGACCTCACGTTATTAAAATCCATAATTAAGGAATAAAGAGTGGATCTTCTCATACCAAGCACAAGGTGCCTACTTAAGTGTAGATACCTAAAACATGTCATGTTGAGGCGACTACTCATATGGTACATGCTAAAAGACCATATGAAAGACCTTGGATAGATTCCAAGGTGGGGCAGTGGTTCTAACCACTCATTTAGGCATTTTTACCTAATCAGTGTTGGCCACAGTTGACACCCATGGTTAACAGAGCTAACCGCACCTCATAGTCGTGGCTAGCCTTAAAAATTAGTTGGACCTTGGCCAACCCAAAATTAGTTACAATGGCCAATTGGTTGAGGATCCAAGTATTTGGACGGTGGAAAGATCTAGAAGTTTCCATCCAACTGCCTCAGCTGTCCCTCCCTTCTTGATCTTGGCTTCTCTAAGAAGTTAAGATCAGGCATTCCCAAGTGCTATAAAACCCCCTCCAAATTGGGAATAACCCTGGATGAATCTCAAGTTGAAATGTATTAAATCCTTGTTGAATTGCATACTCACTTGCATTCATTGATAGGAATACTTTTGCTACCAAATTGGAGATCAAATGGCATTTGGAACCAAGAAGGCTATGGAGGGCTAGGAAGAATCAAGAAAATCAATTAAGCCCAATCCATCACCAATCTGAGCAATTCAACTACCAAATCTGTCAAATAACATCGTGGCGACCCTTGATCATCAATTCATCAAGGGGAATTGAAGATCTAAGATCGACATTTAAGGGCAAATTCATATTCAACTTAGTTGTCATTACGTCATAGACCCGCAGTCAGGTTTAAATCTCAATTTACTTTGGTTTTAGCAATAATTTCCCTTTTATTTATTTTATATTATACACATTTAATCTATATTTGCTTCATTAGAGACTATTGTGCTATAGAATCGTAGTTTAAGATATCTTTCCTTGCATTTTATCATTTATAAAAAATAGGGCAATAGTTTCTTCTTTTCATGTTTTCATGCTTTCAATAGCTTAATTAGGACATCATATGGATTGATATATGTTTCATTTACATTATTGATGGTCAATTATCATGTTTAGCATAGATTTCCATGGTTCTTGAATTTTCTTGATTTCAAGCTTTCATGACAATCTTTTGTATAATTTCCTCCAAAAGCCTTATTAAGAGAGGCCTCATTTATCTTTAATTGTTTCTTGTTGTTTCTTTGATGCAGGGTCAATGGGGTCTTGATATTCAAAGCAAAAAATGCCTCTAATTGTGGATAATAAGGCTACACTTGCCTTGGACAAGTTTGTGTCAACCTAGGAAGCCTGTGTATTACACCTGCCCTTGCGTGGGGATTTTTTTATGATTGTAATAATTATATCACATTGGGTATCCCTAAGAGGGATGGATTTGTAATCGAGTTTCTTTGGAAAATTAATAAAAGAAGCCCTACTTTGTGGTTATTTGCAAATTCATCTATCTTTTTACTTTGTGTGAATATCAATTATTATTAGCTTAGGTGTATGCATCCTGGATTGCTACAGAAGGCGATCACAATGAAAACCCTAAAAATTTTGTGATCACTGATGTATTTTCTCTGTGTTTTTATCATAGGTGCTAACCATGGTTAATAGCCATGGTTAACAGTTGTCACCATGCCACAGAGCCACAGGCAACAGTTGCAACTGTGTCTGACAGATGCGGTCAACAAAGAATAGAAAAAAGCAGATATCAGACACCATCATTAGACTTGGATCTGAGGTAGGGTTATTTTTTTCTCTCTATCTTTTTTTATCTGTGTTTTTACAGAATTAAAATGCAATAGATGTATGTTAATTATAAAACTTAATGAAAAATAAAAATGGGAAAATCCTAGTTTGTTTTTAGTTTTCTACTAGTCACTGCTAGGAATAGCAGATCTCTTATTGCAGTCCACCCTAGTCTCCAGCAGTCTAGGCCATTGCTTGTTTAGATTTTGCATGTATGAGGCCCAATAAGTGGTCATTTTCATCATAGATAGTTGTATTATTTGAATATCATTTGGCATAGTCATGCTTTCTCTTAAGGTGAAATGTTCTTTTGAAAAGTATGTAGGGAAAATCATGTGAATGCTATTTTGTATATTTTATTTCATTCAAAGTAAAAATAACCACATACACCACAAGACACTTAAACGCTAGTGAGTTGGAAGTCACATCCAACAACTAGTAGGGTTCAACGATGGTGGCAATGATTTCCATCTGTTGGCCTAACTTCCTCGATCTTGTTGTTACTATACCAATATCGGATCCAAGATGCCATTATAGCCCATGGAAAATTCGCATGTATCTCTATTCGAAGAGGTATATAGTTGACTGCAAGTGAACTGGGTGAGTAACGGGAGGACTTGTGCTCCCTGACCATGTGTGGACTTCATTACCACACATTATAGGTGGGATTACGTGACCTAGATTTCATAGCCAGGTTTTCGAGCTGTGAGTATACAGGTGAAAGCCCTTTAACAATTGAGTATATCATCAACTTATTGAAAACATGATGAGATTTAATTCTTGATACAACAAATCTCAAAACACATCAAATATTTTAGGGCTCACATTAAAACTTTAAAAGAGATAATCACCATTGCTTACTTTATTTGTTTTAAAATTTACATACAATATAATATAATATCATGATGGTTATACGAAGAGGCCGATCTGGGCATAGACCTAAGGTTGATATCGAAGCTCCACCCAATGCACAACAATATGCGCAAGACCCTCAACCATAGAATCCTCCCAAATGTCGTTCCGTGAGTATTAGAGAGGACAATTCTATGCATGGGTATCCTATTGAGAATACCCCATTAGAGGAGCCACTAGACACTCCTCAAGACATATATTAGAGCATGGGGCTTCCCAACATAGGGGTCCTAAAAATATCAGCATTTACCATGATCGCACTCCACGTGCATCCATGGGATTTGCTAAATATTTTGTCATAGAGGGATCTAGATTGGTATCCTTTCAACCTATAGCTAGGGGAGGCTTAAGGCCCTCACCATTTGAGTATATATGAGTTCAAGATCCATCTAATTAGAGGTAAACAGATAGGGTCACTTCTGAGCATAGGCCCATGCAAACTCCTAATAAAAGTGATCCTTGTAGTATCACCATAGATATTTCTAAAGTGGGATCAAATGGTACACCACCTCATGATCCATGGCATAGTAGATAGTTAGATGGTTTAGATAAAGTATTAGGATAGCTATGTTATAAACCTACTCTTGTGCCTTCTCGTTCGGCAAGTGTGTGTAGCGGTAGTACCATTAGGACCATAAAAGAACCTGGAGAGTACTCCAAATGTTCTCACGATATGCATACCCCTGCATCCCATACAAGAAAAAAGCATAGGCAACAACTAGACATGAATGTTGTCTTCATATACAAGGGCAATAGCGTAGCAAATCAGTCTATTGAGGAACACACCCACAAAGCTGCTCAAATAAAGCGCACACACCAGAGGCCTCATACAGCTGATCACATAGATAGATCTCACAAGCTGGTGTCAGAACAAAGACATCAAATCCTCCAAGAGCAATTGGAATATGTTCACACAAAGTGGAAATACCTCAAAAATAAGAACACTCAGAGGCAAAGGTTCATAAGACAATGCTTATATGAACAGTGCATGCGAGAACAATGCATCCTTGATCAAAAGGAGCATGTTGAGAGGGAAGACCAATTGGCCACTATTGGTTTACATTCTCACAATGATTATAGGGAGAATATTGATAGATGAGCTATTTTGCAGCCTGATTTGCACCCTAAGTATATAGACACTCATACTCGTCTTACAATCCAACATAGAGATCGATGCCTCGCATCTGAACATCACGGGCATAGGCAGTATGAAGAAGAAGTGGGAGAGGAACTAGATCAAGAGTACCCTAAAATCTCCCAAGTCAAAGAAGAGGATTAGCCTAGCCCTCCACATCGATCAAAGAGGAATGTGCCTCCAAAGGTGCCTCTAAGGAAACCCAGATAAGAGGAGTTCCTATCTTCACGGGCCTATAAGGCCTTGGCAGAAAATGTTAAAGCTATCGAGAAGCAAGGACCAACTTATCAAAAGCCTACCTTGAATAAGATTCATAACAAACCTTTATACCCATTAGTGCCTATTTCGGCCTATCCTGAGCATTTTGAGATGCCTAGGCTAGAAAAGTTTAAAGGAGAGGAGGACGCTTAGGAGCATGTTATGAGTTTTTTGGATATGTGCTTTCATATTGAGAGCAATGATGCCTTGCTCCCATGGACCTTCATTACAACCCTCTCAGGCCCATCTTAGGAGTGCTTTAATCAACTCAAAAGGCACAGCATCACCAATTTTGAGCAACTAACTGATGTATTTCTTGAATGCTTCTTCTTTGATGTTAAGAAAAAGGTGAACCTATCCGATCTGGCTGCTTTAATCCAACATGATGATGATCTAGTTATGGATTACGGGAAATAATGGATAAATATGATGGCAAAGCTGCCATTATCCATCCTTACTTCTAAATTAACTCGGATGTTTACAAAAATTTATACAAAGCATATTTCATTATTGTTGCAGTTGCAATAGTATCAAACATTTGAAGAGGCTTTAGCGCAGGCTAAAGTGATTGAGGATATCAAGTTATAGGAGGGTAACTTGAAGCTCAGAAACAAGAAGGAATGGCAATAAGAAGAGCACTGAGAAACAACAGGTCAAGTTGACCCACGTTAATCAAGTGGTTTTAAACCTTCAAAAAGGGGATAAGGGGCAGTAGCAACGAAATTATCAAGCCTGACCTTCTCCTACGCAATATGAGTAGTGCAACAGCAACCAAAAGGGTAATAATAAGGAACAAAACCCATATTTCTAGTTCACACCTTTGTCAAAATCGATGACTTTGATATTCCATCAACTGTGTGAGGCCAAGGCCATACACTTATCAAAAATCAAATTATTGGACCCTAATCAGCCCAAGCCAAAATGGTATAGGGATGAGTTGTACTATATTTTTCATAGAGCGAAGTCACATGAAATCGAAGTATGTTGGAGTTTCAAACATTTAGTATAGAACATGATTGAAAGAGGTGAGCTAATTGTGGACAACCCTTAGGCACAAAATAATCATAATATGGGGATTTACAAAAATCCTCTACCTAACCATGAGGTACCAAGGAACAATGTTGGCCAAGTCAATCAAGTACGAATCGAACCACCAACCCATGGGTTTTTCAAAATGGTAAATTTTGTCACAAGACATGTGAGGTATGAAAGACCAAATCAACCTCCAACTCCCATTAGATTCCAAGTTGTGCCTCCTCCAAGGCTAGTCCAAAATATGTTAGGCCCACCAACTAGACCAGTGGTGACAATCAGGAGTAGGTTATTTCAAAATCTACAGACGACTCCAGCAAAGTTATCAATCTATGAGTTGATTCAGTAGTCTCTCAAGCATAGGGATATGCTTATGGATATTCTAATGTCCATATAAGTGTATTCCTAGGATCCCAAAGTTTTCACACACTTTGTGGGACACGTGCAACAATGTCAAGAATCGATCATACAATTTTACGATCATGAAATCAATATGGTTTCCACTGTCACAATGAACCTACCGCTCTACATCATTATGTATGTAAATCACATACCTTTCAAGTAGGTTTTTATTGATACGATATCATCAATCAATATAATCATGACCAAGCTATTGATATACCTGAAGTTACCAAAGATGCATATCATACCTTCTACCTTCACATTGAGAGCTTTTAATAATGCATTATGCTAAACTATCTACACAATAGTCTTACCTATCAAGGTGGGACTAAAGACAATCTCGATGATGTGTCATATGATTGAAGGTTCTATGTAGTACAATGTACTTCTAGGATAGCCTTGGATAAGAGAAATGTGTTGTGTCCCTTCCATTCTACATCAATGTATTAAATGCGTGCATGAGGGACAGGTTCACATGGTACCTTCATATTAAGAACCATTCAAATACGTGAATTTAGTAGATTTGTTGAGGGACTTCATGCTCCCCTCAACACACCTGGACATACGGCTAGCGCATTGATCAAATAGCCAGGAGGAAAAATGAAAGAAATGTGTACCAAACCTACAATGTCCACATCTCAATGATCAGAGCACACGATAGCTGCTTCTACTAAACCTTCTGCATCCATAATGTGTCGATATGATAGGAATATAAAGGTAAATATGGGCAAAAAAGAGATAAAGCAAGCACCCAAACCAATTTTTCTTGAGGTTACTTCTCCCATGGAAGTAGAGAATGCTCAAGTAGAAGTCAAAGAGGTACCTCAGCCTATTTTGCCTGCATCTTTAGCAAGGTCATTTGCATCGTAGGTGACCATTCATTTGATTAATCCTAGACTAGGGGAGTATATCGTGCAGACTGTGACATTTAAACTGATCATAGAGACTGTACAAGATATGCGTTAGCCACAATCCCATCACCTTCTCGTAGGGACGATGGTACCACTGGGGGTACCTTCTAATCAAACCAATTTTATCTATAGAGGGCTCGACAAGATTTCATCTCACACTCCCATGGATGAGGATAATGATGAACCATTCACTATGAATATTCATTATCTTTCTAACCCAAAGTATGCCTTACTATATTTCAAGCATTACCATTGGCATGGTTACGATCTCATATTATTTGAGTAGGGGCACAGGAGGCCTTACGAACTGTAGTATCAGTTACCTATCGATAGGTTTGGGTTAGGATATTATATCAGAGGATAGGATGAACTCCTCATGGCATATTTAGACCACCTATACCTCAGTATAGGGGGTGAAGTTGACTTCAATCCTTATCACCCCAATCCCTCTGCTTTTTGAAGGTATTATCATATAGTGTCTTACATCACTATAGAACATCTTGGTAGAGACAGGATTAGATCATGTACTAAGAGACAACTTGGATGAACAAATCCATGGGACAGTCGATAACATGGGCCTACAAGTTAGAATATTGGCATAGCAATAGATTTTGAGTCAGAAGATAATTTTGACACGGATAGGGTAGAGTTCATATTTGAGATAGGTGTACCGATTTGCATGGATAAGAGTGATGATGATGGTGAGTTCTTTAATAATGATAAATATGAGGATGATACTGAGTTGGTTTACCTGGGCCCTCTTAATTTACATCATATGTTACCCTTCGAGATAATCATCAAGGATGAGCAATCCTCCATTGATGATAGGGGATATCAAGAGTGGGCTTTTATGGGGCCCCATATTCCTAATCTCTCAGTTCTAGTTGATAGCGATGAGGGTTTTAATTATGACAATGATGATGAAGATGAAATAGGGAGAGCCTATTTTGGGCCTCCCTACATGCATCATCATAATGTGCCATACACTACAAAGGATATGTACAGAGCTATTAATCTCCATCCTTGCCTCAGAGGAATACCACCTAATTCAAATAGGATTTATCATATGGTTTTCCTTGATCCATCGACATTCAGACAGCTCCTTGAGCCTAGCAATCCTGTTTTTGAGTCTCTCCATAGACCAGATCCAAAGATCCCCATACCCCTATAACCACATATTAGGGATAGAATTTACACAAATGTAGAGTCACGTGCATGTGTTCCTAGATATATAATCCATTCCATCAATATGATCTACATTAATTTGACCACTCCACTTCACAATCTAGCTGATCCATCTGAACTATTGTATCTTAATGTAGATGCTATTGATTGGGATCATGCTAACTTACCACTAGAGCCTGAATATTTCTTCCCCAATGAAGAAATGTTACAACCTTTTTATTTTGTGTCAGGATGTGCACATGATGTTTATCATGTTGAGGATGCTTCCAACGTGGAACCCATAAACCCAGCAGATGACATCCACTTGATTCCTATGCTTCACCATCTTGAGGAGGGATCCCACATGTCAGTTGAGGAAACCTTTGAAGTGGATATCAACAATGATCCCATGAATCCTAATAAGGTTAAATTTGGATATAATTTGTCTCCTTATGAGTGTGCCAACCTCATCCCTCTACTGAAAGAGAGACCTTATCTCTTTGCTTGGACTTATAATGATATGTCGGGTCTAGATATGAAATTGGTTACTCATAACCTTTCTCTAGATCTCTCGAAGAATTCAGTCAAGCAGAAACTCAAAAGTATGCATCCAACAGTAGCCTTAATGGTGAAAGACAAGTTGCAAAAGATGCTGGATGTAGAGTTTATCATTTCCATCGACTATCCAAAATGGGTATCAAACATGGTGCATGTAGGAAAACCTGATGGAAGGATCCATATCTATACGGATTTTAGAGACCTCAATAAAGCAACACCAAAGGATTCATTTTCTTTGCCTAACATATATGCTCTCGTAGATGCAATTGTGGGTCATGATATGCTCTCCCTAATGGATGGTTTTTTGGTTACAACCAAATTCAGATTAAGCCCGAATACTAGCATAAGACAATGTTCATAAGGCCATGGGGAAAATTTTGTTATAAGGTTATACCATTTGGCCTTAATAATGTTGGTGCTACATATCAGCGGGCTATGACATATATCTTTCATGACTACATGCATAAGATCTTGGAAGATTACATCGATGACTTGTTGGCAAAGTCATTATTGCGTTCAAAGCAAGCATAGGTCCTAAGGAAGGTCTTTAATCGCTTGATAGAGCATAATATCAGGTTGAATCCTAAGAAGTGCGTATTTGGTGTAACTTCATGAAAACTCTTGGGATTCATTGTTTCAAAATGAGGGATCAAATTTGATCCAGCAAAGGTCAAGGCCATTTTAGAAATGCGTCCTCCCATGAATATCAAGGAATTAAGGAGCCTTCAAGGCAAAGTAGCATCCATAAAGTGATTTATCACATAATTATTAGATAAATATCGATCCATGAATCGACTGCTACACAAGGGGGTCCCATTAAATTGGGACAAGGACTATCAAGTAGCCTTTGCTGAGATTAAGTACTACTTGGCAACGTTGCCAGTGCTAGCTCCACTAAGACCAGACTACCATTCTTGTTATATATATCAACAACTAATTTTATTTTGGGGATCATGTTAGCCCAAAAGAATGTGTAGGATAAAGAACAAGCCATATATTATATTAGTTGAACCTCGATGAGTTACGAACTAGGATATGCCTACATGGAAAAGTTGTTTTTAGCAATGGTGTTCACTAGAAAGAAATTATGGCATTACATGTTAAGTCATACGATGTATGTCATATCAAAACAAAATCCTTTGCAGTATATGATGAGAAAGATGTATCATAATACACATACTACAAAGTGGATCATGTTATTGATAGAATTCGATCTAGAATTCATTAGCCAAACGTCCATTAAGGAATAGGTCATAGCTGATCAACTAGCTGAGGTGCCTCTCGAGAATAGTAGACCTCTCACCATATAGCTACCTGATGATGGGGTTTTCACCTTATCAGAAGCACCTAAATCCAAAGAACCAGATAATAAAGCTGATATGACCTTGTTCTTCGATGATTCTAAGTGTGAGCAAGGGGGTGGTGTAGGAATAGTGTTGTTTACGTCATAAGGTGCTCCCATGCCCTTGTCATTTAAGTTAGACTTTTATTGCACGAACAATAATGTTGAATACAAAACCCTAATCTTGGGCCTCCAAACAGTTATTGCCATGAAGATCAAAAGGTTAAATATATTTGGCGATTCCCTTCTCATTGTCAACCAAGTGAAGGGACTTTTTCAATGTAGGTGTCCTATCCTAAAGGCCTACAAAGATCTTGTTGATACTTATCTAGCAAAGTTGAAGTGGTATGACATTGAGGTAATCCCTCATTCATCAAATAGATTCACAGACACTATGGCATCTTTGGGATCCTTAATCCCTTAGAATTCATCTGTCGATTTTACTACCATCCACATCAAAATGCTATCGTATTCTACTATGCAGCGTGATGCTTTGGATAATCAAGAATCAATCAACATGATTCATGTAGAACCAAACCAAGAATGGTTCTACAAAACTAGAGACTTTCTCAAGAGAGCACCTTGGGGGTCATTGATCTCGTAGGGTCCTACAGGGAATGGTACTATCATTACCCATAAGGTTGTTTTCCAATCTGCATTTGCAAATGTTAAACCATAGGGGGAACATGTTATCTTATCAGTTGAGGCTGAGTTCTATCAAAATTGGATGTCACAAATACATGACTTCCTAAAACTTTGTGTAATCCCTCAGAGATATTTTGTGTACCGCAAAATGCACATTTAAACAAAAAGTGGCAAATTATATCTTGTTAGGAGACATTTTGTATCATCGAAGTTATTATAGAGTTCTCCTTTGTTGTTTTGAATCCCAAGAATCGACTTGGGCAATTTTTCAAACTCACGATGGTACATGTGATGGCCATTTCAATGACATGGATATCATCAAGCACATCCTTCGCATGGGCTATTATTGGCCTACTATGGATAAGGACTGTAATGTGTATGTCATGAAATGCATTAAATTTTAGCATCATGCTAATCTTGTGCACTTGCCATCACAGGCATTACAACCCATTCAATAGGCTTGGCCATTTGCTTAGTGGGATTTGGATCTCATCAATAAGATCTCTCCTTCGTCATCGGATCGGTATACATTCATTATTATGGCTACCGAGTATTTTACTAAGTGGGTGGAAGCAATCCCGTTAACAATGACAACAGGAGCATGTATTGCTGAGTTCATCCTCACCAATATTATAAGTCATTTTGGGATACCATCGAAGATAATTTCAGATAGTGGAACATCATTTAAGAAAAAAATTGTGAGGGCATTGACATCCAAGTACAAGATCAAACATAGTTTTGTGACTCCATATTATCCGCAGGCAAACAGGCAAGTTGATGCTTCAAAGAAAGACAGTGGTATCTATCTTGAAAAATATGGTACAGGAGCACCACATAGATTGGCACATCCAGTTGCCCCTTGCATTATGGGCTTATAGAACTAGCATTTGGACACCCACTAGGGCAACTCCGTTTTCACTAGTATATGGCACTAAGGCCATTATACCCCTATATTTAGAAATTCCAACATTGTGTGTCACATTGAAAGAGTTCATCGATGATGATACTATGAGGTAAGCTCACCTAGATCAATTGACACTACTTGATGAACATTGCGTGAATGCCCTTGAGCATCTCCATGTTTACCAAGAGCACTTAAAACGAGATTACAATAACAAAGTCCATCTGAGAGACTTTGAGGTTGGTGATATTGTGCTGAAAGAGAACCTACATAACTCAAATTTACTGCCAAAAATATGAGATAAATTTACATCTAATTGGTTAGGTCCTTATATCGTCTTTGAGAAGATTGGACCTAAGACATATCGCTTAATGTTTCTTGAAGGTATTGAAGAGCCTGAACCTATCAACATCCTTCATCTTAAAGCGTTCTATGCCTAAAACCATTAAAAGGCTCCAAAGGCACCTGTAAGCCCTTTGGTCATCCCATTAAATGGCTCCAAAGGCATTTGTAAGATCTTTGGTAAAATCAAAATTTCAAAAATCCATAAAAATTAAAAAGCAATAAAATCTAAAAAAATAAAAAAATATCAAAAATTTAAAAACATTTTCATCATTGCATTTCATTCAAAAATATTGCATTTCATCTGCATCATTGCAATTTGTTTTGCACATGCATTTTATTTTTCATTGCATTAGGCATTTCCATATATTGCACTTGCATTAGGATAGGTTGTGTTTATAATTGTACAAATGACACCATGTTTGTATTTCAATCATGCATATATGCATCATCATTATCATCCATTCATCCTTGTGAGTAATTATGTTTCTCAATACAACCCTTCCTGTTGCTATGAAGAATATACTAGGGTTTTTTTTATCATTCAACCATACCTAGTGGTATTTTCAAGAGTTGGTAGAAAGCCTTCTTTGCTTTTGTAGATGAGGTCTAGTTTTGATGGCACTTAGCATATAAGAATCCTATCACTAATTTATAAACTAAAAAATCCTAATTAGGACAAGGGATAGATGAACGCTACGAAACGATACCAGGTATCCTGAGGTGAAAATTTTATCTTGCTTATCCCCCTGTGCGTACGGTCCAAGAAATGTTGACAATTGGTAAAAGGACAAGTTTTCCCTACCCATATGAATTCCTTGCTTACAAATGAAGGAGCAAAATCCCAGAAGGAAATACCAAAATAAAATCCCCAAATAAAGTCAAACAAAGATCAAGTTTTACCAGAAATCAAATCAGTATCAAATCCCTTGCTCAAAAAAAAAGGAAAGTACAAAATAAAAAGTGATTCTTATCACTTTACATGAGCAAGTATCCTGATAAATTGAAGAAAAGAAGGAAGTGAACTTGAATCCCTGGAATTGTCGGTACTACCAAACCTTACACACGATGATATATCTGATACAATAACATTTTGCTTTTACACATACCAATGTTTGAATGTGGAAGAGCTAGCTTCAGGTGTCCTGTATCACTTAGTGGTCTAATCCAACTGAAATCCAAACCTAGGATCGGGTGAGCATGGGGTGATCCTCATTACAGCAATGGGTTGAATGAATCCTGCCTGACAATGAGGTAAGTCTTGTGTCTCATCAAATATACTCATTTGCACACACAGGGGTAATGAATAGTTGGGTATATCCTAGCGAAAACTTTATTTTTTAGAAGCCTAGTATGGTCATTATACAACTTTTGATAAGTCAACTAGGGTGTTTGAGTCTCATGGAAAACTTTAAAAATTCCCAAATAGCAACAATCAATCAAAATATCAATTTCTTTAAAGAGGATTTTTTTATTAGAATGTTCATAATATAGGTTATATACCGGATGGATATCAAAAATGATATTTAAACGGCCACTGACTATGTTATCCATATTCTTTTAATTTACAAAATCTTATGAACAAAAACAATAAATAATTTCATAGCACACATGGGTGTTTAATTGATTAATTCTTATGATAAGATACATCAATTACAATTCATGATTGTCATACATTATATGATGGCATCCATTAGATTGTCAAACTCATACTGCATTCATACAGTATGTTTTAAGTGATTAAAGCATACATGTTCATTTACAAAAAATTATTATCATAAAAAATATGCAATACATACATGGTATGAAGTATGTCATAACATCATAAATTAAATGTATACAAGTACTGTAAATTAAACATGCATTTAACATCAAACATTGCATTCATATACATTCATCATAAGTAGTCCATCTACACATGTATATCACTGCATCTAATCATACATCACATAGCTATCTAGTGCATGTCATCCATACATCACATCATATAGAATAAAATAAACATAACATCAACATTGCATCCATATGCACCCCATAAATATAAAAAAATTAAAAATTGCACATATAATAATTCTCAAATTTCAGATCATATACATATGTGTGTATCAAAAATAAAATGTATGTTGGCATATGTCAGAAATACTCGCAGGCTACAACTATGTAGGTCCTCGATATTACACTCAAAAATGGTATAGCATCTATCATAGATATGTACTAATCAGTGCATGTGCCCCTAGTTTGTGAGGCTCCACTGTCACCTCCACCCCCCTTGAGTTTGTCTAGATCTAGCACCTAAGGTCCTCTCAATCCTGTGAGACCTATAACTAGAGCAAGCTGAGGACTGCCATGTCTCCTTGGTCTGAGTCCTCTGAGATCCTAGAGCTATGGTCCTCTCAGGAACCTCACCCTCGATTAGCTCAATCTCTCCTCTCAATGTAGAGATGTATGCAGCATCTGATGATCAATCGCTAATGTGCTACTGCACTAGAGCCCACAGTCTCTTGATATCTGCCATCGGGTCTATCGTTGCTAGTCCCTGCAATGCTGGCACTGCTGGTACTACTGGATGTTGGACATTTTGAGGAATATTAGTTGTCATTGATGTCAAAAGGTTCTAAGAAGAATTGCATTTTTATTGGTTCCAAAAGAGCTTTATGTGAAGCATGATTTAAATGGTTTTTCTCAAAACCATTGATGGCAAAATAAAAGGTTTTTCTTAAAACCTATGGAGAGGCCTAAGGAATTAAATTAATTATAATAATTTAATTATATATATATAATTTATTTGTAATTTAATTTAATAATCCTTTTGGTTATTAAATTAATTATAACTTAATTATATTAATTAGTATTATTATTAATTAATTTATAATTTAATTAAATTACCTTATGGTAAGGTTGGCAAAGTTTAAATTTAATTACAATTGTCTTTTCCCCGCCGACGTCATCAAATTTTGTGGAGCACCGACATCTAAGTCAAATGATGGATTTCATGTATAAATGCCATGCCAAAGGGCATTCAAACCTTACCTTCATCGATTGATTTTTAGCGACCGAGCAAAGTTTATTTCGTGCAAATCATTGAGGAAGAAGACAAAAAATCATTTTGTCTTTTAGCGCCAGGAAGAAGACTAGTGGGGAGGGCTTAAGGCCTCACTCCCATTGGACAGTGTGGTCCATTGGCAGTGCGCGTTTCGTGAGAGCATTTTGGAGTGGGAGTGACCACGATCGACTCGCATGGAGGTTGTTGGCATGTTTGTCTTGAGCACCAAGGTGGAAATCTGTTTGGCATGCGCTTTTTAAGTGCCAAGCTTGGGAAGAAAGAGCACATGGTGCTCTTATCCTCCCAAGTGTGCGTCTAGTGCATGCAAAGGTACTTTTAATTAAATATTTTTTATTTGCCTAATGTTTTTCCTAAGGTGAAAAAGGGAGTTATAAGGGTAAATGAAAGGTTACTTGCTTGGTAATTAATTTATGTTATTGGAGTTATAAGGAAAGTGGATTTGATTTTTGCCAAAGTTCTTTTTGCCATTAAATTTAATTAAGGAGGTTTTTGAGTTAATTTTGGTGGATGTTAAATTTATTTTAATTGGGAGATTATAAGGTGTTATTGGACAAATATTTTATGTATGTTGATGGTTGTTTTTAAATATGGAGTGATAAGGTGTAATTGAGTTTTTGCATTACATTGTGAGAGAGATTTATCTTCTAACCTCTTTGAGTTTGGCATAGAAGTGTTTGTGGTTGTGGTAGATATTTGAGGTTCCTTCATCATCAAGAAAAGGTATGAGCACATTCTTCCATAGTTGAGTTGATTGATTGGTTTTCTGAAAATAAGTTTGGAGTGAAAAGGATTTGATTAGGGCTTCCTTATTGAGTGTGTTTGAGTTAATGCTTCAAGGTTTTCTGGAAAAAAGAGTTGTTATTAAAACCTTGTTTTATAAGCATTATTGTTGAAGCCATTGGTTGAACAAAGAACTTGAACTAGGATTTGAAAAGAACATGAGTATCATTGTTATGTGAGAGTTTATTTTATAAGCATTGTTGTTGAAGTGAGTTGTTGAGCAAAGAACTTGAACTAGGGTTTGAAAAGAACATGAGTATCATTGTTATGTGAGATTTGTTGTTGAGCATTGTTGGAAATATTTTGAGTGAAGGATCATATGCTTGGACTAGGGTTTGTGAGCAAGGATTATTTCATTGAGTGATTGGTTGAGTAGAGTTGGTTGAGCCTAGTCAAGTGGATGTGTGAAGTGATTGTTCAAGTTCCATAAAACAAACTATTCTATATTCTGAATTGAATTGAGAAAGTGATTGAGTTGAAGCATATTGAGTCTCTAACAATTCTCTGTATGTTTTTGAAAGAGTGATTGAAAGTGATTGAGCATTGTGATGAGTATAGAGCATATTGAGTCTCTAACAATTCTCTTTATGTTTCTATGAGATTGGACAAGTTCTAGTGTGGACTTGTTGAGTAGATTTGAGGTAAGTCTTTGAGAAGACTTGTGGATAGATTTGAGTAAGCTTTTGTGGAAGCTTACAATACATATTGAGAGCAGATTTGGATAAGTTCTTGAGAGGACTTATTGAGTAGATTTGGTTAAGTTCTTGAGAGGACTTATTGAGCATATTTGGTTAAGTTCTTGAGAGGACTTATTGAGCATATTTGGTTAAGTTCTTGAGAGGACTTATTGAGTAGATTTGGTTAAGTTCTTGAGAGGACTTATTGAGCAGATTTGGTTAAGTTCTTGAGAGGACTTATTGAGTAGATTTGGTTAAGTTCTTGAGAGGACTTATTGAGCTGAATTGGACAAAGTTCTAGAGAGGACTTGAGGACATATTGGTGTGAGCTTTTGTGAAATCTTACAAGGAAAATTTGAGATAAGTCTTTGAGAAGGCTTGAGAGCAGAGTTGATTGATTGATTTGTTCAAACCTTGAGTTAAGGTTTGGGGCAGATCTAGCAGAGTTGATTTGAGATTGAGTCAAGCTTTGAGTTAAGGCTTGAGGATAGAGATTGAGGACTGATTTGTGCTAGATCGAAGGACTGTGTTTAGTACAGATTTGAGGATAGAGTTTGGTGCAGATTTGAGGACAGATTTGTGCCAGACTAGAGATAGAGATTGAGGATAGATTTATGCTAGACTGAAGGACTATGTTTAGTGTAGATTTGAGGATAGATTGAGGAGGTTTTTATAGATTTTAGATAGAGCTTTGGAGGTGATAGAGTATATAGGATGATAGTCTCTAGTGTATAGAGGTCCATTAGCTAGGGCAATGAGTACAGGTCTTCTAAGTGACGACATGAGTCTTCAGTGGATAGAGATCCATTAGCTAATGTAGTGGAGGTAGTAGTTCTTCTAGAAGATCACCAGCCAGAGTAGAGGATAAGGAGTTCTCCAGGGAGATTGGTGTCCTCCTGTGGATAGAGATCCACGAACTTGATTTAGGGGATTGGTATCTCCTTTGGACGAGAGGTCCATAAACATTGTAATAGGGAAAGGATTCCCAAGAGATTGATTGAGAAAATTTTAGTGAAATATTTTCTTCGTGGAGTAGCCCACATTGGGTGAACCACGTAAATTTTGGTGTCTCTATTATGTGTGGTGATTTGTGCATTGCTTTGATTACTGCTATTGATATTGCTATCTTTACATTGCATAATATTGATTGGGAAAGAAAAGTAAAAAGTGGTCTTATACTGTTCACCCCCCTCTCAGTATAAGCTTGTGTTCTTCAATTGGTATCAACGCGGGTTCCTTCGGAAGAGTTTAACAGCTTGAAGGAAATATTTACAAGAACACAATGGATTCTAAGAATGAACCTTCAGACAATTCAGTACCAGTATTTGATGGAAGTGATTATGTATATTGGAGTTTGAGAATGAAGATCTACCTGAAGGCACTTGGCAATGAAGTCTGGGAAGTAGTTGAAAATGGATACATATCACCAATTGATCCACCTACAGATAAGGAAGGTAAGCTTCTACAACATTACAATTCAAAAGCAATGAATGCACTTTTGAGAGGTTTGCATAGAACAGAGTCCATAAAAGTTATGCATTGTCAAGATGCAAAAGGAATGTGGGATAAGTTGCAAAATATATATGAAGGAGATAAAGGTGTCAAGAAAGCAAAGATACAAAATCTCAAAGGACAGTTTGAAGAGTTAAGAATGAAGGATGAGGAAAACATTAGTACTTATCTACTTCGAATTGATGAGGTTGTTAATGCTATGCAAGGACTTGGAATGAAGGTTGATGAATCAGATGTTTGTGATAAGGTCTTAAGATCTCTTCCAAAAATATTCAATGAAAATATTTTTGCTATAGAAGAGTCAAAGGATGGTGATTCTTTGATAAGAGATATGTTGCTTGGTATTCTTACAACTTTTGAGTTAAGAACAAAAGAACCTATTCCCCAGAAGGAAGCAGCCTTCAAAGCAATCAAGAAGACAAAGGGTAAGAATTCAGAATCAAGCAATGAGTCATCCAGTGATGAAGAAGCTAATTATGGTAGAAGGGATAAGGATTCTAGAAGATCTAGAGATCTAAAATCTGTTAAATGTTTCAATTGTGGAAAGTATGGTCATTATGCAACAGATTGTCAAGAAGCTAAGAATAACAATGGTGAAGAGAAACAGGATCACAGAAATAGGGAATCAGAAAGATACAGGCACCAAAAGAAAAGCAAGGATGGACAAAGCAGACAAGGAAAGAAGTTCTTTCAAAGACAAAATAGGAGCTACTATGTGGATAAGGCAAGTAAGTACTCAAGTGATAGTGATGCTAGTTTTTCAGATAATGATAGAGATGAAGTCCTATTTATGATTGAAGAAAAAAACAAGTTAAGAAAAGGACTCCAATGATTCTCAAGTGTTTTAGATGTGGTAACTTTGGACATCTTGAAGATAGTTGTACAAGGAATGGTTATAGTTTTAGTGATGATGAATATGAGGATGCACTTGAAGGACCAGAAGAGAATATTCTAATGGCACTAGAGGAAGGAGAAAGTGATCCTATAGAAGACAAGTCAAAAGAAAATGAAGATGTGGACAAAGGTAAACAAATAGAGGAATATTCAGATAAATATGGATATGATCTCAAGGGAGAACTTATCTATGCCCTTGACACAATGAAGAAGGTAAGAAAGCAAAACTCTAAACTTGAAATTCAGTTTCAAGAATGTGATGAAGAGAGAAGGATGCTTATAGAGGATCTAGAAAAATCAAAGGCTAAGACAAAGAAGTTCAAGGATAAGTTAGAAGCAAAGATCTTAGAATGTGAAAAGTTAGCACAAGAAGTGGCACTACTAAGGGAAGATTTAGAAGACTCCAAAGTCAAGCTAAAAGGGTTCAAAAATAGCTCAAAGAACTTGGATAAGTTCATCAAGATACAAAAGCCTACATCAAGCAAAACAAGTCTTGGATTTGAACAAGGACAAAAGAAATGGGAAGGAAAGTCAACCTCAAGTTTTGGAGGAGAAGAAACTTCAGATGAAGACACTTCAGAAGAAGATAGTGTAAAATAAAGTGAGACATCTAAGGATGAGTTGGACAACAGAAATTTCAACAAGAACAGGAACAATGCACAAAGAAGATACATATGGAACAACAATTAGAATAGGTCAAGAGAGACTAAGAGACCAATGAGGTCAAGACAAGGAAACTTCAATGGAAGATGTTTTTCATGTCACATGTTTGGGCACATGGATTCATAGTGTAGGACACATGAAAGATAGGAATATGGGAACAGACAACTTTTCAATGGGTATTGCTACTCATGTAATCAGTTTGGTCACAAGGCAATGAATTGCAGGGTTCATGATAGAAGAGGATATGGCTTCACTAGGAGAAATTCCTAAGACATTTGCACCTCCAAGGAATAATAACATTAAGTGTTATAAGTGCAATAATTATGGTCACACAACAAAGTGGTGTAGAGCAGACATTCCAGAATCAAGTATGAACAGGAACAAAAATAGGAACAGGAACATGGATATGAACAGGAACAAGAACATGGATATGAACAAGAACAGGAATAAGAACAAGAAAATGGACATGGATAGGAACATGGACATGGAAAGAAATAGTCATAGGAATTAGAAGGATCAGATAAGAAGAAAAGAGGATAAAGGTAAAGAACAGTGCTTTTTGGGAGTAGAAATACTCCCACCCTAGAATTAACCACCTCAAGAGGAGGTGGGGGAGGGGCTAAGCTAAGAGGCTCATTCTTAGCCTCGAGCCCCAAAGGTGACCCTTTGCCATTGATGTCAAAGGGGGAGAGATTTGAGTAAGGGGGAGAGATTTGGTATTTGAGCAAAAGAGGAGAGATTTGAGCCAGGGGAGCAGAACCTAGAAAAGGTTAAGTTTTTGGTAAAAAGAGTTTGGGTTGCCATCAATGACAAAGGGGGAGATTGTTGGACATTTTGAGGAATATT
Organism: Wollemia nobilis; assembly: GCA_028583015.1. Classification (NCBI taxonomy): domain Eukaryota; kingdom Viridiplantae; phylum Streptophyta; class Pinopsida; order Araucariales; family Araucariaceae; genus Wollemia; species Wollemia nobilis. The sequence goes on along the minus strand of JAQPPZ010016995.1, from coordinate 8,164,319 downwards.
AGTTGTCATTGATGTCAAAAGGTTCTAAGAAGAATTGCATTTTGATTGGTTCCAAAAGAGCTTTATGTGAAGCATGATTTAAATGGTTTTTCTCAAAACCATTGATGGCAAAATAAAAGGTTTTTCTTAAAACCTATGGAGAGGCCTAAGGAATTAAATTAATTATAATTAATTATAATAATTTAATTATATATATAATTTGTAATTTAATTTAATAATCCTTTTGGTTATTAAATTAATTATAACTTAATTATATTAATTAGTATTATTATTAATTAATTTATAATTTAATTAAATTACCTTATGGTAAGGTTGGCAAAGTTTAAATTTAATTGCAATTGTCTTTTCCCCGCTGACGTCATCAAATTTTGTGGAGCACCGACGTCTAAGTCAAATGATGGATTTCATGTATAAATGCCATGCCAAGGGGCATTCAAACCTTACCTTCATCGATTGATTTTTAGCGATCGAGCAAAGTTTATTTCATGCAAATCGTTGAGGAAGAAGACAAAAATCATTTTGTCTTTTAGCGCCAGGAAGAAGACTAGTGGGGAGGGCTTAAGGCCTCACTCCCATTGGACAGTGTGGTCCATTGGTAATGCGCGTTTCGTGAGAGCATTTTGGAGTGAAAGTGACCACGATCGACTCGCATGGAGGTTGTTGGCGTGTTTGTCTTGAGCACTGAGGTGGAAATATTTTGGCATGCGCTTTTTAGAGTGCCAAGCTTGGGAAGAAAGAGCACATGGTGCTCTTAGCCTCCCAAGTATGTGCCTAGCGCATGCGATGGTCAAGCCCGTAGCTAGGATGCACGAGGAGGCGGTGGTTGTGGGTTCGAATCCCACAAGTGGCAAAGGTACTTTTAATTAAATATTTTTATTTGCCTAATGTTTTTCCTAAGGTGAAAAATGGAGTTATAAGGGTAAATGAAAGGTTACTTGCTTGGTAATTAATTTATGTTATTGGAGTTATAAGGAAAGTGGATTTGATTTTTTCCAAAGTTCTTTTTGCCATTAAATTTAATTAAGGAGGTTTTTGAGTTAATTTTGGTGGATGTTAAATTTATTTTAATTGGGAGATTATAAGGTGTTATTGGACAAATATTTTATGTATGTTGATGGTTGTTTTTAAAGATGGAGTGATAAGGTGTAATTGAGTTTTTTGCATTACATTGTGAGAGAGATTTATCTTCTAACCTCTTTGAGTTTGGCATAGAAGTGTTTGTGGTTGTGGCAGATATTTGAGGTTCCTTCATCATCAAGAAAAGGTATGAGCACATTCTTCCATAGTTGAGTTGATTGATTGGTTTTCTAAAAATAAGTTTGGAGTGAAAATGATTTGATTAGGGCTTCCTTATTGAGTGTGTTTGAGTTAATGCTTCAAGGTTTTCTAGAATAAAGAGTTGTTATTAAAACCTTGTTTTATAAGCATTATTGTTGAAGCCATTGGTTGAGCAAAGAACTTGAACTAGGGTTTGAAAAGAACATGAGTATCATTTTTATGTGAGAGTTGTTTTATAAGCATTGTTGTTGAAGTGAGTTGTTGAGAAAAGAACTTGAACTAGGGTTTGAAAAGAACATGAGTATCATTGTTATGTGAGATTTGTTTTATAAGCATTTTTTAGTGTTGTTGAACTTGCTAGGTTTAATGGCTCTTGTTATGTGATTTTGTTGTTGAGCATTGTTGGAAATATTTTGAGTGAAGGATCATATGCTTGGACTAGGGTTTGTGAGCAAGGATTATTTCATTGAGAGATTGGTTGAGTAGAGTTGGTTGAGCCTAGTCAAGTGGATGTGTGAAGTGATTGTTCAAGTTCCATAAAACAAACTATTCTATATTCTGAATTGAATTGAGAAAGTGATTGAGTTGAAGCATATTGAGTCTCTAACAATTCTCTGTATGTTTCTGAAAGAGTGATTGAAAGTGATTGAGCATTGTGATGAGTATAGAGCATATTGAGTCTCTAACAATTCTCTTTATGTTTCTATGAGATTGGACAAGTTCTAGTGTGGACTTGTTGAGTAGATTTGAGGTAAGTCTTTGAGAAGACTTGTGGATATATTTGAGTAAGCTTTTGTGGAAGCTTACAATACAGATTGAGAGCATATTTGGATAAGTTCTTGAGAGGACTTATTGAGTAGATTTGGATAAGTTCTTGAGAGGACTTATTGAGCAGATTTGGTTAAGTTCTTGAGAGGACTTATTGAGAAGATTTGGTTAAGTTCTTGAGAGGACTTATTGAGCATATTTGATTAAGTTCTTGAGAGGACTTATTGAGTATATTTGGTTAATTTCTTGAGAGGACTTATTGAGCAGATTTGAAGATGACTTATTGAGCTGAATTGGACAAAGTTCTAGAGAGGACTTGAGGATAGATTGGTGTGAGCTTTTGTGAAAGCTTACAAGGCAAATTTGAGATAAGTCTTTGAGAAGGCTTGAGAGCAGAGTTGATTGATTGATTTGTTCAAACCTTGAGTTAAGGTTTGGGGTAGATCCAACAGAGTTGATTTGAGATTGAGTCAAGCTTTGAGTTAAGGCTTGAGGACAGAGATTGAGGACTGATTTGTGCTAGACCGAAGGACTGTGTTTAGTACAAATTCAAGGATAGAGTTTGGTGTAGATTTAAGGATAGATTTTTTCCAGACCAGAGATAGAGATTGAGAAGATTTGTGCTAGACCAAAGGACTATGTTTAGTGCATATTTGAGGACAAATATTGAGTAGATTTGTGCTAGATCGATGAACTATATTTAGTACAAATTTTAGATAGATCTTTGGAGGTGATAGAGTATAGAGGATTATAGTCTCTAGTGGATAGAGGTCCATTAGCCAGGGAAATGAGGACAGGTCTTCTGAGTGAGGACAAGAGTCTTCAATGTATAGATATCCATAAGCCAGTGTAGTGAAGGCAATAGTTCTTCTAGAAGATCACTAGTTAGTCTTCAATGAACTTGATTTAGGAGATTGGTATGTCCTTTGGATTGTTGGCAATTTTGGGTTTGAGATCCTAGCTTCTTGTCTATGAGTTGTCATTGATGTTAAAAGGAAATGGCATTAATGTTAAGAGGATGTGTTGGCTTCAAATGTGGAAGATTCCAAGAGAATTGTTTTAAGAGAATCCGAAGAGATTCCATTGGCAAGGGTTTTTCATTAAAACCAAACCGGTTTTTATTAAAACCAAGTTGGATAGGGTTTTTATTAAAACCAATGGAGGTTCTCTTTATTATTTATTTAATTATTATTTAAAACCCTTCAAGGTTTTAATTAATTAAGTATTTAATTAATTAAGGGAGAAATTATTTTTAATTTATTAAAAATACTTAAAGGTTTTTAAACCTTTTTTTTATTCTTAATTTATTAAAATTATTTAAGGGTTTTTAAACCCTTTTTGAAAAGACTTTTGATTAATTTTGAAATGGTCTTTATTTTCGTTGACGTCAAGGTGTCTTCGAAGAGACTATTTATTCTCCAACTCCTAAGGTTGGAAGGCTAATGAATTAAAAATTCCTTGAATGCAATTTGCGGTGTTTCTGCTCTGTATTCGCTGCGATCGAAGGAAGACATAGAAGCACGTGCGGTTGAAAAGTCTTCGAGATTTTTTTTCGAGGGTGAAGTGGAGGGAAGTTCACTTGTGAACTTCGTAGCCCATGTGGGCTAGTGGTAGCGAAGGATGCTGTTGGGAGCTACATTTGTGGAGGTCATCGTTTCGAGTCTCGCGGGGGTGCTTTGCTAGAGTAACACACATTTTTATTAAAACGTCTTTATGTCGTGAAATTTGGAGTTTCTTGGACAGTGATTTATAAGGTGTGATTAAATTTTATGAGTTTTTGCTTTTGTGATTAGCATTGAATAAAAGCTTAGGAGAAATAAGGGCATATTTCTTTGGATGTATTTTTAAGACTATTCTTTGCTATGCTAAAATTAAAAATGGAGGTATAAGGTGTGAGTCTGTGATTGTTGATTTATTGGCATGTTATGGTGGTTGGGTTTAAAGAAGTGGAGCTAAAAGGTGTAATAAAGGAAGTTTATATTATTGCTCATTTCTTTTTATTCTAACCCTAACTTGGTTGGAAGTTTGAGAGTTGTGTGTGGTGACAGCTTGAAGGTTCAATTATCTTATACTCTAATAAGGTATGGGCACATTCTTCTTATGAGTATGATTGGTGTATGTTTTCTGAAATAAGGTTGGAGTGAAAAGGTATTCTACTAGGTATCCTTTGGCTAGGTGTAAATCCTATTTTCTAGTTTGTTGAAGACTACTTATGCATTGTTATCCTTAAGGAGAGTTTTTGATGAATGCATAATTTCTGGTTTGAGATAGTGGAAGCTTTGTGCACTAGGGTTTATATTTGTGAGTCTAGCTACTTGCATTGAGTTGGTGGAACCCTTGGTTGGCTGTTTTGAGTTTGATGGTTGAGTTGCTTCCATAGAGGTTGTTTGATCAAGTTATTGCTTTACTTGATTCATGATATTGGGCTTACTCCATTGAGTTGATTTGAGCAAGTTATTCTTTGCATTTGGTGATATTGTGTTGGTGGTCTGTTTTGTTCAAATATCTTTGGAGGGAAAAGGATTTCTACTTGTTTCCTTTTCTTGTGATGATTGGTTGAATGCTTCAAGGTTGATGTTGAGTTGAATGGTGTTGGTTGACTAAACCTTGTTTGATGAGCATTGTTGTTGAAACCCTAATTGATGGTGAAAAGAACATGAGTATCATTGTTATGTGATTTCTTGCATAATTGGCAATTATTGGGGGTTTCATGTTCTTGAAAGAAAACATTCTATCCTATCCATTTCGGATATTGAGTTGAGTTTTCAGATTTGAGATTTAGATTGAGCTGAGTTGATTTGAGTTGAGTTTTGAGATTGGGATTTGAGTATAGAACATATTGAGTCTCTAACAATTCTCTTTATGCTTCTATGAGTTTGACGAATCACATTGGGTATCTAACAATTCACTTTGTGATTTCCTACTAAGAAAGTTTTTCTTTGTGAGCTTGCTGATTTTTTGGACAGGTTCCAGTGGGGACTTCTGAGCAGTTTTTGGACAGGTTCCAATGGGGACTTGTGAGCAGTTTTTGGACAGGTTCCAGTGGGGAGTTGTGAGCAGTTTTTAGATAGGTTCCAGTGGGGACTTGTGAGCAGTTTTTGGACATGTTTCGATGGGGACTTATGAGCAGATTTGGACAGGTCCTAGTAGAGGACTTGTGAGCTAAGTTTGATAGTTCTATCAGAGAACTTGAGGACAGAGGTGCATTGGTTCTATGAGAAGAACCTGAGGATAGTTGGCAAGTCTTTGAGAAGGCTTGTATGCAGAGGATTGATTTGTTCAAGAGTTGGATAGATCTGACGGATAGAGGAAGACTTGTACTAGATCGACCGACCGTGTTTGGTACAGAGTTCTTGAGTCGCTGTGGACGTGATCATAGAAGGCGGAGGTCTCTTAGGCTAAGTATTGAGGACAGGAGGTCTTCGATGGAAATGAGTTCCATGTGCTGGCAAGAGGTAGAGGCAGTTGATCTTCTGAGGGATCATTTCCAGAGCAGAGGGGAAGGTATCTCCTTTGAGCAAAGGATCATAAATTCTGATTAGGGGAAGGTATCTCCTTTGAGTAGAGGCTCATAAATTTTGATTGGGGGAAGATATCTCCTTTGGGTCGAGGCTCATAAACATTGTAATTAGGAAGGATTCCCAAAGAACTTTGAGATAACTTTTAGAGAAAAATTTTGTGGACATAGCCCAGCCATTCTAGGTGAACCACATTAAAATTGGTGTCACTTTGTGGATGATATTGTGCATTGCTTTGATATTGCTTTGGGTATATTGCTTTACTATTTTGAAGTATAAAGGAAAAAGTAAAAATAGGTCTTATACTGTTAACCCCCCTCTCAATATAAGCTTGTGTTCTTCAATTGGTATCAGAGCAGGTGCCTTCGAAAAGTTTAATAGCTTGAAGGAAAAGCTAGTAAAGAACACAATGGATTATTCAAGTGGCAATGCAGCACCTATTCTTGATGGGTCAGATTTTGGTCTTTGGAGTGCAAGGATGAAGGTTCATCTAATGGCACTTGGGAATGAGGTTTGGGAAGTGATTGAAGATGAGTACACTATTCCTGAACATGGTCCTAATACTAAATAATAAAGGCTCGTACATCATAGCAATTCAAAAGCAATGAATGCAATCCTGAAATGCTTACAAAAAGCAGATCTCACCAAAGTGATTCACTACAAGACAGCTAGTGAAATGTGGAAATAGTTGAAGGTGGTTCATACAAGTGATACAAATGTCAGAAAGGCCAAGTTGAGACACTTCAAAGGTATGTTTGAACAACTCAAGATGAATGATGATGAAAATATTAGTGACTACATGCTTCGTATGGATGAGGTTGTTAACTCCATGAAAGACTTAGGTCCTGAGCTTGCTGAAAATGATGTTTGTGATAAGATTTTAAGATCTCTTCCTAATAGATTTAGTGAAAATATTTCTGCTATTGAGGAAGCTAAAGATTTGGATAAGTTAAAAAAGGATGAGCTCCATAGTATATTTGCAGCATTTGAGTTGAGAACTCAAGTGAAGGTTGATGTCAAGAAAGAGGCAGCTTTCAAGGCTACCAAGAATTCCAAGGGTAAACAACTTCAAGATAGTGATGAGTCTTCTAGTGATGAAGAGGCATATTACAACAAGAAAGGCAAGTTCTTTAGAAAGCACAAAAGTATGAAAAATATAAGATGTTTCAATTGTAGAAAGTTTGGTCATTATGCTACCGATTGTACTGTTCCCAAGAATGAAAGTGATGAAGATAAACAGGATTCTAAGAGCAAGGATTCTGAAAAGCACAAGCATCACAGGAAAAACAAATATGAGCACAGAAATCAAGGAAAGAGGTATTCTCACAAGCACAAGAAGAGTTTCTACCTAGAAAAAGCAAGTAAGTGTTCTAGTATCGATAGTGAAAGTTCTTCAAGTGATAATGAAAATGAGATGTTGTTCATATCTGAAAAGGAGGAAGAACCGAAACATAGATTCATTATCATGAAATGTCTTAGATGTGGAAATTTTGGTCACCTTGAGGATGATTGCACAAATAATGATTTGGTTTCTAGTATGTATGAGGATGCTTCAGAAAACTATAAGGAAGATGCATGTATGGTTTTTGAAAAGGGTAGCACCTCTAGTGATAAGAAATCTGAAAAAGGCTTTGATGATTCAAAAAGCAAACAAATAGAGGAAGATATAGAGGAAGGTGAAGTAGATCTTGAAGGTGAACTTATTAGTGCTCTTAGTGCTTTGAAAAATGAAAGAAAGAAGAATGCTAGACTCAAGGATAATTTAGATGAATGTTGTGTGGAGAGAGATGATCTTATAGAAAGTCTTGACTTCTCTATGCTTAAGACACAAGAACTCAAGGATGAGTTAGAGTCTAAGGTTTTTGAGTATAGTGAGTAAGAACAGAAAATGGCTTCTTTGAAAGAGGAAACTAAAGAGTACAAGGATAAGCTTTACAGGTTTCAAGATAGCTCCAAAAAGGTTAAGTCACTCATCAAAGGTCAAAGAAATACAATAGATAAAACAGGCCTTGGTTTTGTTAAGCCACACAAGGAACAAGTTGGAGAGTCTAGTAAGAGACTCCAAAAGGAAGAGAGTTCTGATGAGGAAAGTATTTCAGAAAAGGAGTCCTTGAATGATAGATGCACAAAAATAGAAAACAGAATTCAGAATGAGAAGAAGAAGTTTTTAGAACCTAAGAGATCAATTAAAGGAAAGTTTCAAGGCAGATGTTTTGTTTGTCACAGGTTTGGTCACATGGCTTCACATTGCATGGCTCAAGTGAAGGAGGTAAATGACAGTTTCAAAAGTGCTAGTTACTTTCAAGGGTATTGCTAATCTTGTCAATAGTTTGGGCACAAGGCAGTTTATTGCAAGGCAAATAACAGGAACAGGTTTGGTCAGAACAGGTTTGGCCAAAACATGTTTGGTCAAAACAGGTTTGGCTAGAATAGGTTTGGTCATAACAGGTTTGGTCAGAACAGGTTTGTCCAGAACAGGTTTGGTCAGAACTGGTGGATTCAAATATCAGGTTTACCTCAGAGAAACAACATTGTCAAGTGTTTCAAGTGCAAAAATGAAGGTCACAAAATCAGACAATGTAGAGCTGAAATTCCAAAATACAGGAACAGGAACAGTGGCATGATCAGGTCCAAGGATCAAGGCATGGACAAGAACAGGGATGAGAACAAGAACAAGAACAGTGACAGGAACAAGAATATGGACAAAGAGTTCAAGTGAAGGCCTGGCAAGGAAGTTATAGACGCTGATGATGATCAGTGCCTAGTGGGAGTTTTACTCCCACCTCGGAATTAAACACCTCAATAGGAGGTGGGGGAGGGACTAAGCTAATAGGCTCATTCTTAGTCCTGAGCCCCAAAGGTGACCCTTTGCCATTGATGACAAAGGGGGAGAGATTTTACTAAGGGGGAAAGCCTCAAGACAGGGGGAGTTGTTTATGTTGAGTTTATGTGTTGTTGAGAAGCATGGTTTTCCATAAATGACAAAGGGGGAGATTGTTGGCAATTTTGGGTTTGAGATCCTAGCTTCTTGTCTATGAGTTGTCATCGATTTCAAAAGGAAATGGCATTAATGTTAAGAGGATGTGTTGGCTTCAAAGGTGGAAGATTCCAAGAGAATCATTTTAAGAGAATCCGGAGAGATTCCATTGGCAAGGGTTTTTCATTAAAACCAAACCGGTTTTATTAAAACCAAGTTGGATAGGGTTTTTATTAAAACCAATGGAGGTTCTCTTTTTTATTTATTTAATTATTATTTAAAACCCTTCAAGGTTTTAATTAATTAAGTATTTAATTAATTAAGGGAGAAATTATTTTTAATTTATTAAAAATACTTAAAGGTTTTTAAACCTTTTTTTTATTCTTAATTTATTAAAATTATTTAAGGGTTTTTAAACCCTTTTTGAAAAGACTTTTGATTAATTTCAAAATGGTCTTTATTTTCGCCGACATCAAGGTGTCTTCGAAGAGACTATTTATTCTCCAACTCCTAAGGTTGGAAGGCTAATGAATTCGAAATTCCCCGAATGCAATTTGTGGTGTTTGTGCTCTGTATTCGCTACGATCGAAGGAAGACTTAGAAGCACGTGCAGTTGAAAAGTCTTCGGGAGTTTTTTTTAGGGTGAAGTGGAGGGAAGTTCACTTGTGAACTTCATAGCCCATGTGGGCTAGTGGCAGCAAAGGCTGCTGTTGGGCATTGCATTGGCTGAGGTCGCCGTTTCGAGTCTCGCGGGGGTGCTTTGCTAGAGTAACACACGTTTTTATTAAAACATCTTTATGCCGTGAAATTCGGAGTTTCTTGGACAGAGATTTATAAGGTGTGATTAAATTTTATGAGTTTTTGCTTTTGTGATTAGCATTGAATAAAAGCTTAGGAGAAATAAGGGCATATTTCTTTGGATGTATTTTTAAGATTATTCTTTGCTATGCTAAAATTAAAAATGGAGGTATAAGGTGTGAGTCTGTGATTGTTGATTTATTGGCATGTTATGGTGGTTGGGTTTAAATAAGTGAAGCTAAAAGGTGTAATAAAGGAAGTTTATATTATTGCTCATTTCTTTTTATTCTAACCCTAACTTGGTTGGAAGTTTGAAAGTTGTGTGTGGTGACAACTTGAAGGTTCAATTATCTTCTACTCCAATAAGGTATGGGCACATTCTTCTTATGAGATGATTGGTGTATGTTTTCTAAAATAAGGTTGGAGTGAAAAGGTATTCTACTAGGTATCCTTTGGCTAGGTGTAAATCCTATTTTCTAGTTTGTTGAAGACTACTTATGCATTGTTATCCTTAAGGAGAGTTTTTGGTGAATGCATAATTTCTGGTTTGAGATAGTGGAAGCTTTGTGCACTAGGGTTTATATTTGTGAGTCTAGCTACTTGCATTGAGTTGGTGGAACCCTTGGTTGGCTGTTTTGAGTTTGATGGTTGAGTTGCTTCCATAGAGGTTTTTTGATCAAGTTATTGCTTTACTTGATTCATGATATTGGGCTTACTCCATTGAGTTGATTTGAGCAAGTTATTCTTTGCATTTGGTGATATTGTGTTGGTGGTCTGTTTTGTTCAAATATCTTTGGAGGGAAAAGGATTTCTACTTGTTTCCTTTTCTTGTGATGATTGGTTGAATGCTTCAAGGTTGATGTTGAGTTGAATGGTGTTGGTTGACTAAACCTTGTTTGATGAGCATTGTTGTTGAAACCCTAATTGATGGTGAAAAGAACATGAGTATCATTGTTATGTGATTCTTTGCATAGTTGGCAATTGTTGGGGGTTTCATGTTCTTGAAAGAAAACATTCTATCCTATCCATTTCAGATATTGAGTTGAGTTTTCAGATTTGAGATTTAGATTGAGCTGAGTTGATTTGAGTTGAGTTTTGAGATTGGGATTTGAGTATAGAACATATTGAGTCTCTAACAATTCTCTTTATGCTTCTATGAGTTTGACAAATCACATTGGGTCTCTAAAAATTCACTTTGTGATTTCCTACTAAGAAAGTTTTTCTTTGTGAGCTTGTTGAGTTTTTGGACAGGTTCCAGTGGGGACTTGTGAGCAATTTTTGGACAGGTTCCAGTGGGGACTTGTGAGCAGTTTTTGGACAGGTTCCGGTGGGGACTTGTGAGCAGTTTTTGGACAGGTTCTAGTGGGGACTTGTGAGCAATTTTTGGACAGGTTTCGGTGGGGACTTGTGAGCAGATTTGGACAGGTCCTAGCAGAGGACTTGTGAGCTGAGTTTGATAGTTCTATCAGAGAACTTGAGGACAGAGGTGCATTTATTGGTTCTATGAGAAGAACCTGAGGACAGTTGGCAAGTCTTTGAGAAGGCTTGTATGCAGAGGATTGATTTGTTCAAGATTTGGACAGATTTGACAGACAGATGAAGACTTGTACTAGACCGACTAACTATGTTTGGTACAGGTTGTTGAGCTGTTGTGGACGTGATCATAGAAGGCAGAGGTCTCTTAGGCTAAGAATTGAGGATAGGAGGTCTTTGATGGAAAGGAGTTCCACGTGCTGGCAAGAGGTAGAGGCAGTTGATCTTTTGAGGGATCATTTCCAGAGCAGAGGGGAAGGTATCTCCTTTGAGCAGAGGCTCATAAATTCTGATTGGGGGAAGGTATCTCCTTCGAGCAGAGGCTCATAAATTCTGATTGGGGGAAGGTATCTCCTTTGAGCAGAGGCTCATAAATTTTGATTTGGGAAAGGTATCTCCTTTGGGCTGAGGCTCATAAACATTGTAATTGGGAAGGATTCCCAAAGAACTTTGAGATAACTTTTAAAGAAAATTTTTGTGGACGTAGCCCAGCCATTCTGGGTGAACCACGTTAAAATTGGTGTCACTTTGTGGATGATATTGTGCATTGCTTTGATATTTTTTTGGGTATATTGCTTTACTATTTTGAAGTATAAAGGCAAAAGTAAAAAGAGGTCTTATATTGTTCACCCCCCTCTCAATATAAGCTTGTGTTCTTCAATTAGTATTAGAGCAGGTGCCTTCGAAAAGTTTAACAGCTTGAAGGAAAAGCTAGTAAAGAACACAATGGATTATTCAAGTGGCAATGCAAAGCACCTATTCTTGATGGGTCGATTTTGGTCTTTGGAGTGCAAGGATGAAGGTTCATCTAATGGCACTTAGAAATGAGGTTTGGGAAGTGATTGAAGATGAGTACACTATTCCCGAACATGGTCCTAATACTAAAGAAGAAAGGCTCCTACATCACAAGCAATTCAAAAGCAATGAATGCAATCCCGAAATGCTTACAAAAAGCGGATCTCACCAAAGTGATTCACCGCAAGACAACTAGTGAAATGTGGAAACAGTTGAAGGTGGTTCATACAGGTGATACAAATGTCAGAAAGGCCAAGTTGAGACACTTCAAAGGTATGTTTGAGCAACTCAAGATGAATGATGATGAAAATATTAGTGACTACATGCTTCGTATGGATGAGGTTGTTAACTCCATGAAAGACTTAGGTCTTGAGTTTGCTGAAAATGATGTTTATGATAAGATTTTAAGATCTCTTCCTAATAGATTTAGAGAAAATATTTTTGCTATTGAGGAAGCTAAAGATTTGGATAAGTTGAAAAAGGATGAGCTCCATAGTATACTTGCAGCATTTGAGTTGAGAACTCAAGGGAAGGTTGATGTCAAGAAAGAGGCTGCTTTCAAGGCTACCAAGAATTCCAAGGGTAAACAACTTCAAGATAGTGATGAGTCTTCTAGTGATGAAGAGGCATATTACAAGAAGAAAGGCAAATTCTCTAGAAAGCGCAAAATTATGAAAAATGTAAGATTTTTCAATTGTGGAAAGTTTGGTCATTATGCTACTCGATCGATCTTGTTCCCAAGAATGAAAGTGATGAAGATAAACAGGATTCTAAGAGCAAGGATTCCGAAAAGCACAAGCATCATAGGAAAAACAAATATGAGCACAACAATCAAGGAAAGAGGTATTCTCACAAGCACAAGAAGAGTTTCTACCTAGACAAAGCAAGTAAGTGTTCTAGTAGTGATAGTGAAAGTTCTTCAAGTGATAATGAAAATGAGATGTTTTTCATATAAAAAAAGGAGGAAGAACCGAAACATAGATTCATTATCATGAAATGTCTTAGATGTGGAAATTTTGGTCACCTTGAGGATGATTGCACAAATAATGATTTGGTTTCTAGTATGTATGAGGATGCTTCAAAAACTATAAGGAAGATGCATGTATGGTTTTTGAAAAGGGTAGCACCTCTAGTGATAAGAAATCTGAAAAAGGCTTTGATGATTCAAAAAGCAAACAAATAAAGGAAGATATAGAGGAAGGTGAAGTAGATCTTGAAGGTGAACTTATTAGTGCTCTTAGTGCTTTGAAAAAGGAAAGTGTATCGCTCCAAATTTTTTGCACCCCTACCTTCAGGCTATTGGATCCGTGCCCGAAAGGAGGATGGGAAAAGGATGGTGCGGTACCTTGGATCACCAAAATGTATCGCTCCAAATTTTTCGCACCCCTACCTTCAGGCTATTGGATCCGCGCCCGAAAGGAGGATGGGAAAAGGATGGTGCGGTACCTCGGACGAGAGGACTTTGCGAAGGTCCCGCCTCTCAAGGGAGGTGCATTTTGGTGATTTTTCGATGGATGGTGGGTTCACCAGGAAACATTTGACGGCAGTTTCCACGCCTAGGTTTTGGGAATGAGTTTTGATGAGTTCGTTTTATTTTTAAACATTCATCCTAGGTTTGGCCGAATGATTCTAACTTAAACTACATGAAAATGCAATTTAAATGCATACAAAAAAAAGAAAGGAAAACAGAAACAGAGAATTTGCAGGAGGCCAATGAAGATTACCTGATCCGGAAGTCTGATGGAGTTTCTGAAGCTTGAAGCAGTCTGGATCGTCTGCAATTCAACAGAATCGCCTTCAATTTGATAAAATCGTCTAAACTGACAGGATCGTCTGCAATCTGACGAATTCGTCAGACGAATTCATCAGAGACCTGCAAAATAGCAAACAGATGCGAAATACAAGAAATTCTATTTTGCAAACAGGGGCAAACTATATGAAACAGTAATATGAGTGTTGAACAATATACAAGAACAGAAGTAAATGCAAATCACTGTGTTTAGATAGCAGAATATGATCTTAATATGCAAACTAGACAAAATGGGTGAACTCCAAATGCAATATAGTATAAAAACTGAATAAACAATCTAATTTATAGCATAAAATGACAGAAAAAAGAGACAGAAGAGCAAACTCTAGGCACTGATTGCCTCGATGTGTGCTGTAGTCAAAATCGTCTCGCATCAGTACGAGATCATCCCGAATTTGACGAGATCGCCTCTGATCTTGACAGGTTCGTCGTACTGCGATAGGTGCTGGCTCCGACTGAAAACCAGTGGTGTACCTGCAATGAAATGACTATAGGACTAATGCAAAATATGAATTACGATGTTTTAGAGCATAAGGGTTCAATTTGCATAAAAATTCAGCCAGGGGTTGGGGAGGGAAAAGTCTTAGAGTTAAATAGGCATAGGATAGTTGTTGGGAGGTTGGAGATCATCCCAATTTGGGAGATCTCCAACGGGGGAAGGGTCCCAACGGCGCAGACACGCTTCTGCCCGGATTGGAGACCCGTTGGAACGGATTCCAACTATGCAAATTCAGTTTTGCGACGAAATCGTCTGGACGTTCTAGTCCAGACGAAATCGTCAAATCGGGGCGATATCGTCTGATCGGAGACGATATCGTCAAACGGTCAAAACAACTGCTAAAAATGGCACGAAAAAGGAGGAAACGGGTTTCTCTACGGTTAACGAGCGGTTTGGGAGGTTAAATTTGAATTTAAATTTATTTACTAAGGTGAATGTAATTATTCCAATTTTATTGCGCCAATTTTAGGGTGCTACATTTTGCCCCCTCTTTAGCGAATTTTTCGAAGAAAATGCGTTAAAGATGAGTTCTTCTCGATCTACGAGAAAGCAAAAAATTATTCCCATTTTTAGGCGACGATTCTTGGTCGAATCGTACGACAACTTACTATGGTGCCCCCTCCGTGTTTTTACCCAAATCGAACGTTTGCGGTAAAAACACGGAAAAGCAAAAATTATTGTTGAATTATTTTGAATAAAATTAAGAAAAATAGGGTAAAACCCTAATTCATTGTTACTGTTCATTTTACTATTTTTAGAGCTCTGGAGCAAAAATGGTAGAGACAAGTATACGTATCTGCAGAGGTCCGCCGCGGTCTACGGGTAAGGGTTTAAACTTAGTTTAGATTGATTTAATTTGAATTTACATGCTTGGTAAATAGATTTTAAGATGAATTTTGAGCATCGCGGCCGTTTTTGGCCATCGACGTCGTCCGGACGAAATCGTCCCTAGTTCGACGAAATCGTCTCAAGTTCGTCAATTTCGCCTAAGGGCGAAATCGACGAAAAAGGGACGATTTCGTCAAATTAGAGACGATTTCGACACGCGAAATCGAAGACGATTTTGCTCAAATTTCGAACGATATCGGCCAATAGTGGGCGATATCATCAATTGCAAAATTTTGATCTTTAAGTTGCATTATTGATTGCTAAAATTGTTATTAATGATTGTTTGTTGTTTTGGTTGTTTATGCTTGCAGAGAGGATTACTAAAGAGCAGAGAGTGGAAATATGGAGGATTAAGAGATGACTTGGCCGCTCTGACACGAGCAGAGCGAGATCAGCTGGCACAGTCTAGCTTACTACATGTGGCAGAGATGCCACAAGTTTCTACTGACATGGGGCTACTGACGGCCCTAGCAGAGAGGTGGTACCCGGGCTCTTCATGCTTCCGGTTACCGACAGGGGAGATGACTCCCACACTAGAGGATGTATGGAGGATTCTTAGAATCCCCATACAAGGGAGGATGATCACACCTACGGCCAATCAGGGCCACGCGATGGGACGACTCTGCGGTGACCCGAGCTTCGCCCTGGAGAAGGGCGGAGTGAACATCGAGGCACTGCGCCAGATGCCTGGGGCATCTACACTGACACGAGTTTTGGCTGGGGTGGTTGGTGGACTTCTGCTGTGCCACCACAGCGGATGCAGGGTACCATGGATGCTGGCAGATGTGATCTACGACATGCGCGACCATGGCTACAGATTTTATTGGGGCAGCTTTGTTCTATGCCGGTTGTATAGGATCCTTTATGGGGTCGTGTACAAGGGCGGGCGATGTCTGGTCATGACATCGCTCCTACAGGTTTGGTGCTGGGAGCACATTGCGGTGCGGAGGCCGGTAGGGCTTCCACTGATAGGGGTTGACGGGGAGAGGCCCCGAGTCTTCTACTGGTGGCTCCGAAGAGGGGCACAGCGACGGATCGACCTGCCGGTGTCCCGAGACTACTGGATGACTTGGTCCCGCACCAGATCACCTGGAGGCCATGGAGAGAGCATCCAGGGTGGCCAGAGGATGGACAGGAGCTGGCTCGCATCAGGCGAGTCTGTTGGCTACGGATGGAGAGGGGAGAGGTGGAGCTCCACCGCTATGACCGAGTTTTGCGACAGTTCGGTCTACAGCAGGGGATCCCATCTCTCAGGGATTATGAGTTTTCCCGGACTGTCCGGGATAACACCACAGTTAGCGGGGCTCCAGATATGCAACGATTCTGGAGTCAGGACACGGACGATGCCCCCATTCAGCCAGTGGATGGGGACGACGCAGGGGTAGCCGATGGCTACGATGCCTGGTACGTAGGCATCCGCCCTCCTCGGATGACGAGGGCTCAGGGACCGATCCACGTAGTTGTGCGTCGGATAGGGAGGCGGCACCAGGCGGTGGTAGAGGCAGCCCGGGGTCACGGTAGAGGAGAGTAGAGGAGGCCACAAGCACAGGAGAGGCCACGGCAGAGGGAGAGGGAGAGGAGGGAGGCGAGACCCCCATCTCCACAGAGGCCACCATCGCCTGATAAGGGCAAGGGTGTGGACATTGGAGAGAGTAGCGAGATGGCTACTCTCCGGGCAGAGAGAGATCGTCTGCGAGCTCAGGTGCAGACGTTACAGGATGCAACTGCACAACACCAGGCTGAGGTGTCGCAGCTACGAGACGAGAATGCTCGTCTCAGGGCACGAGGCGGAGGGGTAAGCACTCAGGAGCTACTGTGGTCGGTTTCTCAGACCGCATTCTATCAGGCGCTATACTACCAAGCGGTGCCAGAGGGCCAGAGGGTACAGTCGCCACCTGCCATAGCAGATCCTATCATGACAGGGTCGACGAGGAGCTCATCCCGGTCGATGATGAGGACTCGCAGTACCACACATACTGCGATGGGACCACCTCGTCCTCCGCAGGCGGGGGAGGAGATGAGGCCGAGAGCTCTAGAGGCTCTCGAGGCTAGAGGGCGGGATACTGCCACCGATATTGTATTATACTTGTATTGATAGAGGATTGAGTATGCCGAGGTACGATTGTGGCATACCAATCTAGTTTTGATGATGTATATATTCTGTTGATATATATAGATGAGATATTTTTGATCATATGACTTGTCTTATGTGATGCTTATGATGCTTTTTATGTTTGATTGATTGATTGAGTTGATTGATGTAATGATTTTATTGATGATTCATGTAATTATGTCGTTTTGGAAAAAATTATAACTTGGATGTCATGCTTTAAATATTTTAAATGAAATAATCTGATGTAACAAATTGATTGGTTGTAATGAAATGTGATAAAAATAAAAAGAGATTTCTAACAATAATTTCAAAGGACATTGTCGCTATTATAGACCATTTCATGGAGTCGCCGCTCACTCGGTCGTCAAGCTAGTCCCAGGATAGAAATATTGTTAAAAGAAAAGAGTGCTTAAGAGACTGTCTTAAGACTTTGTTGTGATGATGCAAATGATGATGATGATGGTTTGTTTTCAGATTTCCATGAAAATATTATGCATGAAATATTGTAAAATGATTTTTGCTAGGCATAAATTCCTAAGTGTGATAAAAATTGTTGAATAATTCCTTAAGAATTATACCATCATTGCAAAATGCAAAGGTTGACATAATGATATGAAATAATAAAAATGTGTTTGCTTTTGAAAAGCATAATTTGTGTAATAAAATGAAGTCATATGGTTTTTATGAATTTTGATAAATTGGGAAAAAATATTGTTACAATGGTTTGCGCTAGGCATAGAATATGTAGGTATAGACTTATACCATCATCGCGAAGATCAAAGAAAGAGATAGTTTTATTACATGATTGATTTTTAATGAACAGAAAAGATGAAAATGAGGACTTGCGCTAAGCATAAAATTCCAATTTTGGTTTTGGAATTATACCATCGTCACGAAAGTCGATAAGATATATATGATATGTTGTTAAATAATTGTACTTGATTATTCCAAACAAGTTGCAAAATAATATTTCAAAGTATTTTGAAGACAAAAATTAGATTTATAAGGAATCCCATGTGCATAAGTGAATTCATTGCCAATCTTGATTTATCATAATGATAGACAAAATCTCTCAAATACAAATGTGTGTGCAATTGTATGGTTCAAATCCCATCTTTGAGCAAGATACTATGATACAAGTGATTTGAATAAACCAACTAAGTGTTCATTAACCATGATGTAGATGCATATAACCATACTAGGCTACTATGTAGATCGGATTATCAAGAGCTAGCTAATCCATAAGCAGACATAGGTCTCATACAAAAGAAGGTCGCTAATGTGACGGACATATCGCCACGCTAGGAGTTACCCAAGGCCAAGCAGAGTTGGGCACAAACCACCTGTTATGGGGCTTACCTCACAGCTTTCCGAATAATTGAGAATTCCAGGGATTCAAGCTCATTCACCCTTCTTTTCTTTTCAAAGGGTAGGGAAAGGGATTTTATTGCTTTTCTTGCTTTCTTTTGAATTTTGCTTTTTTTTTGTATTTCTTTTGCTTGATAATGCTTGGAACATTGTTGACATAACATTTTTCTTTTCTCTTTTTCTTGAATTTTTCTTTGCTTTTTCTTTTTCTTTTTCTTTTTCTAGGGATACTTGCTCAGATTAGCTGTAGAGCAAGGGATTTTTATTCTGGGTAGGGGTGAGCTTGTCCTTTTGCCAATTCTCAAAGATTCTAGACCATGTGCATGATAGGATAGCAAGGGAAACTTTTCACTCAAGAAATCAGTTCTACTATGTAGCAAAACATGGAAATTACAAATATAATCATTTTATTGTGAAAAGATGTGCTTGGTTTAAGTAAATACCAAGATCAATTCTCTATGCTCAAACTTTATTTAATTGAATTTTGTGAACTTTGATATAAGAGAGATTAGTAATCATGCCAGATAAAATCAAGATATTTATTGTGTGAGTGTGCAAGTGAGGGATGCCAAATAAATGCTAGTTTTATCCAAAATAAGTTGAAACATATAATTGCAATAATTGTAAGAAAATAATGATTTTGAGAAAGTTTTGAGAATGTTGACTCTCTCTTTATTCCGTATATTGTTTTGGTTTCGAAAGAGTCAAGCATATAGTCTGTTTTTGGATTTTTATGTTGATTTTTGTTTTAAAGCAAAAGGAACTTTACAAAATAAATGCAATAAATATTTTTGAAGATTTTTGAAGATTTTATGAATGTTTTTGAGGTTTTTGAATAAATTGAAAGAAATACAAGATAATGATTTTGAACAAATATATACATGGATGAAATAATCAAATTTATGCATAATAACGTTTGAGATGTAAAATATTCATGGGTTCTTTAAGTTCTTTACCATCTAAG
This sequence comes from Wollemia nobilis, assembly GCA_028583015.1. Classification (NCBI taxonomy): domain Eukaryota; kingdom Viridiplantae; phylum Streptophyta; class Pinopsida; order Araucariales; family Araucariaceae; genus Wollemia; species Wollemia nobilis. The sequence goes on along the minus strand of JAQPPZ010016995.1, from coordinate 8,145,010 downwards.
GTAGATAATTTATATGCTCCTGATTCAAATTTTGCGGTAATGATGTATGGTCCAAGCCAGTTGGGCTCAAATTTACCTTTCAGGTCTTTGGTTGCATTCGTATTCTTTTGATTTTCTTTTAGAACAAGATCGCCAATCTCAAAGGATCGATGACGAACTTTCTTATTATATGCTCTTTTAAGCTTGTTTTGGTATGCACGGAGATGCTCTAAAGCATTGATGCATTTTTCGTCTAGGAGTTCCAGCTGACTGAGTCTGCCAGCGCGATATTCATCTCCTACTTCGGTGTCTTGAAGTAGCAGAGCCAAAGAAGGAACTTCTAATTCAAATGGAAAAACTGCTTCGGCACCATATACCAAAACAAATGGTGAAGTGCTCGTGGGGGTTCGAACACTAGTTCGATAAGCCCACTGTAGTTGGATATAATTGAATATGCCAGTCACGGCCAATTTTATTGACTAGTCTTTTGAGAATTTTGATTAGAGTTTTGTTAGAAGCTTCTGCTTGACCATTACCCTGAGGATAATAGGGAGTAGACCAACGATGTTGAATCTTATATTTTTGACATAATTTTTTAACATCTTTATTTTTGAATGGAGTTCCATTGTCAGAGATGAGATTTGCAGGAATTCCGAACCTGCAGATGATTTGATTAAAAATGAATTTAGAGACTTGTGAACCAGTGCAAGAAGCTAAAGGCATAGCTTCAACCCACTTCGTGAAATACTCATAGGCGGTTATGATGAACTTATGTCCATCAGAAGACACAGGATTAATTTTACCAATAATATCCAAGCCCCATTTAGAAAAGGGCCAAGGAGAAGAAATAGCCCGCAGCTCTTGTGCAGGCGCATGGACAAGGTCAGCATGTTTTTGACACTTGTCGCAATGGCGCACATATTCATGTGCATCCGTTTCCATGGTAGGCCAAAAGTATCCTATCCGAAGGAGCTTTTTAGCAATGACGCTACCACTAAAGTGTCCTCCACAAGATCCATCGTGGGCTTCACTCAAAGCTGATTTAGACTCTTCTAAATTTAAACATCTTAATAGGATACCTTCAAAAGATCTCCTATATAAAGTATTGCCAATGATTACAAATCGACTTGCTCGTCGACGTAATAACCGACGCTGGTTGCGATTAGAATTAGCAGGGAAAGTCCCATTTTGGAGGAAATCAAATATGTCTGTATACCAGAGTTCAGGAGTAGTTTCCTTGATTAGAAACACATCCAAAGGCTCTAAGCATGACTTATGTGAAGCGGGTTCCTGGAGTCGACGAATGATGATAGTAGCATATTCGTCGTCTAACTCCAAGGGCAAGAGAGATGCAGCGGCGGCCATGGCGTCGGCTGCACGGTTGCTAGTTCGAGGAATGGCTTCCAAGGTAACTTGATCAAACAAGGCCATTAGTTGTAAAACATAGGCCTTATATGGGCGAAGTTTATCATCTCTGGTCTGATAAACTTCATTAATTTGGTTTATAACCAATTGGGAATCCCCAAAAACTAAGAGGTTTTTAATTTTAAGCGCTAAAGCAACTCGTAATCCAAGGATTAGAGCTTCATACTCAGCAGTATTGTTGGTGCAAGCAAAGGTTAGTTTGAAGGACAGAGGAATAAGATGTTTTTGCGGAGATATTAAAATAATACCCGCACCAGCCCCACTCATGCATCGGGCTCCATCAAAGTATAAGGACCATTGTTCAACAAGGTCTCGCCTCTAATTGAAGGCATTCATCAGAAACTCGATAATGAGGGGATGAGTAGACTCTAAGGGTGCAGCAGCCTAATTGATCTCGCTATGATTTGACCCTTAACAGACTTCTGTCCTATGAAGGTGAGATCAAACTCGCTTAGAGCAAGAACCCACTTGGCCGTGCGACCCGATAAATAAGGTCGACTCATGAGATATCTTAAAGGATCATATTTGGCAATGACATACGTTTTTTGGCTAAGCATGTAATGTCGTAATTTTTGCGTAGCAAACACGATCGCTAGACATAACTTCTCTAACGCTGTATAGCGGGTTTCATAACTGATGAAGGTGCGGCTAATGTAATAATTAGCACGTTCTCGTTTTTCATCATCAAGCTGAGCTAACATAGCTCCTAAGGCGTAATCTGAAGCAAAAATATATAGAAGAAATGGGCGATCAGATTTAGGCGGTGAAAGCACCTGAGGGTTAAGGAGATATTGCTTGAGAAGTTCAAAAGCTTCTCTACATTCTGTGTCCCAATTAAAGGGGACGTCCTTCTTAAGGAGTTTAAGAAAGGGACCAGTTTTGTCCGCCAGCTTATCAATGAAGCGACGGATAGCTTGAAGTTTACCTTGTAAACTTCGTAATTTGGATATATTAGTGGGTGCGGGCATATCGCTGATAGCCGCAATTTTGAGAGGGTCAATTTCGATACCACGTAAAGAAACTAAAACCCCTAATAACTTGCCGGATTTAACTCCGAATATACATTTTGTTGGATTTAATCGAATGAGATATTCTCGTAATCGATTAAAAACTTTTCTTAAATCGTCTAAATGATGATCTTCAATAAGAGAGCGCGCTATAATATCATCTACATAATCATGTAGGATATCATGCATCATATCATGAAAGATGTAGGTCATAGCCCGTTGATAAGTTGCCCCGGCATTCTTTAGGCCAAAGGGCATCACTTTCCAGAGAAAAGGTACCCTAGGGGGTAATGAAGGCTGTTTTAGCCTGGTCTTCAGGAGCTATCCTGATCTGATTATAGCCGGAGAATCCGTCCATTAAGGACATCATCCCACTTTCGACAGTAGAAATCAATAATTTGATCCATATTTGGAAGAGGAAAGTCGTCTTTAGGGCATGCAACGTTAATATCTCTGAAATCTGTGCAAACCCTAACTTTGGTGGCTTCTTTCTTGGTGACTGGAACTACATTGGAGATCCATTCAACATAATCAATAGCTTGTATGAAGATAACATTCAGGAGTTTTTCTAACTCCCCTTTGACTAGCAGAGCCACTTTGGGATGCATTTTTCTAAGTTTTTGTTTAACAGGTTTAGCATCCTGGATGGACCACTAGATGGTGCATGACTACGTAAGGGTCTAGACTTGGCATATCTTCATATGTCCAAGCGAAGACATCTTCATACTCTTTAAGAAATGCAATGTATTGTTCTTGTTTTTCTTGACTTAGTTCTGCTCCAATGTTGATTATGTGAGGGTTGTCCTCAGTTCCAATATTAATTTTAATGACATTTTCTACCTCCATGTGTAGATCTCTTTCAAAATTAGGTGGGGCAGGTGAAACGCCCAACTCTTGTAACTCTTGTAAAGTTAATTTAGATAATTCGTTCTGAGGGTCGACGGCCTCAAGTTGAGCTATGGTTGGTATAGAACCATCAAAATAAAACCCGTTGTACAACATCTCTTCAACAGAGACATCATGGAAGATATCTCCTTCCAACTCTTCATCGGGGTCAACAATCATTTCAGGGTATGCTATGGATAGCATGTTGCATGAAAATGACGGATTTTTAAGAGGTAAATCAACATGTCTATCCAAATAGTCTTGATAGCATATGAGATGATCATCATCCTCAAAAGGAAAGGGTTGACCCTTACTAGGTAATAGGCCCACACCACATCGGGCAGTGCCATGGTTCTACCTCGAAAGGTTCTTTCATGCCATTTTGGAAAGGTCCTAAGCCTTTCCCTTTATATCCCATTTTAAGCATCATGGGTTTAGCTTTAATATAATCGTTGGTAAAATAGCACCGAGCATATCCATCATGATGGGTTTTGATATTCTGAGGGATTCTTCCCCAGTCATATCCTTTGTACATGAAGGCGCAACTCCCGACTTGGTAAGTACTTCCCATAGGTTGTGGGAGGCCCAAAGTACGAGGAGATGGCGGCAATTGATTTAAAAGGTCTGAATCTTGCATGAAAGCATTCATTTTTTCTGATATTAAGGTTGTAGATAAATCTGTAAAAGATCATCGTAAAGGGCATAAGATGTAGAAGGCTTATTACCTATGTCTTGAGATGTGGAAGGTATGATAGATGTGTCTGAAGGTTTTGAATTTATGGGATTAGAACTTGAAGAATTGGTTGTAGTTTTAAGAGCTTTTTGAAGTTCTACAGTAATTTGTTTAGAAGGTGGTTGATCTATATGGGAAGATGAAGTTAATGGAGGAGGAATAGATGAAGTGATGGGTTTATATTTCACAGTTTTAGATGAAGAAGAACTAGGATATGTGGATGACAGAGCAGGGCAAAATTGCACTCCAACTGGTTCTGCCAATGCGCACATATCAAAAGGTCTAGGGTCACCATGAATAGTGACCAACTGATTTTTAAACTCAAACTTAACACATTGGTGTAAAGTTGATGGGACTGCTTGCATGGCGTTAATCCAAGGGCGACCCAAAAGTATATTGTACGATGCTAGGCAATGTACAATGAACACATGTTGTCTCAAGGGTTCTAGGACCAACTTGCAATGGGAGGGTAATGACTCCACACGTTTCTTGTGTTTCGTCATTAAAGGCTTTGATAATCATATCAGTCTTCTTCATTTCATCACTTCTAAAACCAAATCGTTGGTAGAAGTCAAAGGTGCAGATGTTTAGAGATGAGCCATTATCAATCAGGACTCGTTTGACAGCTACATCCCCAATTAAAGTTGTAATATACAAGGGATTATCCTTGTGTAAACTGTGTTGTGGGATATCTTTATCCCGAAAGTCAATACAATCAATCTCTCGCGTGATGATAGTATTGGCCATAGCTTCGGGTTGGATGTTTTGAGGTACCATCATCTGGCTCAAAGTAAGCATCAATTCATCCCTATGGGTGGGGGAGGATCTTAATAAATCTAAAAGGGAGATTTTTGCGGTGGTATTAGACAATTGCTCATTAATGTTGTAAGGGGGTTTAGTTTGAACAATAGGAGCATGATTTCCTTTATTAGGATTTTTTAGAACAAATGGAGCTGATCCATCGTTCTAGTTTGGTTCTTGTTGGGGATTTTGAGCTTGTTGTCGAGTGACGACTCCGATGGTACCTACAATGTTATAGTGACGACGTTGAAACGGTCTCGGTTGAGAGTTTATGGCTTGTTCATAAGGAAGGACTTCATTAGAAGAAGGTCGAGTAGTGACTCTTCTGGGAAATGGTTCTTCTGGAACATTAGCATCTGTGATAGGTTGAATAGGATCTGATTCATTTTCAGAACTATTCGATTGAATGGTGTCTACTTCACTCTCACTATCTGACTCTATATCGCTAGAATCGAAGTTTGAAAATTATGTAAGGGCCTGGTTGTAACCAGGGATAAGGTTGTGTCGAATGTGTGAGAGTCCTGAATAGGTAATTGCCCGCTAATGGTTCCTACATATCGGGTAGGAGGGGGAACATTGTGATGTTCAATTTGATTGGCTACCTCTTTACCATGTCTTGGTAAAGGGTGTTGAAATATGTCTAAAGTTTGATTGGCATTCTGATTTTGATTTTGGGGAACAGTCTTTTGGGTATTATTAGGAGGGTTTTGTTTAGGTTGGAAGGCTTGCACTTCCATTTCATTATTGTCAATCAAATCTTGTATTTTATGTTTCAATCTCTTACAAGCGTTGGTAGAATGTCCAGGACCTCTATGAAAATCACAGTGCAAATCAGCTCTATATCCGGGTATGCTTGGGTCAGGTTCCCGGATAGCTGGCAGTTGGATTAAACCTCTTTCAAGAAGTTGAGGTAAAATAGTTGATAAAGGTTGGTTTAATCTAGTGAACTCTCGAGGAGGCTTATCAGGAGGTTTCAAGATGAATTTTTCTCGTTGTTTTTGTTGCATTGACATTAGCAACATTTCTGCTATCGCTGACTCCATCACCGACAACCTCGTTTGTTTTTATATTGATTTCTAGATGTTTTCTCATCATCCTTCTTTCTAAGTTGGCCTCTCCTAATGAGGGCATCTTCTACTCTTCGAGCTAAGTCTATAGCTTGATCGAAGGTAGTCAAAGTAGTCATTGATAGCTCATAAGAAAGTTGTTCTTGTAAATTGTTAATGAAAATGTCTAACATTTCCCTATAGGGTAGCACAAAGTGCAGATTTCCTATCAATTGTCTCCATCTTGCTAAGAAATCAGCAAAACATTCGTCTTTATCTTGTTTTAAATTGTATAGGTCTTTAATAGTTACATGCCTCTCGATGTAGGCACTAAATTGATGAACAAATGACTCACCTTGCTTTCTTCAAAGTTTCTTAAGGAATGAGTGGGCAATTGATAATACCACTCTAACGCCATTCCACCTAAACTTTTGGGGAACATTTTTAGTAATAGCAAGTCGTTATGCGATATGTCGTGACATGCTATCCTAAACATGCGAAGATGTTCTATGGGATCTTCGGTTCCTTTATAGATAGGCAGTTCGGGCATGGGAAAATGTTTAGGGTATGGTTGAGCTACCACTATGGGATCCAATGGTTGGCTGCAAATCTCTCGATAATTATACGAGGGACGGTAGGGATATATCTGGTCCATACGTGAAGCCAATTGTTTCACCATAGCTTCCAAACTACTAGTTTGCCCCCCATATTGATTCGGTGGGGCATTGCCATAAGTGTTATGGGCGTAGGATGGAGGAACATGCAGATTAGATGCCATGTTACTATTGTGTAAAACATTGGTAGGAAAAATATTATGGAGGAGTTTTGAAGTTGGATTGTGTTGTATTGTAGATTGTTGAAAGTTTGTATTTGGCTTTGTTTTAGATTTTTGTCTATTTAAAGCATTTTGCTCAATAGTTTGGAGGAAGGAAGTAGTGAAGGGAATTTTCTTTTGTGCGGGAGTGATTTTAGGTTGAGTAACAAGTTGCTTAGGAGGTTGGGTGACCTGTTGTTTGGTCATGGCTTGGGCTATAGTGACCATATTCGCATTAGATGGTCCACCCTTATCACTTTCTTGATCAATGAAAGACAAGGGATTAGTTTGCATATCAAGCGCCCGTTCTAAGGCCGTTTGAGCATCACTAATTTCCCCTTTATCAATACGGACTGCCACATTAAGGACGTCGATATGTTGATTAAGAAATTTTTGAAAATGTTCTGCGTTGTCAAAAGTGATGCCTCCATTTGGAGCTATTCTAGGGGACGAAGATTCTTTAACACTTCCTTCTTGTTCCTTATCTTCACCTAAGTCTTCATCTGATTGACCTAGAGTTTCACCTTCCGGATTTGTATCTCCAAGAAGGACATTTGGGTTTTCAGTTGTATTTTGTAGCCAATCTTCTCCTTCTCCTAAAATTTCTTTACCATTCCTAAGTTTAGTCATGGTGCTAAGTTTTGATTTCAGCAAATATATATATATATATATATATATATATATGCAACAAATTAAAAGGTATATATTTATATATACCTAATGCAATATTGTAAATGAAATGTTTAAGTTTTTTACTATGTTTTTTGATTTTTTGATTTTGATTTTTAGTTTTTTAGTTTTTCTTTGAAACAATATAATAAAGACAACAAATGAAACAATAAATGCACACAATAATAATAAGGCTGAAAGTAGATGAACTAATCTTCTATGAATAATTTATGAATATCATTAATAGGTTCAAGCTGTTCAGGGGTCATGAAATGTTCTTCTTCAAATTGAAAGTTTTCTTTTAAGAATTTGATGAAAAGGGCTATGGTGATGTTGTCTATCTCAGATCCCGGTTGGAAATAATAATTCTCACGACAATATTTACAATATAACATAGCTCTAGGAGTTTTGTTCCATCTTCTCCTAACTATAAGATCATCTTCTAAGGAATCTATATGAACTAGAAATGGGCGCACTATAACTGTGTCTTCGAGATTTTCCCTGAAAGTTAAAAATTTTGCAGATACAAGAGCTCTCCTATAGGCTAACCACCTATGGCAAGCTCTCTGAAGTTCATGATAGAACACTAATTGATGAGGATCCAGGATTCTATCCAAGACTAGCCTCTTAATCTGTTTAAGTTGTGTGGACCTAGATGAAATGATACTAAGTCTCCCGATAAGCTCGTCCCACAAGGATTGATTTCTACTTGCTTCAGGGACACTAAGGACATAATTAACTTCTATGGCCGCTAATTGGTTTACTACGTTTATAGTAACTGCTAACCTCTTTTTAGGAGCTACCATCTAAACATGATTTTGAACCTTAAATGTTTTAAAATGCATCTAAGTTTTAGTTGTTCTAATTTTTTTTTTTTTTGTCTTTGTTTGTTTTTGTTCAAAAGGTTATGATGCATTCACGTCGGGTTCACCAAAATGTATCGCTCCAAATTTTTCGCACCCCTACCTTCAGGCTATTGGATCCGCGCCCGAAAGGAGGATGGGAAAAGGATGGTGCGGTACCTCGGACGAGAGGACTTTGCGAAGGTCCCGCCTCTCAAGGGAGGTGCATTTTGGTGATTTTTCGACGGATGGTGGGTTCACCAGGAAACATTTGACGGCAGTTTCCACGCCTAGGTTTTGGGAATGAGTTTTGATGAGTTCGTTTTATTTTTAAACATTCATCCTAGGTTTGGCCGAATGATTCTAACTTAAACTACATGAAAATGCAATTTAAATGCATACAACGAAATAGAAAGGAAAACAGAAACAGAGAATTTGCAGGAGGCCAATGAAGATTACCTGATCCGAAAGTCTGATGGAGTTTCGAAGCTTGAAGCAGTCTGGATCGTCTGCAATTCAACAGAATCGCCTTCAATTTGATAAAATCGTCTAAACTGACAGGATCGTCTGCAATCTGACGAATTCATCAGAGACCTACAAAACAGCAAACAGATGCGAAATACAAGAAATTCTATTTTGCAAACAGGGGCAAACTATATGAAACAATAATATGAGTGTTGAACAATATACAAGAACAGAAGTAAATGCAAATCACTGTGTTTAGATAGCAGAATATGATCTTAATATGCAAACTAGACAAAATGGGTGAACTCCAAATGCAATATAGTATAAAAACTGAATAAACAATCTAATTTATAGCATAAAATGACAGAAAAAAAGAGACAGAAGAGCAAACTCCAGGCACTGATTGCCTCGATGTGTGCTGCAGTCGAAATCGTCTCGCATCAGTACGAGATCGTCCCGAATTTGACGAGATCGCCTCCGATCTTGACAGGTTCGTCGACTACGATAGGTGCTGGCTCCGACTGAAAACCAGTGGTGTACCTGCAATGAAATGACTATAGGACTAATGCAAAATATGAATTACGATGTTTTAGAGCATAAGGGTTCAATTTGCATAAAAATTCAGCCAGGGGTTGGGGAGGGAAAAGTCTTAGAGTTAAATAGGCATAGGATAGTTGTTGGGAGGTTGGAGATCATCCCAATTTGGGAGATCTCCAACGGGGGAAGGGTCCCAACGACGCAGACACGCTTCTGCCCGGATTGGAGACCCGTTGGAACGGATTCCAACTATGCAAATTCAGTTTTGCGACGAAATCGTCTGGACGTTCTAGTCCAGACGAAATCGTCAAATCGGGGCGATATCGTCTGATCGGAGACGATATCGTCAAACGGTCAAAACAACTGCTAAAAATGGCACGAAAAAGGAGGAAACGGGTTTCTCGACGGTTAACGGGCGGTTTGGGAGGTTAAATTTGAATTTAAATTTATTTACTAAGGTGAATGTAATTATTCCAATTTTACTGCGCCAATTTTAGGGTGCTACAGAAAGAAAGAAGAATGCTAGACTCAAGGATAAGTTAGATGAATGTTGTATGGAGAGAGATGATCTTATAGAAATTCTTGACTTCTCTATGGCTAAGACACAAGAACTCAAAGATGAGTTAGAGTCTAAGGTTCTTGAGTATAGTGAGTTAGAACAGAAAATGGCTTCTTTGAAAGAGGAAACTAAAGAGTACAAGGATAAGCTTTACAGGTTTCAAGATAGATCCAAAAAGGTTAAGTCACTCATCAAAGGTCAAAGAAAGACAACAGATAAAATAGGCCTTGGTTTTGTTAAGCCACACAAGGAACAAGATGGAGAGTCTAGTAAGAGACTCCAAAAGGAAGAGAGTTCTGATGAGGAAAGTATTTCAGAAAAGGAGTCCTTGAATGATAGATGCACAAAAATAGAAAATAGAATTCAAAATGAGAAGAAGAAGTTTTCAGAACCTAAGAGGTCAATTAAAGGAAAGTTTCAAGGTAGATGTTTTGCTTGTCACAGGTTTGGTCACATGGCTTCACATTGCATGGCTCAAGTGAAGGAGGTAAATGCCAGTTTCAGAAGTGCTAGTTACTTTCAATGGTATTGCTACTCTTGTCAAAATTTTGGGCACAAGGCAGTTTATTGCAAGGCAAATAACAAGAACAAGTTTGGTCAGAATAGGTTTGGCCAAAATAGGTTTGGTCATAATAGGTTTGGCCAAAACAGGTTTGGTCAGAACAGGTTTGGTCAGAACAGGTTTGGCCAGAATAGGTTTGGTAGAACAGGTTTGATCAGAATAGGTTTGGTTAGAACTGGTGGATTCAAAGATCAGGTTTACCTCAGAGAAACAACATCATCAAGTGTTTCAAGTGCAACAATGAAGGTCACAAAATCAGATAGTGTAGAGCTGAAATTCTAGAATACAGGAACAAGAACAGTGGCATGATCAGGTCCAAGGATCAAGGCATGGACAAGAATAGGGATGAGAACAAGAATAATAACAGTGACATGAACAGGAATATGGACAAAGAGTTCAAGAGAAGGCCTGACAAGGAAGTTATAGACACTGATGATGATCAGTGCCTAATGGGAGTTTTACTCCCACCCCAAAATTAAACATCTCAACAGGACGTGGGGGAGGGACTAAGCTAAGAGGCTCATTCTTAGTCCCGAGCCCCAAAGGTAACCCTTTTCCATTGATGACAAAGGGGGAGATATTTGAGTAAGGGGGAGAGCCTCAAGACAGGGGGAGTTGTTTATGTTGAGTTTTTGTGTTGTTGAGAAGCATGGTTTGCCATCAATGACAAAGGAGGAGATTGTTGGCAATTTTGGGTTTGAGATCCTAGCTTCTTGTCTATGAGTTGTCATTGATGTCAAAAGGAAATGGCATTAATGTTAAGAGGATGTGTTGGCTTCAAAGGTGGAAGATTCCAAGAGAATCGTTTTAAGAGAATCCGGAGAGATTCCATTGGCAAGGGTTTTTCATTAAAACCAAACCGGTTTTTATTAAAACCAAGTTGGATAGGGTTTTTATTAAAACCAATGGAGGTTCTCTTTATTATTTATTTAATTATTATTTAAAACCCTTCAAGGTTTTAATTAATTAATTATTTAATTAATTAAGGGAGAAATTATTTTTAATTTATTAAAAATACTTAAAGGTTTTTAAACCTTTTTTTTATTCTTAATTTATTAAAATTATTTAAGGGTTTTTAAACCCTTTTTGAAAAGACTTTTGATTAATTTCGAAATGGTCTTTATTTTCGCCAACGTCAAGGTGTCTTCGAAGAGACTATTTATTCTCCAACTCCTAAGGTTGGAAGGCTAATGAATTCGAAATTCCTCGAATGCAATTTGCGATGTTTGTGCACTGTATTCACTACGATCGAAGGAAGACTTAGAAGCACGTGCGGTTGAAAAGTCTTCGAGAGTTTTTTTCGAGGGTGAAGTGGAGGGAAGTTCACTTGTGAACTTCGTAGCCCACGTGGGCTAGTGGCAGCGAAGGCTGCTATTGGGCGCTGCATTGGCGGAGGTCACCGTTTCGAGTCTCGCGGGGGTGCTTTGCTAGAGTAACACACGTTTTTATTAAAACGTCTTTATGTCGTGAAATTTGGAGTTTCTTGGATAGCGATTTATAAGGTGTGATTAAATTTTATGAGTTTTGGCTTTTGTGATTAGCATTGAATAAAAGCTTAGGAGAAATAAGGGCATATTTCTTTGGATGTATTTTTAAGATTATTCTTTGCTATGCTAAAATTAAAAATGGAGGTATAAGGTGTGAGTCTGTGATCGTTGATTTATTGGCATGTTATGGTGGTTGGGTTTAAAGAAGTGGAGCTCAAAGGTGTAATAAAGGAAGTTTATATTATTGCTCATTTCTTTTTATTCTAACCCTAACTTGGTTGGAAGTTTGAGAGTTGTGTGTGGTGACAGCTTGAAGGTTCAATTATCTTCTACTCCAATAAGGTATGGGCACATTCTTCTTATGAGTATGATTGGTGTATGTTTTCTGAAATAAGGTTGGAGTGAAAAGGTATTCTACTAGGTATCCTTTGGCTAGGTGTAAATCCTATTTTCTGGTTTGTTGAAGACTACTTATGCATTGTTATCCTTAAGGAGAGTTTTTGGTGAATGCATAATTTTTGGTTTGAGATAGTGGAAGCTTTGTGCACTAGGGTTTATATTTGTGAGTCTATCTACTTGCATTGAGTTGGTGGAACCCTTGGTTGGCTGTTTTGAGTTTGATGGTTGAGTTGCTTCCATAGAGGTTGTTTGATCAAGTTATTGCTTTACTTGATTCATGATATTGGGCTTACTCCATTGAGTTGATTTGAGCAAGTTATTCTTTGCATTTGGTGATATTGTGTTGGTGGCTATTTTGTTCAAATATCTTTGGAGGGAAAAGGATTTCTACTTGTTTCCTTTTCTTGTGATGATTGGTTGAATGCTTCAAGGTTGATGTTGAGTTGAATGGTGTTGGTTGACTAAACCTTGTTTGATGAGCATTGTTGTTGAAACCCTAATTGATGGTGAAAAGAACATGAGTATCATTGTTATGTGATTCTTTGCATAGTTGGCAATTGTTGGGGTTTCATGTTCTTGAAAGAAAAAATTCTATCCTATCCATTTCAGATATTGAGTTGAGTTTTTAGATTTGAGATTTAGATTGAGCTGAGTTGATTTGAGTTGAGTTTTGAGATTGGGATTTGAGTATAGAACATATTGAGTCTCTAACAATTCTCTTTATGCTTCTATGAGTTTGACAAATCACATTGGGTCTCTAACAATTCACTTTGTGAGCTTGCTGAGTTTTTGGACAGGTTCCAGTGGGGACTTATGAGTAGTTTTTGGACAGGTTCCAGTGGGGACTTGTGAGCAGTTTTTGGACAGGTTCCGGTGGGGAGTTGTGAGCAGTTTTTGGACAGGTTCCGGTGGGGACTTGTGAGTAGTTTTTGGACAGGTTCCGATGGGGACTTGTGAGCAGATTTGGACAAGTCCTAGCAGAGGACTTGTGAGCTGAGTTTGATAGTTCTATCAGAGAACTTGAGGACAGAGGTGCATTGGTTCTATGAGAATAACCTGAGGATAGTTGGCAAGTCTTTAAGAAGTCTTGTATGCAGAGGATTGATTTGTTCAAGAGTTGGACAGATCTGACAGACAAAGGAAGACTTGTACTAGACCGACTGACTGTGTTTGGTACAGGTTGTTGAGCTACTATGGACATGATCATAGAAGGCAAAGGTCTCTTAGGCTAAGCATTGAGGACAAGAGGTCTTCGGTGGAAAGGAGTTCCACGTGCTAGCAAGAGGTAGAGGTAGTTGATCTTCTAAGGGATCATTTCCAGAGCAAATAGGAAGGTATCTCCTTTGAGCAGAGGCTCATAAATTTTGATTGGGGGAAGGTATCTCCTTTGAGCAGAGGCTCATAAATTCTGATTAGGGGAAGGTATCTCCTTTGGGTCGAGGCTCATAAACATTGTAATTGGTATGGATTACCAAAGAACTTTGAGATAACATTTAGAGAAAAGTTTTGTGGACGTAGCCCAGCCATTTTGTGTGAACCACGTTAAAATTGGTGTCACTTTGTGGATGATATTGTGCATTGCTTTGATATTGCTTTGGGTATATTGCTTTACTGTTTTGAAGTATAAAGGAAAAAGTAAAAAGAGGTCTTATACTGTTCACCCCCCCTCTCAGTATAAGCTTATGTTCTTCATGGATAGAGGTCCATAAATGTTGTAATAGGGAAAGGCTTCCTAAGAGATTGATTGAGAAAATTTTAGTGAAATATTTTCTCCATGGAGTAGCCCACATTGGGTGAACCACGTAAATTGTGGTGTCTTTATTATGTGTGGTGATTTATGCATTGATTTGATTACTTCTATTGATATTGCTATGTTTACATTGCATAATATTGTTTGAGAAAGAAAATTAAAAAGTGGTTTTATATTGTTCACCTCCCCCTCTCAGTATAAGCTTGTTTTCTTCATTGGAGATGATAGAATAGCTGGAGCTGCTAGAACAACCTATGAAGCTGAGGGATCCTCCCTCACAACCCTAAGTGAATCATGCTTTACAGTCATATCATCTAACTGAGACTATAGGAGGATGCGTTGCCCTGTGACCCTCTGGATATTAGTCTCTATCATGGTAATCTTTGCCTGGAGAGCAGTCTTCTCCTCCGCATACTCACACCACTAAGACTACCCTACTATGAGTTGTGACTGTAGGTCCCTAACTCGTGCCTGTAAGCTCACTATGGAGGTGTCTCTCCCTAGCATCTACATCTACAATGTGCCACCTGAATTTGTAGGCTAGCCACCTAAGCCTTGATCTATCCAATATCACTGTCAAGAGCTACCTCATCCTCTACTAGTGGCTCATCCTCTTCATCTATCTGAGAGACCTCCTCTACAACTACTCCATCACCCCATCCACCCTCAGTACTCTAATGGACTCGACGCCCATGATAATTGACCTTGAATCCCTATGCATCCTCTATTGTAGTCTCATCTACTATCCTATCCAAGGGGCCCTCCATACCTCACCATACCCTGGTAGTCCACCAAGTGTCATAGTCAGGTGTATTCCCTATGTCTGTCAACCCTGACTCTTGGAAATTATCGTCCTTGTCATCTATCAAAGTCATCCTGGTCCATGTCAAGTCTTTCTAAAATGAGGTAATAATAGATAGTAAGGAGCTCTGGGATGTCCTATCGAATGCCAAACTATCTAGTGATGTGAGAGAAGTAGAACTCTCATACTTCATACTTGCATCCAAGGAGCCATATGTCTCTACATGCCTATCATAGGTATTTGTCAGTCTTTGTCCATGGAGTGTAATCTAAGTAGGGGTGCCACTCAATATGGTCTGCCTATAGTCATGCAAATTGCTCTATGTAATAGCTCAGGTCCCCTATGTAAGACCTACTCCGAAAGCCCTCCTACTCTCGGGGCCAACATGTTGTATAGCATTGGTGATGCTCATCCGTAATGTCTATGATCTTGCATGGTAGGCCAGTGGGATGCTCAATCTTAATATGCTACCACCCCAAAATCTATAATAGCAAGCTACAATCGATACCCACTCTGCTACTCTGAGTAATTTGGTACATCTCATTATAGAGTTGCGCTAGTAGGGCACTTCCCTAGGACAGGATTAGGGGATGGTCAATTAGGCTCACTAGGACATCTTGTGTTCTAGCTAGGAGGTTCCAAAGGAATCTCACTCTAGAAATGTCGAGTAGCATGATCTACACAATTAGGTGCATGAATATAGTTGCTCACCGATAAAAGACCTATTGAGTGTACCAGTGCTCAGTGTGGATCCCTCCGTGGTCCGAGTGCTATTATGTCGCGTTGTTGTGGTGATCAAATATTTTATCAAAGACTATCTTCTTCATCTTAGTAGGCAAATAGGTGATGGCCTCACCATCCATAAGGAGTCATAATATATGATATGCATCCTCCAATGTCACGATCATCTCACCTATCGGTAGGTGAAAGGTATTGGTCCGTACATCCTAGCCTCAGGTCAATGCAGTCATGTAGGCTTGATCGGCATGGATAGTGGGAAGGCATAGAATGTAGCCAAATCCCATGACCCCAAACCAATCCTCCTCTATCTAAGTCAAGGTAATATGCAGGTTATGAAGGATCTCTGATTCCCTCGCCCTCGCAGTCAAAGTCTGGTCGAAAGCAGAATAATAAGGCAAAAATAATAAAAAATCAACCAAAAACATAAAAAACAACTTTAAAACGTCAAAAAAATCATAAAATTGCAAAAACACATAAACATCGAAAAAAGAACGCAAAAATTTCAAAAAAATGGACAAAGCATTTAAACAAGTCAAAAAAATCAATTAATTCCTTTTAAAATAAAATAAAAATTTTAAAATTTTAAAAAATTTGCCTAAAGTTGTTGAACCACGGTTTAGACCCGCGATCGGGATGGCAGTCAACTTTATGACCGTTGGATTTTAATCTCGCTGCGGCTAACAGTCGCAGCCCCCAATTTGTCAATTGGGGACCGCGCCTACTAGTTGCGGCTAAGAGATGATATTTTTGGGGTCATTTCTCATCCCGAGACACCCAAAAAAAATAATTAAAAACCCTCCCCTAAATCTAATCTAAGATAAACCTATCTAGGGTGAGGTTCATTATCGACAGTTTAATGGTGTTCATTTAGCCCATTAATTAATGAGGTTAATTTTAAAAACGGTAAAAGCAAATAATGGTCAAGGGTTTGTGTGCTTCTAACTTAGTCGCACCTGCTTCTCTAAGTTGGTCTGCCATGAGTACAGGTGATAGTGAGGTTGCATTTGCAACAGAGTTTCGCATCAAATTTGGTAACTCACCTCTTAGAGCATTCAGGTTTACAAAGCTGTCAATTGGAAAATGATGTTAAAAATGATAGAATTTTTTAAATATTTTCTATTTTGCTCCTAACCGCAGATGACACCTGTGGGTGAAGGATTAGGGTTTTCTGACCGCAGGTCTGAGCTGTGGCTAAGAAAATTTGGAAATTGGCTGTGTTTGCCAAATGCGGCTAGCAACCTACAATAAATGCTCCAAAATCCCATCATGAGGAGTTTTAAAATGTTAAATTAAAAATACCCACCTAACCAAAATTGTCAAAAATATTAAAAATAATAAAAAATTAGATAAATCAAAAGCCAAATGCACATCGTATCTAGTGATTTACCCTATACACTTTGTGGTTGTAGTGACTGGCGCTCCATGCAATCTGGCAATATGAGTAAATTAACATAAGGACATTTGGGGAAAATTCATCATTGTTGAATTGATATGCTTCATTTCAATCCCAAAGAAGGTCTTGAATGTTGGACCACTGCATGGGAATGAAGCAGTCATGTCAATTCTTCTATGAAAAATTTAGCAGATCATCGATAAATATGATTCAACACAAGACTAATTGGAATTGTTATCATTTTGATTCCCTAAGAAGACCTTCATGGCTAGATCGCTCCATGGGATAGAAATATACAATTACTATTAACAGTTGCAATCATAGCTGATTAGGCCTAATAAAGTATCAAATGCTACATCTTAAATTGTTTAAAATCATTCATAGTGGTCAAGCAACTTGTCATTTCATTTAATTGTTATTACCCTCATTGACTCGTCGTTTGAGGGGGTAGTCATTATATCATAATCATAATCAAATTCAACTAAAGATCCCTTGATCGTAGATCCTTTGATCTTGTCAAAATTGCGCTCATCTTACGAATCATTACCAATGACTATCATAAGCTTACCCTTTTCTAGGGCAAAAATCAAATATGACAATTTAGTTTGTATATCTCCTCCTTTTAGATATATAGGCTCAAACTCTTGTAGTAGTACTGAAGCTACCCGAATGTTTAATGACGAATGGAAGATCTTTCAATTTAAACCTTCCATCCAGTTGGAAGCAATGATTTTAGGATGCGTATCCTTTTGCAGGATATTGGGCATCTAATGTTGATCAGACTAATGATCATCATCCAACCTATGACATCATTTTAGGAGGTCTATTTTTGCTCAGTGTTGTTCGATCTCACAATGCATATCAAAAGGGGCATATGTAGACACCTACAATACATCATGTCGAGGCATCTACTCATATGGGACATTCTAAAATACCATATGAAATATCTTGGATAGATTCCAAGGTGGAGCAATGGTTCTAACCACTCATTTAGGCATTTTGGCCTAATCAGTGTTGGCTACGATTGACACCCATGATTAACAAAGCTGACTGCACCTTAGAGCCATGGCTAGCCTTCAAAATAAGTTGGACCTTGGCAGACCTAAAATTAGTTACAACGGCTAATTGGTTGAGGATTCAAGTAGTTGGAGGGCAAAAAGATCCAAAAGTTTTCATCCAACTGCCCCAGCTATCCCTTCTTGATCTTGACTTCTCCATGAAGCTAATATCAGGCCTTCCCAAGTGCTATAAAATCCCCCTCTAAATTAGGGATAACCTTGGAAAAATCTCAAGTTGAAATGTAGCAAAGCCCTGTCAAATTGCATACTCACTTGCATTCATTGAGAAGAATACTTTTTCTCCCCAATTGGAGATAAAATGGTATTTGGAACCAAGAAGGCTATGAAGGGCTAGAAAGAATCAAGAAAATCAATTGAGTCCAATCCATCACTAATTTGATCAATTCAACCACAAAATTTGTCAAAGGGCATCGTGGCGACCCTTGATCATCAATTCATCAAGGGTAATTGAAGATCTAAGACCAAAATTTGAGGGTAAATTCATTTTTAGCTTAGTCGCAGCTATCATGATAGCCGCGGCTAACTGTGCTAGCTACGTCGTAGACCCACAATCAGGTTTAAATCTCAATTTTATCTAGTTTTAGCAGTAATTTCCCTTTTATTTGCTTTACATTAGACACATTTAATCTAGATTTGCTTTATTAGAGACAATTGTGCGGTAGAATCATAGTTTAAGATATATTTCCTTGCATTTTGTCATTTATAACAATTAGGGCAATAGTTGCTACTTTTCATGTTTTCATGCTTTCAATGGCTTAATTAGGATATTATATGGATTGATCTATGTTTCCTTTACATTCTTGATGGTCAATTATCATGTTTAGCATAGATTTCTATGTTTCTTACATTTTCTTGATTTCAAGCTTTCATGACAATCTTTTGCATAATTTCCTCCAAAAGCCTCATTAAGAGAGGTCTCATTTGTCTTTAATTATTTCTTGTTGTTTCTTGGATGCAGGGTCAACATGGTTTTGACATTCAAAGCAACAAATGCCTCTAAGCATGGAGAAGAAGGCTACACTTGCCTTGGAGTACTTCGTGTCAACCTAGGAAGCCTGTGGATTACACCTACCCTTGTATGGGGATTGTTCTATGATTGTAATAATTGTATCACATTGGGTATCCCTACGAGGGATGGATTTGTAATCAAGTTTCATTGGAAATTTAATAAAATAAGCTCTACTTTGTGGTTATTTGCAAATTCGACTATCTTTTATTTTTTATGTGTGAATCTCAATTATTATTAGCTTAGGTGTATGCATCCTGGATTGCTACATTAAGTTAATATAAGGACCTAGTCAATCAACAAACCAAAGGAGTGGGAACATTAATCTTAAAACCATGTGGCTACTTCATATAGATCTCTTCCTAAATCTCAATATGTAAGGAAGCACTCTTCACATCCATCTAATTACCATCCAACCAAATGAGGTTGTTATAGAAATAATCATCATGGAAAAAATCATTCTAACAGCTAGAACAAATGTATATGAATATTCAACTCCCTCCTGCTAAGAGAATCCCTTAGCAATAAGGTGTGCCTTGTAATATTCCACCTAACCATATAAAGTGCACTTGGTCTTATAGACCCATTTGCATCAAACCACATTATTCTCTTCTGGAAGAGGAACAAGCTTCAATATCCTATTCTTCATCATGGATTCATACTCCCTAGTTATAACATTTTCCTACTTTGACCATCCATTGGCCTAATAATATGTAAGAAAAATTTCATAATGATCAAACTTTGAGAGCAATGCTCAAAAAGTATGCTTTGGGTGTCATTCTAGATATAACATAGGCTAAGCCTCCTACAAAATTGTCCAAACCTACTATTGACAATTTTGTCACATTGCATAGAGGGGTAGAAAAAAATCAAAAAATTTCTCTTTGTAAAGTGTTTTTTGTTGCTTCGAAAGTTTTTGTAAGTGTTGCAGCAATTTTGGCTTTCAATGCCACCCCCTTGTACATAAAATGAAGAAGAAGAGCTTCACTGCTGAACAAGCCAAAGAAGATAGCCTCACCAAAAGAAGGAAAAAGTGTCACGATATCGCGACATGTTGCATTTTCGCGGCTGAGAGCGACAAGAGGGAGCAAGAAAGAAAAAGTGTCGCGATATCGCGACATGTTGCATTTTCACGATCGAAAGCAAGGAGAAGGAGCAAGAAAGAAAAAGTGTCGCGATATCGCGATGTGTTGCATTTTCGTGGACGAAAGCAAGGAGAAGGGTCAAGAAAGAAAAGGTGTCGCGATATCGCGACATGTTGCATTTTCGCGGCCGAAAGCAAGGAGAAGGAGTAAGAAAGAAAAAGTGTCGTGATATTGCGACATGTTGCATTTTCGCGGCTCATAGCGACAAGAAGGAGCAAGAAAGAAGAAGTGTCGCGATATTACATGTTGCATTTTTGCGGCCGAAAGCAAGGAGAAGAGCAAGAAAGAAGAAGTGTCGTGATATCGCGACATGTTGCATTTTTGCGGCCAAAAGCGACAAGAGGGGCAAGAAATAAAAAGTGTCACGATATCGCGACATGTTGCATTCTCACGACCAAAAGAGGAAAAGCGTCGTGATATCGCGACATGTTGCATTCTCGCGACCAAAAGAGGAAAAGCGTCGCGATATCGTGACATGTTGCATTCTCGCGACCAAAGGAGGAAAAGTGTCGCGATATCGCGACATGTTGCATTCTCGCGACCAAAGGAGGAAAAGTGTCACGATATCGTGACATGTTGCATTCTCACGACCAAAAGAGGAAAAGTGTCGCGATATCGCGACATGTTGCATTTTCATGGCCAAAAGCAACAAAAGAGGACAAAGACATAGAAATGTCACGATTTTGCAACATGTCATATTTTTGCGATGCAAGAAGAAGAACCAAGCTGAAGACATAGAAATGTCACGATATCATGACATGTTGCTTTTTCGTGACTCAAAGGGGGCACGCACTCCAAGCCGAGTATTTTCCTGAGATGATCAAGTGCCTCATAAATACATTCTTACTTGCTCGGTAAGCTCGCTGCTCATTTTTGGCAATTGGAAGTGAATTATCAGTCTCTGAAGGAGAGCCCGACAATCATGGTGGCCACTCGAGCATTGCACCCAAAAACCAAGGACACTCAGACGGCTCATCAATGCATGTTTCCACGGTTGACTCGATCACAGTTGCCAGTTCTGGTAATGGATTTGAAAGCTCAGTCACGAGGGCCACGAGGAGCCGACTTCTTAGATCTCAAGAGTATGCTTCGCCATTCTATGTAATTATGGCTCAAAGGGTCGGGTCCTCTATAAAAACCTAGGTATTGTAATGTAGAAAGGGGGGGGAACTATCTGCTAGAAAGCTGCTGTAACTTGATGTCCTACGATTAATACTAAAGAGCTTTGGGCTCAATTCCTTTCTTTTATGTTGCCTTCTATGTTTGATTCTTTTGTCTTTCTTCACTTGTATACTGAGACTCTGAATCCTGAATCCGGTGTGCGATTGGGGACTGTACCCTGAAACTCGCCCAAAGGATACATAGGAGAGGAAAAATGCTATATTAATTTTCTTTTATGCTGCCTGGTGGGTTGTGGTTTCTGTTATATTTGCTTGTCCTAATTGTCGTTACTCTAAACCTTGAATTTTGACGAAAGGGAGAAGGAGAATCTTGGAGCTCTCTTAGAGGATACATAGGAAGGTTAATGTGGCGTTTCTTTCATTTATTCTTGGTGTTCTTTGTTGCTATTCAAGTTGTTAGTTAGTGATCATGCTTCCTGTTCTCTCCCACTTTAAATCATTGATCTCTCTTCCCTTACCCCCTTTTTATTTCTTTTTCTAACCCTAACTCTTTTTATCTCTTTCCTGCACCCTTATCTCAAAACACCAAAGTAGTTTAGCATAGGAGCCGGCCTTTCTCCGAAGATTGGCATGAGGGGCATCTCTTCCCTTCGGCCTTTCAATGTTGGTCTAGGGCGCATACATTTACCCAAAATCCTTTCCTAGGCAGATTTGATGACCAACACCTACTAGGGTGTTAGGAAAACTAAATAAAAATTAGACACACTCTATGATAATGCAACATTGAAAATCAAACATGAAGAATCAAAATTAAACCCAACACTCACCTCATCATGCAAAGCTAAAGGACTCAAAATTAATGCATTAAGCTCAACCTTAAATATAGAAATGAAGGTGTTGCCTATGAGGGGGTCAAATTTATAGACATAGGACCATAGAACTAGAAGATGAAGAAGGTTCTTTAATAGTAATAGAGTTTATAAGAATATTTTAAAAATAATTTGAATTATTTAAAGAGATAGGAAGATATTTCACCAAAAGCTTAGGTGGTGGACTAGAATGATCCCTTAAAAGAACCTCATCAAAAAATAAAATCTCTATGAATAAGAATCTCATGCATTTGAGTATCAAAAAATTAGTATGCCTTTTAGGTATTTGAATACCCCACAAAATTGCATCTATGACTCTTCAATCCCTCATTTTTTAAATATATTTGGGTGTGTGTGCCCATGTTGAAGATCCAAAGATACAAAATCAAGACACATAAGGCTTATTATCTATCAACCTCTCAAGAGGTTTCATATGCTAAATAGCTTTTGTAGGAACTCTATTGATGATGTATGTTGCATAGGTGATGGCCTCACCCTAGAATTTGTGCTCCATACCCTTGGCAGTAATCATATTATAGATACCCAAATTTGGACCACCAAACTTCCAAACTACCCATCAAGTAGTCAAATAGGATAATTAAACATTCTAACACTTAATTTTGAGGTTTCTACTTTTCAAAAAAAAACCAATAATATTTCTACCAAAATAGATCTCTTGTTAAAATTTCAAAACAATTCAACCTTTTTTTGCCTTGCTAGCCTACAATAGTCAAATCTGCAATATTGTTGACGGTGGTTTCAAAGTAGCAATTTCATCCCCTAAGAACAAAATCTTAAGAATATTGGACTCTCTACCTCTTTCAAGCCTTGCACCATTATTAACATCATACCTGTTAGATTCACATCACATGGTCTTAAAGCCCAAAGTTGCCCTTCTTGGGACCACATCCCCTTTCCTCGAGATTTAGAATTTGAAAATGTATTTGCACATTACCATCATCATGAATGCACCTTGCTACTTTCTTATGGACAAAAATCCTATAAATTGATGGCTTGTGATTCCTCTCACAACAACAATTTCCATGCTAACAAAAATCTATTATTTTTCTTACTTATTCTAAGTTCTCACTATCTTGTTTCTCATCTTGATACTTGGAGGAATTCATGCTTAGGGGCAAGAAGGAGATTCCATCTTCATATACTTGGATTTTTACCTTTGTTTTCTCCTTTAAATCCTCTTTGCATTCATGTTTATAGTCTACGAACATTTTTTTGGATAGACTTATTTTAGTCACATTATATTTTATCTTAGTTATTTTATATCTTTTAACCACTCACCTCTTTAACTTGCTTTATAGTGTCATATTTATACTTTTACACTATTTTCAGGCCCTACCCAATGTAGCTAGCTCTTGAATGCCCTAAGGATAATCCTACAACTTTAGTTTATATATTTTCATCTTTGTCTATTTTTTATTTGTACTTCAGAGAAAAAACACTAATTTCCTTGTATAGGTAGTGATTCCATTGACTATGACACTTTTATAGATTTTTGCAACGTTATAATTTATTTTACATAGATTTTGTTTAGACATTGGTCATCTGAGCCTAGCACCCTCTCACTTAGCTTGACTATTTGCCACACTAACTCATTACTATATATGTTCTCCTTTAGTTAGCTTCTTAGGATAAAACACCACCTCCCTTGCATAGGTAGTGATTTCATTGATTGTGATAATTCACTAACCTTGGTCTCATTATGGTCCACTCGGGGTAGGTTTTGCTCTAACATAGTTCTCTCAAGCTTACCTACTACTATTTTATACTACCTCATTGTAAATTGAGCCCCCTACCAATATTATATTTGTGCATAGGGAGGAAATGCTACCCCTAAGTCATAGGTAGTAATTTTTTCTATCACTGCCTCTACATTCACTGGATCTTTTATCACATAGGTAGTATGTTTGTGCATAGGGAGGAAATGTTACCCCTAAGTCATAGGTAGTAATTTTGTCTATCGTTGCCTCTACATTCACTAGATCTCTTATCACATTATTATGTTCATAATGTAATATCATTTCTTATAAGCCATGAGCAACAATTCTAAGATTCATGCTCATTTACTTTATCATCTTACAATATTTTAGTTTTCTAAAGGACCTGAGGGTTTTATTGTCTTGTGCAAGAAGTCATATGTTCTCCTAAGCTTGATAAAACCCCTAAAATTAATCCTAATTGTAGCCTATTTTTGTTTAGAGGTGTAAAATGGAATCTTTGGAAGTAGCTTGTCGGTGATGATTATGCAGAATCATTGGTACCTAGTCTTAGGCAGTGTTTTTACCACAACCATGAAAACAATTACCTTTCTTACTATCTCTATTAATTATCTTTCATAGTTATGTCTTGTCCATTGTTTTCTTGTACTCTTAACTCTCTATTTCTATTTTATAACACCTAAAGGACAAAATAAAATAAACCTTATATTAGGCAAATATTAAGTTTTATTTCATGTCATAGGCATCAAAAGTTAAATTGTGTTTAATTTGCATTAGACTAGATCTTGTTTGTGCATTCTCTTGTGCCTTTGCTTGAAAGGAAAAGATAATTTTAATATCTTGTAATCAATAGTTTTCATTAACAAAGCAAAAATTCATATAGTCTAGACTTTATAAGTGTGCATTTTGTTTGAATGCATCTTAGTTTAAGACTTGTTTTATAATATATTAAAATTAGTTTTACAACCAAACTTAGGTGTTTGTGAAAGTATACATCAAACATACACTAACCCCTAAACACAATATTTGTAAATTGAGAGTAGGCCATTGCAGGTTTAACAATTGGATCCCTAATCTCATGTGTCTACATCTTTGGTGAACCTGACGTGAACACCTCGTTGAATTTAAACTTAAAAATAATTAGAGATAAATATTTATTTGAACACTAAAAAAGACCATCTAATTTTTTTTGTGTAAATATATCATCTTAATAAATTTTACTAACAAACTTACCCTCTCACATATCATCTCTAGCCATGTATCTAGATATGGTTGATTCTTGTACCATTACTTATTCACATACCCCAAAGTCTACCCTCATGTATAACTACATATATTTAGGGGACCAAGCTTCTTCCATGTACGGATAGGTATATCGAGAGAACAATTATATTGGGTAGGTTCAATTATATTGAGAGACCCTCTTAAGGTATATTAAGAGGAGGAGATAGAAGTGCTAGAGACACTTTCTATTATCTTGTCTGCCCACTTTAATCACAAACTATAATTTGATATTTATTTACCTAGACCATTAAAACTATGGCCCAAAGAGGGTATAACCTTCATAGTGGTAAACAAATAATGAATCCTAATCTCACTCCTAAATGGGATGATAATAAGAATCAATTTTTTAGGAAAAAACCTAACTTTGATGATGAGGATGATGATACCTCAACCATGGGTTCCCTCAACCCTCAAGAGGATGGTTAAGGTAGGATAACCTTTAACTCCATGAATCATATAATAGTCTATTTAAAAATTAAGCATATTATGTTTGAAAATATTAATAGAGATATATTATTTTGAAAAGGGAGGACCCTCAAATACTCCCTAGCCACCTAATTCTAGCTCATATCCCTTAATCAACCTAGTCTAACTAATAACCCAATATGCAATCAACCACCTATTAATGTTAATCTAATAAGTGTGAACCCTAATAAATGGATCCTAGATCCTAATGCATCAAATGCTAGTTACATATACTCTACAATTGTCACCACTTCCATAGGCGGTGGCATACCTAATATTCCATTACTTTGGAAAATCCTACTTCCATACCTCCATTTGAGGAGCCATTGAGGGTTAAATATTAATTATCTTATGGTTCAAAAACTAAGCACAAATTACCTTTCTAATTCAAATGCATCCTACAATCCTTTAAATCCAAATTATTTATTAATCCTCCTAATTTCATCAAAAATAATAGAATTTTTATCAAAACCCCACATGTACCATTCCTAATAAACCTCCACTTGTCTTAAATAATCCAAGAATGGGTAACACTATATCCATATTACAACAATATCCTCATCAAGCACCTTTGACCTTACAACCTATTCTCTATACCCAACTTGAACCTAAGGTTTAGAAACTGACCACCATAGTAAAACAACTTATGCAATGCATGGACACCATCCAAGTCCCTAGCTATAAGTATTCCAATAAAAATATGTGCAACCAACCTTTATATCCCATGATAGCAAGTCATCCTTACCCTCTAAATTTTCAAGCACCACAATTTTAAATATACAAGGGTAGGAATACCATATTGAGCACATTAGATTCTTTTGAACTGCTTGCCACAACATTGATTATGATGAGATATTGCTAAAAA
The DNA here is from genome assembly GCA_028583015.1 of Wollemia nobilis. Classification (NCBI taxonomy): domain Eukaryota; kingdom Viridiplantae; phylum Streptophyta; class Pinopsida; order Araucariales; family Araucariaceae; genus Wollemia; species Wollemia nobilis. The sequence continues at coordinate 8,118,544 of JAQPPZ010016995.1, read as the reverse complement.
ATTTACCCAAAAGCCTTAGTGGCCATACCCTTAAATGATACTATCATCTACCATGACACTCCCTTAGAAGCTGTGAAGAGTCAGTGGGAATGTTTGTACAACATTTCTTAGCCTATGTTGAGGAGAAAGTCACCCTTGGTGATCTATACCAACTCAAGAAAACCAAGGATAAAAGCTTCACTAACTTATTAGCAAAATGGAAAATGTTATTAGGAAAAATCTAATTTAATCATCCTCCAAAGAATATTTTTGAGATCTTTATTTGTAACCTACATGATCAATTGTCGTATTGTTAGCATATATTCATATTAGTTATTATTATATTATTAGGGAGGTGTATCTAATTTGTTTTAATGTCCTCCTAATGTGGGCTTGGTCCATTTGATTAGTTTCGTTTACTACGGACTAATCCAGGCATTAGTTGTACTATTTATTTGTTGATTGATTAATGCAACTCATCTTGTTTCCCAACATGGTATCAGAGCTGATTTGTCAAAGCTCTGGTAGCTTCGATTGGGTGGATTTGCATGTTTGATCGGGCTCGTCGGAGTGGATCTTATTAGGACCAGACTCCAAGGTGACACAGGATCTAAGGATACCTACTAACATTACAACCTAACATTTGGTTCGTTTAACACTCAACATAAACAACCGATGATCGAACACGTACACCGTGATGTGGGCAGCTTGACTCTATTTGAGAGTGAAGGATCTGTGATGGACAACTAATCCCTAGTGACACACTGGATGAAATGCTAGCCTAGATGGATTAGGAGACACTAGTGGGTGATGTGGCAACCTAAGGGAGGATTAGACTAGACAAATTGGTGTAGCGACCCCTAATCCTAGATGTGATGTGTATGCACTAATCCTAGACGTGACGTGGACGATTGAACTACGTGATGGTGGGCAAAATGTGGAGCAGTTGGAGTGATTACCGTGAGGTAATCAAAGGCTTATACAAGGCCTTATTTATTTTATACCTTTTAAATCCCCTCTACCCACTACATGTGGGATTATTAATTTGCAATATTTGATAAATATTTTGCATATCGTAATTTCCTTCGATGTCGTCCACATGCAGCCATTTTTCTGCGTAGTGTTGCACTGAAAAATTTTTAGTCCACCTTGAAACATCATCGATATTTATTGATCCTGATCACCAGCATCGATCTCTCTGATAGAACTTGAGAGATGATGCCATTTTTGACCTCCCAGCATGGCATTTTGAATTGTTGCCAACGCTGGCCCAGGAGTGAGCACAGACTCGCCCAGCCATAATTCCACCGTGGTTATAGGCACCAAGGAAATTTCCACCTGGCGAGAATTATTATTTTTTTGCAAAATATTGGCAGATTCAGTTAAATTTTTGGCCACTTCTACAATCTTAAGGGGGGAGATCGATCTGTCATTTCATGTCTAGAAGACGAATCTTCTTGGTGACCATCTATGGGAGCAGAAGATCCGTAGTGATTGGAGTTACAGGCAGTTCAAATTATTGCACACCTAGGTAGAAACGATCATGTCAAGGAGGACACATGTTGCAAGCATTACATCTGAGTATATAGACAATCGGTAAAGGTGGATCGAAGCGATGTTCCAACAGGCGGTATTTCATTTGATTGTGAGGTCCAACAACCTGTTGAAGTGAGGTGGTATTCCTACGAGTGTGGTCAAACTAATGCATGAGGAGAGGATTTGACCTATAATTTGTAGGTTGCTTCTCGATTGAAGCATCGCTGTCAACAACATATTGAGCCAGTCGAAGTGTCATTTTTTGCTCCTCGGGCACAAAAGCTTTGTAAGAGCCTTTTGAGGCTTCACAATTGCATTTTTTTCTTGCGTTAAGGGGGGATAATTTTTTTCTCTCTACCATCTCCTATCTTGCACATATTGGAGATATCATTTTGCAAAAACAAGGGGGGAAGAATTATAAGGGTGCATTTTCAGTTGTGACCAACACCTTAGTCATATTATTTTTGTAAAATTCTTTGTAAAAAGGTGCATTTTCGACAGAGATCGACACCTTCAAGAATGGGCAAATCAAAGAAGAAAACTACGCCAAAATCAATTTATGTTGCTAAATCAGTTAAAGGCCCATAATTTTCTCCATTCATGGATGGGATAGATTTTTATGAATATGGCACATTTCTCACACTAAGAAATGGTGTAGATGCCATAATCAATGATTTTGTTACTTGTGAAGACATGCAGAAAAATGGTGTTCTAATACCTATTGGCATTGTAATGGGAATATACATGTCATTCTATGCTCTTGACATTGCACAACGTAAAGTGAAAAGGGACATTAATGAGGAAACAGATATCAAACCCCTAATAGTCGATGCTTGTAGTGACACAAGTGACCTTCATCCTATGGTGGCAAATGCTTGTTGTAACACATGTGACCTTGAGCCCATGATGGCCAATGCTTGTTGTGATACAAGCAACCTCATGCCTATGATGGCAGATATCAGTTGTAGCATAGGTGATCTCATCACAATAGCAGATTTTACTTATGACACTAGTGACTTAAAAACTGAAACTCCTCAAAAAGAGCACCATAATCTCATCAATAGCGACAAATGCAATATTGTTAAAAGCATTGATGAAGATGATGAAATTGGGTGTTTTGAAAAACATACAAAAGGATATGGATCCAAATTGATGAATAAAATGGATTCAATGGTGAGAGATTAGGTAAACATGAACATGGCATTAAAACTCCAATAATGCTAAATGTCAGGGCAAATAATGAAGACCTTGGCTATTCTGGACAAGCAAGTACCAGTAAAACCATGTTTCTAAACCCTAAATCTCCTCCATCTCATAAAAATAATTATTGTAATCATTGTGGGAAAAAATAACATATTGTAGCTAAATGTTGGAAATTACATCCTTGTGATTCATGTGGATGTACAAATCACTCTTCTTCACGATGTTGGTACAAAGTGAAAATGGCCAACAAGGTTCATATTGATTGTGGATGGACATATCTCACACAATGGACCATGATGAAAGAAATGTTGTATGGCTTCTACCAAAAAGGTAAAACCTATGGTAGACCCCAAGGCAAATCTAGAGACAAATCGAGTGGCAATACCAAAGACAATGACCCAGAGATAAACCTAAAGATAGACCCAAAGATAATGTTCCAGAGGCAAATCTATAGGCAGATACATAGATATTGATCCAGAGGTAGATTCACCGACAAATCCAGAGATAGACCCAGAGGTACAAATCCATAGGTACGCTTAGAGCCAGAGCCAGAGCCAAAGACAAAGCACGAGCCATCATTCTTTCATTTCTCTTCTTCTTCTTCACTGTATTGGGGCAGTTATATACTTTACCCAAATATTGTTGTATGAGGGGATGATAGTGTAGCTAGTAGTTATATTATTACCCAAATAATGTAATAAGGGGGGATGTTAGCGTATATTCATATTAGCTATTATTACATAATTAGGGAGGCGTATCTAATTTGTTTGAATATCCTCCTAATGTGGGCTTGGTCTGTTTGATTAGTTTAGTTTACTACGGACTAATCCAGGCATTAGTTGTACTATTTATTTATTGATTGATTAATGCAACTCATCTTGTTTCCCAACATGTATGAGTTAGAAACACCCATTATTTTATCTTTTGAGCAAGTGATTGAGTTGAATAGACGAGTGGAAGTACCCTCTTGAGGAGAGGGCAATTAAAACTCAAGGAAAAGGAGAAACCTTTTAAGTCCCAATATAAGAATAAACATGTGGTTTGTGATGGCACCAATGGCTCTTGCCAAAACAATAATGTGAATATTGCAAACACCCTATAAAATTTTGTTTTAAATAAACACCAAAAGCCTAGAAGAAATTTTACTAAGTTAGACCTTGATGAGGACATAATTTAGGATTAGGTTTATTTTTATGTTCGTAGACTTAGTTTATGTTTAATTTTTCTAAAGTCTTAAGTCTAAGTTAGCAATAAATTTCAAAAAGCTACCAAATTGTAATGTCTGCATATTTTTTATGGCAAGGAATTTGTAAGTAATTTGATTTTTTTAGCATAGTTAGATTATTGTTAGCATCTTAGCTTAAGTGTAGCTTTTGGTTAAGCATCTTCCATTTTTGTAAGATTATGGTTGTAAAAGTCCTATTTAAGCACCCCTCAGTAATGCAAAATCTAGCTTCTTTTTGTTCCAAATTTTAGTCTAAGTTTCCACATCATATTTGATATCAAAGCTAAATAACAGTTATGGGTTGAATTAATTCTGCTTAGTTTTGATCTTAATCATTTGGGGTTACATTGTTATATGTCACTCTTAAAAGCTCTTTTTTCTAGGCTTTGTTTGAATGAGGTCTTAGCAAAATTTAATCGATTCCATTGTTACATTTTATAGTTTCAATGAAAGATAACAATTTATCTTTTTTGTTATCATCCATAGCCTCTAGTTAGGCTAATTTCAAACTTCTATTTTAATTTTTGACTGTTTTCAAGAGTGACTTCAAAGGCTTGGTGACTTGAGTTTCTAAGTTGCCATTTTTTACCATTTGACCAGCGCATGGTTTGATTCCTTTCGACCAAAAAAGGTTTGTATAAGGCTATGTGGCAACAATTTACATTACCAAATTGATTATGCAGGTGCAACTTCCTTATACAGGTTGGGTCTGCTTGAACGCCCTACCATAGAAGACATTTGAACAAAAATAATAATGATATGAGGTCGAGGACATTGGACCCTGCCCACCCCCTCGTTCAGTGTCAGTAGATGAAGTTTTTCTTACCATTGGAAATATTTCGGGCATCGATTCCTAAATTTTAGGCAAAAAAAATAGATTGCAAGGCTCTTGAAAAAATGTACCATGCACCAGGTGGCACTCCTTCATTAACGGGTTGCTTATAGTGGCATGTTTCTTCTACAACGGTGGGCCAAGCCAAAGCTACCGTTGATGGCCCATGGAAGACAAAACACAATTTCCCTCCCTCTATCCTAGACGATCTTCATTACAGAAAACTCCATGTGGCACGTTTCCATTCTAATTGGTGTGTGTGTTCGACGTGGAATATAGTTGAGCAGTGTGGGATCTGCATGGCAAAGAAAAAGGTTCGAGTCAGAATAGTCGCAGAAATATTTTGGTGGCCATTTCATTGTTTTATCCCACATTCATGGGTTAAATAGACTTCAGTGGATTAAGATCCACTTTCTCTACACTTAAAATGACTTCTTGGTTGGTCAGCTTTTGTGAGTATCGCAATTTCATGGCACACGTGGCGAATGGCAAATCGGAAATTATGGAGGTCCAAATTTTCTTTGACCAAACTTTTGGTGCAAGCCAATTAATTTAATTTTTCAAATTGGAATTTCCTTCTACATTAATACCTATCTATCTATTAATTTAATTAAATTATTAAAATAAGTTATTTAATTAATTAAATTATTTTTGTAAATTGCATATAAAAGATACAAATTTTATACAATTAAATTATTTTTGTAAGAAGAAATGTTTTTTTTTTTAAGTTTCTCATATGAAGTTGCGGCTAGCATCTAGAGTAAAACATCCCATTCACAAGGATTTGACCGAAAGATGAATACAACTCTCCTATGAGCTTATTTATGCAAATTTATAATATTTCAATTTATTTCCAACCTCTATAACTCAATAGCTTGATTAATTGAGTATGGTGCATAGCAATTAGTTAAATAAACAAAGGTTTACTATGTATGAGTGCACAATAATATAATACAAGTCATGATAAAGAAACTAATATAGCATGACACTAAACATCTAGAAGGTGATGAATAAATGCATATTGAGAACCGCATATGGGGAAAGTGATACCGAAGGTGTACAATCATTCAATATAAAGATAATATTTGAGCTTATTGTAAACAAATGATTGAGGATAACACAATGCTTATCTAGGAATCGAACTGAACAAACATGAATTATGTGGAGAGAAAACTAATGTCTAAAAAATGCCTCAACACATAGTAACTTACATTCAGAATAACGCACCGTAAAATACAAATCCTCTTACAAGATAGTTCTCAATAGCAATTTATTGATAAAAATTTTGGCAACAAGGTTGGGCTCATGACCTACGAAAGAAAACACCTATTCTTAAGCTGAACGCTTCCCCAAGCGGATGCCAAAACACCACAGCATGGCATGTAAATGGTATTCACATATAGAATTAAATAGTGCACAGTCAGGGGCCATTATTCTCTTTCACACATATATGCTTTCGAAATGGAATAAATTGTACCATACGTTAGCCTGACAGTATCTCAACAAGAACTAGCCATTGCATCTCTCATGCTTATTATCGTCAAGGTATCAGAGTGGCTCATCCCTAAGAGTGTGCTTAGTGAAATGCAGATTCTAATTCTACCAAGCATACCATTCATAATATATGCATACGACAAACCCAAACAATGTAGCTATGCTTACTCATAACAACCAAGATTGTTCAATTTTACAACACTTCTTATCACACTTATGCACCAGAAAACATTTGTACAATTCAGAGGAGAAATTATCATAACCAAACAGATATATGTGTTTAAAAACACCAATATTTAAGCATCATTAGTCCAAGACAGGAGAGAAAACACATCGAGTTAGACGCAATAAATATATATGCACCATTCCAAGAATACAAACCAAGAGTTTCCTGATATTTTAGCTCAATTGATTATTTAATTATTCTAGTAGCTTGCAAGTATGATTAAAGCCGATAATTTACCTCTGTTATACTGATTTTGGTTTACCAATTATAGAATTTTATAATAGAGTAATCTGTAATTTTTACTATTGCCTATCCATGATTTAATTTTGAGAGAGCGAATGTCTTACAAAGAGAGTTATTCTTTCATTCTAGAGTCTAGGTTATAAATGCCTTATTACTTTTACTTACGCAAGGTTTAGCTTGAGGTGGCATTCTATAATTAATTAGCCTTCTGGACACAATTCTATAGTCTAAATTCCTGAGGTGGTATTCTATAATTCATTATCCTTCTTGACACAATTTTATAGTCTAAATGCCTGAGGCAGTATTATATAATTCATTAGCCTTCTTGACACAATTCTATAGTCTAAATTCTTGAGGTATTATTCTATAATTCATTAGCCTTTTGGACATAATTCTATAGTCTAAATGTCCAAGGAGGAATCACACAAACATTCATATACAGAACAAATGTTTTTCTCTAATACGGAATTCTACCAAGTTTACTCCCTTTTCTATTCTAATGTACTAGAAAATATATGATTATCAAGCTCTAACTATAAAATAATGAAAGAACTATGACTTGAATGTGGATTTACTCTACGTCTTCTATTTCTCGATAGCCTTCCTTCCCTTTTTCTTCTCCTTGCAATCCAAATAAGAACCCTCCAAAATAACATCCCCCATAAGACACGGTCTAAGCAATTTATAATAGCAATTTATAAACATCGAGAGTGCATGAATGTGGTCCAATTTTTAGGGCCTCGTTATGCTAGGTGATCACGCAATATTATGCCATGTTTCAAGCAGCGATGGAGAAGGCTTTATCGAATAATTACATTACATATTCAATGAAAATATACACATATATATATATATTTTCTTCATAAAAGGTAGCTTTATTTTTTATAGTTTATTTTTATATATACACTCTCATATATTAATAACTTTTTATTAATTATTTATTTCTATAAACAATAAAAAGGTTAATATCGTTCTTTGATATAAACTATAACTTTTCTTTTTCTTGAATAAGATAGATTTATAAAAACTTTTCTTTAGATTTTTAGAATAAAGCATGAGTAAAATAAGCAAGCATATAAAACTATTTGAAAACTTAAGGCATACACATTTTTATAATGCAAACACACAATCATAATGCATCTATATGAAATGCAGTTATTCGAGCTTCCATGTGGTGAGTGTACCATTGATAAAGCTTTTCTCATCTCTATCAATGTGAATACCCCACCGTGGTGATATTTCACATCATGATCATTTCCCTTTTTACTTTTTGAGGACCTGTACTTTCAAAATAGAGACCATGAGTAGTACCATATCCCAAAATAATGAAGCATGATAATTCTAAAATAAATATTAATCAATCACAAATAGCAATATCATATATATTCATCAGTCAAAAATAACAATACCATAGATGTTCATCAATCACAATAGCAATATTATAAAAATTTTGGGAGGACCATTACATTCTCTCCCCCTAGTTTCAAACATAGTCCTTCAAAAAGATAAGAAAATTGTTCTTTCATTGAACCTACATTTTTCCATGTAGAATTCCTTTCTAAAAATTGATCCCATTAGAACTTACATTGAATAATATCTCTTTTCTTTAAATGTTTGGTACAGTAGGCAAGAATCTAAACTAGGTGGACTGCAATTGCAAGAGGGTCTGCCATTTGTAAGTTTGACACATTCTAGACATGTGAAGGATCAACAACATACTTACGAAGCAAGTATATGTGGAAGACATCATGTATTTTTGATAGATTGGGTGTAAGGGCAAGTTTATAGGCCACCAAACTAATATTTCCTATAATTTTAAAAGGATCAACAAATTTAGGATCAAGCATTGAAGATTTGATAGATATTTTATTAGGTTTTACCCTAAGAAAGACTTTGTCTCCCACAAGAAATTCTCTCGAGGTTATTTTCAAGTTAGCATAGCTCTTTTATCGATCCATGGTCTCCTTGAGTCGTTGAAAGATCATTTTCAATGGTTCCTCCATCTCCTTGATAGTGTCTAATCTAATCGCAATTTGATCCTTCAGATTGTCCCAAGATAGAGGGGTTTTGCATTTTCTCCCATATAGGGCGTCAAAAGGTGTCATCCCTAGAGAGGCATGATGGCTATTGTTATATGTAAATTCCACTAGGTAGAGATATTCCTCCCATTTAGTTTTGTGGTCCATGTAATACATGCATAGCATGTCCTCGAGGACCTGATTTACTTGTTTAGTTTGACCATCTATCTCTAGATGGTATGCAAAACTAATATTCAATTTTGTACCCAAGGCTCGATGCAAGGCTTACCAAAACTTTGAGGTGAATTTAGGATCTCTATCTAAAATAATAACTTTGAGGAATCCATGCAGCCACACAATCTTCCTAGCAAACTTGCTAGTTATGGTGGGTGTATCATCATTGATATTACCTGATATAAAGTGGGAAACCTTGGTCAATTTGTCCACCACAACCAAAATTACATCATGTTGGAATTTGGTTTTGGGTAGACCTACAATGAAGTCCATTCATATGACTTACCACTTCTTCTTTGGAGTATCATGAGGGTATAATTATCCTATTGAATGTTTATGTTCAGCCTTTACCTTTTGGTATTCTATACAACTAGCCACAAAATTATCGATAGCTCATTTCATCCCTATCCAATAAAAGGTTATCTTTATGTTTTCCCTCATCTTAGTCCCTCCAATATGTGTCGAATAGGGAGTACAATGGGCCTCTTTTAAAATAATATTTCTCAAATCTCCCATTTCTGGAACCACATGTCTATATCTAAAGAATAGCATATCATCTTTGATACTAAAATCGCTGCCTTTCTCGAGTTCCTCCTCAACCCATGCCTAAAATTTGCCACAAAAACTATCATTCAATTGTTACTTCCTAACCTTGTCAAGAAAATCTATGTGACACTTAGACATAGTAGTTATATGCCTTCTTCAATTTAAGGCATCAACTATTTTATTTTCTTTCCCCTTAATGTATTCAATCCTGAAGTCATATTCAGCTAGAAATTCCATCCACCGACATTGCCTTGCATTTAGAAGTGGTTGGGTGAAAATGTATCTCAGACTCTGGTGATCTATTTTTAAGTCAAAGGGTTTCCCCAATAAATAATACCTCTAGATCTTAAGTGCATGTACCATAGTTGCTAACTCCAAATCATGGATAGCATAGTTGAGCTCATGTTTTTTAAGCTTTTGAGACTCGTAAGCTATGATTGCTCCATTCTGAGTTAGAATCCCACCCAAACCTTCAGTAGAGGTGTCAGTACAAACTGTAAATTTTTTAGATGGATCAGGAATTTTTAAAATTGGGGTCATTGTCAACCTTTCTTTAATAATTTTAAAAGCTTCTTCACATTGATCTGTCCATTTAAATGTGTCTTTCCCTTCCTTTGCAAGTTAGTAATTGGGTAGGATATCTTTGAAAAATCTCTTATAAAACATCTATAATACCCTGCCATTCCCATAAAACTGTGTACTTTAACACATTTGTGGGTGCAGGCCAATCAATAATTGCTTCAACTTTCTTAGGGTCAACAACAATCCCATCAACATATATGACATGTCCTAGGTACTGGACTTGTGGGGTGTAGAATTCACTTTTAGAAAGCTTCCCATATAGTTGATTCTTCCTTAGTATTTCTAGTACAATTCTCATATGTTGATCATGCTCTTCTTTATTTTGTGAGTAGATTAGGATGTCATCTAGAAATATGAGTACGAAATGATCAAGTTGCTCATGAAAGACACTGTTCATGAGATTCATAAATTTTTATGGGACATTAATTAATCCAAAGGGTAAAATTGTAAATTCGTAATGCCCATATCTTGTTCTAAAGGTTCTTTTCTGAGTGTCTTCAACCTTGATCCTTAATTGATTGTAACCAATTCTAAGATCAATTTTTGAGAAGATAGTTGTTCCCTTCAATTGATCAAATAAATAATTTATTCTTGGCAAGGAGTATTTATTCTTAATGGTTACATTATTGAGCATTATATAGTCAATGAATAGCCTTAGGGACCCATCTTTCTTTTTCACAAATAATACCAGTGCTTCCCAAGATGATACACTTGGTTTAATCAAACCCTTTTTCAACAAATCCTAAAGTTGTATTTTTAATTCATATCTCAATTGGAGTCATTCTATAGGGGAACCTAGCAATAGGTTCATCTCCAGGTATGATTTCAATGGAGAAATCAAATTATCATTATGGAGGGAGTCCGGGTAAGTCTTCTGGAAAGACATCCTTAAACTCATTTAATATCAAGAATTTCTCATTAATTGTATCCTCCTCGGGTCTAATTATTTTGACCATGTAAATTACCCCATGTATTTTAATTGCCTTCATAAGTTATAAGGCGAACAATAGATGTGGTCAAAAAGTACCCCTATCATAGTGGATCCTTATCCATTGATTGGGTCCTTCTAAAAATTCTACCCACATTTCTTGAAAATCAATGTGGGCCTTGTGTTCTTTTAACCAATCCATTCCAAGGATGATATCAAATGAGTGTAAGGGGGCTACATATAGATGCCATTCGGTTCTTCCATTAGGTAGGGATATGCGGGTATCAAATAGACATTGGTTAACAAAAAAGGTTTACCCAGACCCATACTCAACCTTGCACCCATTGGCCAAAAATCCTAATCTTATCAGTATATCACTTGCTAAATTTAAAGAAATAAAGTTATCTATTGCTCCATTATCGATCAAAATATTTACATTTCTATCAAACAATTTACCTTTTAAAAGTAATGGTGTAGCTTGACCATCTAGACTGGGATTACCTGTGGTAGTAAAAATTTGATGTGGTTGCTCTTCAGGTGATTTCTTTCGATCGACTCTGTGAATATTTGTTTACATAATGAGGCCCCCCACATATAAAACATCCTAGCTTAGGATCCTTAGTTTTTATTTGTTTTTTGTTCCCCTATTTTCTAGTGTAGACTTATTATTTTGGTGTGTGAGCTTCTGATTAATCCTTCCTAGATAACCCTTCCTATTCCTGTCAGGGCAACTTCTACTTTTATTTTTAGTTTTGGGCCCTCCCTTATCACCCTCTTTAAAAAATTTATTTTGATCCCATCTCAGAAAGCCACGAGTCTTTCTCTTCCTAAGCCCTTCCTTCTCTTTTTCAGATGTTTTATGATAGATAAAGTAAGTTCTTTTGTTTTTTATTTTTCTCTTCTTGTCATGTCAAATCATAGGAATTTTGTAAATTTTCTGGATTGAGCAGGTTTATGATGGTTCTAATTTTGGGATGTACTCCTAAAATGAATTTTTGTACTTTTAGCTCTTTGTTTCTGTCATATTCTAGGACATAATTGAGTAACCGAATAAACATTTGGTAATATTGTTGAAGAGTGGAGAATTCTTAAAAAATTTCAATATAAAACTATTTGGTCAGGAATCTCTTCCTAAATTCCTCAACAAACTTATCCCACTTTAAATCAAATGCTTTAATTTTCTTTCCCTTACTGTAGGTTTTCCACCACTCTAGGCCTTCATCAACTAAGTGTAAAGTTGCCCAGGAAGTTTGAGATTCAGATGATAGATCTTTCATAGAAAAATAGGTCTCAATTTCACTTAGCCACCTTTCTACGGCATCACCATCTTCTTTTCCATAAAATTTTGAGACTGTTACCTTTTTCATATCTTGGGCTAGTTCCACCCCAACTCGAGTCTTACCAAACCCTACATTTCTATCAGGGCTCCTTTCAGAACTCCTCTCAGCTTTGGTTTTAGTACTTGTTTGCTTAACTTGTCTAGTCAAAGTCTCTATCATCTTTTGTTGTTTATTCATTATCTCATATTGTTGTTCTATTTCATCCTTCTGTTGTCTCATCTACTCTTGCATTTATTGAACCATTGTGGCTAAGATTTTTCCTTTCCAGTCTAGTTTTTTTAATCTTCTCTCCCCTCAAGTATGAATGGGAGCTTCCTCCTAACTAGAGGATGTAGGTCTTTCTGAGGATCCACCCCATCGCATTGGAGCCATTTATCTGGGTACAGAAGAGCTATATTAGTTTCTAGGAGTCAGTTTATTCTGAATGGATAGGGTTAGAGTTTATCTATAGAAACTCTTGGACCTTATGACCTAGGAATATTACAACCTAGGATTTGATATCAACTGTAACAACCTAGCCAGATACATGTTGGTTGTAGTATTCTAACTCTCATAGAAGCTTGACAAACTAAGAAGATGGCTGACAGGGGTAAAACAAATTGTTTTCAAGGTTTAGTTTTGCATCCTTTTATATTAGTAGATAGCATTAAGTACCACATTTTGGAATTTGATCACTACAGTTGATCTTCCAAGTGGACAAGACTAGCCAGATCTTGAAGAAAGTGTCTTTAGTGATCCTATCCATTTCACCCATTTTTCTAGTGAATCTAGAATAAATATTTTATTAAAGGTGATCTTTCATTGTAAAATTATTAAAGTGTTTTATTTAATATAAACACAATGAGACGATTATCGAAAAAGCACATAGATTAAAGGCTCATCAAACTACCTTGATTACATGTTTTATTAATTATAAGTTATTTGGTTTAATTCCTGGTCGAGTTTTTAGACTTTTTAACTTCTCTAAAGTGAATTCTAGGAAAAATAAAAACAATGCCTTCTTATTACACCTATTTTAATAAATTAAATAACGTGCAGGCTTTTCATAAATGCTTATGCAAATATTTTAAAGAGGTCTTCACATAAATCATAATAGAAGAAATGTTTTTTTTTCAAGTTTCTCATATGAAGTTACGGCTAGCATCTGGAGTAAAACATCCTGTTCACAAGGATTTGATCGAATGAAGAATACAACTCTCCTATGAACTCTATGTAAATTTATAAATTTTTAATTTATTTCCAGCCTTTGTAATTCGACAACATGATTAATTGTGTATGGTGCATAGTAGTTAGTTAAATAAACAAAGGTTTACTATGTATGACTGCACAACAATATAATACAAGTCATGATAAAGACACTAATATAGCATGATATCAAACATCTATAAGGTGATGAATAAATGCACACTAAGAACTGCAAATGGGGAAAGTGACGTTGGAGGTGTACAATCGTTCAACATAAAGATAATATTTGATCTTTTTACAAACAAATGACTGAGGATAGCACAATGTTTATCCGAGAATCAAACTAGACAAACATGAATTATGTGGAGAGAAAACTAATGTCTACAAAATGCCTCCGTACATAGTAACTTACATTCAAAATAATGCACCATAAAATACAAATCCTCTTACATGATAGTTCTCAGTAGCAATTTATTGATACAAATTTTGGCAACAAGATTGGGCTCATGACCTATGAAGGAAAATACCTATTCTTAAGTTGAACGCTTCTCCAAGAAGATGCCAAAGCACCATAGCATGGCATGTGCATGGTATTCACGTGTATAATTAACTAGTGCACAATCAGGGGCCATTATTCTCTTTCACACAGATATGCTTTCAAAATAGAATAAGTTGTACCATCCGTTAGCCTGACAATATCTCAGCAAGAACTAGCCATTGCAACTCTCGTGCTTATTATCGACAAGGGATCAGAGTGGCTCATCCCTAAGAGTGTGCTTAATGAAATGCATATTTTAATTCTGCCAAGCATACCATTCATAACATATGCATATGACAAACCCAAACAATGCAACTATGCTTTCTCATAATAGCCAATATTGTTCAATTTTACACTTCTTATCACACTTATGCACCATAAAACATCCTTGCAATGCACAGGAGTAATAATCATACCGAAGCAGATATATGTATTTAAAAACACCAATCTTTAAGCATCATTAGTCCAAGAAAGGAGAGAAAGCATACCTAGTTAAATGCAAGAAATATATATACACCATTCCAAGAACGCAAACCAGGAGTTTATTGATATTTGAGCTCAATTGATTAATTAATTATTATAGTAGCTTGCAAGTATGATTAAAGCCAAGAATTTTCCTTCGTTATACTAATTTTGGTTTACCAATTACAAAATCTTATAATAGAGTAATATGTAATTTTTACTATTACGTATCCATGATTTAATTTCGAGAGAGTGAACGTCTTACGAAGAGAGTTCTTCTTTCATTCTAGATTTTGAGTTATAAATCCCTTATTACTTTTACTTACGCAAAGTTTAGCTTGAAGTGGTATTCTATAATTTATTAGCCTTCTAGAAAAAATTCTACAGTCTAAATGCCTAAGGTGGTATTCTATAATTCATTATCCTTCTAGACACAATTCTATAGTTTAAATGCATGAGGTGGTATTCTATAATTCATTATCCTTCTAGACACAATTCTACAGTATAAATTCTTGAGGTTGTATTCTATAATTCATTAGCCCTTTGGACACAATTCTATAGTCGAAATGCCTAAGGTGGTATTCTATAATTCATTAGCCTTTTGGACATAATTCTATAGTCTAAATGTCTGAGGAGGAATCACACAAACATTCATATATAGAATAGATTTTTTTTAATACAAAATTCTACCAAGCTTACTCCCTTTTCCATTCTAATGTAGTAAAATAACATATGATTATCAAGCTCTAACTTCAAATCATTCAAAATATTTTTTTCACCGCAAAATAATGAAAGAACTATGACCTGAATGTGGATTTACTCTATGTCTTCTATTTCTCGGCATGCTCCATGGGAAATTTATTTGAAGCCTTTAAAAACTATTTTGTTTCTTATTATTTTTAAATGTAGGTGACAAGTCTACAATTTTTTATTTTCTTATTACCATGGAACATTGACAAACTATTCTCTTAAAGATTCAAGTTGGATGAAAAATAACTCAAACCCTCACACCAATTTGTTTGCATGAGACCCTGTTGTTTTCTCTCAACTAGAGGCATTGATCATTGCATGAGTATAGGATTTATATACTCTTTGGAAATCTTAGGGGTATTTATCATTGCACAAGTATAGGCTTATACTCATTGGAAAGCACTTTTCAAGCCCATTTTAATAGAAGCATTTGTTTATAGGTTTATGAAGCTTTGCTATGGATATTAATACCCCAAATATGCTACTGTTTAATTCGCAATTATTAAAAGGTAACAAATATTCTGCTTGAAAGATAAAGTTGAAGATTCACATAGATTTTGAAGACTTATAGGGAGTGGCATATGAAATTCTACAAAGACATACCACTAACCCAGATGAACAAATAAAGTTTAATAATGTTGATCAAAAAGCTAGGTTAATCATAATGTTTGGTGCGATTGACAAGATCTAGTCATACATTCATGGTGTTGTAACCGTGAAGGATACATGGGATAAACTTAGTACAACATTCAAGTTTAATAATCATAATTAAGTTTTACACCTATAAAGCTAATTGTATTGCTTGAAGATGAAGAGTGATGAGAAGATACAAGGCTTTCTATGATGATTGCTGAGTTGCAAGCCTCGCTACAAGTGTTAAGGGAAATCATCAGTAATTATGTGCTTGTTCCAATAGTGATATGTGCAGTACCACAAACATTCATCATTTTAGCAACAACTTTGAATATGACAAATCAAAGTCCCACTTTTGAGACTCTTGTGAATTTACTTTAAAAAGAGGAAGTGGTCGAGAGATGAAGATTGAAGAGGAATGTACTTTGCTCATGCATTAATAAGAAAAGAAAAAATGTAGTCAAATAAAGGTTGTGGACCCCAACAAGCAATAGAACCAATAAAAAGGCAAAGGTAAAAAAGTATCAACAACATCAAGGACATAGAAATACCACATGTTTGATCTATGGGAAATTGGGTAATTTTTTTAGGATAACTGGTATAACAAGTTCTCATAAGGATCATCCAATAATCAATCAAATAATTCATTAGGAGGCAATAAAAAGAGTAATCATTAGCAAAAGAGGAATATACCTTAATTATAACATGGAAATGTGTTGAGGATGCTAATTCTAATACAAAAGGATAAGACTATGTCTATTTTATCCAATCTTCTTATGTTATTTCAAAAACTAAGTTTGGTATATTGATTCAAGAGCTTCCAGACACATGACAAACCCAAAGGAATGGTTTGTGAGCATTGACCATTAATATTATCATAGACAAGTATCACTTGGAGATAATTAAACACACTCTATTGTTGGAATAGATTGTTAGGATTTATTACATCATGTATAATGTGAATATAAGTTGAGTAACCACTTAATACATGGTTTGTAAGGTTCACTAGGGAAAAGGGTAGTTGTAGGTTGTTATGTTATATTTGGGTATCCATTGTATTTAAATACTCTTTCACTTTCATAATACAATTATCGAAGCATTGAATTCTAAAATGTGGTATTATAGTAGGTAGAAGGATGAAATAATTTTCCTTCTAATCCTCCTCTAGCTTTGACACAAAGAAAGCCAAAGTGCACTTTGTTTGAGAAAAGTTTCAAGTTTGAGAAAAGAAGTTTCAAGGGTGAATTCCATGGCACATTTAAGAAGTTTTAGGGTGAAAAAATCCCTGTTAGTCTTACAATGACACTGAGAGGGGGGGGGGGTTGAATCAGTGTAGCTCTATAAACTTAAATTTACATCTTTTAATACCGCAGCAATTAAAACTTATTACTAGATACATCAAGTATAACAAAAGAGCATCACACAACACAAGATTTAACGAGGTTCACCAATGTGGCTACTCCTCAAAAATTGACTGCTTGGACTACCATCCAAATCCAGCCTTTGCAAAGCAACAACTTTACAATCAATTTACCAACACCCACTAGAAGGAGCACCAACCCTTGATTTATCTGCACTAATAGAAAGGAGCACCAACCCCTAATTTACCAGCACCAACTAGAAGGAGCACCAACCCCTGATTTATCTGCACCAATAGAAAGGAGCACCAACCCCTAATTTACCAACACCAACTGGAAGGAGCATCAACCCCTAATTTACCAAAACTAATTGGAAGAAGCACCAACCCCTAATTTACCAGCACCAACTGGAAGGAGCACCAACCCCTGATGTCAAGCACCAACTTGGACTTCAATTCTGAAACTAGAAGTTTGACAGTAAGATACCTTTGCTTTTGCAAGACCCTGACTGGTCTTCTTCACCTTTGTGTTCTCTGTGCACTCTGCTCTCCCTATGCAATCATAGCAACACCTGGTCGAACTTCAACCTTTTTGCTCTTTGCGCACTCTGCTCTCTCTACACAATCACTTTGCACACTCTGCTTTGTTATAGTCAAACTTCATGATCATCTTCTCCCTTTTGTGCACTTTGCTCTCTTTGCAAATTTTGCACTTAGCACGATTCGACACGACTTGCTCTCTGCGCACAACGATCGTATCTCACACACCTTCGACCATATCATCAATTCTCCAAATAGCCCTCCTTTTATAACAATATTTTTTATGATGAAAACCCTAATCTTAGTCGACTGTAAATCCTAGTCTTAGTCGGCTTTCATAACAACTGTAAACCCTAATTTTAGTCGGTTGTCATCGGTCTTTGTCGGCTTCAACTCAACCGCAAAAATACAACATGTCGCGATATCGCGACACTTTTGCCTCCGTATGCTTTCTCTATTCTTTTGTCATGATATCGTGACATTTCTGCCTCTACAGACTTCGTCTTTTCTTTTGTCGCAATATCGTGACATTTTTGCCTCCGTATACTTTGTCTTTGCTTTTGTCGTGATATCGTGACACTTCTACTTCCATAGACTTTGACTTTGCTTTTGTCGCGATATCATGACACTTCTACCTCCGTAGTCTTCTTCTCTGCTTTTGTCATGAAATCGTGACACTTCTGCTTTCGAAGTCTTGCTTTCTGCTTTTGTCATGAAATCGCGACAGTTTTGCTTCCGTACGCTTCCTCTCTTTCTTTTGTCACGAAAATGTGACATGTCGCGATATCGTGACACTTTTCAAACTTACTTTCTCTCTCTTATTTTAGTCGCAAAAATGCGACATGTCACGAAATTATGACACTTTTCAAACTTACTTTCTCTCTCTTATTTTAGTCACGAAAATGCGACATGTCACAAAATCGTGACGCTTTTCTTACTTGTTCTCTTTCTTCAAACTTGTCGCGAAATCGTGACACTTTTTCCTGCTTTCTCTTTCTCTTCCAACATGTCGCGAAATTGTGACATTTTTTCCACTTGCCTTTTTCTCTTCCAACATGTCGCGAAATCGCGACAGTTTTTCTTGCTTTTTCTCTCTCTTCCAACATGTCGCAAAATCGTGACAATTTTTCCACTTGCCTTTTTCTCTTCCAACATGTCGCGAAATCGCGACAGTTTTTCCTACTTTTTCTCTCTCTTCCAACATGTCGCGAAATCGTGATAGTTTTTCCTGCTTTTTCTCTCTCTTCCAACATGTCGCGAAATCACGATAGTTTTTCCTACTTTTCTCTCTTCCAACATGTCGCAAAATCGTGACAGTTTTTCTTGCTTTTTCTCTCTCTTCCAACATGTCGCGAAATCACGACAGTTTTTCTTGTCTGATGTATATGTCACGATATCGTGACACTTTTCTTACTAGTCTTTTTTCTTTGATCTTTTGCATATGGACTACTTCGGTCTTCTTGGAAAATCACTGTACATACTCTGAATAACCTTTGAACTCCTGTCTTCTACATCTGAATAGCTTTTGAACTTCCTGTCCACTGCATCAACAGATCTATCTGACCGTGTTGACAACAAATGACAATATTGTTGCTGCACCTTGCTCAACAATCTCCCCCTTTGGAATTGTTGGCAACACATGTGCAATTTCTTGTAACTCTTCTCCCCCTTTGACAATAATACCAAAGGGCTACTGCAGACTCCCCCTAAGTCCATGCACAACATTCTCAGGCAAAATTTATTACACTTAGCAAAAATCATGAACATGAGCAAAAAGATAATCAAATACTTAAATGCTCCCCCTGAGAATGTGATCCCTGTAGCTAGTCAATTCTTGGGAAGTGTGACCACTCCCAATTTATTGCGAAGGTACTCAAAAACTTCCTTGGGCAATGGTTTTGTGAAGATATCCGCTACTTGCTCTGTAGTTGGAACAAAATCCAACTTAACCTCACCTTTCGCAACTTTCTCCTTCAAAAGTGATACCAGATAGCAATGTGTTTTGTGCATGAATGCATAATCGGATTCTTGGAGATGTTAATGGCACTGGTGTTATCACACTTAAATGATATTGGCTCACTGAAGCTAATACCAAGATATTTCAGGGTTTGTTTCATCCACAATACCTGCATACAACATGTTGTCACTGTAATATATTCTGCCTTTGTTGTTGATAAAGAAACTGACTCTTGTTTCTTACTATGCCACGCGACCAATCTATCTCCAAGATAGAATGCACCTCCACTGGTACTCTTTCTGTCATCGACACATCCTGCCCAATCTGCATCTAAATATGAAATAAGGGTGAAGTCCTTACCTTTCGGATACCATAACCCATACTCCATAGTACCCTTGAGGTATCGAAGAATCCTCTTCACTGCTGTCACATGAGTCTCCTTGGGACTAGCCTGAAATCGTGCTACCATGCATACTGCCTGCAAAATATCTGGTCTGGTAGCTGTCAGGTACAATAAGCTCCCAATCATAGATCTTACATGGTTTGATCAATAGGTGGAGATTTGTCATCCTTGCTCAAGTTGCAACCTATCGTCATGGGAGTGCTAACTGGCTTACAATCCTCCATTAACAACTACATGAACTGAAACACACTTTGACAACTTATACGACAACTCCCCCTGACTACTTGCCTTTCATCCTCAGCTAACCAAACAACATAGGAGCATTAAAATAAAACTTTAAGATTGCTCCCCCTAAGGATGTGCTACCTGGAGTTGCTTAGTGCAATAGAGGAGTAGTCTCCTTCAGTCCAAGGAGACACAATTTCCTTTCTTCTTTCTTTCTCCACTCTGGTTTGATTACAGTTTTGGGCTCTTGTTTTGACTTTTCTTTTTCAGTAGCTTGTGCATGTTTTTCGGGAAGTTTTCTATTTTTTCTCATCCTATTTGGTTGAAATTTTCTTCCCTGAAACTGATTTGATGCAAATGTACTTCTATAGTTTCTTGCAATGTGCCCAAAATTATGATAGTTATAACATTCTATTGTATAATTCATCAGAGGAGAAAAAGCATTTCTACTGGTGAAATTCCTTGGTCTTACATTATATCTGTAGTCTGAGATTTTATGTCCATAGCCATTGCATTTAAAATAGAAACCAGAAAAGGGATAGTTGAACCTGGGTGATGGTCTTTGCCATGTTGTCGTAGGAGCCATAGGTCTTCTTCTTCTTTGATGTGTGACATTGGTGAATCCATCATTGTCAATTCTCCTTTCATGCCTGGCATTATTGCTTTCTTTTGCATGAGACATTTTTCCTTGATCAACCTATTTCTTATCTTCATTCTTTATGGATTCTACATTTTTGGCCTTTGATCCATTTGATGATTCTCCTTCGATGAAACCCAGACCAAATTTGATGCCTACAGGCCTTTGGTCATTTATAATCTTATCCAGCTTCATAGAACTTTCTTCGTGTTTGTGATAGCAACTAATTTTGTGATTCATCTCTTCTATCTGCGTCCGTAAACCAACATTCTCTTCTTCTAGTTTGCAGCAATAATCTATTTTCATGGTAATTTGTACTTTGAGATCTTCAGATATTTTCTTGTAATCTTCTGTCTGTACTTTCATACTAATTATGATTTCGTTTGCATCCTCAAGCTTTCTTGAAATTTTCTTATTCTTTTTTCTTTCTATCTTCAATTCATCTAGAGCTGCAATTAGTTCCTCTTCCAAATTTACTTTTGCATCAATTTCTTCTTCATCACATTCCTGTTCTTTTTCTATTTTTTCTTCTTTGAGTGCCATGAAAAGAGCTTCACCTATTTCCTTTTTAGAATCCTCACCGAAGTTGTCTTCTGATGAACTAACATTCTTGGAGATGAAACTTTTCTTCTTGAAGTTGCCTTTTTTAAAATTTGTTTTTTTCTTCCAGTCACTTCTTTCTTGGTGCGATCCTTCATCACTTTTGTTCTTCTCATTAAGTGGACATTTATCTGTAAAATGCCCAATGCCTCCACAATTGAAACATTTAAACGATAACTTTCCTCTGTATTTTCCTTTTCCCCTTTTTAGTTTTTGAACGAAGTTTGCTTCCATTTCATCTTATGTCTCTTCTTCCTCGGATTCTTGTTTTGCTTTCATATTTTTATGGGCTTTAAAAGCAGCTTCTCTGTCTATGGGTTTAGATCTTCCTATCCTCATCTCATATGCAGTCAAAGAACCATACATCTCATATATACTAAAATAATTTAGATTTTTAGCTTCTTCTATCGTTGAGACTTTAGAATCAAACCTTTGAGGAAGAGATCTTAATACCTTTTTCACGATGGTAGAGTCTTCGATATCCTCGTCGAGTCCTCTGATCGCATTAATGATTCCATTAACTCTCAGCATATATGCCTCAATATTTTCATCGTCATTCATCTTTAATGCTTCAAACTGAGCTCGATGTGTCTATAACTTGGCCTCCTTGATCTTATCGTCTCCTTCATGAATACTCCTCAGTTTGTCCCATATTTCTTTTGTCATTTTATAGCTCATGATCTTTACTAGTTCACTGTCTGCTAATCCGCACATGATAGCATTCTTTGCTTTTGAGTTATTTTCAAATAGTTTCTTTTCGTCAGCCTCTTTTGGAGGAGTGATGGGTATTGTGTATCCACTAACTATTGAATCCCAGATGTCATATCCCAAAGAACAGAGATGTGTCTGCATCCCGATTCTCTAGAACACATAATTAGATCCATCAAACAATGGTGCTTTGTTTGATGAGAAGCCTTCACCACCTGCCATTGTGTTACTTCCAAGATCACCCTAGCCGGTTAAGCTTATACAAGAACTTAGATCTGATACCAATTGTTAGTCTTACAATGACACTGAGAGGGGGGTGAATCATTGTAGCTCTATAAACTTAAATTTATAGCTCTTAATACCATAACAATTAAAACTTATTACTAGATACATCAAGTATAACAAAAGAGCATCACACAACACAAGATTTAACAAGGTTCACCAATGTGGCTACTCCTCAAAAATTGATTGCTTGGACTACCATCCAAATCTAGCCTTTGCAAAGCAACAACTTTACAATCAATTTACCAAAACCCACTAGAAGGAGCACCAACCCCCGATTTATCTGCACTAACAGAAAGGAGCACCAACCCCTAATTTACCAGCACCAACTAGAAGGAGCACCAACCCCTGATTTATCTGCACCAACAGAAAGGAGCACCAACCCCTGATTTACCAGCACCAACTGGAAGGAGCATCAACCCTTGATTTACCAACACCAACTGGAAGGAGCACCAACCCCTGATTTACTAGCACCAACTGGAAGGAGCACCAACCCCTAATGCCAAGCACCAACTTGGACTTCAATTCTAAAACTAGAAGTTTGACAGTAAGATACCTTTGCTTTTGCAAGACCCTAACTGGTCTTCTTCACCTTTGTGTTCTCTGTGCACTCTACTCTCTCTATGCAATCACAACAGCACCTGGTCGAACTTCAACCTTTTTTCTCTCTGCGCACTCTGCTCTCTCTACGCAATCACTTTACACACTTTGCTTTGTTATAGTCAAACTTCATGATCGTCTTCTCCCTTTTGCGCACTCTGCTCTCTTTGTGAATTTTGCACTTAGCACGATTCGACATGACTTGCTCTCTGCGCACAACGATCGTATCTCACACACCTTCGACCATATCATCAATTCTCCAAACAACCCTCCTTTTATAACAATATTTTTTATGATGAAAACCCTAATCTTAGTCGATTGTAAATCCTAATCTTAGTCGGCTTTCATAACAATTGTAAACCCTAATTTTAGTCGACTATCATCGATCTTCGTCGGCTTCAACTCAACCATGAAAATACAACATGTCGCGATATCACGACACTTTCACCTCCGTATGCTTTCTCTATTCTTTTGTCGTGATATCACGATATTTTTGCCTCTGTAGACTTCATATTTTCTTTTGTTGCGATATCGCGACATTTTTGCCTCCGTATACTTCATCTTTGCTTTTGTCGCGATATCGCGACACTTCTGCTTCCATAGACTTCGACTTTGCTTTTGTCGCGATATTGCGACACTTCTGCTTTCGTAGTCTTCTTCTCTGCTTTTGTCGCAAAATCATGACACTTCTACTTTCAAAGTCTTGCTTTCTGTTTTTTCATGAAATCACGATAGTTCTGCTTCCATACGCTTCCTCTCTTTCTTTTGTCACGAAAATGCGACATGTCGCGATATCGCGACACTTTTCAAACTTACTTTCTCTCTCCTGTTTTAGTCACGAAAATGCGACATGTCGCGAAATCGTGACACTTTTCAAACTTACTTTCTCTCTCCTATTTTAGTCGCGAAAATGCGACATGTCGCGAAATCGCGACACTTTTCTTACTTGTTCTCTTTCTTCGAACTTGTCACGAAATCGTGACACTTTTTCCTGCTTTCTCTTTCTCTTCCAACATGTTGCAAAATCACGATAGTTTTTCCACTTGCCTTTTTCTCTTCCAACATGTCACGAAATCGCGACAATTTTTCTTGCTTTTTCTCTCTCTTCCAACATGTCGCGAAATCGTGACACTTTTTCCTGCTTTTCTCTCTCTTCCAACATGTCGCGAAATCGTGACACTTTTTCCTACTTTTTCTCTCTCTTCCAACATGTCGCGAAATCGCGACAGTTTTTCCTACTTTTTCTCTCTCTTCCAACATGTCGCGAAATCGCGACAGTTTTTCCTACTTTTCTCTCTCTTCCAACATGTCGCGAAATCGCGACAGTTTTTCCTGCTTTTTCTCTCTTCCAACATGTTGCGAAATCGCGACAGTTTTTCCTGCTTTTTCTCTCTCTTCCAACATGTCGCGAAATCGCGATAGTTTTTCCTGCTTTTTCTCTCTCTTCCAACATGTCGCGAAATCGCGACAGTTTTTCTTGCCTGCTATATATGTCACGATATCGCGAAACTTTTCTTACTTGTCTTTTTTCTTTGATCTTTTGCATATGGGCCACTTCGGTCTTCTTGGAAAATCACTGTACATACTCTGAATAACCTTTGAACTCCTGTCTTCTGCATCTGAATAGCTTTTGAACTTCCTGTCCACTGCATCAACAGATCTATCTGACTGTGTTGACAACAATGACAATATTTTTGCTGCACCTTGCTCAACAATCCCGCCAAAGGTAAAATCCTTTCAAAGAATTAAAAATAGTTCCAATAATTTTCAATACCAAAGGTCATAAATCCTGTAAGAAACAATCAGGCTAAGCTCAACAAGAAAGAAATAATTTCCATTTCAAGAGGTAAGAAAAGGAAGCCATTAAAGCTCCTTAATATTGAAAAACTTTTTAAAGATTACAAGCTCAAAAGAGCTCACAAAAGCAATGCCCAAAAGGGTAAAAAGAAAGAGTAAAATCCATCAAAAGGTAACTAGTAATAGCCTGGTAGCATTGAAAGTGTCATTTGGAACAACCAATTGAAGACAAATACAAAGAAAGCATCCAAAACATGCCTTGAAGAAATATTATACAAGCATTCCAAAGGGAACACAAAAACATTTTAGAAGCAAGACAAGGAAAGGGACCAAACCTCTAATTTCAACTAGAGGTAATGGTAAAGCAACAATCATTTTGTCTCTGCCAAGGCAAAGGACAAATGTTCTAAAAGTAGAACAAAGAAAGAGTTGCATGAATTAAACCTTGCATGAAAGGTTAAAAATCAAGACCACAAATCCATGCCATGAAAAGGATAAAATTTTTAGTTAAAAATAACAACATTTTCAAAGCACTTGAATGTGCTCACATGAACAGTGTATAAGCAAATATAACATTAAATATTATAGCCTATAAACATGAGTTTGAAGAGCAAAGTAATTCATGGGTAATTTATTTATTCAAAAAAATAAATTTGAAGAATATTTAAGATAAAATATTCTTAGGAGAGATGTATCAAGTCAAAATGTAATAACCTTTAGAGAGGTCTCACATAAAAAAGTAGCTAGAATAATGTAATATCACTTGGCACCAATTAGAATGTTGTTTAAGAAATACATTCATTTTAGTAGAAGATAAATACTCATTCCTCAAGAGAAGAATGGCGTAGGAGAGGAGAAACAAACTCCAAGAAATTATGATGAAGAAAATACTATTAAAGTCTCTAATGTAAGAGACTTGTGAAGAAAATGTAGACAAGCGTACAACGAGAGGATAAAAAATTCTTACTTGGGCACCTGGATGACAAAACATATTGACGAAGCCATCCAAAAAAAGAGCATTCAAATTCTAGAACTGATCACGTCATACAAAAAATGAAGCAAATATAAACATTAGAATTGAAGCACACGATCAAAGCAATTGAAGTATTCATTTGAGAATGGATTTCTTAAAAGAAGAAGGCAATGGTTTAAGTTTCTTATTTGCAAGCATCAACCATTGACTTCTCAAAAACAATATTTCATGATAAATATTAGGTGCTACCAAAGGTTTTGAAAGGCACCAAAAGATTTGCTAGCACATTTTCCAAAGAAAAAAAATGTGTGCAAAAGTAGACAAAAGTAAAAAGGGTTTGTGTTGGATTATCATCAAGACAATCAAGAAGTTGAACATTTGATCTCACATCTGTAGTGAGGAAAATAAAAAGGAACAAAGGTATAAAGTTTTTAAAAGTCATTTTTTTTAAATCACATTACAAAAAGAATATATTATTCTTTCAAATATTTGAAAAAGAAGAGAAATACTATTTGAGAAGAGGGAAGAAAAGGATTTTCACCCATATATTTCTTGGTGAAACAATTCCCTTGATATTTGAAGCATAAATTAAAACTTAAGTATAGGCTTATATATACTTGTTGAAAAGAGATTTTTGAGGTGGATTAAGCAAAAGAAAAATATTCAAATTTTGTAAAATATTATTATGGCTAGTGAAGCACCGAAGTTTTTATTGCCAAATTTAAAATTGTTGAAGGAAAACAATTATGCTTCCTGGAAGACTAAACTCAAGACACGACTTGAGTGTGAAGAAGTATGGGAAGTAGTATATGGGGCCATTACCCATCCTAAATAAGAAAATGAAGACCAAGGAAATTTTGACAAGGTAAACAGAAAGACAAGACTAATCATCATGTTTAGAGTAATAGATGAGGTTCAAAAATATATTTGAGATTCGACCATAGCCAAGGATGAATGAGAAAATTTGAAAATAATATTTTAAGCCAATAATCAAAATCAGATTCTATTCTTACAGATCTAGCTTTATTGTTTGAATATGAAGAGTGGAGAAAAGTTAGAATCATTTATGAGGAGAATTGCAAAGTTGTGAGCATCATTGCAAGCATTGGGAACTCAAGTATTAGATGAAATGTTAGTTCCAATTATTTTGAGGTCACTCCCATCAAAGTATACTATTTTATGATAATATTAAATATTATTGAGCAAACACCAATATTTTAATTTGTAAACCTACTTTAAAAGGAAGAGGCATCACATTCAAGACAAAAAGACAAATAAATATCTCTTAAAAGGAAGCAACTAATTTAGAAAAGGCATATAGAAAATAAATTGTCATCACAAAAAATAACATGCATTAGTCATGCAAGCTTAACTCTATGATATTTGGTATATTGATTTTGGATCAACCAAACACATGACAAGAAGAAAAATCAGGTTTCAAAATCTAAGGTATTCTAGACATGCAGGAAAATTTTCTCTTGAATATAACACATCCTATAAAATAAAAGGGATAGGTGATATAAAATTGTGACATGGATCACACAAATGCAAAATTACAAAAGTCCTATATATTCAAGGACTCACCAAAAATCTGCTCTTTATCAATCAACTCAACTACTTGATTACAATTTAAAGGTTGAGTTTGATAAGAAATAAAGATCCAAGGTTTGCATCATTCATGATAAAACTAAGAATTTTGAGATTATTGCTTATGGATAAGGTAAATAAAATATGTTTGAAATTAACACAATGCATCATGATAACTTAGCATTAGTTGTGAACTCCAATATATTTGTTTTGCTTTGGAACCAACAATATGGTCATCTAAGTTATGTCCATCTTATTACATTACAAAACAAAAATATGGTCAAAGGTCTTCTTTCTTTACAAAAGTCTACACATATTTTTCCTTGTTGCTTAGTTGAAAATAAACATTAAGATCCTTTCAAGGCTATAGAATAATAGGCCAAGGCATCTCTTTATTTGATCCATACTGATCTATGCAGACCCATCGCTCCAAGTTACAATGGGACTCAATACGTTCAACTTTTTGTTAATGATCATACCTAAAAAATAAGGGTGTATTTTTTTAAGAATATCGATGAATCTTTTTTCTACTTTTAGTTATTTAAGGCCCAAGTAGAGACTTTCATAAGAATAAAGATCCATGTCCTCCACTCAGGTTGAGAAGGGAAATTTACTAGCAATGACTTTTCATCATTTTTGAAGGAACATGGTGTTTTATAACAGCTAACATGAGCCTACTAACCACAACAAAATGATATTTAAGAACGTATAAATAGAACAATAATGGAAATGGTACAAAGCATGTTTAAGGATTCACAACTTGGACACTCTTTTGGGTAGAAGTAGTACATACAATAATTTACTTACTCAGTTGAGCCCCACTGCATCATTTGAACATATCACTCAATAAAAAGTATGGAGTGGACACAAACCATCAATCTCTCATCTTTGGGTATTTGGTACTTGTACAACATACATGCACATTCCAAATGAGAAGACATAAATTGGATAAAAAAATCTTAGCCAATGCATCTTAATAGGCTATAGTGATAATCAAAAGTGTACAGACTATTTGATACAACTTTAATGAAAGTATATATTAGTTGTGATGTTGTCCTTGATGAAGAAGGAAACTTACAATAAACATAAGAATTTTTATCTAACTCAAATATAGTAATGATTAAAAATGATGAAAAAATTACAAATGAAGAATTTTTTAGTGATATAATTGATGAAGAAGATCTCTCTACTCCACCATAGCACATGAGGATAATGCATAAGTGGTACACTACTACATTAAAAAAACCTTTGATAGATGAAAATCTCGACACCTCTTCTAAAAGACCAAGAACATGAAGTATAACTTACAATGCACAAAATATGGCTCTAATGAGTACAATTGAGCCATCTACACTACATGAAGCTCTTTAGTCTCCTGCTTGGAAAAATGCCATGCATATTGAATATCAAGTACTATAAAAAAATAAGACTTGGGATCTTGTTGATCTTCCACTAGAGAAAAATCCTATTGGATGAAAATGAGTCTTCAAAGTCAAATATAAATTAGATGATAGTATTGATAAACATAAAGTAAGACTTGTAGAAAAGGGACATGCACAAAAGGAAGGCATCAATTATGAAGAAAATTTTTCCCATATAGCAAAAATAAAACCCATCAAAATTATATTTGCTCTAGCTACACAATTTGGATGGAAAATTCATCAAATGGACGTGAAAAGTGCCTTTCTCAATGAAGATTTAAAAGAATTTTATATGAATCAACCAGAAGGATTCATCATACCCTAACAAGAAACAAAGGTATGCAAATTGATCAAATCTCTTTATGGTCTCAAACAAGATCCTTGGGCATGGTATATAAAGATAAATAAGCATTTATGGTTTTAAAAGGAATTTGTATGATCCAAGTTTGTATCACAAAGAGCAAGGGGAAATATTGTATTCATCAATGTATATGTAGATCATTTGGTCATCATAAGAAATTTTGAGAGTATGTTTTTAGCCATCAAATAAGGCTTGAATAAATCTTTTAACATGATCAATCCTGTGTTATTACATTATTGCCTATGATTGGAGGTAATGCAAAACCATCATCACACATATGTTTCACGAAGTAAATATGCCAAGAATATCCTTGATAAATATCATATGGAATATTGTAAATCTATAGCAACTCCTATGGAATCATATCTACAATTCTCACATTTTGATTCCTCTCATCTAGTAAACGCAATGCTCTATTGACAGTTACTTGGGAGTCTCATCTACCTAACTTACACAAGATCAAATATCAGTTTTACAGTGAGTTATCTCTCACATTTCATGTAGGAATCAAAGGTGACACATTAGAAGGAAGTAAAGAGAATTCTAATATATATACAAGGCACTATCGAGAATGATTTAGAATTTAAGAGGAGTGATCAGTTCCTCTTAACAAGTTATATAGATGTAGATTGTGCAGGTTGTATTGATGACCAAGAATAATCCTCTAGCTATGTATTCTTCCTAGGGTATACACCTATATCATGGAGAAGAAACAACAAAAATTTATCCGATCTTCCACTATAGCGAAATGTTGTGTAGTAAGGGGAGCCGTCTATGAAGCAATATGACTAAAACATATATTGACAAATATGGGATTACCACTAGATAAACCTACAATCATGAACTATAACAACCAAGGAGTACTAAAACTTGTTCATTATCCAGTATTCCACAAAAGGACCAAGCACATTGACATGGAGTGCCACTTCATCCATGAACATGTACAAAAATAGAACATCCAACTCAACTTCTCTCCTACTCAAGAACAACGTGCAAATATTTTCACCAAACCACTTGGTCATGTCAAATTTGAAGAATTCCACAATTTCCTCTCCAAGACTATGATGTAATAAGGGAGGAATGTTAGAAGTTATTACATCATGTATAATGTGAATATAAGTTGATTAACCTCTCAACACATGGTTTATAAAGTTCATTAGGAGACAAAGGCAGTTGTAGGTTGTTATGCAATATTTGGGCACCTATTGTGTTTAAATTTCCTTTCAATTTCATAATACAATCATCAAAGCATTGAGTTCTAACATCAATTATGTTCTATTGCATCTTGGAGAGTGTACCTATTACTTTAATCAAGTTATTTACATGTTTGGCCTCACAAAGAACTTGTTTTCTATGAATCAATTGCTTGATCATAATTTATGTGTTGAATTTTTGAAAATAGGTGCAAAGGAACTTTGTCTCATTTGAGAGAAATCCATAGGTTCACCTATCATTTTTTGTGCTACTAGCATAGGTAAGATGTTTCATATTTGATTATAATGCAAAACAACCAAGCATTAACAACAAAAGTAGATGAATTTGCCTCACTATGGCATATGCAATTTGGACTTCTAAGCTTTGGTCTCACAAAAAACTTGTTTTCTATGAATCAATTACGAATAATTTACATGTTGAAATTTTGAAAATATGTGCAACGGAACTTTGTCTTACTTGAGAGAAATCCATAGGTTTGACTATCATTTATCATGCTACAGGCATAGGCAAGATGTTTTAGCTTTGATTGTAATGTAAAGCAACTAAGCATTAACAATAAAAATAAATGAAGTTGCCTCAATATGGCAAGCAATTTGGACTTTTAAGTTTTGGTCATTTGAAATTACTTTTACATCATGACATGGTACATGAACTTATATATTTGATGAAGCCTTGTGACCTTTATACGAGTTGTTTGGCCAAAAAGTAGCATCAAGATCCATTTGCCTCAAGAAGTTGTAGAACAACTAGTCCACTTGACTTGGTGTATACATATTTGTGTGGACCAATGGATACAAGTTTTAGTGCTTGTATATATTTTCAATTGCTCATTGATTATTATACACGATGTATGTGGGTGTACTTGAATTTAAAGGATGAAGCTTCCCACTATTTCCAAGAGTTTAAAGTTTATGTAGAAAATATTATTGGTCATCCCATGTGTACACTAATCTACTCGAGTGGGAGTACACTAGCAATCAATTATTTGCTTTCATGGCATCAAATAACTGATAAATGCCTACACACCTCAACACAATAGATTTATAGAGAGGTAGAATCATACTATTAGGAGATGGTGAGATGCATGTTGAGAGATGTTAATGAAATCATATCGTGCATGAGATGGTGCAATGTATGTTGAATGATACTAATTTGGAGAAACATTTTGGGTAGAAGTCCGTATTACGATCTACCTGTTGAATCATGCACCCATATTTCCATTGAATGATGTCACACCCAAAGAGGTATGGATAGGAAACAAACCTTTTGTGTCACATATTTACGTGTTTGGATGCATTGCATCCATGCACATTCCAAAGCAGAAGTAAATAAATCTAGAGGATAAATACAAACGATGTATCTTTATTAGATATAGTAGTGATTCAAAGGGATATCACCTCATGGATCATGACACCAAGAAGTTGTATTTCGGTAGAGATGTGTTTGATGAGGAGTGTGCCTCTTCTTCCAAGCCACATGTTGATAAAGCACATGTTATTTTTATTTTTTATGATGATGATGAAACCTCGAAGAGAGAATTGATTTTAATGAAGATGATGGAGAAGTTGTTGATGGACTTGATGACCCAAGACCATCCACTTTAAGTACCACTTGTAGAACCAAGTGATAATTGAGAGGCAAACTTGGATTGTATTATAGACACATCTAGTTCTAGATCAAGAACTCAGAGCAAAATTTTAAATGAGGTCAACCTAGCCTTGATGAACACTATGTTGTAAATATATAGACCTTCAGTGGTTTGTGAAGCTCTTGCATTGAAGGAGTGGAAGGATGCCATGAACATAGAGTATCAAATATTGATGAAGAACAAGACATGACAACTTGTTAAAATTTCACTTGGAAAGAAACCCACTGTTGCAATTTGATATTCAAGACCAAATACAAAGCTAATGGGAGGATGAAAAAATACAAATAAAGAATTGTAGAAAAGGGTTATGCATAGAAATAAGGAATTTACTACGATGAAACTTTTACACCAACAACAAGATCGAGATCATTAAGATGGTTTTTGATATGACTACATAATGTGGATGGAAGTTGCATCAAATGGACGTGAAGAGTGTATTTCTCAATGGTGACCTCAACGAAGAAGACTACATGAAATAACCAAATATATTCATCATACCTAATTAAGAGAACAAGGTATGTAGGCTCATCAAATCTCTCTATGGGCTAAAGTAGACACCCATAACTTGGTACTTAAATATCATGAACATCTCTTGCAATATGGATTCTATCGTAGTCCATATGATCCAAGCCTATACTTCAAAAGGCAAGGAAGAGAGATCATGATCATAATTATGTATGTCGACAACTTTGTCATCATTAGGAGTTTGGTGAATCTAATTGAAGAGACCAAGAAAGCATTGAAACATTCATTTCACATGATTGATCTCAAGCTAATGCACTATTGTCTTGGCTTGGATGTGTGGAAAAATGAGAACCGTGTGTTCATGTCACAAATGAAGGATGTTGAGACATTGCTTGAGAAGTTTTGAATGATAGATTGTAATACCATAGACACTTCAATAGAAGCAGGGTTGCAACTGTCACACTATGACTCATCACCATGGATGAATGGAACTCTCCCTCTCTAGTTGATTGGAAGTCTTATTTATTTGACATACACCAAACTTGACATCAACTATGTTGTGAGCTATATTTTGCAGTTCATGCAAGAACCAAAGGCATATCACTAGAAAGCAACAAAACAAGTACTCAAGCACATTTGTGATATGATTGAGTATGGTCTAGAGTACAAGAAGAATGATCAATTCTTTTGATAGGTTTCACATATGCAAACTATGAGGGATCCATTGATGATAGGAGATCCACTAGTCCGATTTCTTGGGGAAGTAAGAAACATCATGTTGTTTGTTCTTCTACTGAGACCAAATATCATGTTGTAGGAGGAGCTGTCTACAAGGTGATATGGTTATGGCGCATCTTGTCAAGAATGGACATCCCAAAAAAGAAACTTACAATCTTGAGTTGTGAAAATCAAGAAGTTCCAAATATTGTCAACAATCCAATTTTTCAAGAGGGCACAAAACACATTGAGGTTTAGTGCCATTTTGTATGCAAACATGTTCAAGAACATAACATACAACTCCAATTTTATCCCATAGAGGAGCAACATGTAAACATTTTGACAAAATCTCTTGCACATGTAAAGTTTGAAAATTTTAGAATTTTTCTTGTATGTACTTTGATTGAGCATTGATGTAATAAGGGAGGAATGTTGTGAATATTATGTCATGCTAACATATTCACCTTATGGTTACAAAGTTACAGAAAGTTGGAAAGTATATAACTTTCAATCTTGCACCTTCTTGATTACACATGTATATATACTTTTGTCGCATTGATGCAAAGGTTGATCCTAGTGCATGAATTCATTCTGGTTTTTAACACATTTGCAACATCCAAATGCAATGTTATCATAATCCACTTGTTCATCCCATTTTCCTGATGTAGACAATAACAAATGTTTTCAAATATTTATAATAACCCATATATGAATGTATACAACATGCCTTCATTCTTAGATAATTTCCCTTAAATAATTGCCAATATTCTTCAAAATTATTGATAAGCTGATATAAACCTAACCCACACTAGAAGCCTTTAAATAATTTTTATTTCTATAAAAAAATTTCATTCCATGATCTTAAATATTATGCACCACTTCTCAAACTATGAGCCACCTACAACTATATTATCCCTGATTTTTAAACTGGAGAAGATGATGAGGAAAAATCCTTTTGAAAGAAAAATTAGACTAGTTTGAATTCAATGTCCCACTTTCATTTGATTCAATTTTTAAATCTTAAAAAAAAAAACCTGACTTATATTAATAAAACTTACATATTAATCCTTTTGTTTTGAAATACCATTTCATCAAATGTAATATTTGTTATCTAATATTAACTTTTAATATAATATTTGTTATCTAATATTAACTTTTAATATAATATTTGTTATCTTATAGAATTTGTCATATATTCTCTATTCTTATTCTTCTTGTGTCCAATTCAAATATCTATACTATCAACCATTACATCCTTATCTTTAGTTAAAACTTTCAAATATAATTTTCTTATCATATTATTTAGATTTTTTTCTTTAAAACTCTTTATACATTTTTAATTTTCTTTTTCCTTTTCTCATAAGAATCTCTTCAAAAACAAAGTCAAAAGGATCTTGGCTATTAGCTATCAACTGGCCTATCTTTTAATGGACAAAATTTTAAAATAAAATACAAGATTTTGAAAGGCTTTTGAAAAGCTCTGGTCCTCTTATACTTAAGTTTGACCTTAATCTTAAATGAAAAACAAAAACATGCTACTAACCAAAAAAAAACATAATTTTAAAATAAAACATAATTTTTTTTTAAGGTAAGCAACGTATCCTCATAGAGTTACTCCCACAACAAAAAGAAGCAAATGAATTTGTTGTAGATTTTTCTGGGTAACTGTGTAGTGTTATAAATAGTTGGCTGTGAAATAGTAGAGGCGCCCTCGGAGGGAAAAAAAAAGAACGGAGAACAAGGGAGATTCGATCACATGGCAGAAATCTTTATATTTTGCTTAGTGGGGTGCCCATGAACAAGTCAGCATTATGAGCCGTTGAACTTCAACTGGCAAGTGCAAGGGGAATCCTTGATTGCTTGCCCACCAAGCCATTCATTGCTATATGATTTCGGCTGAAACAAAATCCAACAGAAATGAGGGAAACATCATGCTTTAGTTAATCCAATTCTTCAATATAGGCATCTGTTGGATTTGGCTTTGGATTTGGGTTAGCAATTATAGTTTTAATCGTTGTAATCATGATCCTTCCATTGGCAAAATTGGGAACATTAGCAATCAGGACTCTGAGCAAGCCCATTGCCAGCAGAATCAAAGTACAGGCTGCCCACCATCCCCGCTTTCGAAATTTGATCGTCGAATTTGCTCAGGTTAGTTTTCTTTGTCATTATCTTTTATCCAATTATTTCTTTAAAGGTCATGAATTCGATTCCCATGGAGTAAAAAAATTATTTCATTTCAGCTTTCTGGGGTTCGATCAGCTAGCGGTGTTTTGGATGCTTTTTTAATCTTATTTATTTGTTTATATTTTTCATTTTTACGCTGGGCATGAAGATTTTATTGAATAAATGATAGTGGGAGAACACCTACAAATGGAAATGATGACCCTCTGTCGATCCTCATTGGGCATATTTTCCTTGAGGTTTATTTTTATTATTTTTTTTAGTTGGGCTTGAAAATTTTATTGAATAATTATAGCCGGGCAATACCCACAAAGGAAAATGATGACACGCGTTTGATCCTCATTAGGCATGTTTGCCTCAAAATTTTGGTAGAGTAGAAATTCCTTCAAGGTGGCTTTTAATCATTAGGGTGTTCTAAGCTTGATGGTACGTTTGGTTTGACCACAGGGTCCATGGACGGAAAAACCCTAAACGTTGAGTAAGGTTGGAGGAAAGACCTAGTACATGTAACAAAGTACCAGCTTTTGCAAAGATTTATAGGTTTAATTTAGATGACTTG
Organism: Wollemia nobilis; assembly: GCA_028583015.1. Classification (NCBI taxonomy): domain Eukaryota; kingdom Viridiplantae; phylum Streptophyta; class Pinopsida; order Araucariales; family Araucariaceae; genus Wollemia; species Wollemia nobilis. The sequence continues at coordinate 8,082,354 of JAQPPZ010016995.1, read as the reverse complement.
TCATGCAAGTGCCCCTAAATTTGAAGAATTTGCTTGGACTGTGTTTATCTATTCTTGTAAGGAATCAAATCGAATTCATGATTGTCCTTAACCAAAATCCCAATCCGGGGCCATGGCAGAGTACCCCACTTTCCGAGTTTTGCACGCACACATCCAATGCCAAATGATAGTTCGTTAGAGAGATCTCTCATGTTGAAAGGAGAAACAGATGTATGCTTTTTTCTTTGTTTAAATCGATCTGCTTTGTGTTCATGAGATTTTAGACTATTAAATTAAATACATTGAGATTTTGAAACTATTGAGTTGAATACATAAAGTATAATAAAAGCATTCCCTTACTACCACAACGGGTTCTCCTATGCCTATTAGACATGCTGGTTAGAATTGGATTTAAAAAATTGCTTTTACCTTTCATATATTATGATCTGATGTCGTAGGCTGATTTTCATCCCAAGTTGTATTATAATGATAGGACTGAATTGGGGCCAGTATGGAAACCATAAACTATTTTGATGTGAGATTGATATACCGCAAACCCTAGTGGGTCAACAGAAAAGTAGACATGTTCATTTCAGTTTCTTCTATTTTTTAAATTGGTTATATGGGGTTGGAATGGGCCCCACCTATATACATTATAACCACATTATTGTGGTATTTCAATGAACCATATTATCATGGTATTACAATAATTCTTATCACCATGGCATCCATTGGAATTGAAGCCTGGTGGTCTCTTTGTGAGTGAACATTCTTAGAGTCAGACTTCAACCCAGATGGTTCATTCAGTGACAGTCTCTTCTCTTTGCACATTATGATATACTCATTTTTTATATACGTAAGAATGCATAAAAAGTACTGCTCATCTCTGTCCCTCTGGTTTTGTTATCTCTTATCTCAGCTGTCTTCAAGCTACTTGTTATTTAAAATGACATCCTGAGGAAGAGTTATTGACCAAGAGAGTTATCTAGATGATAATTTGTATGGGCTTTTTTTCATATTTTCATATGTTTTGCCAAGAAGTTCTATCTGGGCAACAGTGCTTGAAGCTTGAATTTTCATTTAGCATGAACACTGCATTACATTTGCTAAGGATTGTGATGATTCCATGTGTGTTGTTTAGAATATGCCAACATGGTTATATGTTGGTGATTTTGTTCCTGAATTATCTGAATGTGCTAACCATTGTGCAGGCAAATCATAAATTCAGTACAAACTTGCAAAGGCGAATCTATGGACATTCCACAAATGTGGCAGTTCGCCCCTTGGATGAGGAGAAAGCTGTTCAAGCTGCCACTGACCTTCTTGGAGAAGTTTTTGTGTTTTCGGTAACTTCTTTTCTTAATAAGAGTTTGATATTCCTTTGGTAGACATGTTCAGTTGGAGGGTTGCATGATTATGCAGGGGTGATGCTTTTCATGAAATAAATGCTTATTTTGTAAATGCATATAGCAGTAATTTTTTGTATGTGAATCAAAGAGTCTAGGTGAGATTCCTTTTGTGAAATGAAATGAAAGATTTTAATTACGTCCGCGAGACCCAAATATGGTCTATGGGACCTCAAATATGGAAGTACAATTACTCAAATCATATCATATGATCTTTAATATCTTTGAGAAGGTTGTTCCTTCTCCTGCTGATTTGTGTTAGCAATTCTCCAACTTTTTTTATTTTCCTGTCTTCAAATAAATCTGTAATAAACTTGTTCCCAAGTGTTTCTTTGTATTTGTCACGGATATCTGAAAAACTCGGGCATTTATAGATGAAGTGTTCCTCTGTCTCTACTGCTCCTGTGCTGCATAGAGTACATATCCTTTCTTCCCAGTGTTCTTTGGGCGTCGTCCATCTCCTTGTTTCACATCGAAGCCTATGAGAGCTAGTCCTTATTTGAGCAATGAGTATTTTTTCCTTCCACTTGATTTCAGCGCCTATATACGCTTTTTCCATGTGGTCATACGTTGGGTTAAAATTTGCAATATAATATTGTCTTTTCCTGCTTGCATTTCCACATTCCACTTATGAACTTTTCATTCACATAATTTTTTATGTCTTTGTTGACATTTGGGCATTCATTTATGTTGATTTCCCAACGTTTCATCCATTTCTGATTTTGTTTCATCCACGTATTCTGTGATCAATAGTTGAGTGCTTGGGCCTAAAACCTGCTTGCCCCTTTGCTCTCTTTCCCTTATCTTCTGCCCATATGCTGATCCTACGCTCTATCATACTCCCAAACAACTTTGCAATGAGAGGGTTGATCATGATAGTTCGATAGTTTGAGGGATTATTTATATCTCCACTTTTAAACAAAGGAATGGTCAAGCTAATTGTCCACTCAGTAGGGAAGCCATTTTGTATGACCTCATTGAAAATTTCTTTGATTTGCGGTGCCAAGATATCTACCCCCCATTTTATATGCTCCGCTTGAAGATTGTCTATGTCACGGGCTTTACCAGTTGCTAATTTTTTTATCCCTTGAATAATGTCTTCAATTGTGAAAAGTTCTTTCTTGACAATGATAGTAGGGGGTGTCTCCTACTGGTTACTATGCTGATACAGTTGTTTTGAATACTCCAACCACTGATTAACTGTTATGTTATTTTCAGTTTGCATCCTTTTCACGCTTAGTTCCTTCCAAAATTTCTTTGGTTCATGCTTCCCTAAATAAATCAATTCTTTCCTCCTTGTTCTAGTGTATTCTTCTTTTTTTGCCCTTACCAGTTTCTCATATGCTTTTTTGTTTGCTCTTGTTTTACCCGTTGGTTCCTTTAGTAATCTTCGCATTTTTTTGCAATCTTCATCGAACCATGGGTTGGTTGGGAAGCTATTCCTTTCTTTCTTTTTAGGTTTAGCTCTCTTGCATTTGTTTAGAGCTTCTTGAATAACTTGCATTAACCATTCACTCTTACTGTAATCTCTACTACTGTGATGTAGTTCTTCCCTTTCCTGTAACTTATTATTTAATACTGCTCTAAAATTCTGTCGATTTTCATCTGTTAAGAGAATGTTTCCCTTGTGAGGATATTTATTTTGATTGCCTTGCAAGTGTTTTTCCCTTGGTTTGTCTCCATGCATTCGAAGTTTCATAACAATTGGGTTGTGATCCGACTTAAGTTCCACTGGAGAATCTTTCACTTCTAGCTCCTCTATTTTTGGTATGTAATTCTGTGAGCATATTACATAGTCTATTACACTTTGTCCCTTATATGTTTTGCATGTATACTTTCCTGAATTTTTCCATTTGTTCATCCCATTGCAAATAATCAAATTGTATATGCTGCAAAGACCTAACAACTCTTCTCCATATTGCGTGATAGCCCCATGCTCATCTTTTGAAGTCCTGGTCCACTGTTGATTTTCCTCTTCTGGCATCCAAAGAGGACTAATCTCAATATCTTCGTTACCTTCTAGAATGTTAGCTTGCTTATTTGCTGTCCTTGCATTGAAATCTCCAATTAATATAATCTCCCCCAACTTACTATATATTGAAATGTCTCTTTTTAGGGAGGAGTATGGGTCTTCTCTGTTAAGGTCATGTTTCTTATAGAATTTAGAATTCTTAGGAGCAAAATAACATGATGCTATGCTAATAACTGACTTATTTTCTAGGATCTTTATCCAGATGTACTGTTTGTTTTCATCTTGTTTTTCAATTTTAATGACCCTATCCCATTCCTCTTTTATTAAAACCATAATAACCCCATGCCCTTTGCCATTTTCTGCTGCTTTATTCCATATTGCTATTTTTTTGTATCCCACAAATTCTGGAGTCCTACATCCATCGTGTTCATGTGTTTTTGTCAATATGATTATATCTTTGTCTCTAGCAATGGGCCCTAACCCGGGTCCTCTTCTCCAAGGGAAACCTCTACAGTTCCAACTTACCATTGTAAGATGTTCCCAGGCGGGCCATACTCCCTATTTATTTTGGATTTGTTTAGATGTGATGTATGCCTTTCCATTTCTTAAATATGCCTGTTTCCCTTCATTCCTTGCTGCCCTCACCTTTTCCCATTCCTTATTTCTTTCTTCCTGCTGTAAAAATGTTAGGTCATCATCTAAATAAAATTGTGACCCTCTCAGCAGGCCTCTGTTTTTAAGTAATCTTATTTTATCCTCGTAGCTCATCAATGTGACCCGAATATGTCTATCTCTGCCTCCTCTCAACCTGCCAATTCTGCTTACTTTTTTTATCTGACCCTTCCATTGTAATCGATCTGACAAGAAGTCCCCGGTTAAACGATTTGTGTCTTCCCCGTCCCCATAATCTTTCAACCCTTTGATGATTATATTTGTTAACTTCTCATGTCTTTCTTTCTCTTCTGTTATTTGAATTTTTACTTGCTTCTCTATCAACTCTTTTTGTTGATTGATTGGTTCTTTTACTACTTGAGACCATGTCTTTGCCTTTGCTAATTCATTTTGTAGCTCATTTTCTCTTGTTTCAATGTTTTGGAGTGTTTTCTCGTACCTCTTTTATTTGATTTGCATTTGTTTTTTCCACCTCTATTGCATCATTGATTGGGGGATGGATGGCTTGTTTGAGGACATGCCATTCACGTTGACCCATGTTTGCAAGGTTTTGTAGCTTTGACACTTGCTCCTTGAGTTGGTTGTTTTCTTTTTCCAGCCTCCGAATGGTGTTTATAACCTCATCTGATTTAGTTTCTCTTAATTTCTCCCTCCTTTCCATGCTTTCAAGTTTCTCTTTCATCTTCATTAGCTCTTGCACATAAAGTCTTGGTGCCCACATGAGTGGTGTAGTTGTGGGACCGTAAGTTTCTTCCTCATCCGAAAACTCATTTTGGTGATTTGCCTTTGATTGTTCCTTATTCTCCACCTGTTTATGTGGTAGAATATTTTTTATTTTTATTTTTTGATATGCCCTTTTCATTGTTGTTGCCCTTGCTCGAGCTTGTCGACGCCTTAATATCCTCCAATACTGTTTCTCATTGACATATATTGGTTCTTGCAATTGTTGCTTCCCTTCTTCCATTTTCAAACCCTTTATGGCCGAACCCTCTGTACTATTGATTCATTGAAATAAATGTGTAATAAAACCCTCTTGCTCTGCAAACCCTTTGCTGCAAACCCTTGCTGATAATAAAACCTTCTGCCGCAAACCCCTATAACGAATGTATTTCACCTACCTACTTAAATTGTTTTATAAATTGAAAGAGGACAAAAAAAATATGCTTACCCTATGAAATAGATGTTTAATACAATACTCCGCCGCAAACCCTCCTTGCTCTGCAAAAACCCTTTGCCGCAAACCCTTTAATTTTTTTGTGCTGACATTTCTTGTCTGGTTCAGTGTACAGTTCAAATCTTCTTCGTTCTATCGGCTCTGCTTCAGTATCCCCGTGCTCTGCTTCAGTCCTGCTTGTGTCATAGATTACAATCTACTTTTTAGCATTTTTTTCAAAGTGTTTTATGAAAGCATTACTAATGGAACAGAAGTTCAATCTCTATTGAGGTCTTAGGCATAGCTAGCTTATGTCAATGTATAGGTTATTTGATACTTGTTTCGATTCATTCTTTAATGTGCTTTGAATTTGGTTTTCTACTTCTCAAGGTTGGTGTAGGTGCTGTAATATTTGAAGTGCAAAGGAGTGCGAGATCAGAAGCTCGTAAGGAAGAAGCCCGCAAACAAGAATTAGAAGTGGGTATATCACTTCAATTGTGAACTCTAATTGGTGTTTTGTTTTTGATAGCTTAAAAGAAAAATGTTACTATCATAAGACTTATTGAGAAGTACAGTTTATTATCAGGCAGCTCCCCATAAGTGTAAATTTAGATGTAAAAACTGTCTAACCATATTGTCTTAGCATACAAGAAAAAACATGACCAAATATTCTGCAGATCTGGATAAAACTGCTTCAAGCAAACCTGAACATCAATGTAATACAGCTTGAAGTCCTAAAGCAGACATTTGATACATAAGTCATATTTCACAAACTCTAATCTTTCTTATGACACTAAACATGTGAAGCAACAAAAACATGCAGCACACTAACTTATACTCAGCTAAAGAGTCAACTGCAACAGCACCTTCTGGAGCTGACTTGCTGGATTTTGAGCGTGGTTGAAAACCAAAGCTTGAGCAAGGTTTTGAACATGGTGTCTTATGGCTACAATAACCTGCTTCACATCATCCATCCCATCATCTTTTCAAGAAAACAGTGTACTATTATTGCTTAGAAAAGAGCAGAGAACATCCTTAGATTCTTTAATAAGTTGGTACAGCACAAAAAAGTTCTCCCCTTTAATTTTTGTTTCTTCTGTGGCAACCTCTGCCATTTACTGTATTTTCTATACAGAATGGATCATCCCATGGTCAGAATCAGTTTATTGGTTTTCATCTGCTTCAATTTTTTGATCTATAATACAAGCTAATATCAGTAGCTATAGAGTGTAACACTCAGCACAGATTCTCAGGATGCTTTATTTTCTTTCTGAGCTGTCAATCATACAGCTCTTACACTATATCCAGAGACACTTTTATTTTGTCCTTACAGATTTAGAGGGTGGACAAGAGTGTTGTCTTTATCCTTCCTTCTTGGGCCCTGGGAGAGGGCTTCATGGGCTGTTTCCCCTTTCTTAGGGTGGTCTCATGCTATCTTTGTTCCTTTCCAAGCTGAACCCTGAGTTTTGCATGGCTGTCCACATTCAGGGGATCTTTGGATTTTTTCCATGGCAAATAGGGAGTGCTTGGAATTACAGAGATCAAGTGAAAAAGGTATGTTTGATAGAGACAGAAGGTTTACCTAAATGGAAATCTGCTTTTTCATAGTTGTAGATAAGGGATTCACCAAACAATATAAAATCCATTGAGCTTCATCTTGCAGCATCTTCTATAAGATAAGCTGCTATTATTGCTGAATAACAATGATGCATACCTCTCTCCTAGGCACATAAACAGCCTGTTGCCGTTATCTTTGAATAAAAATGATGCCTATCTCTCTCCTAGGTACATAAACTGCCTGTCAATTTTCATGGAATTGGGTTAAATATTTCTACCAATCAAGGTTTGTAAACCCTTCACGATGGCAATATATATCACGATTTTGGAGTAAATCTCTCCCAGGCTTCTCTTTCAAGTGCATTCCGTTATTAGGATTCGGAAGATAACCTACAACTTGATAACTTTTTCTTGGGCATTGCCAAGCTTGAATTTGTGGAAATTGATTTTTAAGACTATAGGCCTTTTCAAAGAGAGGATCAATTCTCCAGTTTGGACGAGTCCCTGATTTCATCCATTTTTAATAATAATTATAGTCTTCTTCCGCTATCAAGTACTCAATTAATAAATTGATATCCAGTTGAGAAATTTTGCAAAAGCTTTAACTTCTGCAGTATTATTTGAATTATGGCCAAGATTGATAGCATAAAATAGTAAAACTTTACCTTGTAAGTTTTTAATTTTGCTCTCTCTCCGGACATTCCTTGGGTTACCTTTGAAGCACTATCAAATTTAAACTTTGCACATCCTTCACATAGGTGCTTGTTTTTCATTGTCTCCATAGGCCCTTGTTGTTGTTGCATTGCTAAGGGTCTGTCGTACTCCACAATATTAATTTTTACGGGAAGTGGAGGTCAACATCATGTAATTACAAATTCTCAACGGTACATGTACACCTCCATGTTTAATGCTGACATGGATTTCATGTTCCTTATATATGATCTGAATATGGCTCAGATATGTATCCATATCTTTATCTGGATACTTCCTGAATGTGTTTGAAAGACATTGTATATGGCCAATATGAAATCTGAGTGTAGCTCATGAAAATTTGGCAAGAAGACCCAAGAAAACAGAAATAAACAAAAACACTTACCCTTTAGAAAGAGAGGTGAAAAACCTCTCATCTCACGCAAACTGATTGTCGTTGTGCTTATATTTAAAAGGTTTTTGGTGGAAAATTTTCTGATTGGAATATTACTCTATGTGATGTATCCTGGCCATAGCATACCTAAGGCTTTTTAAAAGTCTGCGGTACTTGTATCAGCTCACATTCATCTCCATCTGATGTAGCTTCTTTTTCCTTTTTCCTTTTTTTTGTTATTTTATTTTATTTTTTTTCATTTGCAGATGGTACAATGAACACTAGGACAGGGTTGTAAACTAGACTTAAGAACACCTAAATTATCCTCTGTTAGGTCAACTTAATAAAATACTCCAAATAAATTGTGCTCAGACTCAATTTCAATGTGAATTGATTCGTACATCATGCACTGGACTGTTAACCCTGAGCTTCATGGTGGTATTATAACACTATTCTATACCTTAGATCACTTGTCAGTTTTGGTGCAACACCCAAACCAAGATCTGATTGGAGTATTTAATTGAAATAGGATTTCTATGCTCTAACATATGTGTTCTTTATCACATAAGTGTATTACTGTTTACTGTCATTTTTGTTGGGTAATTAATTTTATCCTCCAAGTGGAGCAAGTTGACCTTCCAAAATTGTTTATTACGCATGAAAATATCACAATGTTTACCAATCTTAATTCAAATAATAAGATAATGACGAAATATGCGCAGACATATATTTTAGAAAGTGGTTTGGTGGATAATTCTACCTAAACTTTGTCCATAAACATAGCAGTATGCATTGAGGATGACTACTGTAGCACGGTGGTGAGTTTCCCAATGATGGAGGAATAGAATGACAGGTTTAGAGGCCAAACAAGACTGCAGTCAAGACAATCCTGCCAAACATTCTGTACTTGTACTGCATCAACACTTGACCATTGGTACGGAAATCAGCAAAGTGCTTGTATGGCAGATAGTTTTCTACTTGAACACAAAGTGCTTGTATGGCAGATTGAGCTTCACTTTAACGGCAAAGTGCTTGTATGGTGTCGCCACTCTGCTTGAATGGCACACAGACAACTTCACTTGAACGGCAATGAGCAATCTGCGTTAACAGCAACTTTGTCTATGCTCCTTGTACAGCAATTATCCTTGTACAGCACTCTGACAATCTGGACTGAAACTTACAACCTGCAACACACAATGCTTCCATAATGCACAATACTAACAGTCTAATACATTTACATATCAAATAGATATCCAATACGCATGGGAAATGAATATATTGGCATTATCGTTCTGCCTGTACGCCAATGTTGTTACAGAAACATAACTACTTGTATGCACAGAACTCACAGGATACTCTCACAATGACAATACAGCAGCCTTCTATACTCACCATTCTCTCATTAATATGCTATTGCTATATGCTGAAATGAAAGGAGTAGGTGGGTGTTCCTTTTATGCATTTGGGTGGACAGTTGCCCACAACTGTCCCCTGGGACACCTCACCCTTCAACCATCTGCTCATTAACCTTAATTCGCCATACAATACAAGTGCAATCTAATTTAAGGATGACATCGACATTTTTAGTACTACAAGACATATTTGACTTTTCCTTTCATTTGCATTTCATTTCACATTCTTTTCTCTTGCATTTGTATTTACATTTATATTTTGTGCATTTGCACTTTATTTCCTACTCTATACACTACTTTTTCTGAGGTCCAGAACTAGTGCCTATATCTGCCCTCCCCTTTAATTTGGTCGACGTCTGTCTCTGCTTCTGGGAACTTGGCTGCAGCTGTTGAGGTGTCAGAACAGGTACTCCCACCTCCATGATTTCCAGCTTCAATGCCGCCTCCTCATCCGTAAGTCTCTTGGCATAATTATTGTATCTAGCCCATTCTATACCATAATGATTGGCCCTTTGTTCCATCTCTGCCAACTTTGCCAAGATTTCTTTCTCCCTCTTTGCAAATGCATCTTGGGCTGCTTTTTGAGCCACTTCGGTAAGCTGCTCATCTCTCTCTGCAATCAGCTGATGTCGATGTTTTACTTAAGTTATTTTTTGCAACATTTGCTCCCTCAGTGAGCATTCAGATTTCAGCTGTGTAATCAATTCATCCTGTTCCTGCCGAGCTTTTGTTCTCTCCTCAACCTGCTTTCTAAGATCAACCAGTTCATCCACATGGTCTCCTAATTCTGGCTCTTCGAGACTTGTTTCTCAAGACTGCAGTACTTGGTTGGCAATTTTTTGCTTAACACACTGTTGTTGAGCAATTCTCGTACTCCTCGTAGGAATCTGACTTCCTCTGCGACCTCGTCTTCCATGTCCTCGCGGTAATGAACCTGTTATTCACCTCCCACACTTCACACGTGCTGGTTCTTCTTCAACTGGACCCAAGTGTGATTCAACAATGGCAACGACACCAAGTTTAGCATGGTGGTGAGTTTCCCAATGATGGAGGAATAGAATGACAGGTTTAAAAGCCAAACAAGACTGCAGTCAAGATAATCCTGCCAAACATTCTGTATTTGTATGGCATCAACACTTGACCACTTTTACGACAATCAGCAAAGTGCTCATATGACAAGCACTTGTATGGCAGATTGTTCTCCACTTGAATGGCAAAGTGGTTGTGCGGCAGATTGTTCTCCACTTGAACGGCAAAGTGCTTGTACGGCCATTCCACTAGAACGGCAACAAACAATCTGCTTGAACAGCACATGCACAACTTCACTAGAAGGGCAATGAGCAATCTGCTTTAACAGCAACTTCCTCTATGCTCCGTGTATGGCAATCATCCTCGTACAGCACTTTGACAATCTAGACTGCAACTTACAACCTGCAACACACAATGCTTCCACAATGCACAATACTAACAGTCTAATACATTTACCATATCACACAGATATCCAATACACACATGGGAAATGAATATATTGGCATTATCATTCTGCCTGTATGGCAATGTTGTTACAGAAACATAACTACTTGTATGCACAGAACTTACAGGATATTCTTACAATGGCAATACAATAGCTTTCCATAATCTTACCATTCTCTCATTTCTATGCTATTGCTATATGTTAAAATGAGAAGGGTGGGGGTGGCGGTGGGGCGTCCTTTTATGCATTCAGGTGGACGGTTACCCACAACTAACCCCTGGTACACCTCACCCTTCAACCGTCTGCTCATTAACCTTAATGTGCTGTACAATACAAATGCAATCTAATCTAAGGATGATGTCAGCATCCTTAGTACTACAAGACAAATTTGACTTTTGTTTACATTTGCATTTCATTTCAAATTCATTGCCCTTGCATTTGTATTTACCTTTTCATTAGTGCATTTGCACTTTATTTCCTACTTTATACACTACTTTTTCTGAAGTCCAGAATCAGTGCCTACATGTACTATCTGTGCCTTTATGTTGAAGTTTTGAGCTCCTAGGCTGCTTGTTTTTTGTTACTTTTTGGTTTGAATTAATGGCTGGAATATTTCAAAGGTAAAGGAAAATATGTGTTTCCTTTCCAGGGTGAAACATGGAAGTTATAAACATCTATTAGCAAGGTATATTGAATAGCACAAATATACCCAAATGAGGATGATGTAAGCCCCAGTACAGATAAAGTGCCTAGCAGGTATGTATGGCAGATTGCCTGGCTAGTGCAAGACAATATTGTGATTGACACATGACATCAGCTAACCTGTATATGTAAAAATTCAAAAAATTTACAGGACACATTACCATTCAATAGTGTGTTTATATAACTGAACCTAATTAAGTAGATAACTTAGAATATGCAGTGAATATTCATGTCACTATTTCCATATTATAGACAATTATAGGTATACGTTTATAATTGTAAAACAAATATAGATAGATAATATGTTCAGATCTTGCCAGTCAAAAAACCACTACATAATTCCAAGCCTTGTTTTTGAATGTAAAGATTTTGCATGTTTAAATCATCATATACTTTTGTGTTTATGATTTTTTTCTATGGTCCTCAAAGACACGGGAGAAGTAAATATCTGTGCTTCTGCTTGGCAATAAAAGTATTTATGTTTTTTTTTGTTTGGTTTTGGCATTCTTATAAGACAGTGGTTACTGTGATCGCATCTAGATATTCTGCATATTGACTGGTATTGTGAATATAAAAGTAGAAATGTGTTTACTGTGGATCTCTTAAGATTTTAAGTTATGATATCCTTATTTGTCATATTCATCCTGACTTCCAATAATCTTTATTGGTTGCAGAATTTAAGTAATGCTTGCACGCTTCAAACTTCTGGTAGTGGAGTTGCTGCATTTTTTTTTAATTGGAGTTTGTTGCAACTTGTTTGAATTGGAGTTTGCTGCAACTGTTCATTTTCTCATTTTGTTTACTAGCTGAAATTGAAAGGAATTCCAACCTAATGCATTTTTAGTGTTTGTCTAGGTCAACGGGTTTTAGGTGGATAATGCAACCCTTAGACAATGGGATAAATTTCATTTGAATTCAAGATTGACAAATTACTGCCTTGAGCATATCCACGTTAATTGTTCCTAGATTGTGCAACATTGATGAAGAGAGCCAGCAAAGAATCTGCATCTAAGGTTGTAGTGCGACTAGTACCTCCACTAGATATTTACAAGTCCCTATATTCACCAAAATGCATCCTTTGGAAATTGAATTAGTCCTGAACCCACTATAGGGGTCTATCTTACCTGTGATCTAATGCTTTGATGCTAACATTCTAATGTTAGAGCTGAGATTTGAGTGGGTATCTAGGTTCTTAGAAGCTACCATTTCTAGGGTTTTTGGAATGCTATAGTCAGTCTTTATCATTACTAGCTTCATTCTAGCGTTTATGAGTTGGCATCTAATGTGAAGCATGTCTCTTAGCCCCCTGTGTGTGTGTGAGAGAGAGATATTTCTTCTTTTATATTGGATCATATTTTCTGTTTGGTTTAAAAGCATGCTATGGTGGGATCTATTTGTTGTAAAGTCTAATATACAGTCATTGCATTACTAGGAATTGAGGCAAAGAGACGATGATTTAGCGCGTGAAGTGGTACTTTTGAAACAAAGAATTGATGAGTTGGAACGGCATGGACTAGGACGGCATGTATTGGGACGTGGGTTGCCCTTGAGCATCCAACCCAGATCAGCTGAAGAGAAAACACAAATTCCTTCATGATATTTTTCGCCTTCTATATGTGCCGGGCTTTGTATGATTTTTTGGACTTTTTTTTCCTGCTATTATTTCTCCTAACAGCCATCTTTATCCCAATCACCATGGCAAACACATCTTAATTTGCCCACATCTGACCTTTTCTCAATAGGTCAGAAATTTTGATTTTAATGATTGTTTGGATCCACGTTGCAATGCCATGAAGTGGTTTGTTAGCTGTGTGACTTGGGCAGATCATAGGCAGATGAAATTTTGGATTTATTTTCCATGTTGCAGAGAGTTGAATTCTTTTACTGCTACATAAGAATGCAAGAAAACTTTCTTGGATGAAAATGGGATGGAAGTTTTGTGAAAATATGAACAAACTGACAATATACTGTAATAAAGGTGACGCTCAATTTTATTGCTTATAAGTTTCTAAATGCCAATAAAAGAGGGATTGATCATATTGTCTCTGCCTATATATATATATATTTTGTCAACGAGTCTATTTTCTCTGCCCATATTACATCATAATTGTATTTCTATTTTTTTTTTATCATCTTGAAGATACTATTGAATTTTGTTATGCCTGTGTTGAGGATCTCAAAACCTTAATTATCTAGCAAAAAGTTTAAAGTGTATAATAATTTTTAAGACAACTTAAAATAAATATTAGTTATATGTGATTGAAAAGGGCCTGCATGTATTATTAAATCATTATCACATAGTGATATTAAAACATTTTGATAATTATGCATATATTACTTGACAAGATTCGAAGACAAGAAATTTAACCAATTAAACTCATGCTATTTGATAATTTTTAAGATATCTTTTATATGGATTCAAATTCTTCAGTGAAATTTGATGATTCCGTATAAATATGGGTCAAGGGTTAAGGATCAGTCTAATTTACTTTGGTAGGATGTATTCAATAATCAGGTGGTGTTCCAAATGGAAAAGTCAATTTTGACGAGTTTTTTGAAAAACTTTATTTTATTATAAAAATATCGCCTTCTCTTCTTGAATGCAGTCGAGTGATTCGTTAGGGCCATTTACTATAACAAGATGTTGTGTTTAAATTTGGTGGGCCTAATTCCCTACATTTACACATAGTGCTTGAAGTGAATCAAATCAAATTTTCACTTCATTTGTGTTGGTTATTGTTAAATAAGTTAATAATAATAATACCATGGAACAACTAAAGGGTACTTACTTGTATTTACATAAATGTAAACTGAGTCTATTTATGCTTGACACCATTTACATTTAATGTTAGCTACCATTCCATTTTCATTCCTTTTTTTGAATCTTTGTTTTCACTCTCTTTACTATATAATTAAAATCATTGAAGCTTTCAAACTTTTTATTTTTTTATATAATTTTTATATTTGATTATATAGGAATGTTGGTTCATCTCTATTACATTGTGACTATATAGTGATATTATATAATTTTTATATTTGGTTATATGAAATTGAAATTGGTCTATCTCTATTACATTGTGACTATATTGTGACTATATAGTGATATTATATAATTTTTATATTTGGTTATATGAAATTGAAACTGGTCGATCTCTATTACATTGTGGCTATATAATGATATTATAACATATTGACAATTACACATTTATAGAATTTAATTATTATTATTATTATTTTTGCCGGAGAAAAATGGGTACTTAAGCCCCCCACCCTTGACAAATCACAACTATTCCTTTTAGAGCCTGAGAGTTTACAAATAAATTCAATTCTCATCTCGGTTGAGTTGGTATACCTTTTTTTATAAGAAGTAATTTTTTATTTTTATTTTCCAAATCTTCTTCAATTTTCTTTGTAAATACAAATGTTCCAGAATTTTGCATCCTTGACATTTTCTTGCAACAACCTTTGTAATACTAAAACTCCACCTCTATTGTCTATGCACTGTATCTTAGTATAGTAATATTTTCAAAACTTTGCCATATCATAGTCTGCTTTACTAGCTTTGGACTCGTAGTTTCCTTAATGAAGCATAAATGCAACTACAAGAATTGTAATAAATAGTTTAACAGTCTCAAAAACTTGTAAGTTTATGTTTCAAAATAAATTACCAGCTTGGGAAGGTGGATGGTTATCACTAGAAGGAAGAGTGTAGCTAATTAAATCAATCCTACAAGCTATTCCAACATATTATATGTCCTTATCAAGTGGCATTTGCTCGGCTGGTTAAATTCCTCAACATTTAAGAAGGAGACCAAAGTTCAAATCTTGCCAAACCATACATGAATAATATTCAAGCTTTGTTATAATACTACTATGTGGTGATGATGGAATACGGGTGGGGCCCATTTCAATCCCATGTAACCAATTGAAAAAAAACATATTACATGTCCTTGTATACTAAGCCAAAATTGATAGAAAAAAAATTAATTTATATTATGTGGTCATTTTTGTGGTTAGGATTACATGATAAAAGAAAATTTCCTTTGGTGAAATGGAGGAAGGTGTTTGATGATAAAACTAAGGGAGGTTTTGGTTTAAGAGTTCTTAGAGATGCAAACTTAGCTCTTAGGGAAAAAGTAATTTGAAAATTGTACAAAGAGAGTCAAAGACAATGGGCAATAATTCTTCTAAGTACGTTGAGCCCCATGACTTAAGATTAATATTTAATGCATTCTCAATAGTAGATGGTTTTGCATTATGGAACAGTTTAAAAAATCAATTGATCTACTGATTAAAGGTTTAAGATTGGTGGTGGAAATGGAGAAAAAAATTCTATTTGGATGGATACTTGGTGTAATTAAAAACCACTCAATCTAGATCCAAAGTTGAAACCATGGATGAGATTACTTCAAGACAAATACAATGATAGGGTTTCAAACATTATGTACAAGGATCACATATGAAGATACAAATGGAAAGAATATTTTTTTACGAACATATAAGACATTGATGCTAGAAGGAAGTTGAGCAAAAAGATAACAATAGTGATTATTTCGAGGGGAGTTGAGAATAAGCTAATTTGGGAGTTGAATAACTTAGGAGAATATAAGAAGCGGATAAAATGCAAAACACCAACAAAATAGGAATACAACAAAAATGTGGAGAGATATTTGGGACAAACAGGGCATTCCTCAAGTCAAAATATTTGTTTGACTAGTAGGTCATAAAAGAATTTTATCCTAGGATAACCTTACAAAAAGGGGTTTTTATGGCCCCTCACAATGTGTTCTATGTAAAAACAAGAGTATAGACCATCTCTTGGGACATTGCTCAATAATTTGGAAACTATGACAATGTATTCTTAATATTTTTGGTAAGTGCATGGTGATGAATGGTTGAATTGAATAATAGTTAAAACAATGACAAACCACTTTTAAAAGTGAGGTTTTACAAACAATCTGGTATATATCAAAAGATACAATACTTTGGACTATATGGTTGGAAGGAATTGAAGAATATTTAAAGGAAAGGAAAGTAGTTTAGAGGTAATGAAAAAGGAAGATTTGTTTAGCCATAATGGAGTCTAAACCAATTATATCAAATCACTCAATCCCTAATCTTGAAGCAGGGAGCCTTTGTTATGAACCTCTCTTCGCATAACCATAAATCGCTCACCAATATGCATAAATATCAAACATGCATCCACAAATAAATTGCACAATAACAATCCACATAATAAAATAAAGATTGATAATACCCTTGAGGTAGGGCAACACCGTACAATGCTCCTTATTGGAAGGAAGCCACTCCACAAGATCTCCAACTCCATGAGCCAAGACTTCTACAAGAATACTTCATATATGTCCTTTTACAATGGGGGTACATCTCTCTTTATACAAGAGTGTGATGGTTCACCTTTCATGAGTTACAAGATCACCCATGTGGTGGTTCACCTTCCACGAGTTACAAAGTGCATAATAATATGATAATTTTCCTTGCGGTTACATATGACAATATTCTCCAATGGTTACAGACTTAGTTATCAAATTTGTCAATTTTTTAATATGAAATTCAAAATTCTTCGAATTTAAAATCTTCACGAATAAATTCGGTGAACAAACCCTAAATTCAACATGGAAAAAATTGAGTGGAAATGTATGCAAAAGGGAAAAACGACGAACAAACCCTAGATTCGGCATGAGAAAAAATTGAGTGGAAATGCATGAAAGGAAAAACGGGGAAAAAACCCTAGATTCAACATGAAAAAAAAGTGAGTGGAAATGCATGCAGAAGGAAAAAATGCCCCTGCAGGAATCTTTTTTGGTCCTAAAAAATACAAGCGTGCAACTTGGTATGCTAATGTGTGGTTTTGGTTTTTTACGAAGCCCTTATCACTTGCAAACTTGCGGTTTGTGGCTTTTCTATTGCAGATCACGCAGTGGAGTTTTTTGGGAGGGTTTATGGGAAGTTTCGAGGGACAAGAAGAATAGGAATTATATATAAAATAATAATAATAATTTTATGAAATTTAAAACCATTAAAAATTGTGTAAGTTATGCAATCTACACGGTGTGAAAGTCATGCAAAGAATGAAGTTAGTCAATTTAGTGCTTCGACACCAAATTGCGTGGAGAAGATATCCCGTTTTATTATTTTGATTTAGTAAACCAAACGATTTGACGAGTATCCAAATTTGAGAGTTTATTATTGTTATTGTTATTTTTAATTATTATTTTGATTTAGTAAACCAAACGATTTTCCGAGTACCCAATTTTCATAGTTTATTATTGTTATTGTTATTCGTAATGTATTGAAAAATATTGGTTTTATATTCAATCCACAAAAAATATTATGTGTATACACCCAAGTTCATATATGCACATTTATAATATATCGAATTTTATTTCGAATTTTTAAACATGACGAATTTCTTTCGAACTTCAAGAGTGTCAAATTCGAATACGAACTAGAACTTGATAACTAAGGTTACATATATGATTTTATGACATGCCTATTTCTAATTTGACATGTGGTCTTCCTTACTCAATAGTTAATTTATGGCTCATACCATTATACAATACAATATTATATTAGTAAGTATCTATCTTGGGTACCTAACATTCCATCCTCCTCACAAATTGTTTTGTCCTCGAAACATTAGAAGAGGATAAATAATATGATCTGACGCATGGTGAGTATCGGTACCAATCTCGATCATCCATCCACCCTAGTGAAACTATGATTGGCGGTGGTCTTCGTTGATGCCAATGCCATGTGTTGGAAGCATAAAATTAACTTTTTTAAACCAATCTCTTTCATCCATCCACCCTAGTGAAACTATGATTGGTGGTGGTCTTCGTTGATGCCAATGCCATGTGTTGGAAGCATAAACTTCACTTTTTCATCCATATTTGTTTGCATCTACAACCAGAGCTTGGGCTCCTCTAGTTTCTTGTATGTCCCTCATAGCTCCTTTGTTGCTCTATGCCTTGTCTCCATGATTGTTGCCTCTCATGGTGGTGTGGATGACGATATACTCCAACCTTAGCCTATTGTTCTACTTGTTTTTGCTCCTCTCTTGCTCCCTTATTTTGGTTCATCTTTTGTTTGTGTTTCTTCTTTGATTTCTATTGTTGCATCCTCCTCAGGTTCTATTTTAGGTGCTTTTGTTTGTTCTTCACTTTGGTCTCCTACAATAGCTACATGTTTTTCTTTGCATTGAGAAATGTCCTGTAATGTTATCTTCTTCTTATTGTACCATAACTTCATGAAAAGAATGCAACCAAAGATAACCAAGAACAATATCTACATCATTCATCCCAATAATATGAAAATATGAATGTAAAACATATTTATCCATGGTGATTTTCAAATCTTTTAAAAGTTGAACAATTTGACCCTTAAGCTGTAAGCCTGCATGCCTTTGATTTTCTCTGCTTGAACTTGCAACATCTTAGTCAAAGACATATTGCTAAAATTATATTTGTTGCTAGAGTTAATGGAAACAACAATTTTTTTAATTTTGATGCAACCATGAATTTGCAAAATATAATTTTTACATTCAAACAAATCCTTTTGACCACTGTTTGGCCTTGACACAAAAAGTGTAGTTTCCGTAGTCGACACATTATTATCCGTTTCTCTTGATCCCTATTTGCTTAAAAATGCAACTTTAAATTCTTCTTGTGTATGTTTGTATTTATGAGCATGAGCAAATTTGAAAAACAAAAATAAATGTTCCCTCTCAAGTAATCCCAAATCTTCACTTTCCATTCTCAAAAAAATGTAAAGAACATTTTCCACTTCATGAACTATTCCCTAACATCAATATCATCTTCTCCATAGAATTTTGGCAACTCCATAACCTCAACCTATTTTTTTTACGTAGGTAGGGTTTTAAATAACCAAAACTTCTCACAAATAAAATGTCTCAAAGCTCATATGTTCCCTTCTTCAACATTTAAATCTGCAATTTTTCTTCAAAATAAAACATATGACAATTGGTTTTCTTACTCGGATTGAGAGATGATTTTTTTCCCTTTTTTGTATTGCTCAAAAACAACATCAAAGGCCCAACTTGCAATAGTTGTAACTCCTTTAATACTTAACAAAATTTAACAAGTGAGTAGTCTTTTTTGTAGTACTCAAAATAAACTGCATGCTGGTGCAAAAAGATTTTAAAAATGATTGCTAAAAAAATTAATACAATTTTTTTTATTTGTAAAACATTTGCATAGCCAAAAAACAGCCTCAAGAGCCCAACTTCAAACAACTGTAACTCTCTCAATACTTATCAGAATTTCACAAGTGAGCAGTTGTTTTTATAGTACTCAAAATAATCTACATGTTGGTGCAAAATCTTTTGAAAATGATAGCTACAAAATTTAATACAATTTTTTTATTTTGAAAAAAATTCATGCAATAAAAAAATAACACAAATATTTCAACTTCAAACAACCATAACTTTCTCAATACTTATCAGAATTTACCAAATGAGTAGTCATTTTGTAATACACAAAAATATCTACACAATGGAGTAAAAAACTTTTGAAAATGAAAGATAAAATATGGCTCCTGCAAAATGTGATGTTTTTCGAAAAAAACGTGCCTTAGCTCTACAAAAACCACTCCACTTTGCCCAAATTGTTGCTCTGATACCAAATGTTATGAACCTCTTCTCATAACCATAAATCATTCACCAATATGCAAAAATATCAAACATGCATCCACAAATAAATTGCTCAATAACAATCCACACAATAAAATAGAGATTGATAATACCTTTGAGATAGGGCAACACCATACAATACTCCTTATTGGAAGAAAGCCATTCCACAAATTTCTATCTCCACGAGCCAAGACTTCTACAAGAATTATTCATATATGTCCTTTTTTTCATGTCGTTTTACAATGGGGTACATATCTCCTTATACAAGAGTGTGATGGTTCACCTTCCATGAGTTACAAAGTGCATAATAATATGACAATATTCCTTGCGCTTACATATGACAATATTCTCCAATGGTTACATATATGATTCTATGATATACCTATTTTTTATTTGACACATGGCCTTCCTTACTCAATAGTTAATTTATGGCTCATATCATTATACAATACAATATTATATTATTAAGTACCTATCTTGGGTACCTAACAACCTTGATAGATGGTTTCAAGTCATCAAATGGAATTATAATATTGGGTACAAGAGAAACAAAAATAAAATAAAGAATATAAAAAAAAAACCAAAAGTGGAGTTGGTTAAATTGAATTTTGATGGAGCATCCAAATGAATTCTAAGACCAACAGGAGGATGAGGAATAATTAAAAATAATAGGGGAGAGATTTTGTCTCATTACGCTTTTCAATAGTGGATTTAAGACATACAATGAAGTTGAAGCTTGGGTGGCTTTGGAAGGGTTAAAAATATGCAAACAATTGAAATTGAAGAGTATGGATGGAAAGTGATTCATTAATAGTAATAAATGCAATTTTTTTGAAAACAAAGGCTCCATGGAACTTACAAGAGATAACTATGGAAATACAAGACCTTGCTACAAAGTTTGAAGACACCAGATTTACACATACATTAAGGGAAGGAAACAAATATGCAGATAGTCTAGCCAATATATGGGTTTTAATTGAGGATTGTGAAGTTAAATTATTTTTACCATGTTTAGAAAAAGTAGTAAATTTAACGGAAGCTAATAAGAAAATATTTGTTGCCTTGACTCATATAATGATTAAGGTTTATTTTAATGTTTTCCAATGGTAATATTTTATTTATTTAATAACATTAATGTTTTTTCATAGAAACTATTTATTACAATTCTTGTGGTTGCATTTATGCTTAAGGAAACTAACAATCTAGGTCTCGTAAAGTGAACTATGATAATGTGAATTTTTGGAAATATTACTCTACTAAGATGCAATGCATAGACAATAGAGATGGAGTTTTGGTATTGTGAATGACGTTGTAGGAAAATGTCAAGAATAAGGATGCTAGATTTTGAATTATTTGTATTTACATAAAAAAATTGAAGAAAATCCAAAAAATGAAAATTAAGAATTTAGACCTTTTATGAAAATTGTAGGTATCTAGATATAACAACTCAATTGAGATGAGAATTGAATTTGTTTGTAAACTCTCAAGCTCTAAAGGAGTGAGTTATGATTTGTCAAGGGTGGGAAACCCGAGTACAATCCTTTGTTATCCAACCATTTTTTTGAGAGTTTATGTTTAAATCTTATCAAAAGATATATGCATAATAACTAAACCAATGGGCAATATATAATAAAAGTAAAATTTATTTTAATTCAAAATAACTAATTAAAAAACATTTTATCATTTTAATGAGTTATGAAATAAATATCATTTATATTATAATGATATTTTACAAATCATAATGATATTATTTTAATGAATCATTTAGCAGTCTCAAAAAGTTAGAAAGTTTCAATCCATGCTCTATCCCATAATCCAACCAACAACTAGCAACTCAAATAATTCATAATTCATTTTAGCCATGAAGTCCATTTGATATTTTTTTATTCTACTTCAACATACAAAACTTCTACTCGTTTCACAAAATCATAGTCTACTTTACCAAATTTGGACTATTAGTTTCCTTCAATGCATTGATCTATAAATGGATCCCTTGAAACATTTTGTAATCCTCTAGAACATTATTTTGAATTTGTTCCTTTCATATTTTTCTTGTCAACTTCAACTAAACTTACTACTTTCTCTAACCATGGAAAATAGAATTTAACTTCATAATCCTTTATTAAAACTCCTCTATTGGCCAACTTAACTGCATATTTATTCTCTTCCCTTGATGCATGTGTAAACCTAATTTCTTCAATTTATGTAGCAAGGTCTTGAATTTCCACAATGATCTCTTATATGTTCCATAGAGCCTTTGCTTTCCTCAAAATTACATTTATTCCTATTAGTGAATCACCTTCCATTTATGTTTTGTTCCATTTCATATTTTTAATCCTTCCAAAGCCTCCCAAGCTCCAGCTTCATTATTTATCTTAAATCTACTACTAAAAGCTTAATGTGAGAAAATTTCACTATTATTTTTATTATTCCTCCTCTTGCTTGTCTTAGATTTTCTTTAGATGCTCCATAAAAATTCAACTGGACCAACTTTGCTTTTGGGGGTTTCCACATTATTATTTTTTTGCTTGCCTTTTGTTTCTCTTGTACCCACCATCATAATTCCAATTAACGACTTGACTTGATCTATCAAGACTGTATTTTTTAATATTAGGGATTGGGTTAGTTGATAGGGCTGATTTAGACTCCTCGATGGCTAAACAAATTTTCCTTTTCGTTACTTCTAAAATGCTTTCCTTTCCTTTAAATATTCTTTTGTTCCTTTCCAACCATACAATCTAAAGTATTATATCCTTCAATATATCCTAAATTGTTTGTAATGCCTCACTTTTAAAAGTGCATTACTTTAATCATTCTTCAATTCTACCATTCATCACCATGCATTTACCAAACATATTAAAAATTCATTGTCATAGTTCCCATACTATTAAGCAATATCCCAAGATATGGTCTATACTCTCCTCCTTTTTACATAGAACACATTGTGAGGGGCCATAAAATCCCTTTTCATTATGTTACCCTAGGATAAAATTTTATTGTGATCTAGCCATACAAACATTTTGACTTGTGGAATGCTCAAGTATCTCAAACATCTTTCCATATTCTTATGATAATCCTATTTTGTTAGTGCTTTACATTATATTTTCTTCTTGCTGTATATAATCCACAACTATTCAACTCCAAAATTAGCTTATACTCAGCTCCCCTTAGAATAATCATTGTTGCTATCTTTCTGCTCAATTGCCTTCTAGTGACAATGTTCGATGCTAATTGAGCTAATGCCATTTAATATCTTTGTATAATTGAAATCTTTGAAATGATATATAATAAAATTTTGTTTTAAAAGTCTACTTTTTTATATCTCTCATATTTATTGCAATCAAAGTAAAAAGGTTTGGTCACTACTATTTCATGTTGTATATGAGTTCAAATGTTAAAATATTTTATTTATTATTGTGGAGCAAAATCTATCATGTTAATTGTGTGATAAAAGTTAAATAGTATTTATTTAAAATTGTGGTTTTGTTTTCTTTCCTTTCATTTTAATTATACATCACACCAACATTAATAAGAATATATTCCCATCAAATGATATAAACTCAATCAGTTGAATTCTTCACCTTTCAAGGAGTAGACCCAGATTCAAATCTTGCCAAGCAAGACATGCATAATAACCAAGTTGTTGCAATATCACTATGTGGTAATTCCATACAATCAATTTAAAAATAATAATATATTTCTTATATTTAAGTTTTTTTGTATTTCAGTTGCGTCTACTAGTCTCTCATGCTAAGTTTTTTTTTTAATAAGCTATGTGTGGCTTCTATTGTTGGCCACTCCCATTAAAATAACAAAACGTTGGATTGAAATTGTCCCACCCATATTACATCATAATCATATAGTAGTTTTACAATTGGGCAATTATACATGTATTGTTTGGAACTATCACGACCACATAGTAGTATTACAACAACTTGGCAATTATGCATGTATTATTTGGCAAGATTTGAACTTGAGTCTCCTTATTGAAAGTTGAGGAACCTAACTAGTTGAGGTAATGCCATTTGATATTGATGTCAAGTTAATTAAACTATATACAACTTGTATTTTTATCAAGGTATTCTTCATTTTCCTTCCTACAAAATTATTCATTATCTCATTTGAACTACAAGTTTTCATAATCAACTCCT
Source organism: Wollemia nobilis (assembly GCA_028583015.1). Lineage (NCBI taxonomy): Eukaryota > Viridiplantae > Streptophyta > Pinopsida > Araucariales > Araucariaceae > Wollemia > Wollemia nobilis. Next base: position 8,058,124 of record JAQPPZ010016995.1, on the reverse strand, counting down.
TGGTTTCATTGGCATTAAGAGATAAAATCTCACTTCACTAGTGGGCTTCTAAAATTTGAATTTTGTCAAGACAAAGATCAACATCATGAATGAATAGAATATTAACTATCTACTTTTCCTTTTTATAAATATCCTGGCCATAATAACGTGGAAAATTCCTAATTCCTCTTTTTTTAGGGGTCTTATTCATACGTCTAATACTCCAAGATATCATTTTCATCTATCATTTTTTGTTATTATTTGTGAGTTTAACCCCACTTCTTGTTAACACTTGCAATATTATTTTCAATGATTTTACACAGGGTTTTAATGAGGTATCCCGATCCCCTCATACAAAGTGAAATTTTTTAAGTTTACACGGGGTTTAATGAGGGGTCCCAGTCCCCTCGTACCAAGTGGGGTTTGAACTTGGGTCTTTTGAATGAAAACCCAAAAACTTTACCATTGCAGTAAGCTTGCAACTTTTTAACACTTGCAATATTTGCTATTCTTTTTCATATCAATATCCCTATGAGTTTTCTTTTTCTTTTTTTTTGGCTACCCTATTCCTCTCTTCATTTATTTTCCACCGACACTTTCATCTTCAACAATATTTTCAATAGTGAGACTTATCAATTACATATTTGTCTTGCTCTAAAGGATACAAAGTGTAAGGAACAACCTCAAAATCACTTTCTTTAAGTTGTCCTAGAAACCATAAAGCACAAGATTGTTCCTCCATATTAGCTTTTTTTTAATAGGTTATACATGGCTTCTATTGGGGCCACTTCCATCAAAATATCAAAATATTACATTTTCTACAACATACATTTTTATCACATTTTTTTTTGGTAAGTTAAAATTGTATTACAAGCGGGTTTTGAAAGGATCCCAAAACATTTTTACAATAGGTCAACCAACCAAACCAAGGGTAACAAAACCTGCCCAAAAGGAAAACCAGTAGAAAATCCTACTTGAAAACTCTCGCCCAACGGGAAAAACAATAGGTTTGGAGGATCCCGCCCAGTGGGAACCCTTGTAGAAAACAAGAAACCATCCCACGAGACAACCAATAGAAACTAGATCTGAAAAATCCCGCCCAATGGGAAAAATAGCATATTTAAAAAGCCCCACCTAGCGGGAAGCAGTCAAAAACCACAAAAATGGAAATCCCACCCAGTGGGAAAAACCATCAGATTTAGAAAATCCTACCCAACGGGAAAACCAAAAACAAAAACTAAACCCCACCTCATGGGAAAACTGTCAGAAAACTAGATTTGGACAATCCCGCCCAGTAGGAAAATTAGCAGATGTGAAGGATCCCGCCCAACAGGAAAACCAACAGATGAACAAAACCTGCCCAACAGGAAAACCAGTAGAAAAACCTATTTGAGAAACCCGCCCAATGGAAAAACCAACAGGTTTGGAGGATCCCACCCAACAGGAAACCCAACAGAAAAATGGTTTGAAGAGCCACCACCGGATTTCCCCTGTAACCAGATTTGGGATGCAAACTGCAGAGGAGAGACAGGGAAACTGTCCCATGAGCACCCATGACTGGAGAGGATTTCGTGATCAGGTTGAAAACCGTGGCACTGCCTTTGCATTAGATGATCATGAGCCCCCATCCCAAGATCTATAAACCTGCAAAGAAACAAACCACTAAAACAACCAACAAGAAATATTCCAGCCCCACCCTTGCCTGTCGGAGGATGAATCCAAGGAAAGCCACAACTGCATGCTTGGGGTCCCCCAAGACCAAAAGGGCAGACTATAGGAGGAAACCAAGGATCCATACAAAAAACAAGAAACCACCAAATCTATAAGGAGATCCTGAAGGTAAAGAGTTCCTAGAACGATTGGGAAAGAACATCTGCGGGAATAGGCCCCCCCAAAGCCAGCAAGAGCGCAAGGATCTCGAGCAATGAACAAGAAACCAGAGCCAACCCTCTTCCAGCAGCCACCCCCAAGCTGGCCATAAACTTGACAAACTAGGGTACTCAGGGCCAGAAACCACAACACCCTCCTTGTAGAACAACACCCCAGTCAAAAATGGGAAACCTGAGAAACTCTCTAAAGCCAGCAAGAGCGCAAATGAGGATCCCGAGCAACGAATAGGAAACCAGAGCCAACATTCTTCCAACAACCACCCCCAAGTTAGTCGTAAGCTCGCCAAACTAGGGTACTTAGGGCCAGAAACCACAAAACCCTCCTTGTAGAACAACACCCCAGTAAAAAACGGGAAACCTGAGAAACCCAAGGATCCCGAAAACTGGGCCAGAGAATAGCCCAGGAAGGGGGGCAGGGAAATGGAAAAGTGAGACTGGATAGTCCTAGGGAACCTGGCACTGGAGCCATTCCGCCCTCCCCCTCTCCCCTCCAGGTTCACAACATTCTTTCATTTTCATTCCTTTTTTCTCTTAAATATATTCTTCAACTTCCTCGAAGTGCTATGTTTTTGCAATCAGCTCCATGACATCATTTTGATTAAGACATAAAATATCACTTGGCCAATTACCTTCTAAAATTTGAATTTCACCAGGATGAAGATCAACACCATAATTCGCTAATTTATTTGCTACTCGATTTCCTTCTCTATAAATATGCTCACATTGCCAAGAGATTGCCTCTAGTAATAGATAATGAACATCACCAATAACATAATTTTTTATCTAGTCCTCACATCCATTTTTGTTAATAACATTGATGATAAGGCACGAGAGAAATATATTTTCATCCTTTTTCTGCTGCAATTTTAATCCCTATAAGAAGTGCTATGGCCTCTGCATAGTTGTTACTTGAAGTTCCATATGATTTTGAATAAGTGAGGAGAATTTTACCTTAACTTTTTTTAAAAACACCACCTCCACCAAATTTTCCTAGATTTCCTTTAGAAGCACCATCCAAATTAATTTTAATAAACCCAATTTTTGGGCATTTCCATTTTACCATATATTGAAGTAGATCCTTTGTTTTAATTTTGTTGTTGCAGATGACTCTTCCATGTATGTTCAAATCCTGTAGCCAAGTTATTAACACATATTTTTCTACAATTGAGACTTTCCATGATGAGCACCATATTTGTAGACATTCTACAAGAGAGGCACTAATACGGTTCCAAAATTGGGCATGATTTTGATATTTATTTTAAAAAATTTGTTATTCCTTTCAAGCCATAAATTCCAACAACTAATGGCAGGGCCAGTCCTCCAAAGAATACATAATGCTTTAGATTTGAAATAATGTATCCAACATTTTATCAACTCTTTCAATGTTGATGGAGCTACCCAATACGATTTCATATTTTTTAAAAATAACCCCAAATGGTGCGAGGAAACAAACAATGAAGAAGTAAGTGGTCTGATGTTTATAAATCCTTATCATACAAGGCACATATGAAGGGTCCATAATATCCTCTTCTTTGTAGACTCTCTCTTGTAAGAATCTTACTTTGAACCGCTAACCAAAGAAATGTTGAGGCCTCAGGAAGAACCTCTAATGACCAAAAATTTTTCCAAGGAAAATATTTTGGAGAAGGAAATTTTGATTGTTCTAATCCTCATATCCCAACTCGACCAAGTATCCACCATCCTTTGATAAATTCTAAACCAACTCATGCTTTTGAGTAAAAATTGGCAAATAAAACTCTCGAAGAATCTTTTGAAGTCTATCTAGGATTTTTTTAAGTTCCTCTCCTTCAACTAGATTATTAAAACAAATCCATGATCTTGAGTTTTTGCTTATAAAGTATAACTTTGACCTTTGGACCTTTACATGTTAGGCACGCTTGAGCCAATGGTTTCCATTTTGAGTCAGAGATAAGAAGAAAATGTTTCAACCAAGCATTGGACCAAAAATTTGCATACCTACCCTCATTGAATGACCCTCTAATGTATTTCTTTATCAATTGTAAACTCTCTGATATGAAGTTCCATGTTGACGATCCTTAGGGTAGTGTTATTTTCCTATACAATTTCATTGCATCAAGAGAACCTATATATTTTTGAAGTAATATTTTTTTCCAATTATTTCCTTGATCTATGAATAATTTCCACCCAAGCTTTGCTCCTAATGCTAAATTCATAAGTTTACAACTTTGCAAGCCTGCTCCTCCAATATTCTTTCCTTTGTGTTCCACGTATTAGTTACTTCCTTATCCTGTACTAAAAAACTTAAATTACAATGGATATCCTCCATTCTTAAAAATTTATTATGCTACTCTTGAAAACCTAAAGTGCAAGGGATAACCTCTATATTACTCTCATTTTTATTGCAAGGAGAGGAATTTATACTAGTTGAAAAAATGAAGATGACTTACATGGAATAAATTTGACCTTTTCTGCTTTTGTTTTAAATTTTTCCTCCACATTTTCCACTTCACTTTTAATTCCTTTTGAATTTGAACTTGCACATAGTACTTCCTCATACATTGTATCATTCTTTATTTCTTCTATGATTGATCTATGTAAACTATGACGATCTTTGTCAACTAATGTTGTAGATAGGATTTCTTTACCTCTTTTTGAGAGTGAAATATCTTTGATCTAATCCAAAGTCTACTACAATATGATCTCCTTACTTCATCTTGAAGTTCATCTCATGACCAAATTTTTCTCTTGTTCTCCATTGTTTTCACTTTGCAATCTCTTTCCATGTGTCCAATCTCATAACATTTGTGGCATTAGGAAGCAAAGTTTTCATAATCAATTTTTTTATTCCATTGTCTTTATTTAGATTTGATCTTAATATATCGTGGAAAAAGGTTTTGAAACATCTATAACAACACATATGCTGGTATATACAATATTATTTTATTCGTTAATAGTTGATCCCTTCTAGTTGTACTCCTATGAGGTATTTCTAATCTTCAAAACATCCCTATTGATAAATTGATATGAAATTCCAAAAATCCTAATCCACATTGGAAGCTTTTTAATAGTTTCTATCTCAAAAAAAAATTCTCACTTCATGGTCTTAAATATAGAGCATCTCTCCCCCTAAACCATGAGTTGCCACCCTTTATTTTAGCACTGATTTTCAAACTTGAAAAGATGAGGAAAAAACCTTTAAGAAGAAAAGTCATGAAGTAATTTGAATTCAAGCACCACTACACTTGACCAAATTTTGAATCTTTGAAAACCTTAGCTAATATATATGAGACTTATAAATTAATCCTTTCCATTTAAGAACCATTATATCATGCTCGATCATCTCATCCTTGATAATCACTTATAAGTGTAATATTTGCTCCATGGATTGAACTTGCCACATATTCACTCTTCCTCTTATCTCCAACTAGGACATTGTTACTTTCCATTAGGGCTTTTAAATATGACTTTTCTTCCATGCTACCTAGCTTTTCCTCATATGAATATTTTATTTTTTGAATTTTCCTAGATATTTAGAGAAGAAAATATGAGGGTTCCTTGTTTTTTATTCGCACTCTCCATACTCTTCCTCAAAGGTCTAAAATAAGAAAATGTGAGGCCCTTCAGACTTACACTTTTCTTGGACTCAACCTCTCATGCTAGTTTTTCTTTATTTTTATTTTATTAATTTTTTATATGGGATTGAAATTGATCCCATCAGGATTACATCAGGACCACATAATGGTATTACAATAGTTTGACAATTATGCATGTAGCATTTGGTAAGATTTGGACCTGATCTCCTCAAAATTTGAGGAATATAAATGGTTGATGTAATGTCATATGATAGTCTCTCATGCTAGTTAGCTTACTTATAAAAAATAATTTTTAATTATTTTTCTAATTTTAAAATAATAAGTGATTATTTTTTTGAAGTTAATAATATATTAAATAGTAAGTATTGAATAATGTGTTCATTGCTTATTATTTTAAAGCTTAATAGCCTAATAAAATTTGAATATATTAGCCCGCAAGGGCTAGGTGGATTGGTAAGTGCTTGTTTGGCCAAGAACTTACCAAGAAGACACCCAGGTTCAAACCTTGGAGGTAACCTGTTTGTAAAGGTAGTAGTATAATCTGAATCCTTTGAGTGCACGTTAGATCAATGATGATGGTACGAATCTCGAGCAACCGGTGGTCCCCTTCATACTGGGTCAACAATAATGATGCGGAATAGGTTTGGTGGGAGCTTTCCCTATGATTTGAACCTTGCGCTTGTCAGTTACTAAAAATAATGTGGTTGTGACCAACTCTCTTATGTAACCAAAAAAAAAATTGAAGATATTAAGATAGGATAATGATTAAAAAAATAATTGATGATTTTTTTAAAAACTTAGTTTATAGGAGACCCAAAAGTGTTTTTAATGGGAGCTCCAATTACACTTTTCCTATATGGCTATCTAGCAATAGAAAAAAAAATGTTCGTACTAATAATATTCATCGTATGGCATGATTTGATTTTAGAACTCATAGATGCTACAAATGAGTATATTACCTCACTTATCTAAGGAAGCAATTGTTGGTATATTAGATCAAATATTTTTCACAAGATATAGTTGTCAAAAAATCCAACAAAGATATTTCTTTCTCTAAATACACAATTATAGTTAATACACAATTAAATTTAACGTACACTATAATTGTAGTTAATTTTAGTTTTGATAATTGGATTTAGTTGCCAACCCTTTAGTAAAGTCATAATAGGTAATGAAGCACCTTCTATATTAAATTTATGCTAATATTTTTTTAAAACAACCATCCTTATCTAGGATAGAGCTACCATTGCTTTGCCAAAATTGCATGACTTTCACTATACATCTCTATATAGGCTTGCAAATTTCACTATACTTCTCTGTACAGGCTTACAAATTTCATTATACATTGTTGTATAGGCTTGCAAATTTTACGTTTATGATTTCTATAAACACCTCCCTCAACTACATTTCTTGGATTTCTTGTCAAAAACCAATCTAAATTTGGTTTTACAAATATTCTTTTAGACTATTTAATTTCACTTTTACTCTACTTTTGTACATAGATTTATTTCTATTGTTGTGGATATCAAGCTTATTAGTCTTTCCAAATGCTACATTGGTTTTTTTTAAACTAATTTTGATATTAATTAGAGGCATGATATGTAATTCCCATAAATGGAACATTAAGTAGATTATTTTCAAAGGATTGTAGTATACTTCAACTTAGTTTCACTTTGGCTCTTGTGAAAATAATCACTATTGAAACCTTTAAACTTATTTAAAACTACTCTCTCCATTCTCCTTCGCGCGGTGAAAATGATTTTCAATTTCACCCCTTTTTCTCCTTTTATCCCTCATTTTCTCTCTCCTCTTCTTTTTTCACACCTTTTTCTTTGCTTCTCTCTATTTATGGCTCAATTTTATTTTGTGTCTGCCATTTTGAGTTTCCTCAAGAATTTCGAAATTCCTTTTTGAAACTCGAAGGGGGCACCCCAACTCGAGAGGCATTAATGTCATTAATCCTTTGTCTTGCTTGTAAAATTTTAAAGTGTATAGAATGACACCATATTTGCACCATCCCTTCTTCTAAAACAACCACCCATTTTTGTGTTTGCTATTATTTACCCATAGGTGTCTACATCTTTCTTTGACGCATTTATTTGGCCATAAATGCATCAAAGAGGGGGTAAAATGTAGACATGGAAAATTGACCCATCAAGATGAGTCATTTTCCTTAGATCCTTAGTTTTCCCCTCAAATTTTCTAAGTGCAAGTTTGACCCCCTTTTTCCCTTTGTTTTGCTTGTTTTTCTTAGCCTTGCCAAATTCACACCCAATCCTTATAGGGTGCGAATTTGACAATCTTAGGTTTTTCCTCTCAAAAACCCTTTCCAGTGTCGGCTCTTTGTGATGTTGGCCCTTGCTCGAGGTTAAGTTTTGTTTTCCTACCTTTTCCCCCTCCAAACCTCTTATAAATAGAGGGATTGGACTTCCTATTTTTCCTTGAGCAAGTTCTACAAGTTGTGATTCTAAGTTCTTTTGCGAAAAGTGCTCTTGACAAATCTTTGCTTTTGGATTGTTGTGTTTTGCTTCTTGTGATTAGCTACCCTTGGTGAACAAGTGGAGGAGTCTTGATGATAGGAGAGGTCTACCATTTTGGTCGCTACCTTCACTTTCTCATTGCTCCTTGCTTTCTCCATCAGCTAATCAGGTTCTTATGCATTGTTAGTCTATTTCAAGCTTTTATTTCCTATTTTGCATCACATTTTTGGTGTTTTGTAGGCTAAAAAGTGTTATGAACCAAATTTGCACCTAGTCCATATAGGGTGCGAATTTGGCCCAAATTTGCACCTACCCTTTACAAGGTGCAAATTTGGTCAATTAGGGATTGGGGGCAAGTTTCTTCTCCCAAAACCCTAATTTGCATTTTTGCATGTTCCCTTTTTGTTATGTTCATTCTATTTGCATTTCATTTCATTGTTTACATTTTTCTATATCCTTGTTTGTTTCAAAAGGTCAACAATTATTTCATTTTTAAATGGTCAGCTAAAAGGACCAAGGGGGCTTGACTGTTGCACCTCCAAGCTCAGTCACATAGCGGCCTAAGTAGGCCCCCAAACACTGATCAATTTTTCCAAGGGTTTTGAAGTTGTTGGATATATCGGGATGAAAGTTAAAAGCTAGGATCAACCACCGGATCAAGTAAGTGCTCTAAATAGACTTCTTAGGTTGTTTGTTGTTTGCTTTCTACTCATTTCTATTCTAGATTTAAATCATAAGTAAAGAAAAACATTCAATTCCATTTTTAGGCATTTGAAAGAGAAAAAGCATATAGTTTGCATCTTAGGTTAAATTTGTTTGTGCATTCTCTTGAACCCTTGCTGAAAAGAAAAATATTTACTTATTTGCAAAACTAGGGTTTTAGTTCTCATTGAAATTAAAAATCATTCTAGGGATAGCTCTTTGTTTGCTTGCATCATTGTTTGTCTTGCATTGTTCTTTTATTCTTCCTAGCTTAGATCTTAGTAAGGCCAAACATAGGTGCTTGTTCAAATAAATACATCAAACATTTCCACCTCAGACTTGGAGTGAGTCCTTAAACCATTCTTGGTGAACCCTTCGATCCCTCAAGCCCTCGAGTGTAGAGGAATCAACATACCCCCATGGTCACCTCGGCTCCCAACGGATCTAATCGAGAATCGTACGCGGTAGGGTAGTTTTTCCCCCTCTACATATTTGGTGAACCCAACGTGAAACACGTCCTTAGTGGCCATCTAGGAAGCCTTTTCTTTCTGCTCTTCTTTGTTTTTGTTTTAAACCATAAATAAGACCATTAAAATTTGTTTGTTTAGATTAGAAAAACATAAAAACGCTTAATAAATATTTTTGTGTCTTTCATTAGTTTTAGATCTCCCTTCATCTCTCCTATCCTTTCCCTTAATCCTAATGGCTCCCAACCTTAGGAGTAAGCGAAAGCTTTTAGAATCTGATGAGAATCCTCAAGGGGATGATCATATTGATAGGGAGAATCCCAATCTAGATGCAAAAGAGGACATAGAGACTGGTAATGACCTTGATCCTATTGAGGGGTCTAATGGACACCTCACCTTTAAATCATTTGATCATATCTAGAATTTCTTTAAGCATCATAGGGATGCTTTGAATAAGGCTATGGATGAAGAAGCCCAACTCGAAGAGGCTAGGACATCTCATCATCAAACCATTTCTCCTCAAAATATTTGAATCAATCCTTTGTTTGAATCTTCTCATAATGTTAATCCATTTCATAAACCTACATATGCCACTACTACAACCACCAACATTGGGGGAATTCCACAAGTTCTTCCAACTAGTAGTGCACCTCAAAATCATGTTCAATTTCCTCCTCATTCTATCCCTCCTTATAACATTTCTTCTATTCCACCAAATGTGAGTTATCCTCCACAACAAGATACCACACAAAACATCCCATATCATAACCCATATCATAACAATGTTAATGTTTCTAACATTAACCAAACCCCTTTTCAACAATCCACCTATAACCCTCTAGGGAATCTAGGGGTATTGCACAACAACAATCCCGATATGCAAAGTTTAACAAGTGTAGTGAAACAATTGGCGTCAAGAATGGATATGCTTCAACCTCCAAGTTTCACTTATGACTATAAGGAAATGTGCAATCAACCCCTAGACCCTATGGTCACCGCTAGGCCCTACCCTAAGCATTTCCCAATGCTGGTCTTACCTATTTATAAGGGAACAGAGGACCCAATAGAACATTTAAGGATGTTTAGAACAACATGCCATGATATTATATATGATGACATGTTGTTGCTAAAAATATTCCCTAAGAGCCTTGGTGGTATGGCATTGGAATGGTATTATCAACTACCTCATCATTCTTTAAGGAATTTTGAAGAGACAGTTGGGTTATTCGTTCAACAATTTGGAGCTTGTATTGAGAAAAATGTGACTATGCAAGATTTATATCTTTTGAAGCAAGGTAAAGATGAAAGTTTCTCAGAGTTTTTGGCTCGATGGAGAAGTTTAGTTGGATGATTAAGATACACCTTACCTCCTCGAGACATGTTAGAGATATTTATTGGAAACTTACAAGAACATATCTCATATGAATTGGAAACAACAACCATTACCTCTTTTGAACAAGCAATAGATTTGGCAAGAAGAGTAGAGAAGGCTCTTATTCGAAGAGGTCAACTCAAGTTAAGGAAAGAAGAGGATAGGACCATGAAAATTCAATATAAGAATAAGCATGTAGTTGGTGATGGGGTAACAGATAATAGGCAAACCAATAATGTTAATGTTGCTAGTACCTTGCAGAAGATGGTACTTAGTAGACCTCAAAAACCCCACCAAGGAATTTTACTAGACTCAACCAACCTATTTCATTGGTCCTTAAGCAACTTTTGGAAGCTAAGATGATTGAGTTGCCTCCCATAAGGCAACCTGATACCACAACAACTTGGTATAAGCCTGATCAACATTGTGAGTATCATAGAGTAGAAGGGCACATGACACATTCATGTAAGAGGTTGAAACATGTGGTTCAAGACTTAATAGATGAGGGTCATCTTGTCATAGAGGACTCCCAACCTACTCCTAACCACAAACCTCCAACAAATCAACCTCCTACTCAATAGACACCTACAACTAATCAAGATATGGGGATCTTCCAAAATCCCCTACCCAATCATCAACAATAGACAACCAACCAGGTGTCTTATCATAATGTGCCACCTCCCTACAACAACATGGTTGGTATGATAGCAGCTACTACAAGACAACAAGCTCAAGCTCAACCGACTCAACAATCTCAGTAAGAGATAAGTTCTACATCCAACCAACCTTCTAGACCACCTTTAGTTCTGAAGAGTACCCAAAAAAGGAGCACAAGTGTAGAAAAACCAACCTTAGTGTTGAAGCCACAACCAAAAGTCTCCTTCGACATTCAACAATAGTTAAGTAACACACCAACCAAGATATCCCTCTTAGAGCTTTTGCAAACTTCTCCTATTCATAGGGAAGCCTTGTTGAAGCTTCTAAGTCAACAATCTATCCTATAAGATCTTCCCCCTAGTAACCTAGCTAATGTTGTAGGTTCTCTTGGGATTAATCATATATCTTTTTATGATGATGATCTTCCTTCCTCAAATTTGCAAGGGGATTCTCCCCTTTACATCACTACATACATTAGGGAAAATTTTATCAAGAGAATCTTGGTGGACAATGGTTCCTTCCTCAATCTATGCACTTATAAATTTTCCAAAATCTTGGATTAAAGGAGGAAGATTTAACCAAATTTGATGTCATCATAAAAGCTTTCAACAATGAATCTCAAGAAGCCTACGATATTTTATCCCTTCCCCTTAGGGTAGGATCCAAGATCTTAGATACCTTATTTTATGTGGTATCTTGCCCAACATATTTCAATCTTCTTCTTGGATGCCCTTGGATTCATGCAATGAGGGTTGTCCCTTCTACTCTTCATCAATGTTTAAAATATGAATTCAAAGATCAACTTGTCACCATTCAAGGTGACCCTCATCCATTTCAATATTGTTCAATGGTTGAGCAAGCTCAATCTAGTCTCAATTTTTATCCATCTGTTTCTCTCCACAAAATTTCTTCTACTTCTTCTCTTTCATCCTCTAAAATCATCAAGGAGTTTGAAAATTTTAAAATAAATGAGGAACCATCAACCATAATATCATCATAGGATCAAATCAACCTGCTTGATGAAAGTCCTCTTCTAGATCTAGCAAAGCTACCACCTTCACCCCAAACTATGGGTTTACCTCATAAAAAGGGTGAAGTAGTACACATCGATATGTGTACCTTTATCTATGTGGGTACATCCCTTAAAGAAAATATCTATGGTAGCAATCCCTTTCTTATAGAGTGAGCCTTTGCCCATTGTTATCTATCCAATGATTACCCACTTCCTAAGTAGATCCTATCTAGTATGGGATATGTAGGTAAGGGTTTGGGGCCACAACATAAAGGTATTCAAGAGCCTTTGGAAGTTGAGATTTGGCCTAGGAGATGTGGCATAGGCTACATCCCTAATAAAAACCAACCCTTACCAATTGATGATGATCAATTTATCACTTATGCTGAATTTTTGGATCATCATGGCTTGGAGTGGAGTAATGAGGATGAGGGACCACCTTCTCCCTCTAATATTTTGTTTTGTAATGTGATAACTTTGGTGCACCTTGGATTAGTTTGGTTATTATTTATGACAATGACACTTCTTTATGATGAACATGGATATCCATAAAATATTGTGCTATGTAATGGTTCATCATATGTGGTTAACTCCATATTGAGTCTTAGGGTAGTTGTCAAGTGGACGCTTCCTATAAGTCTTAGGTTAAGATTCTTAAGAAGTTGATTAGTAAGACCGATCGAGACTGACATATCCAATTATGTCTTATCTTATGGTTTTATCGTACTAATGTACATAATCCTATAGGTGCTTCCCCATATGTCTTGGTTTATGGTACTAAGGTATTTTTTTGTTCAAGTTAAAGGTTCCTTCATTGCACATCTTCTTGCAAGAAATATGGTACCTTGATTGGTGATGAGTATCATTTAGATCATTTAAACCAATTGGAGTTGTTGGATGAGAAGTGCATCCATGCCTTAGAGCATCTTCGAGCCTATCAGAATAGGCTCAAGCGATCTTACTCTAAGAAAGTTTGCAATCATTCTTTTGAGGTTGGGGACCTTGTTCTCAAGGAAAACCAAAAGAACATGAATGCTCAATCAGATCTGAAAGGCAAATTTTAGCCCAATTGGGTAGGCCCCTTTGTCATAATGACCAAGTTTGGCTCAGGAGCCTATCGTTTAGCAACGTTAGATGGTAAAGAACTTAAAGAACCAATGAACATAATGCACCTAAAATGATATTATGCATGATTTCACATCTTCATTCTTCATCCTACATTTGTTTTGCTTGCTCATACTACATGATTGCCTATCATATCTTGCATGAATTGCCTGACATTTTATTCCATTTTCATCTTTGCTTGTCATATAGTTACATTGTTACTTGATCATACTTGCATGATTACTTGATCATATAGATTCTTGGGGACTTCATAATGAGGCAAGTGATGAAACCTAGTTAGGTTCTAGCTCACATGCATTGCACTCATACTAGGTCATTGATGCTTAGTAAACCCCCAACCTAGGGCACATCTCCATGCATTTTCATCATTGCATTTTGCTCATTTCTTTTCTTCTTTTCTCTTCTCATATATTCCTTGACCTTGAAAGTTTCAATAATTCTAAAATCTCTCCAAGTCAAGGGATATAGTTCTTCATCTCTTGTATGTCCTTTGTCCTTTGAAAGTTTTCAATCATTTCTTCTTTTCTCCAAGATAAAGGATATACATTCCTTCTATATGCACATCTTGTTTTTCTCACACTTTTTCCTTCTTGATCTTTCAATTGTTAAGGGATCCTCATGGGATAGGGTAGATACCATATGAATATCATTTATGATGTTCATATGACCACTGACTATCTTACACACATCTCTTAGCTATTGAAATTTCAAAAAGGACACACACACAATCTTGTTACTTCTTGCTTCTCTCATTCTTCTATCTTTCTTCTATCTAACACATGCACACACACATATTTTTTACTATGCTTTACTTTTCTCACACATATTTTGCACACACCACACCCCTATTGGGTTACACTCCTTTTGGTAAATCAATAAATCATTACACCCCATATGGGATAACTTCATGGTCACCAATGAGGGGTAACCTCCATTCGACCATTTGCAAGCATACATCCTAGTGGGTATCTCTCCAACTACAACCATTAGTGAGCATCACATCCATAGCAGGTATTACTCCACACTTGATCACTTTGTGAGCATAACACCCTTATAGGATAGCTTCATGGCCACTAGTGAGGGGTAGCCTCCACATCCGACCATTTGCGAGCATACATCCTTATAGGGTTTCACTCATTTTTTCTTTTTTCTTTGTTTTCTTTCTTTCCTTTTGACCTCTTTGGAACTTTGCTTCTCTCTTCTTTCTTTCTCTTCCTCCTATCATTGTTTGTTTCTCTCCTTTTCTTATTATTTTTCTTCCATACTCTCATCCTCTTGTTTCATTTGCATTCATTTTAGCTAGATTTCATACATGCATTTCATTAGTTAGATTCATTTTCATTCTGCATTCATTTAGTTAAGATCATTATGCATTACATTCATTATGTTTGTGATCATCATGCATAACTAAAAATAAATAATAAAGCACACATATTTTACACCATAAATAATAAAAGCAACATGTATTACTTGTAAAGTATAGAGTGTATGTCAGTCAATCAATATGCCATAGTAGAAAGCTTGGCACACTCGACCATCCCTAGGGATGCATGCCACAATCAAAATTGATATGTCATCCTAATCCTCGCCCTAGTCGTGTGAGCCTATCCCCTCTGCTCTACCTATTGGAGGTGGTCCTGGTGGGGGTATGTTCATGGATCATGAAATTTATGACTATGAATGACTCCATGATCATAGGGATGATTATGGTAGGATCCTCTACTCTATTGGAACCACCTAGAAGATACAATACTTGCTAGGAATCCCTTTGTGTTGTTGCCTCATGTACCTTCCTCACTCTCTGTAGATCCTCCTACAATAGTCATATCCTCTCACCCTGTTGGATGTTTGTGATGATAGCCATACCCTATATCTAGGTCTGTTGTCACTCTCACTCTAGTCAGCCCATCTCCCCTCTAAGGCGTTCTACCTAAAACCTCATCGCGTCTCGCTTTATCAAGGTCTATTCTAGCCCTGTGTAGAGGGCATACATATTCCTCTACATCATTTCCATCCTAGCTCGTAGTACCTCTACCTTCCTCATTGGATCCTTCTAACCCATAGCCCTATTAGGTCCATTCTGTTGTGCTCCTTTCCATTGAGCCTAAGGACTATATTTATTTTCATCACCATCTCTATCTTGACCTGTATCCTAGCCTTCCTAGGGTCTGAGCTCTCTATCGTAGCTCAATGGTGTGTTAGGTAGCCTCTTGCAAAGCTAGCTACACTCATTAGGTCATGACCTAGTGTATTTTTACTGGCATGGGTGGAGAGATCCTTAGGGGTATAACACCCTTGTACCATCTCTTATACCCAAGTACCATCCCAATGTCATTCACCCTTGGATTAACATATAATGAATTTTCGAGGTTCTCCTCTACCCATCTACCCACACCAGGGTCCACTCAAACTCCTAGTGGATCCCTCTACATCCATCAAAACCAATATTCTCCCAATTTTGATATCTCTTGAAGGATGTCATGCTATTGTTGACCTCGATCAAACGAATAGAGTTCCAACTTCCTCTTCTCCATAGAGACCCACCTGATCCTCCTCACCTTAGCCAACTCCACCCCATACTAAATCTAGCTCGGGTGTAGATTCCACAGTCTCCATATGATCATGTGGTCTTGTAACTCATCTATTACCCACCTCCCTAGTGGTAGGATACCTATGTATGTCCTTTAGACTCGCACTAGGTATTTGAACCATCTGTATACTGTTGATCACTCTAGGTTGGGCAATGGCCTTGGAAGTGCATGAGGTCTTTGAACTGTCATATGCTCCCAACACCACACTTGGAGCAAGGTTGTACATACTAGCTCTGTATATCTTTTGTACATGATATTGTACAATATCCTATATAGACGAGCCAACATATACATACCACATGTGAACTACACTTGCTGGTCCTGCATGTTTGCCACTACTTCCTCTAGTGCCCATGGTCGATGTCGCATACTAGTATGACATAATAGGAATCCAACCATTGTCCCATAGAGTACAATCATCAAGGAATTTGCTCCATATCACTTTGGAAATTCATCCATGAGAATCCCACTCTACTAAATCTTGTGGATCCAATCCCTAAATAATATGTGTAGTATTTTTAATTGCACCTATTCGAAACTGCTCTTCCTTTGATGGGGATGTGCAAGATGCACCACAGATCCTCTAATGTGATGGTCATATCCTCTATAGGTAACCAAAATATGGACAACTTTGGATACCACCTCTCCACCAAAATCATCAGTAGCACTTTGTTTGCCTCAACTCAGGGTATCTCTACTAGATGTAGTAGCCCCACCATTTGTAGTGTGTCTCACTCTATTTTTGTGAATTATTGTATCACCTCCTTCAAGGAGCTCGATCACAACTCCTTGCTCTCGAGTACCTCATGCTGCAACAAAAAATATTAAATAAAATTTCATCAGTTTAGTTACAAAAAAATCATAAAATCTTTATCATAAGGCATGCACCATATTTATCTCTTCCTTTCTTTCTTTCTTCTCTCTTCTTTTCCTCTCCTCTCTTTCTTCTCTATATTTCTCTTTTCTTTCTTCTATTTTTTATTTCTCTTTACCAAATTTGTGCCCCTTCTTTCTAGGGCTTGAATTTGCAAATTCATGTCCTATACAAATAGGGCATGAACCCAATCATCATCAGGTTCGCATCAAATTTTGGGTGGCCCTCAAATTTGCGTAGGGGCCCATGTAATGATTTTTGCCTAAAACTATAAAACAATCAACAAGATTGAATTCTTAGGGTCTAGATTTGGTGCTTACCCATGCTTGGTCCACCACTACGTCGGCCTGGCCCCTTGTGATCACTGAACGATTATCCATAGCAATTTTCTCCTTCTTCACGTAGTGACAATGATTTTCAATTTCATCTCTTTTCCCATTTTATCCCTCTTTTTATCCCCCTTATTCTCTCTCTCTCTCTCTTATTTTTTCTTTTTTCACACCATTTTCTTTGCTTCTCTCTATTTATAACTTTGTTTTCTTCTATTTTTGCCATTTCAAGTTTCCTTTAGAATTTTGAATTCCTTTTCAAAATTTGAGGGGGCACCTTGGCTTGAGAGGCATTAATTTCATTAATGCCTCATTTTACATGTAAATTTTCAAAGTGTCCAGAATGACACCATTTTTGCACCATCCCTTCTTCTAAACCAACCACCCCTTCTGTGTTTGCTATTCTTCGCCCATAAGTGTCTACATCTTTATTTGATGCATTTATTCGACCATAAATGCATCAAAGAGGGGGCAAAATGTAGACATGGAAAATTGACCCATCAAGATGAGTCATTTTCCTTAGATCCTTAGTTTTCCTCTCAAATTTGCTAAGTGCAAGTTTGATCCCTTTTACCCCTTTGTTTTTCTTGTTTTTTCTTAGTCTTTCCAAATTTACACCCTGTAAGGACTGGGTGCGAATTTGTCAATCTTCGATATTTCCTCTCAAAAAACCTTTCCAATGTCGGCTATTTGCGATGTCGTCCCTTGCTCGAGGTTAAGTTTTGTTTTCCTTCTTTTTTCCCCCTCCAAACCTCTTATAAATAGAGGGATTAGATCCTCTTTTTCTGTGAGCAAGTTCTTCTACCAAGTTGTGATTTTAAGTTCTTTGCAAAAAGTGCTCTTGACAAATCTTTGCTTTTGGATTGTTGTGCTTCTTGTGACTAGCTATCCTTGGTGAACAAGTGGAGGAGTCTTGACGATAAGATAGGTCTACCATTTTGGTTGCTACCTTCACTTTCTCATTGCTCCTTGCTTTCTCCATCAACTAATCAAGTTTTTGTGCATTATTAGTCTGTTTTAAGCTTTAATTTTTTGTTTTGCATTGTATTTTTTTACTTTTGTAGACTAATATAGACTCTAGATCAAATTCACACTTGGTCTATATAGGGTGTGAATTTAGCTTACCAAATTTGCACTTACCCCTTACAGGGTGCGGATTTTGTAATTAGGGCTTGGGGGCAAGTTTTTGTTTCCAAAATCCTAATCCATCTTCTTGCATGCTTTATTTTTTTCATATTTCTTCTATCTACGCTATGTTCCCACTGTTTCATGTTTGCTATATCTTGTTTGCTTGTTCCAAAGGTCAACAATCTCTTTTACTTTCAAACGGTCAGCTAAAAGGACCAAGGGGGTTTGATTGTTGCACCTCCAAGCTCAGTCACATAGTGACCTAAGCAGGACCCCAAACACTAATCAATTTTTCCAAGGATTTTGAAGTTGTTAGATATATTGGAATAGAAGTTAAAAGCTAGGATCAACCACCAGATAAAGTAAGTGCTCTAAATAGAATTCTTAGGTTGCTTGATGTTTGTTTTCTACTCATTTTTATTCCAAAATTAAATCATAATTAAATAAAAGCATCCAGTTCCATTTCTAGGCATTTGAAAGAGAAAATACATATAGTTTGCATCTTAGGTTAAATTTGTTTGTGCATTCTCTCTAACCCTTACTAAAAAGGAAAAAATATTACTTATTTGCAAAGTTAAGGTTTTAGTTCTCATTGAAATTAAAAATCATTCTAGAGATAGTCTTTGTTTGCTTGCATTACTATTTGTATTGCATTGTTCTTTTATTCTTCCTAGTTTAGATCTTAGTAAGACCAAACATAGGTGCTTGTTCAATGAATACATCAAACATTTCCATCCCAAACTTGGAATAAGTCCTTAAACCGTTCATGGTAAACCCTTCGATCCCCTGAACCCCTTAGTGTAGAGGAAACAACATACCCTTGCGGTCACCTTTGCTCCCAATGGATCCAACTGAAAACTGTACGCGATATGGCAGTTTCCCCTCTACAATGTGGTATTAGAACAAATGGTTATGTGAAAAAGATGTCATGCCTACAATTTCTTGCCTTCTGGATATTTTGTGTTGTGTGAGGATGCATTTGAAGAAGTGAAGAGATAGAGTTGTCCACGAGTCTAGTGTTGAAGAGGAATGCTAAAATTACTAGAGTTTTCTTGCATCTACATTGTTTGATATCATAATTAGGACAATAATGATTGAAAAGGAGAGAATCATCTCACTCTAACACAATGTTCTAGAGGCGCTATCCAGAGCCACCTTTTTGGAAGATAACACACAAGAGGCATTGTCCAGATTTGTTCAATTGTTTGTGCAGGAGGCATAACATATTTGATGCTTGAAATTAAAAAATTTAACAATATTGTTTTACAACGTTCAAAGGCACTAGATAAGAGGAAAACCGCTAAAAGAAGTTTCTGATATGAGTAAGATTTGCTTGCCAAGTTGATGCTATCTGAGCTGTCTCAAGTTTGAAAAAGAGTCATCCCAATTTGAAGAGGCCACCTGCGGTCATTTGACATTCAGTAAATGACGTCCGAATGCAAGGTTAACCATCTAAACAGGTATTCATGCACGGTCAAGAAGTTTCTATGATGAGATGCGGCAGATACAGGCATTGCCATTTGACCCATGTTGGATGAATGTCGTGCTGTAGGTGTTTTTGAAGATAGAACTGAAGTTAATCTTACTGCATACTCTCACTCAGGAAAGTGCATTGCTGAGGGGAAGGAATCTCAGTGGAGACAACATTGTTGTACCAGATCGAGTCGCCATTAGAGTTGGGATCATGTACAGGAGCAAAGAGTGCTAGAATAAAGGCACATGAAGTTGGTTCTTTGTAACTTGCGTGTGACTATGAGCCACACCATCCTGCATGTAAAGAACGCACCCAAATAAGCCTCAAAAATCATATTGCAATCAATTTAAACCCTAATCGAATACTATTCTGAATCATTGGATCTAAGATTGACGAAAGAGATTTGATTTTAAGTTTGCATGCATTACGTTGACATCGTACGTGTTGCGTGACTGTAATTTGAAGCGGAGCAAGCGTTTGTAATTCGATGTGTGCATTTATTTTTTTTGGAGGGATGTTGCTTGGTTTATCCACATTGGTGGTGGGCATAACCGTCGTGTTGATGAACTGCATCTCCCATTTAAAAAAAAAAATGGAAAAGTGTTAGTGGATTATTTCTAAGGGTTATGTAGATTGGTAAGTGCAGCTGTGGTTGAGTATTTACCAAGAAGAAATTTAGGTTCAAACCAGCCTAGCTTCAAATCTTGGAGGAAAGTCAACTCTTGCAAAGTAGTAGTCTGATCTGAATCCTTTGAGTGCGCGTTAGACTGATGACGATGAACCTCGAGCCATGTCACATCGGGTTAACGTAAACAAGATGCCACAGGGGTTATAGGGGCAGCCTATCTCACATTGGGTTCCATCTCACGTTGGGTTAACGTAAATTAGACGCTGCAGGCAGGGGTTATAGGGGCAGCCCATCTCATGTTGGGTAAACGTAAATTAGACGCTGCAGGCAGGGGTTATAGGGGCAGCCCATCTCATGTTGGGTAAACGTAAATTAGACGCTGCAGGTAGGGGTTATAGGGGGCATCCCATCTCACGTTGGGTTAGCAAGACGCTGCAAAAATTATAAGAGGCAGTCCAAAATTTGAATCCTATTTAATAGTAAAAAAATAATTGAATGTAACCGATTCCCTTGTCTTAATGAAAAAAAAAAAAAAGCTTTTGAGAAAGAGCGTGGGGAGATTATCATCTGTTACATGTCTTTTGACCTATAACCGTTGGATGCTGATTTTAAGACCATTGAGTGTACTTGAGGGCGCACGTAAGCTTGCTTTTTCTTTTTTTTTCTTTTATTTGTTTGAAGACAAGTTAATCTTTTATTGTACAGGCGAGCAATTATAATTGGCTTCCTTTATGATTTGTTTGCACTCACATGGAGTTACACACATGGTGTCGGTCCACTTCTTTGTGCTTATGTGCAAGAAGACCACGAAGAGTGATGGAGTCCAATCCTATCAAATAATATTTTCTTTGCTCAAAATTAATTTTTGTAAGTGCTTGTCTTGAAGATCATATATATTTGATTGACAAAACACTTATTTTTCAATGATTTAAAGGTATGTGTTTTTTTGGTAGGTGGTCTTGAAGACCACCTATCCAATAACATTTTCTTTGCTTAAAATTAATTTTTGTAAGTGTTTGTCTTGAAGATCATATATTTTTTATTGATAAGATATTTATTTTTCAATGATTTAAAGGTATGTGTTTTTTTGGTATTGGAAAGCTTTTTTTAGTTTGATGCAACTATCTTGTTGAATAAATATGCCAAAAAATTTGAAGACCATATGATCAAAACTTTGTTTAGTTTGAAGGGGTCATATGGTTAGTCCAACTATATCCATTTCAAAAATTGAATTAGAGTGCATGATCTACTAGAGAGAATGCTTCATTCAAGAGAAGATGAGACCCCTTCTTTTGCGAATAGCAGTGTGTGGTCCTATTCTCTTAGGATATTGTGAATGTTGTGTGTCTCTATTCACAAGCAAAGTGTCATACAAGTGATTATTTAAGTGTGTTCCTAATCATAGAGGTTTGTAGAGAAATTAGTTTGTCCCTGTTTGCAATTGTGAAGATAGTTAACGTGTGTCCTTATCAACTTTTGATGTAAAATATTGGATAGTTATGTTTGTCCCTACCCTTGATGGCAAGTTTAGTGAGACAAATACCATTAAGGTTAGTAGTTGAGTTTATCCCTGTTCACAATGATTTAAATCATGGACTATTGTGCATGTTCTAGTCCATTATATTTTTGAACTAAGTGAATTGTTGATTCCTACCTCTATTTGAAATATGATACAATAAGGGGGGAATTTTAGGAATTTATTACATCATGTAATATGGTTATTAGGTATTTCAAAGTTATATTGAAACAAGTGGTTGATAGACAATTATCAACACCAACTATCGTCATCGTCATTACATACACAAATTTTGGATAATGGAAATTTGTTCGACACCTTATTGGTCCAACACTACATAACTTTTTGAATGTTAAATATGTTGGATACAAATTTAAATCTTTTTAAAGAACAATTTTCCAATGAATATCAATTTTTATTGCATTGCTATTAAAATCATATTTTTTATAAATTTTATAAGGCATATGCTTAAAAAGGTAGACATGCAAATCACCAATGTATAAAATGCTAAAAATATAAGGGCATAAATCTTGAATCAAATAATTGTTTATATTTTTTTTATTTATTAAGTTAGATGTGATTTGAACTTGAGTAGCTTGGATAACAGTCCCAACGATATACCATGGAGTGTCCAATAGGCACATCTAATGGCTTCATTTACGATTTATTTGAACTCAAATGAAGTTAGACACATGGGATCCGTCCACTTTCTTTGTGCCTATGTGGAAGAAGACCATGAAGAGTGATGGAGTCCAACCCTACCGAAGAACATTTTCCTTGCTCAAAATTAATTTTTGTAAGTGCTTATCATGAAGACTATATATTTTTGCTTGACAAGACACTTATTTTTCCATAACTTAAGGCATGCTTTTGGATATTGAAAATATTTTTTTGAGTTTGATGCAATCATCTTGTTGAATAAATATGCCAAGAAAATTTAAGACCGCATGATAAAAACCTTTTTCAGTTTGAGGGGATCATATTGTTAGCCCAATTGTGATCCATTTCACAAATTGAATTAGAGTGCATGCTCTACTAGAGATAATGCTTCATTCAAGAGAAGTGGAAACCTCTTGTTTTGCAAATAGTAGTGTGTGGCCCTATTCTCATATGATCTTGTGAATGTTGTGTGTTCCTATTCACAAGCAAAGTGTCATACATGTGATTAGTTGAGTGTGTCCATAATCATAGAGGTTTGTAGAGTAATGAGTTTATCCCTATTTGCAATTGTGAAGATGGTTAACATGTATGTCCTTATCAACTTTTAATGTAATATATTGGATAGATATGTTTGTCCCTACCCTTGATTGCAAGTTTAGTGAGGTCAATCCCACTAAGGTGAGTAGTTGAGTTTTACCTGTTCACAATGATATAAGTCATGGACTATTGTGCATGTCCTAGTCCATTATCTTTTTGAACTATGTGAATTGTTGATTCCTACCCCTATTTGAAATATGATACAATAAGGGGAGAATATTAGGAATTTATTACATTATGTAATATGGTTATAGGTATTTTAGAGTTATATCGAAACAAGTGTTTGATAGACAATTATCAAAACCAACTACAATCATCGCCATTACATACACACAACTTTGGCTAATGGAAATTTGTTCGAAACCTGATTGGTCCAACACTTCATAACTTTTTAAATGTTAAATATGTTGTATACAAATTTATATCTTTTGAAAGAACAAATACCGATGAATATCAAATTTTATTGCATTGATATTAAACTCATATTTCTTATAAATTTTATAAAGAATATGCTTTAAAATCTAGACATGCAAATCACCAATGCATAAAATGCTAAAAATATGAGGGTATAAATATTGAATCAAATAATTCTTTAGATTTTTTTGGTTTAATAAGTTAGATGTGATTTAAACTTGAGTAGCTTGGATAACAGTCCGAAGGATATACCATGGAGTGTCTAATAGGTACATCTAATGGCTTAGTTTATGATTTGTCTGCACTCACATGGAGTTAGACACATGGGGTCCGTCCACTTTCTTTGTGCCTATGTGGAAGAAGACCATGAAAAGTGATGGATTCCAACCCTACTGAAGAACATTTTCCTTGCTCAAAATTAATTTTTGCAAGTGCTTGTGTTGAAGATCATATATTTTTGCTTGACAAGACACTTATTTTTCCATAACTTAAGGCATGCTTTTGGATATTGAAAAACATTTTTTTGAGCTTGATGCAATCATCTTGATGAATAAATATGCCAAAAAAATTTAAGACCACATGATCAAAAGCTTTTTCAGTTTGAGGGGATCATATGGTTAGCTCAATTGTTATCCATTTCACAAATTAAATTAGAGTGCATGCTCTACTAGAGATAATGCTCCATTCAAGAGAAGTGGAGACCTCTTGTTTTGAAAATAGTAGTGTGGCCCTATTCTCATATGATCTTGTGAATGTTGTGTGTTCCTATTCACAAGCAAAGTGTCATACATGTGATTAGTTGAGCGTGTCCATAATCATAGAGGTTTGTAGAGTAATGAGTTTATCCCTATTTGCAATTGTGAATATGGTTAACGTGTATGTCCTTATCAATATTTGATGTAAAATATTGGATAGTTATGTTTATCCCTACCCTTGATTGCAAGTTTAGTGAGGTCAATTACACTATGGTGAGTAGTTGAGTTTGTCCTTGTTCACAATGATTTAAATCATGGACTATTGTGCATGTCCTAGTCCATTATATTTTTGAACTAAGTGAATTGTTGATTCCTACCCCTATTTGAAATGTGATACAATAATAGAGGCATGCTAGGAATTTATTACATCACGTAATATGGTTTTTATGTATTTTGAAGTTATATCGAAAACAAGTGGTTGATAGACAATTATAAAAACCAACTACCATCATCGTTATTACATACACACAATTTTGGTTAATGGAAATTTGTTCGAAACCTTATTGGTCCAGCACTTCATAACTTTTTAAATGTTAAATATGTTGGATACAAATTTATATCTTTTGAAAGAACAAATACTGATCAAATTTTATTTCATTGATATTAAAATCATATTTCTTATAAATTTTATAAGGCATATGCTTAAAAAGCTAGACATGCAAATCAACATTGCATAAAATGCTAAAAAGATAAAGGCATAAATATTGAATCAAATAATTCTTTAGATGTGTTTGGATTAATAAGTTAAATGTGATTTCAACTTGAGAAGATTGGATAATAGTCCCAACAATATACCATGGAGTGTCCAATAGGCACGTCTAATGGATTCGTTTATGATTTATATGCACTCTCCTGGAGTTAGACACATAGGGTCGGTCCAATTTCTTTACGCATATGTGGAAGAAGACCATAAAGAGTGATGGATTCCAACCATATCGAAGAAATTTTTCCTTGCTCAAAATTAATTTTTGTAAGTGCTTGTCTTGAATACCATGTATTTTTGAGGGACACAACACTTATTTTTCCATATCTTAAGGCATGTTTTTGGTTATTAGAAAGCATTTTTTTGATCTTGATGCAATCATCTTGTTAAATAAATATGCCAAAATTTTCGAAGAAATATGATCAAAATATTTTTTAGTTTGAAAGGATCATATGGTTAGCCCAATTGTGATCTATTTCACAAATTGAATTAGAGTGCATGATGTACTAGCTACAACGCTTAATTCAAGAGAAGTGGAGAACCCTTGTTTTGCAAATAGTAGTGTCTGGCCCTATTCTCATATGATCTTATGAATATTGTGTGTTCCTATTCACAAGCAAAGTGTCATACATGTGATTATTTGAGTGTGCCCCTAACCATAGAGGTTTGTAGAGTAATAAGTGTGACCCTATTTGCAATTGTAAAGATGGTTAACATGTACATCATCATCAACTTTTGATGTGAAATATTGGATAGTTATGTTTGTCCCTACCCTTGATTGCAATTTTAGTTAGGTCAATCCCACTAAGGTGAGTAGTTGAGTTTGCCCCTATTCACAATGATTTAAATCATGGACTATTATGCATGTCCTAGTCCATTATATTTTTGAGCTAAGTAAATTGTTAATTCCTACCCCTATTTGAAATATGATACAATAAGGGGAAATGTTAGGAATTTACTACATCATGTAATATGGTTAATAGGTATTTTGGAGTTATATCGAATCAAGTGGTTGATAGACAATTATCAAAACCGACTACCATCATCATCATTAGATACACATAATTTTGTTTAGTGGAAATTTATTTGACACCTTATTGGTCCAACACTTCATAACTTTTTAAATGTTAAATATGTTGGATACAAATTTGTATCTTTTGAAATAACAAATACGCGATGAATATCAATTTTTATTGTATTGATATTAAAATCATATTTATTATAAATTTTATCAGGCATATGCTTAAAAAGCTAGACATGCAAATCACCATTGCATAAAATACTAAAATGATAAGGGCATAAATATTGAATCAAATAATTCTTTAGATTTTTTTGCATTAATAAGTTAGATATGATTTGAACTTGAGTAGCTTGGATAGTAGTCCCAACGATATACCATGGAGTGTCCAATAGGAACGTCTAATGACTTTGTTTATGCTTTGTCTGCACTTACATGGAGTTAGACACATGGGGCCGGTCCACTTTCTTTGTGCCTATGTGGAAGAATATCATGAAGAGTGATGAAGTCCAACCCTACCAAATAACATTTTTCTTGCTCAAAATTAACTTTTGTAAGTACTTGTCTTGAAGACCATATATTTTTGTTTGACAAGACACTTATGTTTTCGTAACTTAAGGCATGTTTTTGGTTATTGGTAATCATTTTTTTGAGCTTGATGCAATCATCTTGTTGAATAAATATGCCAAAAAATTTGAAGACCACATGATCAAAACTTTTTTCAATTTGAAGGGATCATATGGTTAGCCCAATTGTGATCCATTTCACAAATTGAATTAGAGTGCATTCTTTACTAGAGATAATGCTTCATTCAAGAGAAGTGGAGATCTCTTTTTTTTGGAAATAGTAGTGTGTGGCCTTATTATCAAATGATCTTGTGAATTGTGTGTTCCTATTCACAAGCAAAGTTTCATATATGTGATTAGTTGAGTGTATCCCTAATCATAGAGGTTTGCAGAGTAATGAGTGTCCCTATTTGCAATTATGAAGATGGTTAACGTGTATGTCCTTATCAAATTTTCATGTAAAATATTGGATAGTTATGTTTATACCTACCCTTGATTGCAAGTTTAGTGAGGTCAATCCCACTACGATGAGTAGTTGAGTTTGTCCCTTTTCACAATGATTTAAATCATGGACTATTGTGCATGTCCTAGTCCATTATATTTTTGAACTATGTGAATTATTGATTCCTACCCATATTTGAAATATGATACAATAAGGGGATAATGTTAGGAATTTATTGCATCATGTAATATAGTTTAGGTATTTCAAAGTTATATTGAAAAAAGTGGTTGATAGACTATCAATACCGACTACCATCATCGTCATTACATACACACAATTTTGGGTAATGGAAATTTGTTCGACACCTGATTGGTCTAACACTTCATAACTTTTTAAATGTTAAATATTTTGGATACAAAATCATATATTTTGAAATAACAAATACCTGATGAATATCAAATTTTATTGCATTGATATTAAAATCATATTTCTTATAAATTTTGTAAGGCATATGCTTAAAAAGCTAGACATGCAAATCACCATTGCATAAAATGCTAAAAAGATAAGGCATTCATCTTGATTCAAAAAATTCCTTAGATTTTTTTGGATTAATAAGTTAGATGTGATTTGAACTTGAGTAGCTTGGATAACAGTCCCAACGATATACCGAGTGGCCAATAGGCATTTCTAATGGCTTCGTTTATGATTTATCTACACTCACATGGAGTTAGACACGTGGGGTCAGTCCACTTTCTATGTGCCTGTGGAAGAAGACCATGAGGAGTGATGGAGTCCAACCCTACCGAAGAACATTTTCCTTGCTCAAAATTAATTTTTGTAAGTGCTTGTCTTGAAGATCATATATTTTTGCTTGACAAGACACTTATTTTTCCATAGCTTAAGGCATGTTTTTGGGTATTCTAAAGCGTTTTTTTGAGCTTGATGCAATAATCTTGTTTAATAAATATGACAAAAATTTTGAAGACCACATGATCAAAACCTTTTTCAGTTTGAGGGGATCATATGGTTAGCCCAATTGTGATCCATTTCACAAATTCAATTACTAGAGATAATGCTTCATTGAAGAGAAGTGAAGACCCTTTGTTTTGCAAATAGTAGTGTGTGGCCCTATTCTCATATGATCTTGTATGTTGTGTGTTTTTTTTGACAAGAAAAGTGTCATACATGTAATTAGTTGAGTGTGTCCCTAATCATAGAGGTTTGCAAAGTAATGAGTCTTTCCCTATTTGCAATTGTGAAGATGGTTAACGTGTATGTCCTTATCAAATTTTAATGTAATATATTGGATAGTTATGTTTGTCCCTACCCTTGATTGCAAGTTTAGTGATGTCAATCCCACTAAGGTGAGTAGTTGAGTTTATCCCTGTTCACAATTATATAAGTCATGGACTATCGTGCATGTCCTAGTCCATTATCTTTTTTGAACTATATGAATTGTTGATTCCTACCTCTATTTGAAATATGATACAATAAGGGAAGAATGTTAGGAATTTATTACATCATGTAATATGGTTGTAGGTATTTCAGAGTTATATCAAAATAAATGGTTGATAGACAATTATCAAAACCAACTACAATCATCATCATTACATACACACTTTGGTTAATGAAAATTTGTTTGACATCTGATTGGTCCAACACTTCATAACTTTTTAAATGTTAAATATGTTGTATACAAATTTATATATTTTGAAATAACAAATACCCGATGACTATAAATTTTTATTGCGTTGATATTATAATCATATTTCTTATAAATTTTATGAGGCATATGCATAAAAATCTAGACATGAAAATCACCATTGCATAAAATGCTAAAAAGATGAGGGTATAAATATTGAATCAAAAAATTCTCTAATTTTTTTTGGTTTAATAAGTTAAATGTGATTTGAACTTGAGTAGCTTGGATAATAGTCCGAAGGATATACCATGGAGTGTCTAATAGGCACGTCTAATGGTTTAGATTATGGTTTGTCTGCACTCACATGGAGTTAGAAACATGGGGTCGGTACACTTTCTTTGTGCCTATGTGGAAGAAGACCATGAAGAGTGATGGATTCCAACCCTACCGAAGAACATTTTCCTTGCTAAAAATTAATTTTTGTAAGTGCTTGTGTTGAAGATCATAAATTTTTGCTTGATAAGACATTTATTTTTTTGTAGCTTAAGGCATGTTTTTGGATATTGGAAAGCATTTTTTTGAGCTTGATGCAATCATCTTTTTGTATAAATATGCCAAAAAATTTAAGACCACATGATCAAAACCTTTTTTCAGTTTGAAGGGATCATATGGTTAGCCCAATTGTGATCCATTTTACAAATTGAATTAGAGTGCATGCTCTACTAGAGATAATGCTTCATTGAAGAGAAGTGAAGACCTCTTGTTTTGAAAATAGTAATGTGTGGCCCTATTCTCATATGATCTTGTGAATGTTGTGTGTTTCTATTCACAAGCAAAGTGTCATACATGTGATTAGTTGAGTGTATCCCTAATGATAGAGGTTTGTAGAGTAATGAGTCTATCCCTATTTGCAATTGTGAAGATGGTTAACATGTATGTTGTTATCAAATTTTGATGTAAAATATTAGATAGTTATGTTTGTCCCTACCCTTGATTGCAAGTTTAGTGAGGTCATTCCCACTAAGGTGAGTAGTTGAGTTTGTCCTTGTTCACAATGATTTAATTCATGGACTATTGTGCATGTCCTAGTCCATTATCTTTTTCAACTAAGTGAATTGTTGATTCCTACCCTTATTTGGAATATGATACATTAAGAGGAGAATGCTAGGAATTCATTGCATCATGTAATATGGTTATAGTTATTTAGGAGTTATATCGAAACAAGTGGTTGATAGTCAATTATCAAAACCAACTACCATCATCGTCATTACATACACATAATTTTGGTTAATGGAAATTTGTTCGAAACCTTATTGGTCTAACACTTTATAAATTTTTAAAATATGTTGGATACAAATTTGTATCTTTTGAAAGAAAAAATACCCAATGAATATTAATTTTATTTCATTGATATTAAAATCATATTTCTTATAAATTTTATAAAGCATATGCTTAAAAAGGTAGACATGCAAATCACCATTGCATAATATGCTAAAATGATACGGGCATAAATATTGAATCAAATAATTCTTTTGATTTTTTTGGATTAATATGTTAGATGTGATTTGAACTTGAGTATCTTGGATAACAGTCCCAATGATATACCATGGATTATCCAATAGACACGTCTAATAAATTTGTTTATGATTTATCTGCACTCACATGGAGTTAGACACATGGGGTCGGCCCACTTTCTTTGTGCCTATGTGGAAGAAGACCATGAAGAGTGATGGAGTCCAACCTTATCGAAGAACATTTTCCTTGCTCAAGATTAAATTTTGTAAGTGCTTGTCTTGAAGACCATATCTTTTTGCTTAATAAAACACTTATTTTTCCATAGCTTAAGGCATGTTTTTGGGTATTCTAAAGCATTTTTTTGAGCTTGATGCAATCTTCTTGTTTAATAAATATGCCAAAAAAATTTAAGACCACATGATCAAAACCTTTTTCAGTTTGAGGGGATCATATGGTTAGCCCAATTGTGATCCATTTCACAAATTGAATTAGAGTGCATGCTTTACTAGAGATAATGCTTCATTGAAGAGAAGTGAAGACCCTTTGTTTTGCAAATAGTAGTGTGTGGACCTATTATCATATGATATTGTATGTTGTGTGTTTTTATTGACAAGAAAAGTGTCATACATGTGATTAGTTGAGTGTGTCCCTAATCATAGAGGTTTGTAGAGTAACGAGTCTATCCCTATTTGCAATTGTGAATATGGTTAACGTGTATGTCCTTATCAACTTTTAATGTAATATATTGGATAGTTATGTTTGTCCCTACCCTTGATTGCAAATGTAGTGATGTCAATCCCACTAAGGTGAGTAGTTGAGTTTATCCGTGTTCACAATGATATAAGTCATGGACTATTGTGCATGTCCTAGTCCATTATCATTTTGAACTATGTGAATTGTTGATTCCTACCCCTATTTGAAATATGATACAATAAGGGAAAAATGTTAGAAATTTATTACATCATGTAATATGGTTATAGGTATTTCAGAGTTATATCGAAACAAATGGTTGATAGAAAATTATCAAAACCAACTACAATTATCGTCATTACATACACACTTTGGTTAATGAAAATTTGTTCGACATCTGATTGGTCCAACACTTCATACCTTTTTAAATTTTAAATATGTTGGATACAAATTTATATCTTTTGAAAGAACAAATACCTTATGACTATCAATTTTTATTGCATTGATATTATAATCATATTTCTTATAAATTTTATGAGGCATATGCATAAAAATCTAGACATGCAAATCACCATTACATAAAATGCTAAAAAGATAAGGGTATAAATATTGAATCAAATAATTCTCTAGATTTTTTTGGTTTAATAAGTTAAATGTGATTTGAACTTGAGTAGCTTGGATAATAGTCCCAAGGATATACCATGGAGTGTCTAATAGGCACGTCTAATGGCTTAGTTTATGGTTTGTCTGCACTCACATGGATTTAGACACATGGGGTTGGTCCACTTTCTTTGTGCCTATGTGGAAGAATACCATGAAGAGTGATGGATTCCAACCATACCGAAGAACATTTTCCTTACTCAAAATTAATTTTTGTAAGTGCTTGTGTTGAAGATCATAAATTTTTGCTTGACAAGACATTTATTTTTTCGTAGCTTAAGGCATGTTTTTGGATATTGGAAAGCATTTTTTTGAGTTTGATGCAATCATCTTGTTGTATAAATATTCCAAAAAAATTTAAGACCACATGATCAAAACCTTTTTTCATTTTGAAGGGATCATATGGTTAGCCCAATTTTGATCCATTTTACAAATTGAATTAGAGTGCATGCTCTACTAGAGATAATGCTTCATTGAAGAGAAGTGGAGACGTCTTGTTTTGAAAATAGTAATGTGTGGCCCTATTCTCATATGATCTTGTGAATGTTGTGTGTTCCTATTCACAAGCAAAGTGTCATACATGTGATTAGTTGAGTGTATCCCTAATGATAGAGGTTTGTAGAGTAATGAGTTTGTCCCTATTTGCAATTGTGAAGATGGTTAACATGTATGTTGTTATCAAATTTTGATGTAAAATATTGGATAGTTATGTTTGTCCCTACCCTTGATTGCAAGTTTAGTGAGGTCATTCCCACTAAGGTGAGTAGTTGAGTTTGTCCTTGTTCACAATTATTTAAATCATGGACTATTGTGCATGTCCTAGTCCATTATATTTTTCAACTAAGTGAATTGTTGATTCCTACCCCTATTTGAAATATGATACATTAAGAGGAGAATGCTAGGAATTGATTGCATCGTGTAATATGGTTATAGTTATTTAGGAGTTATATCGAAACAAGTGGTTGATAGTCAATTACCAAAACCAACTACCATCATCGTCATTACATACACATAATTTTGGTTAATGGAAATTTGTTCAACACCTTATTGGTCTAACACTTTATAAATTTTTAAAATATGTTGGATACAAATTTGCATCTTTTGAAAGAAAAAATACCCAATGAATATTAATTTTATTTCATTGATATTAAAATCATATTTCTTATAAATTTTATAAGGCATATGCTTAAAATGGTAGACATGCAAATCACCATTGCATAATATGCTAAAATGATAAGGGCATAAATCTTGAATCAAATAATTCTTTTGAATTTTTTGGATTAATATGTTAGATGTGATTTGAACTTGAGTATCTTGGATAACAGTCCCAACAATATACCATGGATTATCCAATAGACACATCTAATGGCTTCGTTTATGATTTATCTGCACTCACATGGAGTTAGACACATGGGTCAGCCCACTTTCTTTGTGCCTATGTGGAAGAAGACCATGAAGAGTGATGGAGTCCAACCTTGCCGAAGAACATTTTCCTCGCTCAAGATTAAATTTTGTAAGTGCTTGTCTTGAAGACCATATATTTTTGCTTGATAAAACACTTATTTTTCCATAGCTTAAGGCATGTTTTTGGGTATTCTAAAGCATTTTTTTGAGCTTGATGCAATCATCTTGTTTAACAAATATGCCAACAAATTTGAAGACCACATGATCAAAACCTTTTTCAGTTTGAGGGGATCATATGGTTAGCCCAATTGTGATCCATTTCACAAATTGAATTAGAGTGCATGCTTTACTAGAGATAATGCTTCATTGAAGAGAAGTGAAAACCCTTTGTTTTGCAAATAGTAGTGTGGGCCCTATTCTCATATGATCTTGTATGTTGTGTGTTCTTATTGACAAGAAAAGTTTCATACATGTGATTAGTTGAGTGTGTCCCTAATCATAGAGGTTTGCAGAGTAATGAGTCTATCCCTATTTGCAATTGTGAAGATGGTTAACGTGTATGTCCTTATCAACTTTTAATGTAATATATTGGATAGTTATGGTTGTCCCTACCCTTGATTGCAATTTTAGTGATGTCAATCCCACTAATGTGAGTAGTTGAGTTCATCTGTGTTCACAATGATATAAGTCATGGACTATTGTGCATGTCCTAGTCCATTATCTTTTTGAACTATGTAAATTGTTGATTCCTACCCCTATTTGAAATATGATACAATAAGGGAAGAATGTTAGGAATTTATTACAGCATGTAATATGGTTATAGGTATTTTAGAGTTATATCGAAACAAATGGTTGATAGACAATTATCAAAACCAACTACAATCATCATCATTACATACACACTTTGGTTAATGGAAATTTGTTCGACATGTGATTGGTCCAACTCTTCATAACTTTTTAAATTTTAAATATGTTGGATACAAATTTATATCTTTTGAAAGAAAAAATACCTTATGACTATCAATTTTTATTGCATTGATATTATAATCATATTTCTTATAACTTTTATGAGGCATATGCATAAAAATCTAGACATGCAAATCACCATTGCATAAAATGCTAAAAAGATAAGGGTATAAATATTGAATCAAATAATTCTCTAGATTTTTTTGGTTTAATAAGTTAAATGTGATTTGAACTTGAGTAGCTTGGATAATAGTCCCAAGGATATACCATGGAGTGTCTAATAAGCACGTCTAATGACTTAGTTTATGGTTTGTCTGCACTCACATGGATTTAGGCACATGGGGTTGGTCCACTTTCTTTGTGCCTATGTGGAAGAATACCATGAAGAGTGATGGATTCCAACCCTACCGAAGAACATTTTCCTTACTAAAAATTAATTTTTGTAAGTGCTTGTGTTGAAGATCATAAATTTTTGCTTGACAAGACATTTATTTTTTCGTAGCTTAAGGCATGTTTTTGGATATTGGAAATCATTTTTTTGAGTTTGATGCAATCATCTTGTTGTATAAATATGCCAAAAAAATTTAAGACCACGTGATCAAAACCTTTTTTTCAGTTTGAAGGGATCATATGGTTAGCCCAATTGTGATCCATTTTACAATTTGAATTAGAGTGCATGCTCTACTAGAGATAATGCTTCATTTAAGAGAAATGGAGACCTGTTGTTTTGAAAATAGTAATGTGTGGCCCTATTCTCATATGATCTTGTGAATGTTGTGTGTTCCTATTCACAAGCAAAGTGTCATACATGTGATTAGTTGAGTGTATCCCTAATGATAGAGGTTGTTAGAGTAATGAGTTTGTCCCTATTTGCAATTGTGAAGATGGTTAACATGTATGTTGTTATCAAATTTTGATGTAAAATATTGGATAGTTATGTTTGTCCCTACCCTTGATTGAAAGTTTAGTGAGGTCATTCCCACTAAGGTGAGTAATTGAGTTTGTCCTTGTTCACAATGATTTAAATCATGGACTATTGTGCATGTCCTAGTCCATTATATTTTTCAACTAAGTGAATTGTTGATTCCTACCCTTATTTGAAATATGATACATTAAGAGGAGAATGCTAGGAATTTATTACATCATGTAATCCTCTTGATGCAATCCTCTTGTTGAATAAATATGCCAAAATTTTTGAAGACCACATGATCAAAATATTTTTCAATTTGACGGGATCATATGGTTAGCCCAATTGTGATCCATTTCACAAATTGAATTAGAGTGCATGGTCTACTAGAGACAATGCTTCATTGAAGAGAAGTGGAGAACTCTTGTTTTGCAAATAGTAGTGTGTGGCTCCATTCTCATATGATCTTGTGAATGTTGTGTGTTCCTCTTCACAAGTAAACTATCATACATGTGATTAGTTGAGTGTGTCCCTAATCATAGAGTTTTGTAGAGTAATGAGTTTGTCCCTATTTTCAATTGTGAAGATGGTTACCATGTATGTCCTTATCAACTTTTGGTGTAATATCTTGGATAGTTATGCTTGTCCCTACCCTTGATTACAAGTTTAGTGAGGTCAATCCCACTAAGGTTAGTAGTTGAGTTTGTCACTATTCACAATGATTTAAATCATGGACTATTATGCATGTCCTAGTCCATTGTCATTTTTAACTAAGTGAATTGTTGATTCCTATCCCTATTTGAAATATGATATAATAAGGGGGGAATTTTAGGATTTTATTGTATCATGTAATATAGTTTAGGTATTTCGAAGTTGTATCGAAACAAGTGGTTGACAGAAAATTTTCAAAACCAACCACCATCATCGTCATTACCTATACACAATTTAGGTTGAGGAAAATTTGTTCAACACCTTATTGGTCCAACACTTTATAACTTTTTAAATATTAATTATGTTGGATACAAATTTGTATCTTTTGAAAGAACAATACCCTATGAATATCAATTTTTGTTGCATTGATATTAAAATCATATTTCTTATAAATTTTATAAGGCGTATTCTTAAAAAGCTAGACGTGCAAATCACCATTGCATAAAATGCTAAAAGGATAAGGGCATAAGTCTTGAATCAAATGATTCTTTACATATTTTTAGAATAATAAGTTAGATGTGATTTGAACTTGTGTAGTTTGGATAAGAGTCCCAACGATATACATGGAGTGTCCAATAGACATGCCGAATGACTTCGTTTATGATTTGTTTGCACTCACATGGAGTTAGACACATGGGATCGGTCCACTTTCTTTGTACCTATGTGGAATAAGACCATGAAGAGTGATGCAGTCCAACCTTGGCAAAGAACATTTTTCTTACTAAGAATTAATTTGTAAGTGTTTGTCTTGAAGACCATATGTTTTTGCTTCACAGGACAATTATTTTTCCATAACTTAAGGCAAGTCTTTTTGGGTATTGGAAAGCATTTTTTAAGTCCGATGTAGTCAAATTTTTGAAGAAATATGTCAAAATGTTTGACGACCACATGATCAAAACTTTGTTCAGTTTGAGGGGATAATATGGTTGGCCCAATTGTGATCCATTTTATAAATTGAATTAGAGTGCATGGTCTACTAGAGACAATGCTTTATTCGAGAGAAGTGGAGACCCCTTGTTTTGCAAATAGTAGTGTGTGGCCCTATTTGCATATGATCTTGTGAATGTGTGTCCCTATAAAAACAAAGTGTTATACATGTGATTAGTTGAGTGGGTCCATAATCACAAAGGTTTCTAGAGAAATGAGTCTATTCCTAGTTGCAATTGTGAAGATGGTTAACATGTATATCCCTACTCACTTTTGATGTAAAATATTAGATAGTTTTGTTTATCCCTATCCTTGATTGTGAGTTTAGTGAGGTCAATCCCTCTATGGTGAGTAGTTGAGTTTGTCCCTATTCACGATGATGTAAATCATGGACTATTATGCATGTCCTAGTCCATAATATTTTGAACTATGTGAGTTCTCAATTCCAATGTGAGTTCTATGCAATTTTCCTATAACCTTCCAGTGTTGGGGTCCTACACCTAACATGTTCATGTGTTTTTGTAAGAAATTCTCTTCTTTCTACAATTGGTCTTAAACCATGTTCTCTCCAAGGGTAGCCTCTACAATTCCAACATAGTAGATATAACTATTCCTAGGGGGGCCATTTCCCTATTTATTTTGGAACCTTTGACTAGAGATGCAATCCTTTTATTTTTTCATTCGTGTCCATTTACTTCCATTCCTCATTGTTTATGCTTTCTTCTATTACCTCTTTTTTTCTTGTCAAATTGGTGTCTCATCAATTTTGACTAGTGATGTAATCCTTCCAATTTTATAAACATCCTTCATTCCTTGTCCTAGTTTATCCAATTCCCCTCTTCTCTCTTCTTCTTTCATTGGGTCAAGTGTTCACATATGAAAAATATATGAACCTATCAAAAGACTCCTTGTTTTTAGAATTTGGTTCTTGTCATTTTCCATCATCATGACATTTATAAGCTTGTGTCTTCCTTCTCTTATTTTTCCTATCCTCCTTGCTTGACAAATTTGTCCTTTCTGTTATAATTTATCTTTGATGAAACCTCTTGTAAGATTGATTGTGTCTTCAACTTCTCTGCAATCTCTTACTTCTTTTATGATTTTATTTATTGATCCATCACATATTTCCTTGTTCTCAGATGTATTCCAATAATTTCTTTCATATATTTTTTCCTACCTATTGATCATTTTATCGCTTGTGTCCATGTATTGAACTCCTTTATCTGGGTTCCCAAACTACTATTTTTACTTTCATATCTGTCATTTTTGTTTGTTATGTCACATGTTCCTTCCTTTGTACCTTTTAGACCTTTGTTCATATATACTAGTTCCTTATCGGTTTGCATATTTTGTTTTAAGGCTTGCCATTTTTACCTCTTTAAGGTTTCTTATAGCATTGTTATTTGTTTCTTAAGTATTCTATTATAATCCTACAACTTTTGATTTATCTCTATAATTCCTTGGGTTCTTGTGATTATTTTGTTGCTTTGTATTTTGTATACATTCCAATCTACTCTTGAAGCTCAAATCTTCCCTATAAAACTTCGATGTGTCTTGCATTATTGTTGCTTATTCCTCTTGTATTCTATTATCCTCCTCCAACTTTTGATTTATCTTCATAAATATTTGGAGCTTGTTGCTCCCTAGTTTCCATGCATTCCAATATAATTTTGAAGCTCATCAACTCGTACACATAAAACTCTAATGCCCATATAAGCGGGTGATCTAGAGATATAACATTCTTCATGTCGGCCTACTTTCCTTTGCCTATAATCTACTTGATATGCCTTTTTTTGTTTGGTTATTCAGTAGATCCTTTTTTTTTTTGTGCTTGTTTTTCTACCTTTGTTCCAACTTGTCTATGCTTCACTATTCCAAGGTATTGTTTTGAATTTACCAAAACTAACTCTATGCTTTTATCCATTAATGATTTTTTTGGTTGGATTAAGTCATATTTTGAAGGGTCATGTATGCCTTGTATGTAATTGTACTCCCAGCTATTGCACCTATTATGCTTTCACAACAAGGTTTATGCAAGTCATTGTATTTTTCCCATAATATTTGACCCTTTATCCTTTGATGTTGTATTTATATTTTCTCTCAGTATCTTGTTAGACAATAAGATATGTTTATAGTAAAATAAAGAATCTAATGCAAAAGAAGAGTAATTCATAATTTTTCACTATTGAAGTAAGAAAATCATTGATTACAAGCAAAAATATTATAAAAACAAACCATAATGTAATAAAATAAATATTTCTAAAATAAAAGCAATTCATAATTTTTTGATGTTTAAGTAAGAAAATCATAAACTACATGCAAAAATATTATAAAAAACAAACCATAAATTCGATAGAATATTTGAAATTAGTAAATTATGGAAAAATTACAACAAATATTCTTAAATTAAGAAAAATTGGATATACTAGATCTCTATTCTAAGGATAAGCAATGACAATAAAAGAAGTGTATATAATACTAGAGAAGAGCAATTCTTAATTTTACTAATGGAGTAAGGGAATAAAAAATTGTCAATAAAACCAATGAAGAAATAAAGAATAATATAACAGAAATTAAGAAAAAATGGACATACTAGATATCTATTCTAAGGATAAGCAATGACAATAAAAAAAGAGTATCTAATACCATAGAAGGGCAATTCTTAATTTTACTACTCGAGTAAGGGAATAAAAAATTGTCAATAAAACTAATGAAGAAATAAAGAATAATATAACAGAAATTTTGAGGGTAGATGCCTGAAAAACCCTAGAACGTCTCCACCAATTTTTAGATCATTTGGAGCAACACAGATCCTAGCGCATCCCTATGTGTGAACGAGATTTTTGGCAAGTGGTTGTGTGAGGGTTTCATCTGGGTTGAGTGCAAGCAACTCTAGAGGTTGGTTTTCGGGGCCTTCGGGCCCTAGCGGCCAATATTTTTGTGGTTTCTACTCAATATTTTAGCAGGATATG
This sequence comes from Wollemia nobilis, assembly GCA_028583015.1. NCBI lineage: Eukaryota > Viridiplantae > Streptophyta > Pinopsida > Araucariales > Araucariaceae > Wollemia > Wollemia nobilis. The sequence continues at coordinate 8,018,777 of JAQPPZ010016995.1, read as the reverse complement.
TTGCAAGGGATCCAAGATGGGTTAGAAATCTATCTTTCAATAGATCATGCTGTGAACTTGAGTGACAACGACTTCCAATTTGTTGCACAAAATAAAAGTGAAAACCATACCTTTCCATGATGTCTAGGGCAAGGATTAAAGAGATCACGAAACAAGTTTCAAGCAGCTGATCAAAAAATGGCTCAGATCTCAAGTGAATCTGGTGCTAAGGTGCACCCACAAAATAAATCTACTATGAAAACCCCTTGTCAAGGGTAAGAATTTTGAAGACTCAACCCCAAAAATGAATTTTAGGGATGCCCTCCATGGTGGACAACCTCAGCCCAATGCTAATATTAATCTTAGGGCTTCCCATAAACCTCTAAGAATGCCTAATATTGATCCTAGGAAAACAGAGTCAGGATGTCTTAAAGCAACTGATGGAACTCCTATTGTTAAGCTTGATATGGGTAACATTCAGACTGGCATTGAAGATCTGGAAAAAAGAGGACTAATTTATCGGTTCATGGGTTTTCGTTCGAGCCTATCTGCTTTCAAAGTTTGGGCTGCAAAAAGCTGGAAAACTAAAGGTGAGTTACAAATCTCTATTTATCCAAATGGTTATTTTCTTGTTTTATTTGCTAATAATGAAGATAGAGAGAAAAATTTTCAAGGGGGTCCCTGGTTCTTTGGAAGGGAAGGGCTTTTCATGAAGCCTTGGCATACTAAATTTAAAGTCGAAGAAGAGATGCCTTCTATAGCTCCCGTGTGGGTTAGACTCTTTGGCCTCCCTATTGAATTTTGGAATCCTATTGTTTTTTCTTCAATTGGAAACTCTTTAGGAACTTTTATGATGACTGTTGATTGTACTCAAAATTTTGAACATATTATTTATGCTCGAATTTGTGTTTTAATGGATTTTGACAAACCCCTACCTAAAAAGATCACATTACAATTTGGGGAAGACACTTGGGAGAAAGTAGTGGACTATGAGAACATTCATTTTCGTTGTAGAATTTACCATGAATATGGTCATTTGGCTAGTGCTTGCCCAAATAAAATTCTTGATCAAAAGAAAGAAGATATAAACTCAACAGGTTTCCAAATGCCTAAGAAGAAAAACACTTAGAAAAAACCAATTATGAAGGATCAATCAAAGTCATCTTCTAATATGTTTGAAATCCTTTCCACAAATGATGTCCCAAGTGAGGAAGAGGAAATAATGGAAACAGAAATCTTAGAAACACAATTTAAATATGAAGGGAAGAACTCAGAGACAAACCAACAAATCAAAGGTTTTCAACATAAAAAAAAGGAGAAAATTTACACAAGAAAAACAATCTTTTAAATGTCAAAACTTCAAATAATATAAGTCCCAATATAGACTCTGTTGAACCCTCTAGTAACATTTTGGTTGTGTACGAGCATTCTTGAAGGTCTAATAGACATCCAACCAGATAATGGCCTTATGACTTGGTCTAATAGACGACAAGGTTTAGCTTGTATAATGAAGAGATTTGATAGGTTTTTGCTCTGAAAATTTCTTAATCCATGGTCACATTCCTAAAGTGAAGACTCTCAACAATGTTGGTTCAGATCACAAGCCAGTCATGGTGGAAATGTGGAAAACCAATGTGAGTTTCTCTCCTTTTCGTTTTCAATTAATGTGGCTTAGAGAGTTCCTTTAGACCTCGTGTGCAACAATGGTGGAAGGAAGGTAAACCTAGGTATGGGACTAAGATGTTCTGTTTTGCCAAAAGACTGCAATACATTAAATCCAAAATCAAGACTTGGAACTAGAAGGAGTTTGGGGATGTTCATAAAAAAACATGAAGTTATTGCTCAACTTGAAAATTTGAATAAGAAAATCCATTTAGATGGCCTCACAGAGAGTAGAAGTGCAGATGAAATTAAACTCACAACTCAGTTAGAGGAATGGGAAAAAAGAGAAGAACTCTTATGGAAGCAAAAATCTAGAATTCAATGGCTCAAAGAAGGAGATCGAAACACAAATTTCTTCCACAAATCTCTTCTAGCTCAAAGATCTCACAACTTTATTTCTTCCCTGAAATCAGATTCTGGAGATGTTGTCTACACTTGGGATGGCATGAACTCTATTGTTGTCGATTACTTTTCCAATATTTTTGTTGCTACTCCTCTTGACTCGACTTCTCAACAAAATGTTCTTCAAGCAATCCCTTCTCTTATCACTTCTGAGGAGAACTCTATTTTGACTGCTCCTATTACTATCAATGAGCTTCAACAGGTAGTTTTTAAAATACAAAAAGGGAAAACCCCAGGTCCTGATGGTTTTCCCATTGAGTTCTACCAAGAGTTCTGGGATATCCTTCATGCTGATTTATTAGAGGTGGTGGAAGAAGCCAGGAAAGCCAAAGAAATTTTGAAGGTTATCAATAAAACTTATATTACTCTTGTTCCAAAAGCTCAAGAGGTTGATCATATCTCAGCTTTTAGACCTATTGCTTTATGTAATGTTCTTCTCAAAATCATTACTAAGATCATGGCAGAAAGGTTGAAGCCTCTTTTGCATAAGATTATTTCCCCTGAACAAGGGGGTTATGTGGAAGGGCGTCAAATAGTAGATGAGATAGTTCTTGCTCAGGAAGCCATCCATTCCATGGATATGCAAAAATCTCCTTCCATGTTCATTCGGTTAGACTTATCCAAAGCTTATGACAGAGTGGATTGGCACTTCCTTATCAAAGTTTTGAGGCAATTTGGTTTCTCTCAGGATTGGATGGATTGGATTATGGGATGTATCTCTTCAGTTTCCTACTTAGTTCTTATCAATGGCAGGCCTTCTCAATTGTTCCCAGCTTCTAGAGGTATTAGGCAAGGTGACCCACTATCCCCTTATTTATTCATCATTCTTGTTGAATGCTTGGGTAGGACTATAACCAAAAAGAGAGAAAACAAAACCCTTGAGGGAGTTACCATTGCTCATGGAGCTAGACCTATCTCTCATCTTCAATTTGTTGATGACTCTACTCTTTTAGGTAAAGCTATAGTTAAGGAAGCTTCTAATATTAAGCAAATCATTAGCTATTTTTCTAAGGCTACTGGGCAATTGATCAATGAAGACAAATCTAAAGTCATTTTCTTTCACTGCTCTGCCAGACAAGAATCCATGGTCTTGGATAAATTAAGATATAAGAAGACCTCCCTTTCGATCACTTATTTAGGTATTCCCATCAATATTCAAAGGCAGAAAAAAAAATATTGGAATTGGTTGTTGGACAAAGTCAAGAAGAAAATTGGAAAGTGGACCAATAGGTGGCTTTCTTCGAGGGGTAGAATCACCTTGGTAAAATCAGTCCTTCAAGCTATTCCTATTTATGTTTCTTCCATGTTGAATATCCCAAAGGTTGTTCTTCGAGAACTGGATCAAATCACTCATCGGTTCCTCTGGAGTGGTACTAAGGAGAAAAGAAAATGGGCCTTGGTGAAATGGGACACTTTATGTCTTCCTAAGAATGAAGGGGGGTTAGGATTCCGGTCTTCTATTAATAACAACAAAGCTTTAGCTACTAAATTATATTGGAGGATGTTGCATAACCCCAATGCTCTTTGGGCCAATAATCTTCGTGCTAAATATGTTGAGAACAAAAGTCTTGAAGACCTTGTTCGCTATCAATTGCCTACCAAAGGTTCTCCCATTTTAGCAGTTCTTAAGATTGGTGAGGATTTGATAAAGAAAAATTTATTTTGGATCATTCATAATGGTCAACAAGTAAATTTTTGGATAGATTCTTGGGATGGTCACAAGCCTTTGATAACTTAGTTTCCCGATTGGAGGCCTTGGATGGAGGAGCTTCACCGAGCTAACTGGATAAAGGTGGCTAATTACTTTTGGTACCATACTGGTAATTCAAAGGTTGGTAGATATTGGATCCCTATTGAGGACTGGCCTATTCAAATCCCAAAAAGGCAAAGACAAGATATCCAAGGCATCCTTCATATGAGATCTCTCTCTTGGTCCCATGAAAAATATTGTTTTGGATGGAACAACACTACTAAGGGTGAGTATTCGAGTTGCTCAAGGTTATTTGACCTTATGCCATAATAATCCCAACCAATCATCTGATATCTTTTCTCAGTTGTGGGCTCAAAAGCTCTGGCCTAAGGTGAGGTTCTTTACTTGGCTTTTATTGCATCGTAGGGTGCTTACTGGTGAGCAACTTATGAAGCGTGGTTTTCATGGCCCTTTTAGATGTGAAATGTGTGGAGAGAATGTAGAAACTCTCAGCCATATTTTTATTGAGTGTACTTTAGCCTCTGAGCTATGGAGGAGAATGGCCACTTTACTTGGCTTATAGTGGTCCAATTTTTTTACTTTTGAACAACTTTGGAGGGATTGGCCTAAACAAGAGGGTGTTGATCATTTTATTAGGCAATTAGTTTGGATGGGTTCTACCATTCTTCTTTGGAATATCTGGAATGAAAGGAACAACCAAATTTTTAATCAAGATAGGAAGGATATTCACTATATTTGGCAAAAGACCATTGCCAACTTAGTTGAATCAATCCAACAACTCCTTAATCACCCCCAAAACTCCCACCAAAGATGGGATCAAGTGATGCAAAGATTGAAGATTAAATCTTCTAAGGGCAACCAACTTAAAGGGAATGTGAGTAATTGTAAGATGGATAGGACAAGAAATTGGCAACCTCCTCCTAAGGATTTTGGAAAAGTCAATATTGATGGAGCCTCTAGAGGGAACCCTGGAAAAGCTAGTGCGGGAGGAATTGGTAGACTTTCAGATGGCTCCCTGGTTTTTACTTTTGCTGAGAATTTGGGTATTCTTTCCAATAACCTTTCTGAGGGGTATGGTATCCTTAGAGGCCTTCAAGAGGCTACTAAGGTTGGATGGGAAAAGGTGCTAGTTGAGTCTGACTCTCAACTCATGATTAATCTTTTGAAGACTCCTCTAAGAATCATAAGGTTGATTGGAGAATAAAAAGAATTATTGAGAAGATTCAATTAATCCAGATGGGATTTTTGAAAGTTGATTACAATCATGTGGTCAGAGATCAAAACAAGAGTGTTGATGCTTTAGCTAATTGGGCTTTGGACAAAGGTGATCTTACTTGCTATGGCCACCCTCCTAGATGGTGGGCTTCGCAAATAAGGGAAGCTCTTCTTTCTATCATTTCTTTGGATGGCTCCAGTTCTGGAGGTACCTAGTTTCTTCTTGCTTTATTTTTGCTTCTCTTTGGTTCAATCAATGTATTTTAGTTCCCTAGCTCAAACTATTCTTTCTTTTGTTTCCTCTGTTGATTCTTGCCTTAAAAGTCTTTTGGTCTAGAAAGGTCATTGTTGTGTTCAATTTTTTCTTTTTTCTTTTTTTGTTTAGTTTTTTGAGGTGTGTGTTTTTTTGTTTTGTTTTTGTGTTTTTTGTGTTGTTCTTGTGTTTTTGTTGTTTTGTGTTTTTTGTTATTGTTCTTGTGTTTTTGTTGTTCTTGTTCTTGTGTTTCTGTATGTTTGTGTTAATTCGTGTTTTTGTGTGTGAGTGTTTTCTATGTTTTTTGTTTTTGTTTATTGTCTGTTGTTGGTTGTGTTTTTATTTTTCATGTTTTTGTTGGTTGTCTTTGTAGCGTTCTGTTGTTTTTGTCATGTTTGTGTTTTGTTATGTTGTTCTTGTGTTTTTTCTATGTGGTTCGTGTTGTGTTTTTTTTTATCTTATTGTGTGTGTTTGGTTGTGCTTTATCTTTTCGACACACTCAAGGAGCATGTTTTTATTTTATTTTATTATTTTTATTTATTTATTTATTTTAATCTTATTGTGTTTGTTTGCTCCTTGAGTATGTCAAAGGTGGTAGGCCAGGTGCGAGCCCTGGGCGATTTTGGCGGAATAGATACCCCTGCCTCCTTGGGTCTTACCCGAAAGTGGCATCCCTTCTGGGATGTTTTCCACAAAAAAAATAAATAAATAAAGATTTCTCTAATAAATAAAGGAATATTTGTAAATAATAAATAATGACAAAAACAATGCAAATAATTCTAACTTAAAAAAAATTGACATACATTAGATCTCTATTTTAAGGTAAGCAATATTAATAAAAATAGAGAATCTAATGAAAGAAAAATACAATTCCTAATTTTTACTAAAAAATAGGAAAATAAAAAATTGTCAGCGAAACTATTGTAGAAATAAATATTTCTATATTAATAAATGGAATAATTTCAAACAGTAAATCTTGACAAATATTCCTAAACTTTTAATGAGTTTACACATGTTTTTACGAGGGGTCCTGGTCCCCTCCTTCTGAATGGGATTTGAACCTTAGACCTCTCTAAGAGAAAAAAAAATCAAGTTTACACAAGTTTTTATGATGGTCCCAGTCCCCTGTTACTGGGGTTTGAACTTGGATCTCTTGGATAAAAACCCAAGGACTTACCACTACAGTATCCCTCACGGGTTGAAAATTCAGATTATTTCAGTACACACTAAGTCTCTATTTTAAAGATAAACAAGAATAACAAAAATAGAGAATTTAATGATAGAGGCAAATTTCTAATTTTTACTACAAAAATAAGGAAACCAAAAATTGCTAGCAAAACTATTGTAAAAATAAAATATAGTGCAATAAAATAAAGTTTTCTTCAGTAATCAATCAAACATTAGTAAATATCAAGTGGCATTAGTTCAACCGGTTATATTCCTCATCATTCCTCATCATTCAAGGAGGAGACCAATGAATCTTGCCAAACAATACATGGATAATATCCAAGCTTTGTTATAATACCACTATGTGGTAATGATGTAATACGAGTAGGGCCCATTTCAATCGCATAAAACCAATTCAAAAAATAAAATAAAACATTAGTAAATAAAATAAAATCATGGCAAAATTTTGAAATTAAGTTTTAAGCAAACACTCTGAACTCTAAGAAATAGCTTGCTAAAAGACCTAGAAGGATGGAATTACATTACTCGAGAACTTGCAAATAACAAAAACAACGAAGAGATGTGTGTTTGTTGGGAAATCACATGGTCCCATGAAGCACTTTGTCGTCCTCTAATGGATGGCATGATCGAAGCGACTGATGATAGCTTGCTCACATTATGGGCAAGGGCTAAAAATCCAAAGAATTTAGATATATTTACTTACAAATAGCAGATAGGTCAAATATAGAGGATCAAAAGAAGGTCAACAGGTTCCAAAAGGTTTCTTGCAAATAGAAGAGAACAAGGATGGAGTTTCTTCTTTCACCCACATATCATATCCCTAGTTTCTATGCTAGCTCTGGTTTTTTTTATTGGGCCTGTTTCATTTGATTAGAGCTTTATGGTAGTTTCTAACTGTTTCTTTTCTATTCTGCTGGTTTCTTTTTCACTGATTTCTATCCAGGTTTTGGTTATGGAGGTTGTTTGGATGATTAAGTATTGATATATAAGGATATTTATCCTTCTTATCCCCATGCTATTTCGAAGATGGGCTTTTTTCCTCTCTGATTTGCCCGACTATAATTATATCTCGAATCCCAGTAATCTGCTTTTATCTAGGTTTCTGTTTTTGCTAAAGCACCTAAGAAGTGTAATTTTCTTTCACTCTGAAATAAAATTACGATTTTTTTCTTGTAAAAAAAAAAAGATCAAGTATAGAGGAAGAGAAACCCAAATTAATTTATGGTGCCATAGATTCAATATGGCCTTAAGGGCCCTAGGTTTCTCTTTGATTTTCTTCACTGTAAAGAGCAAGCAAATAATTTATAGGAAAGTTACCCATAATTCGGGAATACCATTTGGCTATAATGCAATTCCTAAAAATCTCTGGCAATGTTTTCTTGAGATTACAAAAAGAAACGGCTAGATCACTTAGTACTTGGAGAGTAAAATTTAAGCCATGAAGGAAAAATTTATGTCAATGCGTCTATTTTATTCATGATGTTGGTTGACATCCAAATACCATCATTTGCAATTTATCAACCTTGTTAATTGGCTTCCTTTGTCCAAGTGGGACCATTCACCTTCCTGGTGGTTATTTTGCAGGCACAATGTATACAACCAAAAAGAAAGGGTGGATTGGGACTCAAAGATCTATAGCACCAAGGAATTTCCTTGATGGTCCAGTGAGTTTCTAGAGCTTTTCAAGGTAATTAAAATTAAAGGATTTTTCTGATTTAGAATCCAAACTTCTACTGCCAATGGGTGATGGAAGTATTCACATTTATGGTAAAATTCTCAATGCTTGTTAATTTAAACTCCACGCCTCCCTCTGCAATCTGTTTAAACAGCCTGGCAGGTAACAGTTAAAAAATTTACATGATATAAAACTTCCTTAAGGGAAGGCTTGAGCATCTCCACCTCTCGTGTGGTGGTGGAATAGACTGGTGCGAGCTAATGGCAAGTTCTTGGCTCTCTCTTCAAAGTTTAAAGCCGAGACCACCTTTAATAAAGGTATCTGACGTTTTGTGGATTTGTGGGATATCTCTGGTCAACGCTGGAAATCATATCGTGTACTTCGCACACACTCTTCTCTCAATGGAAAATTTAAAAATGCGATCTCCATTCAAGCTTTAGTAGAAGATGAACTCATGATTAAGCTCTCCACTTTCCTGCAATTTTCTTAAAAATTGGAATGTCTCTATGGACAAGGTTTGCCACAATTTTCAATCAGATGTGTTTATAAGCATCTTTTCCCTTATAACCCATTGCTCTCAAAGCTTATGGTAAATTGGAATTACAAGTTCAAAGAGCTCTTAAACGTCAACTCTGCTATAACATTTGGAAGTCTAAAGCAGATTCCACTATGCAATTACTAACTTAGTTTATCTACATTAACTCTTTTGGCCAGATTTGGTATTACTTCACAAGCATACCCTATCTGCGGCAAACCTGAAACAGTGATCATTTTTCTGGGCATGTAAATCAGCTAGATAAGTGTGGCCCTCGTCAAATCTATATTTATTGCAAAGTTTTTTCAATCCTTGTCTTAATAGTTTGCTGTTCTGGGATTGGCTAAAAAATTTAATGTTGTTTCAAAGACATTTTGCCAACTTGTTATTATGCACATTTGGTTTTTTTGGTTTGTGTGTGTTTTAATGCCTGGCTTTTTGCTTTAGAGGTTGGAGATTGGAAACTTGCTCCACACATTCTCTCCAGATAGCTTAGAGCAGGAGCAAAAAGGAAGGTTGAGATTTTATCAATTAATTTGCCAGCCTAAGCCAATATGTTAGTCAAAAAGCAAAAGACAATCAGGAAGCAAGTCTAAGATGTGCATACTCATCCTGCCAGTTCTCAGTTTACAGCAGAGTTGATGTCTCATTCCTAGCTGTCGGGCATAAGGAATGTTGCATACAGCAAAGGAAATCGATAAGCATGTTTCAAAGATAAACAAAGATTTGGGTGTTGTGCTTGCTGAAACCACAAACATCTTTCAAAAGAGGAAAAACAATGTATTTTCATCGACCCATTTCCCTTGAATGGGGGCACTTGATATTTTTTTTTAAGACTCTGCTTGGCACTATCTTCTGTTTCCTTTGGATCTAGCTGAGCTCGCTGTTTTGCTCTTGTTTTGAACTGCATCTGTTTTTTTCCTCTAGAATTTTCAATATAAAATAGCTAGAGTGGTAACCTGAGAGGTTCAACAAACTTGGTAATATACATTGGATTGAATACCTTGAATAACTTCCATATAACTAATTGTACTGGGCATTACTGTTAATGCACTAGACTAAAATATGGAAAGTACCCCTTAAAAAAAGGCTCATCTGTGTGTGCAAGCAAAGATAGGTTATCATCACATATAACTTTTAATGTCAGCATGAAAGTTCTGCATTAGTAGTTGTGCAACTCCCTGCTATGAATTGTTTTTGAATTAATGGTATATAGCAACAGAACATGAACTAATATAAATGTACTTGAAATTTAAGTAAACTACACTAAGAGAGCCATTTTCTTGTATCTTCACTATATGCAGGTGTATGATATTCATGTAATAGCCATCAATTATAAAGCACTGGCATTATTAAAGTAAATTGGTGCACTCAGAGAATTCTAATGATTATTATACAACATTTTATCATAGGACTTGGCCATAGAAGGTTGCCGATAGTTTTTCTATTGAAATTCCACAATGTCAAGCCCTAAGAAACAAAAGCATGAACACAAAAAAATTTAACACCTAATGGGAATTAGATTGAGAATAAGAATTTTCAAGTCAATAACATTTATTTATGTTTAGTTACAATCAATGTAAATTTTCTTTAAATTTATTTTCCCTCAAAATAAACAACCATATAAAAACAGTAGGGCTTAACTCTTATAGCACAGGCAAAACTAAGACCATACATAAAGAAGGCAAATTTTTTTACACGCTTCTATTCAATTAAAGAGAACTGGATATCATGAAGTATTTGTTCATTCAAGAACCATCAAAATATTCAGACAAGGGCCATTTACACCATCAATAGTATGTGAAGATATTTGCATTGCTCTTTTGCTCCCTCAAATCTGTGAAGTACATTATTACTGCATCTTGTCCAACTATTCCATTAAAAAAAAAGAAAAAAAAAATACATCTTCATTATTTAGACATGAATATATTCAAAATCACTAAGAACCTTGAACAGAACAGATGAAAACAACTGAAACATGTGCAAATACCGAGATCCACATATACATAATCATTTCATATATTTTTTACCAGAGAATTACAATATGTACCATAACAAATAGTCTTCAAAGCATAAAGAGAATGTTAACTGAAAGAGGATAAATGCCCCTTTTTCGAGCCCAATTATATGATATTATCCAATTCATTAAACAAATCAAGTTGTATTCTTCTCCTCGAGATTATTACATTTTAATCTTCGAGACAAGGAGTTACTGAGGCACTTCATGGTTTAAGGACGAGTAAATAAATGAAATTAATGCAAGATAACAAGCTTAGTATGAGATGTAGGACCCTCAAATAGATGAAAACATCTACACACAAGCATTTCAAATATTTTTACCAGATAATTATAATATACAGTATACACCATAGAGAATAGTCTTCAAAGCATAAAAAGTATGATAGCTGAAAAAGGATAAATGGCCATTTTCAGGCCCAATTATGATATTATCCAACTCATTAAACAAATCAAGTTGTATTTGAGTTTCCTTAAGGTTGTTACATTTTATTCTTCAAGACAAGGAGCTTCTGAGGCATCTCATGGTTCAAGTACAAGAGTAAACAGATGTAAATAATGCAAGATAACAAGCTTAGACATCTCACTAAAGGATCGACCAATCATCAGCCTCTCATGCAGGTTCTCAAAAATCACACAAAAGGAAGTCATCTAGTCAATTGAATCTCAGCCAAAAATAGGCTATAGAGAGCAAAGCAAAATTTTACAAAAGCAACAGGGAGCAAAGTATTTGATATACATCCATTATTCATGGGTACTGAAGAGAATCCAGCATCAGGCCCCCAGCTTCATATATTTTTACCAGATAATTACAATATACAGTATACACCATAGAGAATAGTCTTCAAAGCATAAAAAGTATGATAGCCGAAAAAGGATAAATGGCCATTTTCAGGCCCAATTATGATATTATCCAACTCATTAAACAAATCAAGTTGTATTTGAGTTTCCTTAAGGTTGTTCATTTTATTCTTCAAGACAAGGAGCTTCTGAGGCACCTCATGGTTCAAGTACAAGAGTAAACACATGTAAATAATGCAAGATAACAAGCATAGACATCTCACTAAAGGATTGACCAATCATCAGCCTCTCATGCAGGTTCTCAAAAATCACACAAAAGGAAGTCATCTAGTCAATTGAATCTCAGCCAAAAATAGGCTATAGAGAGCAAAGCAAAATTTTACAAAAGCAGCAGGGGGTAAAGTATTTGATCTGCATCCATAATTCATGGGTACCGAAGAGAATCCAGCATCAGGCCCCCAGCTTCATATATTTTTACCAGATAATTACAATATACAGTATACACCATAGCGAATAGTCTTCAAAGCATAAAAAGCATGATAGCTGAAAAAGGATAAATGGCCATTTTCAGGCCCAATTATGATATTATCCAACTCATTAAACAAATCAAGTTGTATTTGAGTTTCCTTAAGGTTGTTACATTTTATTCTTCAAGACAAGGAGCTTCTGAGGCACCTCATGGTTAAAGTACAAGAGTAAACAGATGTAAATAATGCAAGATAACAAGCTTAGACATCTCACTAAAGGATTGACCAATCATCAGCCTCTCATGCAGGTTCTCAAAAATGACACAAAAGTAAGTCATCTAGTCAATTGAATCTCAGCCAAAAATAGGCTATAGAGAGCAAAGCAAAATTTTACAAAAGCAGCAGGGAGCAAAGTATTTGATCTGCATCCATAATTCATGGGTACCGAAGAGAATCCAGCATCAGGCCCCCAGCTTCCTCTCCTATTCAAAACCCAATGTCACTCAGCAACCCTGCTTATGAACAAGGAATTTACATTCATTATAGATCTCTAACTTGAGGCCTAATGTTTGGATCTTCAAATTTTATGCTTTATAGTTGCTTTATTTTGATGCTGTACCTCGTTGCTATATCAGAATGAAGATAATTGTCTGCCAGGATGTTCAGAAATGGTAGTCATTACAATATGGCTAGATCTGGCCCATGCAGCCACAGAAAGACATGCATAGATGACAATAACAAATGGTCTGCCTATTTTCTTCTCCTATGGACAGTAGTCATGCATCATGGAACAACCGCCTTAATTGATCCACATTCGCAGGCATCAAAGTGACAGGACAGCGTTTATACTGCATAAATATAAAAATAAAATCATACACTACAATATTCCTTTGTTTTAATTTGTATCCATAACAGAAGTATACAAAAAGCAAGTGTTTTTTTTTTATTTTGCTTTTAATTGTTCTTTACCTTTGTAACATATTTGAAAATGCATGGATAGCAAAACACAAATCCAGACACAGCAACTAATGTGGGATTAGTGCGTTTCTGTGAGCATAGTGGACAGATTGTCCTATCAGGTGGCAATGGAATACCATTTTCTGCAACCTGCATCACAGTAAAAATTAACAAATATGCAAAGTAAGTTCAAACAAACATTTATAGCTGAAAAGAGGTTTGTAATGAATTGTATGCAAATAACTATAATCATAACCACAGATGCATAAAAGAGGCATTAGAAACCTCACCTTTGGCTGTGGGGGTGGTGGGGGTGGAGGATACACAGTTGGAGCTGTAAGCCTTTCTTCCGCAGATTGGTACCACCACTCCATCATCTACAAAATCAAAAATGTGATTTACAATTTAGAGAAATTTCATATAGCCCAACTTAGAGAACTTACAGAAAATAAATGGTTTATGAATTTGATGGGTTAAAAAGCTCCAAGAAGTCACATGAAGATAGTTAAGAGAATAGTGAAGAAGATCTTAATTGTTCAATTAATTGCCAGAGAAAATGTCTAGCAAATGTGCAAGATAACAGCCTATATATCAGTTATGTTGTTAGGATCCCATCCTAACATTATTTTGTAATTCTCTTTGCTTATGTAATGACCCACCTCCAACGTGGGGGATCCCATCTATAATGTTATTTCACAATATTTTGTAATGTATGTGGCAAGTTAGGCTCCTAGCCAAGTGGGGCCATTTTATGTAACCATTATCAAGATTGTAACCGACGTTTGGTAAAAGATTCTAGCTCGAGTGGCATTTTGCATGTAAGCCAACTCTTGAGCTTAAGGTTAGGGTTGCATGAAGTCTTTCTTTAAAAGCAAGCCATGTACGAATGCATCTTTTTGCAAGTGAATGAAATATTGAAGGAGGTTGCCCCCTCGAAGAGGCTTGCGATTCAGTGTTTATTGTGAGAGTGTTTAATTCTACATTTACTTTTCGCATTGTGATATTGCATGAGTTTCTGCTTAATTTCAGTATTTTGTGTGAGTTTTCTTAATTTTAATAGTAGGTTCCTAACAAGTGGTATCAGAGCACTTTCCAGGGCCAAGTTCTGCTGCGATTGCGATAATTCTTGCCCATCCTTTCTGTCTATTAGGCATAATTTTCCTATGTTTTTTGTTTCCGTTTTCCTTTATTTAAAAACCAAAAAAATCTGCAAAAACCAAAAAAGACAAAAAAAAAATACATTTTTTTTTACAGTAGTTGAGTAGATTAGAAACCATGTGCCATCGTGAAGGAGTTGTCGGTATTGGCTAAGCTAGATAGCCCATAAAGCGTCTAGTGAAGTGAGGGGCAATCAGGCTCCCATACCCAGGCCTCAGACAACACTCGCGCACACATTTGAGCTCCCACACATCGAGTTTATTGGGAGACCTTTTAGGCTTATAAAAAAATGTATCCAATAGGAAGCTTTTCGGCAGTGTATTATCCATAGTCCACGTGACACAGCATCTCGGATGATTACCCTCCCTTACTGTCAGAGAGGCCGATAGTGTGCTCAAGGGTATATGTGTAATCCTCCTTGGGTAGTGGCCTGAAATATTGGTCCGAGCACTATTGTTCGTCACTGCGGTATAACAAAGGGCCTATGGGTATTACATACTCCTTAGCCTAGCATACCCTGGTTCTGTCAAAACTTCATCCTGCAAAAACAAAAATCCTCTTGTTCTGCTAAACTTGCATTTACGACCCAAAAAAGTGAGCATACGGAGGACTTCCTTATCATCGAAGAACAAATTTTTACATGCACCAAACAGTCAAGACAGAGTTTGCAAGTGTCTGTGAGAGTCAGCAATATTTCAATACTGTCCGGGTCAGTGGCAGTAACAGTCGAGTCAGTGACAGTAACAGTCAGGTTGATAGTGGCAGTAACAGTCATCTGTACCGGTCAAATACTATAGGTTGTTAGTGTCAGAAACAGAACTGTTAGTGTTAGTAACCGCACAAAACAGAGAATCCCGAGGTCAAGGAAGTGAACAGTGTCAATAACTGCAGTGTAGGGACAAGGACATGACAGTGACACAAGGGTCAATAGACAGAACGCACAGGTCAGAGATAGTGGATCCAATACCCAACTTTTGAACCGTATCTCTAAATCAAAAACCAACCACACCAGTAGACTCATCAACATAGAGGATAAATTAAAAAAAAAAAAAAGTTTGGGGTCAGTAGACAAAACGCACAGCTCAGAGACGGTTGATCAAGTACCCAACTTTTGACGGGTATCTCTAAATCAGAATGCAAAAAAAAACTATTGCACCCAAACGTCTGACTACCCCAGAAATGGATGCGCGACGCGCGCAAGGGTTGTGCTATAATTGTGATGAAAAGTTTACTCGCGGGCATAGATGCACCCAGAAGAAGTTGTTCCTCGTAGATGCTGATAAGCCTGACACCAACGACCAAAGTGATGATGACACGAAACCAGTAGAGGAACCACCCAACCGGAGGAAGAAAGCCAAGAAGAACCATAGGCTGAAATTTCTGTTCATGCTATTGCTGGAATTACTACTCCCCAAACCATGAAAGTTGTGGGTTATTTCAAAGGCCTACGCCTTACCATCCTGATTGATTCTGGTAGTACACACAACTTTATTGATCCCCGCATTGCCAAGCAGGAAAATTGTTACATACATACATGTAATTCCTTTGAGGTTATGGTAGCCAATGGCGGGACCTTACCTTGCAAAGGTAAATGTCGTAATGTTAAGGTAAAAATTGGGGACTATGAGCTCAAACAAGATATGTTTGCACTTCAACTAGGGGGATGTGATATCGTGTTGGGAGCTCAATGGTTGGGCACATTGGGAACCATATCATGGAACTTTGCCAAGCTCTGGATGCAATTTTCACAGAATGGACAGTCCCACACTCTCCATGGCTCAAAAGCAAGGCCTTCACAGATTATCAGTTCAAGCCAAATGGAGAAGTTATAAAAATCATCTCGGGGTGTCATAGCTTAGATATTTGCGATCCAACCTCACCCTTTCGAGGAGGATTCCGTTCCTGTAGATTTGCAACTTATTTTGGCCAAGCACAATTCTGTTTTTGTTGAACCATCAGAATTACCGCCTCGTCGCTCTCATGACCATGCTATTCCCTTGTTACCTGACAATGCACCGCCCAACATTAGGCTGTACCGGTATCCTCATGCTATTAATTTAGAAATCGAGAAGTTAGTACAAGAATTGTTAAGAGCCAGTGTCATTCGGCCAAGCAACCGTCCTTACTCTCCTCCAGTTTTTCTGGTGCGCAAGAAATATGGGTCCTGGCGATTGTGTACCGATTACCGTGAGCTAAATAAACTCACCATCAAGGATAAGTTTCCTATTCCGGTGGTGGATGAATTATTGGATGAACTACATGGGACTATGTACTTTTCCAAATTAGACCTTCACTCTGGGTACCATCAAATCAGGCTCAAGGATGAGGATATTCCCAAGACTGCTTTTCGTACTCATGAAGGTCACTATGAGTTTTTGGTGATGCCATTTGGCTTGACTAATGCTCCTTCCATTTTTCAAAGCCTCATGAACAACATTTTTCGCCCATTCCTTCAAAAATTCATCCTAGTTTTCTTTGATAACATTCTGGTGTATAGCCGCTCATGGGAAGAGCATCTTGTTCATGTGGATCAAACTCTACAGTTGTTGGCACAACATCAACTCTATGCTAAGCGGTCCAAGTGTTCTTTTGGGTTGACAGAAGTGGAGTATTTGGGACACATTGTCACCAAGGATGGCGTCAAAGTTGACCCCAAGAAGATCTAGGCGGTTCAGGAATGGCCGAAACCTCGCACTCTCAAGGGTCTTCGGGGATTTTTAGGGCTTACAAGTTATTATCGTAATTTTGTTTGTAACTATGGTAAAATTGCAACTCCCCTCACTTCCATGTTAAAGGACTCTTTTACTTGGACGGGACCCGCTGAATAGGCTTTCCTAGAATTGAAGCATGCTATGACCACTACGCCAGTTTTAGCCATGCCGGATTTCTCCAAACCCTTTGTCATTGAAAGCGACGCTTCTAGCCGCGGTATTGGTGCAATGTTGATCCAAGAAGGAATACCCTTGGCTTTCACTAGTAAAGCACTCTCTAGTCGTAATATGGGAAAATCCACTTATGCTAAGGAAATGCTAGCAACTTTGCATGCAGTAACCCATCGGCGACCATATCTCATTGGGCGTCATTTCTCCATTAAAACTGACCACAAAGTCTCAAATACTTTTTGGAGCAACGGGTTGCCACCCCCGAACAACAAAAATAGGTTTCTAAGCTCATGGGCTATGATTATGATCACTTATAAGAAGGGCAAGGAGAACATTGTGGCTGATGCTCTCTCTCGCCAATTTGAGGATCACAGTATGCTATGCGCCATTTCATCGCCCATTCCACAATGGATCGATTGCTTACGACAAGAGGTACTTCAGGATTCAGGCTTGTAGACTTTGATTGCCTCTACACATTGACTCTACTTCATGTCCTGGCTACGCTTGGGATGGCCATGATTTGCGTTACCACCAACACCTTGTTCCCTACACATCATCTCTCCGGGAACTTCTCATGAGGGAACTGCATGCCGCCCCATCTACCAGCCATTCAAGATTCCTCAAAACATATGAACGACTTAAGCACACTCTTTCGTGGAAGGGCATGAAAAAGGACATTCAAAATTATGTGGCAACTTGTGATACCTGTCAACGGATGAAAGGCGAAACGGTGCATTCTCTAGGCACTATCCAACCACTGCCCATTCCTGACCAGGTTTGGACCGATATTTCTATGGATTTTATTGAAGGGTTACCTAAGTCTAGAGGTAAATCCGTTATTTTTGTGGTAGTGGATCGTCTTTCGAAGTATGCTCACTTTTGTCCCCTCTCCCATCCTTACACAGCTTCCACCGTTGCCCAAATTTTCCTCGATTCTATCTTTCGCCTTTATGGTATGCCCACCTCCATCGTGTCCAATGGTGACCCAACCTTTACTAGTCACTTCTGGCAAGAATTGTTTAAGTTGCAGGGAACTCAGCTCAAAATGATTTCAGCTTATCATCTGCAAACGGATGGCTAGACGAAGATTGTCAACAAATGTTTGGAGACCTTCCTTCGTTGCTTTACCTCTAATCCTCCTACACAATGGGCGAAGTGGCTTCCTTTGGCCAAGTGGTGGTACAACACTTCCTATCACACAACAACCAAGGTTATCCCTTTCGGGGCAATTTATGGGCACCCTCCACTCACGTCTTCCTCCTACATTCCAGGTAGCTCCAGCGTCCATGCAGTCGACACTACTCTAAGTCAGCATGCCGACGTCCTCCGTCAACTGAAGATGAATTTGGATGCGGCCCAGAATCGGATGCGCCAACAGGGTGACCAACACCGTTCCGAGCGCAACTTTGATGTGGGTGATATGGTTTTCCTTCACTTGCAACCCTACAAACAGTTTTCCCTACAGCTTCGCAAGTGCCATAAATTTGCTACGAAATACTAGAGGCCCTACTAGGTTTTACATCAGATTGATGCCACAACCTACAAATTGGCCCTTCTACCTACATCCAAGGTCCATCCTGTTTTTCATGTTTCCTCTCTCAAAAAGGTGGTGTGCACTCAGGTACAAGTTCAATCTGCACTCCCAGAGTTAGATGAAGAAGGTTCTATCTTGCTCGAGCCCGAACAATTGTTGGATCGTCGGACTTGCACTCTCCACAACCGCACCATTATTGAGGTCCTTGTTCAATGGTGTGGACTCCAACCAAAAGATGCTACATGGGAGTCTCTCCATCAGCTCCAACACCAGTTTCCTCATCTTCAACATTGAGGACAAAGCTTTTTGAAGGGGAAGGACATGTTAGGATCCCATCCTAACGTTATTTTGCAATTCTCTTTGCTTATGTAATGACCCACTTCCAACGTGGGGGATCCCATATATAATGTTATTTCGCAATATTTTGTAATGTATGTGGCAAGTTAGGCTCCTATCCAAGTGGGGCCATTTTATGTAACCGTTATCAAGATTGTAACCGACGTTTGGTAGAAGATTCTAGCTCCAGTGGCATTTTGCATGTAAGCCAACTCTTGAGCTTAGGGTTAGGGTTGCATGAAGTCTTTCTTTAAAAGCTATGAAGCCATGTACGAATATATCTTTTTGCAAGTGAATGAAATATTGAAAGAGGTTGCCCCCTCAAAGAGGCCTGTGATTCAGTGTTTATTGTGAGAGTGTTTAATTTTGCATTTACTTTCCACATTGTGATATTGCATGAGTTTCTGCTTAATTTCAATATTTTGTGTGAGTTTTCTTAATTCTAATAGTAGGTTCCTAACATATGTTTTCAATTAAATGTGCTTTATAAACCTCACTATCACATTTGAAAATGCAGTTCCTGTTGATTTCATTTATCAAATCTATTAATCCTGCTGTCCAAGGTTTGCATTGGTCCTGAGGTCAAATCAAGTTCCTGCCATCCTAAACTGCTCAGGTAAAAGCTAACAATTATGACATAATAAAGGTTGCAATTTCATGAAAGTTTAGAAGAGATACTAACACTTACGAGCAACAGCAATTAACACTTATAAAACAGACCCTTTGGGGGCTTGGCTAGCCCAGCCAGCCTAAGACTCCCCTCTAGGCTGACCAAGGTTCAAATTTCACTTTTTGTACAACTTGGGTGGGCCTAACAATGAAGACTTATTATAGAGATCCAAGGTTTGAATCCTAAAGGGGGTAGGGTTGTACAACATGCCCCAGTGATGGGTATCCAAGCTGAGTGGAGCATGGTTGGATAAACACATCCTCCGTAAGAATCATCCCACATGGCCTATGGCCTCAAGGACATTAAAAATTACTTACCAACTATATCCTAAACTTAGCTCCTTGACTTCCTAACTTCCTTTTATCAACATATTCATCCTTGAGCATTGTCAAACACAATTTCTCATAGGAAGAAGCAAGAGTTCCTATCAGACCTTCAATTCATGATGAACCCAACAAATTAGGAAGAGAAGTTTGTAACATTCGGTGAAACAAAGAAAACTGCTAAGAGTAAGAAGAGTAGGAAGCCATAGGCAAAAAAACTGTGTGGAAGATAGAATTAAGAGAAGAAACATATGATGTCTAAGATAGGCAAGAACCCAAAGTAAACATTTAGAAGGATGCAAAATTCACAAATGACAAGGAAGATATTTGACAGACTATGAAATAAAGAAATGACCATTAACTTCTCATACTGTGTACCACATAGCGCAGCCACTCTTTTTAGATGGAACTTCAAGCTCAGCATAGTAGGCACTAAAACCATCTTGGAATATCTGATTAGATCTCCATTTAGATCTTTTATAAAATTTCTGTAGTAATTGTGGCTCAGCTCTTGAGCGAGAAACATCTCTTTGAATATAGCTAATTACTTATGAGCTATGAAATTAAATGCACATTGATGAATTGAGAATAATTGAATTTGACCAACCTTCGTTCATGTCTGGCCACGTTTGCACATCATTTTGTCAGTTTTATATGCTCTCCTACACAAACTTCTTCAGTTTCAGGTGAGTAACATATTCAAGATGTCCTAGGACACCCTACAAGGCACTATGCATTTTTATGTATGATGCAATAATTGTTTCTTATTCTTTGACTTATTCCCAACCACAAATGACTGCCACCATTAATAATCTTATCAGAGTTTGGGTGATCAACATCATAGATGGCAGCAAACTATATGTCAGTCCTCGACTCCTTTCATTTTACCCCATTTTCATTGAGTAGTGGAGTGCTAGGCCCCATATAGCAGGGATTTTTGCAAGACAGATCACAAGCATACTACCTTTTCCCCTCTTTTATTGTGACATAGTTCAGTTGATCTAGGCATGTGACCTAACCACCTTATCAGAGGCATAACTTTGTGATTGGAACTTTGTCTTGACCATTCACAAAGCATTGAAAAGTTTAGAGAGAGAACAAGAAGTTTTAACAAGGAACCCTGTCCAGCAACTACATGAAATACACTCCAAAGGCCCTCAAAATTCAAAATAAGATGAGTACTAACATTAGCAAGTTTCTAATTTTAGATATTTGCAGCCAAAATACGTCTCTAGCCATGTTGACACATTGCTAGAGGACAAAACATGAAAGGACGAGTCATGTAATTTTCATTTAATATGTACTTTGTAACTCATGGAAAGTGAACCAACACATTTCCTTACGAGTGACCTTCCATATTCAATAAGGTGGATTTTCAACCCACCAAATATTGTATAAAGAGAGATGTACCCCAGCCTATGAAAAGCATGCGTAATGGATACAAATTGCAATGTTAAGGCCTTACATCTCTTCTCAGAGATTGTTTGCATTGTAATATGTTCTCTGAGCAATAAAATCATTTTGTTTGTTATTGTTTGAATTGCACTAATTTTATTCCTTAACCTGAAACTTTGACTTTCGAACAATGGCATCAGAGCAGTCTATCTTTTGTGTGTATGTCCACAATTACAAAATCAGGCTATCATAAGCTCAGGTATCAGATGCAATATCCCTTTGATTATCTCCCTCGTCATTCCAACAATACCAAATGGAAAATAAAACGGACTACATCAAGATAGTCAGCCCTCTCAAGGAGATGTTTAATGAAGCCCATACGAAAGAGAGAAACAAGATGATGGATCAGTTTGCTCAAATTCTTCAATGGCTTCTTGCTGCAAATTTTGCAACCACCTCCTCAACACAACCTCTCAATGCCCTTTGCACCATTGAGTTCCCCCACAAATTTTAGGAGGCAGGTGAATTTTGATATTCTTGATTTTGAAGGAAAAGTTAATGTTGATGCGATCAGTTGTCTACATATTTCTCTTTAAATAAATTCACCGACAATGAGAAAATAACTCTTACACTATTAAAAGCTTCATTGTCTGTTTGAAATTGGTGTGAAGCATATTGTAATAGGGTCGAGGAGAATCAAGATGATGAAGCAAGGTGCAGATGGGATGATTTTATGGAGGCTGTCGTAGATGAATATTATCTCATGAGGATCGGTACATGCAATGGCAAAAACTGCATCAAGGTAAACACCAGTCTTTCAATATTATGCTAATGCTTTCCACTTCATGGCAACAAAACTTGGTATTCAAGATACTAAAAGGCTGAATCCTCAAACACAGCAGCGGGCTGTAATGACACATTTGGAAATACATGGACCTCTTTGAATTCAAGACCTTGGGCAAGGCACATAAATTTGTTGTCAAATTGAAGCAGAAGCATAAAAACAGAGACAGGAAAGGAGGAGCAAATAACAAGAAACACAATACCAAGAACCAGCCCAGGAAAGGCACAAATGATAACCAAAATAACCAAGACAAAGGTGGTCAGCCCCAAAGCCAGAATTGCGAGCAAAGGAAAGAATCCCAAGATAAGAATCCTCAAAAGAACAAGGAAAGTGGTATGATTATCATTAGAGCAAGCAACATTCAAGGGAGGAGTGTCGTCCAACTCAGTCACTATTCGTTTAGATGTAACCCTTTACATCCACTGCACCACCACCTACTCATCCACAGGTTGACAACAGAGGGAAGCAGATCATGGAAGCTATAAACCAAGTGTGACCATTGCCACCACATATGTTCCACCAAAGGAGTCGCATGAGGAGCAGTGCCCGTTTAACTCACATATGTAGATATAAGGTAAGTTGTTCATTTCATTGTTGATAGTGTGAGTCAAAAGAATTTGATTTCTGCTCATATTGTAAAGGATTTAAATCTACTTGCCACACCACATCCACAGCCATATGATGTTAGATGCTTGCAATAAGGGAGAGATATTCGTGTCCCTCAACAATGTCTTCTCTCTTATGCCATCTATCATAGCCCATATTTATTTAATTTGTTTGTAGTAATTTAATTTTAGCATGTATCAATTGACATTAGCTCAACCAGTTATATTCCTCAACTTTCAAGAAGGAGACCCAAGTTCAAATCTTGCCAAGTAATACATGCATAATTGCCAAACTATTATAATACCACCATGTGGTCATAATGTAATACAGATGGAGCCCGTTTCAATCCCATATAACCGATTAAATAATAATATTAATAATTTTAGCATGTGACTGAATTGTGATGACACATGGCCATGGTGACTTGGCATTTGATGATTTATCACGTGATTTATATGCAGTAAAATTTTAAAATTATGTTGGAATAAATGATGAGTTTATGACTTCATTTTAATTGATATGTAAAATGAATTTTATTTTTTATATAACACAACTAACTACATTGTTATGACTGAGTGGTTGACAGGGGAAATCATCATCCAAGTTCGAGAGGAAGGGCATCATCAAGGAGAGGAATTATAGATGCAAGAATAGCAGTAGGACCGAAGAGCAAAAACCGTGCACACACTAGAATAGTTGCATTTCATTTGCATAAATTGCATGGTTGCTATTTTTGAAATAAAGAAAAGACTTGCATAGAGGTATATTGCATGAGAAACTTGCATGATGGTTGAATGCTGCATTGGTCTGAGCTTTGCATGATTTCTGATGAAAGTGTGTTGATGTTCCATGCATAATAATCCAAGTACTTGCAAAATAAGATGTTTTTCGAACTTGACCAAAGGAACCCCTTTTTCGTAAAGATTAAAAAGAACAAAAAGTCATAAGGGAGTAAGTTGACTTTGAGACAACCCTTTTGATACCATGAGGGACCCTCCCTACCTAGGCTCTAAACACCTCATTTTAGTTGGTGAAAGGAAAAAGAAAAAAACAAAAAGAAAGAAGGGGGATGATCCCATAGCACAAATTGAGTTAAATAAAACACCCCCTTCTCACCATACACAAGAAAATAGACAATTGGCACCAAACCTCCAAAAATCTATCAAAAACTCTAAATCTGCTTGAAGTGCCTTCATTCAGCCTGCACGTTGAAACAGAAGGGGAACTAATGGTAAAGTGGAGCTGGCTGCACAAATTGGGTGAGGGAAATTCTGTAATTAGCTACACTCTTCCGTACCAAGCCATTCTTGGACCAACCCTATTGATAGAGCGAGGTATTTGTGGATTGTGTCTATTCTGAGTGCGTCAATGCAGAGGCAAAATTTTACATGGAAAAATTTATGGAAAACCTCGGTGCTCTGCAATGGGGGTACGAAATCTCTATACCCAAATTGGTGCTTGCAATTGGGAAGCATGGAACAATAGAGAACAAGGAGAGTAAGGCATTAGGAGAAACCATTCTCATGGTCTTTGATTTGGGTATTTTGAGTCTTGAACATAAAGGTATTATCTGCTTGGCCCTTTGCTTGTAAAAGGAGAATATAACATGATGTTTCTCTTTTCCCCTTTGAAATTTTACACCTGAGTGCATACTGGGAGATAACTGAGGAGCGTTCTAAAACTTCAAATGATTACATATCGCATAACTTTGTTTGCTTTTGAATTGGGCTTGGTTAAAATGAGAAAAAAAGCAATGGTGGGATCTGGTTTTGAATGGCTTCCCTATAACGCATTGCTAGGGTACCTAGGAATAGATATTTGAGAATATATTATTATATTGTATAAGGGTTAGCATGGGCCACACATAACCCAAGGTTGATTGTATTATAATATTATATTAGTAGTAGGCTCCCCAAAGTAGAATTAGAATATGGATATATAAAGAAGAGATATTTGTCATTGTAATCATCATGGAGATCAATCATATGTAATCGTCTTTGCCCACGAAGTGGCTTATGGGACTTTGCCCTCCTTAAGTGGCACTCTCATCTTGGGATATCTTGTGGAGTTATTCCTTCCTTAAGGAGTATTATTGGTGTTTCCCTACCTTAAGGGTATTATCTATCTCTGTCTCATTTGTGGATTGTTATTGTGGATAATTATTTGTGGATGAATGATTTGATATTTCTGCATATTGGTGAATGATTTATGTTTATGAGAATAAAGTTCTGTAACAAGTGGTATTAGAGCTAAAGTTTTGTAACACGCATTTGAAATAAATTAGTAATTGCCTTGTCCTTTGAAAAAGATCTTAGCACAAATGTTTGATTTCTTGAAAACGTGCCCTAGCTAAAAAACATGAATGTTTGGTTTCTTGAACATGTGCCTTTGTGCCCTAGCTGGAAAACATGAATGTTTGGTTTCTTGAACATATGCGCTAGCTGAAACATATGAAAGTTTGGTTTCTTGAAAATGTGCCCTAGCTGGAAAACATGAATGATTGGTTTCTAAAAACCATGCCCTACCTGGAATAAATGAAGGAATGATTGCTCTAAAACAAGCCCTAGTTTGGGATGCATGAATGATTGAATGTCTCCTTTGGAATGTTCACTAGCCTAGAAGACATGAATGTTTCATTCAATTTGTGCACTAGTTTGAAATACATGAAATTAGGGATTGAGCGAATGGTTTACAATTTGAGAATGATTGTTCTTTAATACAAGCCCTAGCTGAGAGTATGAGGTTAGCTTAACCTCGATAAAGCTGGAACAATTCAAATAGTGAAGTATGCTGACCTCTAGTAAGCAAACCTAGCATAAGGGTAGGGTAAAATAAAAAAATAAAAAAATATCCCGTTCTGATGGGAAATATTGGTAAAGATTAGAAGTTATAGATATAAACCTCATAAACATTCTTAAACCCTGACTCAAAACATCTGCACAATGTTGGTAACATGAAGAAATGTCTTGGATGGAAAGAAGAAAACCCTGCTGAATCAAAACGGAGTATCAATGCTTTCATCCCTTAGAAAGGACCTATTACTTTTGAACATGACTTGATCAAATACTCTGAGGATTTGAATCCATGTTTGTCTGTCTTATTGAACAACATAGATAAGATGTTTAGGCAAGATAAATGTTGTTGGTTTCTTTGACTAGCAGGGGACCCTTGTTTACTTGAAAAGGGAAAAGGAGTAAACTACTCTTACAAAGAATAAAACCCTGGACTTGTGACTTGGCTTCATAGCCCCTTATTATTCTAAACAGCAAAACTGTTCTATAACCCTGCAGCAATTTAATTAAGTCTTATGCTGAAGATAACAAGACTGTACATTTGGGGAAAAAAATCGGTAGAGTGTAATGCTGTAACGATGACCTTAGAACATGATGATGGCATTCCCTGATACCCCTGTTTCAGCATCATAAGGCAATGCATAAGAAGGTTATTGCTGCTATTACAACAGTATGCTGTTCGAACTTGCATGATATCTTTATTGCATTCATTAGATGACAATGCAGAGATTCACACATGACATTTCTGACACATTCATAAGAAGATAATTCATAAAGTATGATATTGGAACTTGCATGTTGTCTCTGCTACATCCATAAGTTGGTGATGCATGGGTCTACTATTGATACTTGCATATGTTTCTGTTGCATCCCTAGAACGAAGTTGCATAAGCATGATGTTAGGATTTGCATAATACCTCCATTACATCGGAATGTTGTTCGTATTGGTTGATACCTCTGTTCAACTATAGGTTAATGCTGCAATTCATGCAGTTGGCACGATATGACAACCATGGATTGGAAGTATATGTGAGCACCTGTTGTATGCATACTATACCATGTATGTGTTTGTGTTAAGTGGGTGAACCAATACAGAGAGAGAGAGAGAGGGCATGGATGGATTGCAGAAGGACTTGCAATCCAGGCCCAAGTGGGTGAACAAATAGGGTAGCACCATGGCATGTTGTAAAGAGTAGACATGTGCCAACAGGACCCCATAGGTACAGCTCAGATAGATTGTACAGAAAACGTTTGGACAAGCTATGATTAATATGATCGTTTTGTTCACGTGACTGCATGATTGAAGGTGACTTCATGTAGATCAAAATTCATTGCATGGTTGCATGATTTGTGGTGACGTGACTTAATGTAGACAGAAATTCATTCCATGGCCACATGAGTTATGGTAACTTAATGTACATGGGATATTCATTGAGTGACTGTGTGACTTAAGGTGACTTCATGTAGAAGGAACATCCATTGATTGTATGCATGAATGTATGACTATTGATATGCTACAAAATTTATGGTGACTTCATGTAGGCATAGTTGCACAGCCACAATTTTCTTTCTTGTAATGCTGGTGCCCTTTATCTGTTTTCCTTGCAGAAGGGTCAGTTCTCTCAGGTAGGGAAAAGAACCATGGGAATTTCTCACAAGAATTTCATGGTTGACTAGTAAATGGCCCTGATGATGCTCTCCCTCATAGCCCAACAAGTAAAGGACTATGAGTTTTTTGAAATTGCAGACAAATTATGCATAGGAGTGTATATATATCATAAGCAATGGCTTAAGAAATGAAAATGACTTGATTAGTTTATTTCAAGTAAACAAAAATACTACACATGCAAAGTGGAAGGTTTTTGTCCGTTGATCACCAACAACGATTGTATTCATTGCCTCAATGGTTCATTCATGGTTGTGTTGCCACATTTTGCACGGGGTGCCATGTTTTCAAAAATTTGTAAGTGTGCTGCTCTTCCTTCCCTCCTCCTCTTTCTTCCCTTTCTCCATCTTTCCTTTTCCCCTTTCCTGCAGTTTCATTCCTCCCTTTTTTCCCTTGTACTCCCCCGAGTCAAGTTCCCAAAACTGAGCAAGTGTTCCCTGAAAAATTCTAAGTGTCAGGGCGCAACCCGACTTCGCAGCGAAGTCGGGGTGCGCCCTCAAATCAGTGCGCAGCAGGGGATGCGAAGTGCGAAGGCGAGGCTGAAACGGAGCAGAATTTGACTAAGTGTGGGAGCGCAACCCGACTTCGCAGCGAAGTCGGGGTTCTTCTGTGCGCACTTGGGAAACGGTGTGCAGAAAATCAGCTAAGTGTTGGGGCGCAACCCGACTTCGCAGCGAAGTCGGGGTGCGCAGTCCGAACAGCGGGAAAATCAGCTAAGTGCCGGTGCGCAACCCGACTTCGCAGCGAAGTCGGGGTGCGCCCTTTGACCGGTGCGCAATTGGGTAAGATTCACCAAGCAAGCCAGAAATTGACTAAGGCACGGAGGCCTCCCCAACTGCGTTGTTTCCCACTGCGCTACCCGACAGCGCTCGATCCCGGGCGAAGTTGGACAAAGCTGCCTTTCAAGGCGAGACACGTGTCACTCATCAGAATCCGACAAGTGTCCGGCCTCGGGATTCGAGCCGAGATGTGACGGGATAAAGGACAAGCATGGGCTGCATTACCTACGCCAGCTGCCCCCATTTAAGCTGATGTGAAGTTTCATCTACCACAGCTACCCGCATTCCTGCTGACCAGAGGTTTGACCCGACGCCTCTGCCACGTAGCTGTACGGCTTTTAGGGAGACCTTGCTGCAAGTACGGTCCTCGCCGACGGAGTCGGCATCAGCAGCTCTTCGGCCGCTTTTGTCAGCTATTGTCCGGTCTGGGACTTTGTGCCCGTAATTGTAATCGGGGGAACTTGGGCTATAAATAGCCACATCATTTCATTGTAAAGGGGTGGAAGGGGAATATATTGCTAGGGAACCATTGTAGCTGTGCGTTTGCTTCTAAATACAAGATACATACTTGGCTGCACCTTCTTGTCTTCATTTTGTATCTTTGCCTCTCCTTGTCATTTCTGCCTCATGTTTCTTATTTCATTGCTTCTTTGTTGTCTTTGAACTCCGGACTCCAGTATTTGATGATTAAGTATTCCTCGGAATGCATAGATAGAGGATACATAGGATGAATGATAGCTGTAGTTTCATTATGGTGTGTTTTGTATTGAATTGTTGTTAGTAGTGGTGATTGATCGTTGCCGTCTTTGCTTATTCCCCCCACCCAACTCCAATCACATTTGGATTCTCTTTCCGCAATTGTATCTCTTTCCCTGCACTCTTAGCTTAAAACACTAAAAACCCACGGGAAGCCGGCCTTCTCCGGAGATTGGCACGGAAGGCATTCCTTCCTTCCGGCCTTTCAATCCGGTGGGCGAATCCGGGGCGCATTATACCAAATCCTTTCCTCATGGCAGATTCGTAACCAACAATTTCTCTAGCACGCCCGGTGGGACATGGAAGTTTCCCACCCCAAGACGAGAATCGAAGCAACTGGTGTTCGCTTCATTCTTGTTAAAAATCGAGCACTGAGCGACTACTGCAAGTACCTGAATACTCTCTGAGTCCGTGAAGACCGGTCCGAACGCCTTCATGCAAACGAGAAGGTGGCGAGCAAGGAATCCGGGAGATCAGCCTGACCTTTACGAAATTGACATTGCCGCTCCAGGAGAGCGCGCCAGGCTGGTCGATCACCAAGCTCGCATAGAAGAGCCTGAAACCGAAATCGAAGAGGCTGAGGGTGAAGAGCAATCTACATCCTCGGACGGTACCGATACCGAGTACACTACCGGAGGAGAAGAAGACATGGCTGCCCAGCAGAACGATGATGATCTCTTCCCGGCGGTAGACTCTACGGGGCCCTTGGCCCTAGTCAGACAACAAGTTGTGCCCCCCGCTGCCTTAAAGTCTATCCCTACATATGATGGCTACGGCAAGACGGCGTACGAACACATCCAGGACATTCTGGCCCTGGCTGCGCTACATTCCATCACTGATGAAGGTGTGAAGACCCGTCTGCTGGCCCTTTCCCTAAAGGGAAAGCTTCTCTATTGGTGGAGATCACTGCCAGAGGGATCTATTACGGGGTGGCGCCAGCTAGCCGGCAGGCTCGTGAAAGGATGCAACGAGTCTGCTGACCCCTTCCTTCCTTGTTGCATCGGTTCCAAAGCATCCGGCGACACCCCCAAGAGGAGGTGTCGGACTTCAACATACGGTTTGCGAGGTCTTGGAAACGAGTACCTCGCGAACTGCGACCTTCAGCAGGTCAGGCTGCGCACTACTACCTGAGGTCTTTCAACTCAGACATTTGCCTGCTGCTGAAGATAGCCCGAATCGACTCATTCCCTGCTCTGTACGAGGCTGCCCAGCAAGCTGAAATGGATATCATTTCCATAGGCAGACTCCCGCACAGGGTACAGCCACCCATTTACCCTGACTTTCCTCAATCCCAGTACCCATCAGCTTTCGGTGTGATGCCGTCCACTTCAGGACAGCAACCCCAGCAGCAATGGAATCCGGCGCCGGTCGTAAACCCTTACGGCCCGCCACAAATTCATTATCCTAATCCGCCTCCTCCTCCTCCGCATTATCCAGCACTCCCAGCTCCCCCGCAGTATGCGCAGTATTCTACACCTCCTCCATTGGCTGCCTTACCTCCGCCAGCTCAGTTGCCGCCTCCGGACAATGATATTCAGAACAAAATCCTCCAGGAGGTGCGGGCTTTGGCCTCTGGATATCACACCATGTCCAACGACATGACTATACTCAAGAAGAAACAGGCCCAGATGGACCTTGTTCCAAGGAGGCCATATCCTCCTCCGGCACTGACAAAGATCAAGCCCCAGAACGGCGAGATCAGAGGCGGCCTCCTGCAAGAAATGCTGCCATCGAGGACCAACCTGGCACTTCTGGCCAAGATAACTGGTGCACCACGTGCAACGACCCGCATTCGGAAGAAGACTGCACACTGCACCAGCATTACCTCCAGACTCTGGCGGGCAGCGCCATAGAGGACGAAGAACTCTACATGATCCTGGACGATGAAGGCAACTTTGCCGTCCCAGAAGAAGATCTGGTGTTGCCCCCTGCCAAAGAAGACAGAAAGTCTGCTGAAGTTGCTGCAAAGCCCTTGAAGGTATACGCCAGAAGAGACAAGGCGCAACCTGCTGGGCTGCCACCTGACAAGAGGCTGTGGCCTTACACAGCCAAGGAAAAAGCTCCCGCAGCCAAGCCTCCCGCAGCAAAAGCGGCTCCTTCTCCAGCCAAAGCTCCCACTGCTCAGCCTCCAGCTGAAACAAAAGAACAAGCTCAGGAGAAGCTGAGGTACCCGTCTCTGACAAAGAGACAGAGAGTAGAGGCCACGCAGCAATACCGCACCAAGTATGAGCCTGCGAAGGAAGCGGAGGGAGCTAGCACCTCAGGCTACAGCATAGTGGATGAGCTGAAGAGGACCCCCGCAAGGATAAGCATGTATGATGCTCTCCTGCTCCCGGGGCAAGTTGATCTGCTGCAGGAATCTCTGAAGAGCATGAAGCATGGCAAGCAGATACAACCTGTTGTTCTGGTTCAACCCCTAACAGTCTCAGCCACTGGGAAGAACAGACCACCTCCCTTCTATCTGTCATT
Organism: Wollemia nobilis; assembly: GCA_028583015.1. Taxonomy (NCBI): domain Eukaryota; kingdom Viridiplantae; phylum Streptophyta; class Pinopsida; order Araucariales; family Araucariaceae; genus Wollemia; species Wollemia nobilis. Next base: position 7,987,706 of record JAQPPZ010016995.1, on the reverse strand, counting down.
ACGGATGCAAGGGTACATAGTACACAACTGTATGGTGGATTCTGGTGCCTCCACGACTGTAATGCCGAGAGCCGTCTGCGACGAGATCGGGATGGAGTATACAAGGAGCAGCCAAGGTGTCTTGCAACTAGACGGCACCCCTGTCAAGGCGGTCGGTGTCATCAAAGACATCCCGATCCGGCTGCACAAAGCTCTCGACATAGTGGTCATTCAAGAAGTCGTGGTTGTCGACTTGGAACCCTACTTCGGCATGTGTCTCTCCGGGGAGTTCAACTGCGAAGGCTGGGAGGAGTATCTGTCTCTGGATTACTCGCATATGGAAGTGCCCTTCAAAGGAAGGAGACCGAAGATCTACAACGAGAAGCCTTCCACATTTCTAGTGGAGAAGATACCGGAGAAGAGTTGCGAGGACTGCATGGTCCAGCTAACGGAGGAAGAACTGGTGGTGGTGGACATGACGGAGCAAGCCCTTGAGGCTGTTGCAAGTGGAGGATGAGTTCTCCTTGCGGGACTTCAACGCCGTGATCGAGACTGAGCAAGGCTGCTACACCGTCATCCAGCCTGAGAGGCTTGACAAGTCAGCCAAGAAAGAGGTAGGACCTGCACCAGAAAAGCTATGGCAGCTTTTCTTTGATGGCGCCCGATGCAAAAATGGCGCCGGTGCGGGTGTGCTCTTGGTTTCCCCGACCGGGATCCAGAAGGACTACACCTGCAGGCTGGCCTGGAGCTGTACCAACAATGCGGCGGAGTACGAAGCCCTGTGCTTGGGTTTGAGAAAAGCGGAGAGGCGGGGATTAAGCATCTGCAGATCTTTGGCGACTCAGAGGTGGTGTGCAACCGGATTACGAACAAGTGCGCCTCCAAGAAGCACTATCTCAAGGCGTACCGTAATCGGGTGTGGGACCTGATGGAGTCATTCGACTCATTGAATGTCGAGCCATATCACGTGAGAAAAACAAGCACGCGACATTCGGCGTCCGTTGGAGCCAGGTACGTTCCGGTGATGACACTGTCCGGAAGCCGAAGCCGGTTCGTACCATCTACGAGGCCTTGTGCTGATAAAGACACCCTTGCGAGGTGTTTGACGTGACGAGGAGATCGTCACATTTTTGGTTACCGAAGCGTGTTCAATCGAAGGTAGAGACCCTGATGACGAGCAATATGAGGGGTTGATACAGTTAAAAAATAATCATGTCCCAAAAGGACTGATTACATTAGAAAGTCTCTTTGATCAGAATGACAGAGCGATATCACATAGGATCAAAGTAGACCCCAAGCAGTACGTCGACCTGGAGCTTGAACCTGGAAAGACAATTAAGGTCGGAACGGACTGCACCAAAGAGGAACTCGAGCAGATCAGATCATTATGCCGAGAGTTCCCCGACATAGTAGCCTGGTGCTACCAGGACTTGAAGGGGTATGACAGACAGATAATCCAGCATACCATTGAGCTAGAAGATGGTGCAAAACCATTCCGGCAGAAGCAAAGGGCTGTAAATCCGAAGATCGAAGCCATGATGAAAGCCGAGCTCTTGAAGATGCTGGAAGCCAAGATCATCTACCCCATCAAGCATTCATCCTGGGTTGCGAACTTGGTCCCGTGAGGAAGAAGAACGGAGACATTCGTCTCTGTGTGGACTTCAGAAATCTGAATCAGGCCTCACTCAAGGACCATTATCCGCTTCCCCAGATCGATCAGATCCTCCATATAGTTGCTGGAGCGCAGAGATTCTCCCTCCTAGATGGCTTTTACGGGTACAACCGGATCCGGGTCAAATATGAGGACCCAGCATAAGACAGCGTTCACCACCAAATGGGGAACGTTCGCCTATCAGCGCATGCCCTTCGGCTTATCCAATGCTGGCGCCACATTCCAGAGAGCCATGGACCTGGCCTTTCGAGAGCTGCTTAACAAGGTCATTGTCATCTATTTGGATGACATGACTGTATTCTCTCATAGGAGAGAGGACCATGTTTCCCACCTACGGCAGATATTTGAGAGATGTCGTGAATTCGGCATTTCCATAAACCCGAAGAAATCAGTCTTCGCGGTAAGAGAAGGTAAGCTGCTGGGACATGTCATCTCCGAGAAAGGCCTCGCAGTGGATCCTGACAGAGCCGAAGCCCTCCTCCGCTTGCCCGCCCCAGTTGACAAGAAGGGGCTACAGTCCTTCGGCCAAATCAATTTCGTGCGGAAGTTCATACCGGACTTCGCACAGGTGATCAAGCCCATGGCCGAACTGCTGAAAAAGAATGCTGAATTCTTATGGACTGATGAGAGGAGACAGGCCTTCGAGGAAATCAAGGCCCGAATTGCACAAGCTCCGGTGTTGATAAACCCGGATTACTCCAAGGACTTCATCCTGTACGCGGTGGGAGAACCCGAGAGTTACGCCGCAGTCCCGACACAGAAGGGAGACGATGGCGAAGAGCGCCCCATAGCGTTCTTAAGCCAAGTGATTCAGCCGCACGAAGAGAAGTACAATTTTATTGAGCGGCAGGTTCACGCGGTCATGAAGTCTCTCCGAAAGTTCAGGCACTTCGTCTCCCAGAGCCGGACAACTGTCTTCGTGATACACCCGGACGTCCGAAATTTCATCATACAAGGGGAGCCGGGTCACAAGAGAGCGGGATGGATTGCCAAAATCCAGGAGTTCGACATCGAGGTGCGGCCAACAAAGCTTATCAGAGGCCGAGCCTTGTGCCAAGAGCTGGCCCGAAGCGCTGCAGCCGAGATATCTGCCTGTGAGTGGGAAGATCCGACAGCAACTACCAACCTAGCCAACTCCTTACCAGAGGAGAGTGACTGGACAGATGACCTGGTGAGGTATTTCAGCACGGGAGATGTCCAGACCACCTAAATGCCTCACAAAGAAGGAGGTTTCGGCTAGGTGCATTGAAATACACTCTTCGCCCCGAGGGGCTTTACTTCAAGAACATTGACGGCATCCTGTTGCGGCGCGTCAAGAAAACCGACCAACCCCGGGTCCTCGGAGAATTTCACTCCGGGATGCACCGGGGACACCATTCCGCAAGGCCTACGGCCTTGAAAATAATCGAGTGGGTACTATTGGCCCACTCTCTTCACGAGACGCACATGCGGTCGTGCAAAATGTGACAAATGCCAGAGATTTGCTGGCAGGAACAGAAAAGCACCCCTGCCCCTTCAGCCAATCCAGTCCGAGACTCCGTTTCAGCAATGGGGTTTGGACTTCATCGGGGTCATTACGCCGAACTCTGCAGCGGGGCACAAGTTCATTCTTACCGCCACCGACTACTTTACGCGGTGGGCAGAGGCGATCCCCACCAAGAATGCGGACCAGGAGACGGTCATCGGGTTCCTCGAGAGCCTCATTACCCGTTTCGGGGTCCCTGAGTCAATAGTGACGGACAATGGTCCGGGGTTCGCAGGCGCTGTACTCACGGAGTACACCAGCAAGTACGGCATTTATCACAAAATGTCTTCCAATTACTACCCGCAAGGGAACGGCCTGGCCGAGTCTACTAACAAGAATCTACTGAAAATCATCAGAAGGACAGTAGAGAAAAACAAGAGGACTTGGCACCTACTCCTGAATCGGGCGCTGTGGGCGGATAGAATATCCTTCAAAAAGTCTATCAAGACATCCCCCTATGCGCTCGTGTACGGCAAGGAGGCAGTCCTGCCAACCCACATAGAAATTCCCGCCCTCTGGATGTTGGATGAAGAGAGAGGCAGTGGGGATCCAGTGGACGCCAGACTGTGCCAGCTGTTGCGGTTAGAGGAAGACAGAGAGAAAGCATACCGAGGCCTTCACCAAGCATCCTTGAAGCGACCCAAGGCTGGTTTGCAAAAGGCACCACCGCCTGAGTTTTCAAAATCGGGGGACCTCAGTGTTGAAGTGGGACTCATCGAAGGCAAAGCCGGGCAATCACGGCAAATTTGACGCCCTCCGGGAGGGTCCTTATCAGATTGCCCGGGTGAATCAGTTCAACGCATTCGTGCTCCGGGATATGGAGGGACAGCTTCTCCCCATTCCCGTCAATGGGTTCCACCTCAAAATTTATCACCACTGAAGGCACCCAATGGGTCCTTCCTTGTACAGTTTTCCTTTCTGTATTTTTAGTTTTCAGAATGTACATATTCAGCATTCAGTTTTTTAGTTTTCAAGAGCCCAAGTAGAACTTAAAGCAAACCCCGACTTCGCAGCGAAGTCGGGTGTCGCTCCTTGGATTGTGCGAAGTTCGAAGAAACGGTGACCAAAGGGAAAATTTGGCTAAGTGCGGGTGCGCAACCCGACTCGCAGCGAAGTCGGGCTGTGCACCGTCTTGGGAGCGCAGTTGGGAAAGGCAAGGCTGAAAAGGTAAGTGTAAAGTGGGGGGGGGGGGGTTGGGAAAAAAAAATGGCTAAGTGTCAAATCAGACTGCGCAACTTTTGGGAGCGAAGTCTGACTGCGCAGTCAAACATGGGCGAAGTCGGAGTGCGCTCATTTTTTGGGCGAAGTCCGAGTGCGCCCTCAATTTTGGGCACACCCTGAATGACCCATCACGGAAAACATGAAAAATTCTAAGTGTGGGCCCAGAGCGCAGTACGGCACGGTGCGAAGTTGGGTCATGGGCCAGAAATTCTCCCTTGAAAGGTGTGCCCAGACGGCGGCGATGACGTCATCAAAAGCACGAGGTCCAAAGAATGTTTAATGATTGCGCGACTTTCAAGAACGATGTCATTAAGAAAGCAAGGCGCATTTGGACCAACTGCAACTTGGGTGCGCTTTTCAAGATTAAACCCATGCACGGCCACCAAAATATTATAACGCTTCCACCAACTTCGAGTTAACCGCCTTAACTTCCTCCCTAGCGCCATTAAAGCTGCAACCCTTGCCTAGAAAAAGGACCCTGGCATACTCAGAAAATTCAGATTGTCAAGCTGACTCCGAGACTGCAAAGCGCAGAACTGAGAAGCCAGAAGCCGTAATTTCCTGTCTCCGCCCATTCTAACAGAGAAAATGGACAAGGGGAAAGCGCTCGTACAGGCGCAATCCAGTGACGTAGAGCCTGAAGCTGAGGAGCAGACGGAATCCAGCGCTCATGAGAGCGAAGTGCCGCAGGAGCAGAAAAGGAGAACCCGGACGAAGAGAAGTCGAGGGCAAATTCCGCCGCCGCCCGTCAATCACCTAGCCGGGTACAAAGACGGCTCTTTCTCCATCAGCCTCACCAAGCTGCGGCCGAATATTGCGAAGTGGGCAGACAAGGTTTCGCCCTCACACCATGTCGGGGCTGCGTATAAATCGAACTGTCTTGGTTCTTGTGCCCTCCTACTCACCGGTGCCGGAGGTGATTGAAGCGATTGTAGAATATTACAAGCCAGCCGCCCAGCAAGTCTGCGACAACAAGGGAAAAGTGTTGTTCACACTCTTCAGGGAGAGCGTCCGACCAGCGTTCGCCCCGGGGCTTCAGTACGAACCCGGCGCAATTGTCAGAAGGGTTAATCTGGATGAGCAAACCGGCAGATTCACGCAGACCAAGCGGATGAGAGATTTCCTCAACTCAGAGCTGAAGACTCCGCTGGCAGCCGGACAGTGGCCGTCAGGCCCCATACCACTGGACAGATTTGAGAACAAGTACATTTACATCATCCTGGCGTGGGTCCTCGGCTGCGATTCTGACAAAGTGGTACGCCCGTACCAGCTGGCGCTGGCAGAATGTATCCTGCATGGGGAGTTTTACGACTCCACGGCGCAAAAGAGTGGGAAGCGCCCCATTTTCTTCGACTGGGCAGATTGGTTGGCGTACGCCATTCATTCGAGCCTAGTCAGACTGCAGCAGAAGCAGTCAACGGAATTCCGGTTTTGCTCCTTCCTCGCATGGTTGTGCCTTTACCACATGCACTACCGGATGAACGTTCCTGACTTGAAGAGGGTAAATGAAAAAGGTGAGCCGCTGCCCGTGTACGAGTGGACCGAGATCCTGTACAGAAAAGGGTCATTCTATGAGTTTAATTTTAAATTTTTGTGCATGGTCATGGGGCTGTTCAACCGTAAGGCATCCCGCCCGCCGGAGGTCATGACAAGCATATCTGAGGAAGCACGAGTACGGGGATACCTTCCGGCTGACGCAGGGCATCGTGGTCAGAATCTACGGATTCAAGGGGAAGCCGTTCCTGCTGCCCTACTTTTGCACTGACCACCAGTTCGGGATGGAGATTGCGCGACAGATGGACTATGTCGAAGAAGAGTTCAGCCAGGGCAAAAGAGAGGCCATATCTTTCGGTATCCCATCACCTAGGCGAATACCCAAGTTTACGAGATCGGACAACACGTCTACCTCGAGCGGGAACTCATCGACATGGGTCTAATAATGCTTCCGCGAGCTGGAAGTACGACCCAATTGGGGTCAGGGGTAAATTCACGCACATCTGCCCCCGAGCAGAGATTATGCAGGAAAGAGGCAACAGAACAGGCGCAGACCTGGAATGGCACATCGAGCAGATGCAATCATGGCCTCCATGGCATGATTTTTATTGCGAGGAGGTGGCATACGACCCAGAGCGGAACCCGGATCATCGGTTGGATTCTGCGGGCTTCAAAAGATTCCTCGCCAAGGTGGCGCCCCTCAACTGGCAAAAGGACAAAGTCGTCGAATCTTTGGAAGATGAGATGTCGCACGCAGCACGACAAATCCAACCGAAAACGTGGCCGTTGATGATGAGTTTTCGGCGCTATATGATCAATACGCTGACACGTGGCGGCCTTTCGAATTTCGAAATTGCGTTCCCCGAGGCGCAAGGAAAAGATATACAAGGAGGCCCCCGTCCCAGCAATCGTCAACTCCAGCAACTTCCAGCGCAACTCCGACGAGCAGTCAAGTGGGCCCGATGCAGCCTGTAGCTTCTGAAGCAGTACCGAAAGGGCGCAAGGGTCAGAGAGGTCAACTCCTGAGGTGGCCCCTCAAGCGGGAAAAAGCGCCTACTCTACCAGCTAGCAGACCGGCCATGGCAGGCATCCTTCCAGCTAGACCCAGGTACAAGTTTACCGTGGGGACATCATCGCTGCCGCCCCAACCTCATCTCCTTCCTGCGAACCAGCCACAGCCGGAAGAAAAGAAGAAGAAGAAGAGTGAAAAGGCCAAACGGCCTAAGGAACCTGTGCAGCATCCAGCCGCGGCGCAGACAGAGACAGCTGCGCCAGAAATTGTCTCACTTGGACAGCCACGAGGGAAGCAGAAACTCGGGCTGCAAGCGTCCCTCGAACAGCGGCTCAGGCGGAGCCCGCAGGTACGTCCACTTCCCCGCTCCCCAAAGTCTCAGTCGGCCCTGCCGTAACGCCGTCCCCCATTTCATCAGGGCAAGCCGTAGCTGCATCTTCTTCTTCCCAGACTGCCCAACCATCCAGCAGCCCCCATTCTTTCGACCAGTTCGCTCAGGACCCTAACGCCTTCCAGTCCCTGAGCCAAACCCTGGAACCCTCGCCCGCGGCCAGTGTCGAAGTTGCACATACATCGCCGCGCCCCTCACCTCAGCTGTTCAAAACCCCGCCAACGCCGTCCACTCAGCCGCTCGCCTCCCCTAGGACCCGGTCGCCCTTAAAAGCGGCCACTCCTTCTGGAATCCCTCCTACTTCGTTGTTTGCAGGGAAGATGCCGCAACAGGACCGAGATCTTTGGAAGATCTCGACTTCATGCAGACCACAGATGACCAGCCTCTGGCAGCAAGAGCCGTAGGGGGTTCCGCCTCTTTCCTTCAAGGCGTCAAGCGCAGAAGGGCCGAGGAGATAGCTGCCCCGGTAAAGCGCACCAAGTACGACTTGGACCAGAGAGTGCTTACAACTGAGAAATTGATCCCAAAAGTGAAGAAGCCTCTCCGGGAAATGACCGAGGCGGACTATGAGCACCAAGTCAAGGAGAAGAGCTTCGATGACATAAATGAGGAGCAAGAAATCAACGGCATTCGCCGCAGAACCAATAATCTCCTTGTCAAGCGGCTTGAGACCCAAGAGGCGGCTGTTTCAGCTGCAGAATAGCGCAAGGCAGCTAGAGGAAGATCTGGCTAGGGCCACCGCGCAGCTGGGATCTGCACAGCAAGAGATAGATGAACTGAAAGCCCAGCTGGCCGCCTCTCAACAGGAGGCCGCAGCGCAGAGACAGACAATCGAGCAGCTGTCGGGAGGAGAAAAGGGCAGCGGCTGGAGCGGGTTTCTCGGCTCCGGGATTCGTTGAAACGAGGCGCGATCGCAGCTTGAAGAGAAAACATCACAGACGGCGGCCTTTTCAAAGAACAGAGTTAAGGAGATGCGGGCTGGTCTGCTGCAGGGTTGCAAGCCCAACCTTGTTAAATCCATATCGGTCCTAGATTTCGCGTCCAGGATCGAAGAAGTATCTGCCCAGGGAAAGCCTGTGGTAGAGGAGGCCGAACACCAGGCGAGGCAATGGCTAGACCTGGCTATGAAACTTGAGGAGTTTGAGCGCAAAGGCCTCCAATTTCCCCCGATGTCCCAACTTGCCTCAGAGTGGGCAGATGCAAGGGTAACCTTGCATATTTATTTTGATAAGACAGAGAAGATAAGAACTGCCAGGAAAATGTTGGACGCATTAGAACATGAAATGAGCATTTGCCTGGCCCCCTTTCAAACTCTGTCCGAACACGGGTGCCCGAGCTACGTCAAGGATGGCGAGTTTCTGACCCTTGAGCAGGTAAAGCAGAATTGGCTGTCTTTCGAGGCAGACACAGCAGAAATTGATAGCTGGGCAGAACCGATCCAAGAAGCTCAGGTCACCCAGATGGTGTCGAAATACTGCAAAATCAACTCCTCCCTTAAGGAGTTGGGAAAAAGATATAACACCATCGACCTGCATGCGATTGCTGCATTCCACGCAACACTAAGAGAGGTCAGCGACCTAGGGCCCTTCCAAGCGGCGATGCTGGGACCAAGCCAAGGCTGCATATGAACGCATCCGCGAGCGGGAAGGCGACGGCGAAGAACCTTCGGGTTCGGGAGGAGAAACGAGAAGAGGCAACTGCCGGAAGTGATCCTGAAGAAGAACGGTTGCCTGGGGAGAAGCCATCAGAGCAGCGGAAAGCAGGGGAAGGAAGTTCCTCTGCACCCAATGGATGAAGGCCCGGTTCTTTGCGTCGAGGCGAGCTCGACACCCCGCGAGCCGCCAGGAATGTTGCCACATTTTGCACGGGGTGCCATGTTTTCAAAATTTGTAAGTGTGCTGCTCTTCCTTCCCTCCTCCTCTTTCTTCCCTTTCTCCATCTTTCCTTTTCCCCTTTCCTGCAGTTTCATTCCTCCCTTTTTCCCCTTGTACTTCCCCAGTCAAGTTCCCAAAGCCGAGCAAGTGTTCCCTGAAAAATTCTAAGTGTCGGGCGCAACCCGACTCGCGGCGAAGTCGGGGTGCGCCCTCAAGTCTGAGCGCGATAGGGGATGCGAAGTGCGAAGGCAAGCTGAAACGGAGCAGAATTTGACTAAGTGTGGGAGCGCAACCCGACTCGCGGCGAAGTCGGGGTGCGCCCTTCTTCCTGTGTGCACTTGGGAAAGCAGTGTGCAGAAAATCAGCTAAGTGCTTTGGAGCGCAACCCGACTTCGCAGCGAAGTCGGGGTGCGCTCCCCTTTTGGTGCGCAGTCCGAACAGCGGCAAAATCAGCCTAAGTACCGGTGCGCAACCCGACTTCGCAGCGAAGTCGGGGTGCGCCCTTTGACCGGTGCGCAGTTGGGCAAGATTCATCAAGCAAGCCAGAAATTGGCTAAGGCACGGAGGCCTCCCCAACTGCGTTGTTTCCCACCTGCGCTACCCGACAGCGCTCTGATCCCGGGCGAAGTTGGACAAACTGCCTTTCAAGGCAGACACGTGTCACTCATCAGAATTCGACAAGTGTCCAGCCTCGGGATTCGAGCCGAGATGTGACGGGATAAAGGACAAGCATGGGCCGCACTGCCTACGCCAGCTGCCCCTATTTAAGCTGATGTGAAGTTTCATCTACCGCAGCTACCCGCATTCCTGCTGACCAAAGGTTTGACCCGACACACTGCCACGTAGCTGTACAGCTTTCAGGGAGACCTTGCTGCAAGTACAGTCCTCGCCGACCGGAGTCAGCATCAGCAGCTCTTCGGCCGCTTTTGTCAGCTATTGTCTGGTCTGGGACTTTGTGCCCGTAATTGTAATCGGGGGGAACTTGGGCTATAAATAGCCACATCATTTCATTGTAAAGGGGTGGAAGGGGAATATACTGCTAGGGAACCATTGTAGCTGTGCGTTTGCTTCTAAATACAAGATACATACTTGGCTCTCCTTCTTGTCTTCATTTTGTATCTTGCCTCTCCTTGTCATTTCTGCCTCATGTTTCTTATTTCATTGCTTACTGTTGTATTGAACTCTGGACTCCAGTATTTGGTGATTAAGTATTCCTGGAATGCATAGATAGAGGATACATAGGATGAATGATAGCTGTAGTTTCATTATGTGTTTTGTATAGGATTGTTGTTAGTAGTGGTGATTGATCGTTGTCGTGCTGCTTATTCCCCCCACCCAACTCCAATCACATTTGGATTCTCTTTCCGCATTTGTATCTCTTTCCCTGCACTCTTAGCTTAAAACACTAAAACCCCACAAGAAGCCGGCCTTCTCCGGAGATTGGCACGGAAGGCATTCCTTCCTTCCGGCCTTTCAATCTGGTGGGCGAATCTGGGGCGCATTATACCAAATCCTTTCCTCATGGCAGATTTGTAACCAACAGGTTGGTGATTGACGGACACATCCTATTTGTGTTATTGTTGAACACAAAAATTGTCAAATGAGATTTGCGCCCATGACCACAGATTAACAAATGGAAGACAAGGAGTTCCTTTTCCCACCCTCCAGATTTGGGTCGGTTCCCCTCTAATCCAACTGAAACAACAACAAAAATCTAAGCCATGCAAACAAATTAAATCTTATCTTCTCTTGTTGAGGTAAAAAGTGTGAGAAAATAAATACAGCCGAAGTCATAACGAGATCAGCATTGGTCCAATGATGATCCTACGTGTTGGTCGCATAATTTTAGTGAATCAGCCTTAGAATACCTACATCAAACGAGAAAAGGGAATAGTAGAAGGAAGAAGAGCTTACATAATAAAATATTACAATAAATTGAATACATTGTACAATGATTGCCCTTAGACCTATACAAAATTACATCATATAATGTTGGCCTTTGCCATGAATCAAATTACACTTTCAACATTGAATACATATAATAATCAAGAAAAGGGACTAGCAAAAGGTAGAAGAGTGGAGACACTAACACCACATACTCATGGATAAAGAGGTTGTGTAACACAGTTGATACATGAAAGTCGTGTTTAGTTTCTTATTGATTACAGAAATGGAGTACAAATCACAGCCGATTACAAAGAGCAGCTCTAGCTTTGTTTAAATTGGCAAAGTGCCCCTAACAAATGAGCCCTTGGCTCATTTTTATAGATGAAGTCTAGCACTAAATGACAAAATCGTTATTATTATCTCTTTATGACAAACGGGGTGCACAATGCATAAGGGGCACACTGTTTAGAAACAAAGCACACTAAACACATGCACCAAGAGTTGTCCTTACGCCGCACCATAACCACTAGAGAAGATTAAGAACTAATGCTTGGACAAATAAATCCTTGCTACAACATTTTCTCAATCTCAAACTTTTGGTGCTAGGAATAGCCGGTAAGGACACACATTAGGAGGCTAGCTTCTTGGAACTAGGTGGATGGCATGATCATGTGTGCGCTTAAGGGGAAGACCTATGGGCTCACCAATGACATCTGCATAACAATCCACAATATTTTGCAAGTCTGAAGGAAGTGCTAAAAGAAGCAACTCCAAAGACTGAACTTCCATACAATTGACCTTGTCAAAGAATCCATGACCGCCTTCCTCCAATATATTTTCCATGTCGTGGGAACTAACCATCTTGGAGGGAAGAGGTATTCCTTGGAGACAAATGACCTTTGCATTTTCCGTCCATTTTATATACAGTCATTGCAGATTAATAGTGACATCGCCAAGTTGGGATAGCCATTGTGCCCCCAAGATGACAATTGCACTTCCTAGATTCATCACGAAGATATTGCCAAACCAGTTTAATCATTCATTGGATGTTAACCTTAGTCATTCGACCCTTTGACCCACACATTGAGTCGTGCCCCCATTTGCAATCAATACTTGAAATTTGTCTTGGGTTGAAGTATTGATATGCAATCCCAACGATTTTGTTGTTTTGCTATCAATAAAGTTGTGCGTGCTACTTGAATCAATCAACACATTGACATGTTGACGTTTGATGAATCCTTCGACCTTGATGGTATGGTTAGCCTCGAGTCCCATAAGGACAAAAGCAGAGAGAGCCACGGTTTCATCCTTGTGCTCAAAATTGGCTACTTTAGTTAATGTCTCCTACTGTGATGAATATTCATCTTCTAACAATACTACTTCACCTTCCACTTTAAAGTTATGACGTTCTGTACATACCTAATCTCGAGGATGGTGTCAATGACATTTGAAACAAAAGAATCCATGGGGGCGGGCGCTCATTATTGTGGTTACTAAAGCAAGGCCGTTGAGGGTTGAAGTCATGCCGAGGTCGAGGGTTGATGGTGTAAATGACATTTGAAACAAAAGAATCCCTAGGGGCGCTCATTATTGTGGCTACTAAAGTAAGGTCGTTGAGGGTTGAAGTCATGTCGAGGTTGGGGATGGGACAACTCGACCTCCTTTTATGCCATCACAACTACACGTTCAACATGCTCGAGGGTGTATGAAATGAGCATATTGACTTCCCACCAACTTTCATCCTTAAGGCCACAACGAAAGGCTAAGACCACTACCGCTAGATCTAATTGCAAAGCGTAGATGAGCAAACTTGAGAACTCTAGGCACTAATCCTTGATCGATCTTGTTTGCTTGGTTTGCATCAAATGGACCACATATGATGCAAAAGATCCTTTTTCAAACTTTCAAAGGAACAGTGCTTTGAACTCGGGCCACAAAAGAGAGGTCCCATGTTGGCAAAGCTCCCATAACAACCACAAATGAGCATGGATTCCCAATTTAGTAGTAGCTAATATAATACAACATTCTTCAAGCACAACTAGATATTTTTTGTCGCTAGAGCTACACGTTTAGCATCCTCAAGGGTGTATGGAATGAGCATGTTGACTTATGACCAAATTTCATCCCTAAGGCCATGACGAAAGGCAAAGACCACCACTATTGGATCCAATTGACAAGTGTAGGTGAGCAGACTTGTAAAATGCGCAGTAATTCTTAATCAATCATGTTCGTTTGGTTTGCATCAAACAAACCACATACTATGTGGAAGATTCATTGTTGAACTTTCGGTGGAACAACACTTTGAACTTAGGCCACAAAAGAGAGGTCCCATGTTGGCAAAGCTCCCATAACAACCATTGATGAGCATGGGTTCCCAACTTAGTAGCAACTAATTTATAATGTAACACAACCTTTAGGAACTGTTGGTTACGAATCTGCCATGAGGAAAGGATTTGTTGTTATTGCACCCAGATTCGCCACCAGATTGAAATACCAAAAGGAAGGAATGCCTTCCGTGCCAATCTCCGGAGAAGGCCGGCTTCCTGTGGGGTTTTGAGTGTAAGGTAAGAGTGCAGGGAAAGAGATAAAAGTGCAGAAAGAGAATCCAAATGAGATTGGGGTTGGTGGGGGAAATAAGCAGCACGGCAACGAATCAATCACCACTACTAACAGCATTCATCTACAAACATACATTGAAACTACAGCTATCATTCATCCTATGTATCCTCTATCTATGCATTCCAGGAATACTTAATCATCAAATGCCAGAGTCCAGAGTTCAGTACAACAACAAGCAATGACACAAGAAACATGAGGCAGAAATGACAAGGAGAGGCAGCATACAAGATGAAAGACAGTAAGCAGAGCCAAGTATATGCTTGTATTAGAGGCAAACGCACAGCTTCAATTGTTCCCTAGCAATATATTCCCCTTCCACCCTTTACAATGAAAATGAGTGGGCTATTTATAGCCCAAGTTCCCCCCGATTATATTCATGGGTACAAATTCCCAGACAAGACAATAGCTGACATGCGCGGCTGAGGAGCCGCTGATGCTGACTTCTGTCGGGCAGGACTGTACTCGCAGCGTGGCTTCCTTGAAGGCTGTACAGCTACGTGGCGGTATGTCGGGTCAAACCTTTGGTCAACAGGAATGCGGGTAGGTGCGGCAGACGACACTTTACATCAACTTAAATGGTGGCAACTGGCGTAGATAGTGTAGCCCATGCTTTGTCCTTTTCCCGGTCATGCCCTGGCTCAAATCTCGAAGTTGGACACTTGTCAGATGCTGATGAGGGACACATGGCTGCCTTGAAAGATAGTTTATCCAACTTCGCCCAGGATCTGAGCGCTGTCGGGTTGCGCGGGTAGAAAACAGCGCAGTAGGGAGGGTCATCTTGCGTTAGACATTTTCTGGTCTTGCTCTCCCAACTACGCACCGGTCAGAGGGCGCAACCCGACTTCGCTGCGAAGTCGGGTTGCGCACCGGCACTTGTTGTCTTCTACCGCTGTTCGGACTGCGCACTAAGAGGCGGGCGCACTCCGACTTCGCTGCAAAGTCGGGTTGCGCCCCAACACTTAGTCGTTTTTCTGCTACACTGCTTCCCTAGTGCCCCCAGGAAGAAGGGCGCACCCCGACTTCGCTGCGAAGTCAGGTTGCGCCCCAACAGTTAGTCAAACTTCGCTCATCTCCTGTCCTGTTGTCACACTTCGCCTTTCCTGCTGCGCTCCAGCCTGAGGGCACACCCCGACTTCGCTACGAAGTCGGGTTGCGCCCTAACACTTAGAAACTTTCAAGGAACACCTATGTTCTGGAAACTTTACTTGGGGGAAAGAAAAGGGAGGAAGGAAGAGGAATAAGACTGCAAGGAAGAGGGAGAAAGGGAGAGATGAAGAAAGGGAAAGAGAGGAAGGAAGGGAAAGAGCAGGTTACTTACAAAAACTGGAAACATGACACCCCGTGCCAAATGTGGCAACAGGAACATGGTGTAGATGGATGATGCTATACATCTTGACCCAACACCCATGTGGATCGTCACAATTAAAGGTTGGGATGTCAATGTGTGGAACATAAACATCATGAGACCAAGAAAGGAAACTAAAAGCACCTCATATAGAGAGATCATGATGAGTAGCAAAGCCTAAGTTAAAACCACCAATACATGGAAGAGTAGCCCTGGTAGTAGCATAGGGAGCCATGTGACTGCCATAGGAAACTAGAGGTCTATGACCGGATGACAATTGTTGGTAGATGCTTGTGTCCTTTGGATTTGGTGCCTGTTGCATGCCTTCTGGCTGCTGCCCAACAACTTGTTGAAACTCTTCATCAAGGGAATGCTCAGCAGGGGCAATATCAAGATAGTTTTGGATGACGTCTAGGGTCTTCTTTATTTCAACTTGAGAGTCAAAGATCGAGCTAACCACTTTTTCTTGTTTCTCAAGATAGGATCATAGGTCGAAGTCAATTGTATTGAGAAGACCATTACCAATTGGAGGAGTAACGGGAGACATGATAGGAGGGGTGGTGGAAGGAGGCGAAGAAATGGCGTTTGAAGAAGAAACAACACACTTGTTGAAGCTATTTATTTTTGGTGGGATGTTGTGATGCTTACCAAGATTTATGGGCTGACGCTTCTTTTCGCTCATGCACATGACCAATGCACTACAAACGATTCTTGATTTGCAACCAACTAGTAGAAGCAACAAGTTCGTTCATACCCTAGGATCAAATGTGAAACCCAAAAGAATCCTTTGGAGCACTTGAGAAAGTGTTGTGAGAAATAACCCTTACTTTGATCGGCTCAAAGAGACGATCACAATGAGAAGGATCTCCTACAAGGATCTCGGCATGCCTAATTCCCAAAAAAATGTTGCTAGAGATACCCCTTATTTTGAGTGGCTCGAAGAGACGATCACAATCAGATGGTCCCCCACAAGGGTCTCAACACACACGATGCTTTTTTTCCCCTCCTGGTTCAAAAAATGTTTAAGATAAAGTAGTTTTTAACGTCCACAAGACCATAGGCCATATGAGACGACCCTCATAGAGGATGTTATTTACCTAATATATGTTTATCCAACCTAATTTTGGTTACTGAAGTATGGTGTACAACTCAACCCCCTGCTGGATTTAAACCTTGAACCTCCTATTTAGAGCTCCAAAGTCTTCTTGTTAGGCCTAACAAAGTTGTACAACAGCCACAATATTATAGAAGAAAAATGCATCAAAAGATTAAGCCAAACAAAATAACAAAAACCTACTAGGCAACAAGAAGCAAAACTGATTGTCAAAAATTCTGGAGTGGTTCACACGCCCTTTTGCCGCATTCTTACATCACTATAGGGAGCCAAGATCGACGCTCTAATACCCTTGTAACAAAACAACTTCTATAAATATGGTAATAGCAATCATATTTTAAAATGCTCACACTCGTACCACTATAGTAATAGCAATAATAATTGCTGCTATTACTATATTTCTAGAAATATAGTAGGAGTAGTAATAATTCAATAATTCTGGAATGGTTCACACACCCTTCTACCGCACTCTTGCACCACTATAGAGAGCCAAAAAAGTGGTGCAAGAGTGCAAGTGTGGCAATCAACAAATTCTAGAAATATAGTAATAGCAATAAAAATTCACTAATTTTGGAATGGTTCACACGCCCTTCTTCCACACTCTCGCACCACTATAGGGAGCCAAGATTGACACTCTAATACCCTTGTGACTGTTGTCACATTTTGCACGGGGTGCAATGTCTTCAGTATTGTAACAGTGCTGCTCTTCTTTTTCCCTCTTCCCCTATTTTCCTTCCTTCTCCTCTCCCTTTCCTTTTCTTTCCCGCATTCTCTTTCTTTCCCCCCTTTTCTTGGAGTCCCCGAGTTGATTTTTCAACTTTCCGACAAGTTACACGAAAAATGGCTAAGTGCGGTTCGACTTCGCCCGATTTTGGTGCGAAGTTCGCACTTCGCCCAGTTTTGGTGCGAAGTTCGCACTTCGCCCCACTTTCTGGGCGCACCTTGCAACTGGCAGATTGACAAGTTGGCAGGCTGACAGAAGATGACAAACGCCGGAGCAGAGTCCGTACGGCGGCAGACACCAGTTCCCACCTGTGCGCAGTCCGACTTCGCAGCGAAGTCGGAGTGCGCCCTTGACAGGTGCGCAGTAGGGAAACAAAGTCAGAAAAACTTCTAAGGCATGAAGGCCTTCCCGACTGCACTGCATTCTGCACGCGCATCCCGAGGTGTTCCGATCCCAAGCGAAGTTGAATGAAATGCCCTCCAAGGCAGACACGTGTCAAACAGCATCTTCCATTATCTGACAAGTGTCCAGCTTCGGGATTTGAGCCGAAACGTGCCGAGCGAAAGGACAAGCATGGGCTGCATTGCCTATGCCAGTAGCCTCATTCAAAGCTGATCTGAGGTTCCACCTGCTCCAGCTACCCGCATCACTGCCAGATTGAAGTTCTGCCCAACACACCGCCACGTAGCCATCCAGCTTCCGGGAGAGACCATGCTGCGGGTACAGTCCGGTCCGACAAAAGGTCAGCATTTGCAGCTCTTTCGCCGCTTTTGTCAGCTTATGTTTGACCGGGACCTTGTGCCCATTAATGTAACGGGTGGGACTCGGGCTATAAAAGCCCATCATGAATTCATTGTAAAGGGTGGAAAGGGGAATGTCTGTTAGGGAACTACTGTGCTTATTGTAACCGTGCTTCTGCTTATGAATATAATCTGTATGCCTGGTTGCATTACTGCTTGTCTTTATTCTTTTATGCTTGTCTTTCATTATATGCCTTAGGCTAACTTGTCACGGCTTGTTGATTCATTTCAGCATTTGGTGAGGAGGTCCCTCTAGCATTGCTTGTTTAAAGCACCCTACGTATTTCATTAATTTAAAGCATATATAGAATAGATGCGGTAGCGATTCCATCAGTTATGTGTTTTGTTGCTGGTCCGTATCTGGTGATTGATGCGATCCCGTCTTGTTAGTTCCTTGTAGGGAATGTACGTTAGGGAGCCATTGAAGCTGTGCGGTTAAATTCTCTACATAAACACATATACCTGGCTCTGATATCTCTAAGTCTGCTTTCTACTCATGTTAGTGTACGTATCTGGTAAACCGGTGCATTGCCATGCTGTTAGTTCCTTGTAGGGAATGTTTGCTAGGGGATCATTGGAGCTGTGCATACACTGCATGAGTATCGGAAGTACACATAGTTTTTGCAGTTCTTGTCATGCTCTATGTTTATAATGCAGTAAGTAGCGGTAATTAGTGTGTTCCCGTACTGTTAGTTCCCCCCACCAACATCTGGACATATTTGTAATTTCTTTCTGTACATTTGTCCCTTTCTGTACATTTATCTCTTTCCTGTACTCTTAGCTTAAATCAGAAAACCCCCCCCCCAAGGAGCCGGCCTTCTCCGGAGATTGGCTCGGAAGGCATCTCTTCCTTCCGGCCTTTCATGCTGGTGGGCGAATCTGGGCGCATTAACCCAAATCCTTTCCTCATGGCAGATTCGTAACCAACAGTTTCTCTGGCACGCCCGGTGGGACACTTGTCCCACGTTTTAAAGAAAGGGTACCCGTTTGGTCTTCACCTGGCGCAACAGTTTTCCTGCTACGCTCGGCGGGACACGGGTCCCACATTTGACGAGAGATTTTCTGATCAGTCTCCACCTGGCGCTGACAGTTCCTGAGCTCTCGGTGAGACAAGGAAGTTTCTCACCCCCGACAGAATTGAAGCACCGGTGTTCGCTTCATTGCTGTTCCAAATCTGAACACCTGGCGACTCTGCACGAACAAATCCTCTGAGTCTAGAAGACCGGTCCCGTCACCTTCATGCACACGAGAAGGTGGCAAGCAAGAAATCCGAGAAGCCCGCCTGAGTTCTACGAACTGGACATCAACGCTCGAGGCGAGATCCCCAGGCTGGCTGATCCGCGAGCTCGTTTCGACGAAGCCGAGGCTGAGATCCAAGAAGAAGCCGAAGCTGAAGTCGGAGGAGCCGAGTACGAAATAGAAGAAGCCGAGGAAGAAGAAGATCCTGCATCCTCGGAAAGTTCCGACACTGAGTACACAACCGACGGCGGAGAAGAGGAAGAAGAAGAAGAAGAAATGGCTGCCCAACAGCCGAATGACGATGACCTCTTCCCGGCGGTGGACTCTACGGGGCCGTTGGCCCTGGTCGGACAACAAGCTGTTCCCCCTGCTGCTTTAAAGTCTATTCCCACATACGACGGCTACGGTAAGACGGCGTACGAGCACATCCAGGACATCCTTGCCCTGGCCGCACTGCATACTATTACCGATGAAAGTGTGAAGACCCGTCTGCTGGCCCTTTCCCTGAGGGGAAAGCTTCTCTACTGGTGGAGATCGCTGCCAGAGGGATCCATCACAGGGTGGCCCTGGCTTGCCAGGAGACTCGTAAAAGGATGCAACGAGTCTGCTGACCCTACTTCTCTACTGCATCAGTTCCAAGCTATCCAGAGACATCCTCAAGAGGAGGTGTCTGATTTTAACATTAGGTTTGCGAGATCCTGGAAACGGGTACCTCGCGAACTTCGGCCTTCAGCCGGCATGGCCGCTCACTACTATCTGAGGTCTTTCAACTCAGACATATGCCTGCTGCTGAAGATCGCCCGGATTGATGAGTTCCCTGCGCTGTACGAAGCGGCCCAGCAAGCTGAAGCTGACATTATCTCCATCGGCAGGCTTCCGTCCAGAGTGCAGGAACCCATTCATCCCGACTTCCCCAGATCCCAGTATCCTTCTGCTTCTGGTGGTTTGCCGTCCACATCAGGGCAGCAACCCCAGCAGCAGTGGAATCCGGCGCCGGTCGTGACTCCTTACGGCCCGCCTCAGTTGCATTACCCTCATCCGCCACCTCCCGCTCCCCACTTTCCAGCACTTCCTGCTCCCCCACAATACGCGTCCTATTCTAATCCCCCTCCATTGGCCGCATTGCCTCCACCAGCGCAATTGCCGCCACCTGACAGCAGCATCCAAAACACGATTCTACAAGAAGTGCGGGCTTTGGCCTCCGGATACCATGCCATGTCCAATGACATGACCGCTATGAAGAAGAAGCAGGCCCAGATGGACCTTGCTCCTAGGAGGCCTTATGCGCCGCCCGCACTGACAAAAGACAAAGCCCCGGAACATCGGCCGCGAGAGGCGTCCGCCTCCGAGAAATCTTTGCTATAGAAGATCCACTGGTCCACCCGACCGGGTTAAGCCAGTGCACTACGTGCAATGACCCGCATTCCGAGGAAGACGCACTTTGCACCAGCACTACATCCAGACATTGGCCGGCAGCGCTATAGAAGATGACGAGCTGTACATGATCTTGGACGGCGAGGCCAACTTTGCCCTCCCGGAAGAGAATCTAGTGCCGCCCGCCAAGGAAGAAAAGAAGGCTGCGGATGCGGCCAAGCCTTTGCAAGTTTACGCAAGAAGAGAAAAACCGCAGCCCGGCGGGCTGCCACCATACAAGCGGCTGTGGCCTTTCACAGCCCAGGAAAAGGCGTCCAAAGATAAAGCTCCCGCCAAGCCTTCTCCGGCAAAGGCTGCCATTGTTCCAGCCAAACCTCCAGCAAGGGCCCCAACTCCGGCTAAAGCTCCCGTACCTCAGCCTCCAGCTGAAACCAAAGAACAAGCCCAGGAGAAGCTGAAGTACCCGTCTCTGACCAAGAGACAGCGAGTTGAGGCCACCCAGCAGTACCGGACGAAGTATGAGCCGGCAAAACCAGCGAGAAGGAGCTAGTACCTCGGGCTACGACATTGTAGACGAGTTGAAGAGAACTCCCGCAAGAATCGGCATGTACGATGCTCTTACGCTCCCCGAGGCCGGGGTAGATCTGCTGCAAGAATCACTGAAGAATATGAAGAGCGGCAAACAGATGCAACCTGCTGTCCTGGTTCAACCTTTGACAGTCTCAGCCACTGGGAAGAGCAGGCCGCCACCCTTTTATCTGTCATTACGGATGCAAGGGCACATAGTTCACAACTGCATGGTGGATTCTGGTGCTTCCTCGACCGTGATGCCGAAGGCCGTCTGCGATGAGATCGGGATGGAATACACACGTAGCAGCCAAGGCGTGCTGCAATTAGACGGCACCCCTGTCAAGACAGTTGGTGTCATAAAGGACATCCCTATCCGGCTGCACAAGGCCCTCGACATCGTGGTCATCCAAGAGGTCGTGGTTGTTGACCTGGAGCCTTACTTCGGCATGTGTCTCTCTCGGGAGTTCACTGCGAAGTTGGGCGGGTACCTGTCTCTAGACTACTCGCACATGGAAGTGCCCTTCAAAGGAAGGAGACTGAGAATTTTTAATGAGAAGCCTTCCCCCTTCCTAGTAGACAAGATACCCGGAGGAGAGATGGACTGCATGGTCCAGTTGTCAGAGGAAGAATTGGTGACAGTGGAACTGACCGAGCAAGCCCTCGAAGTGCTGCAACTCGAAGATGAGTTCTCGTTGCGGGACTTTAATGCCGTAATCGGGACAGAGCAAGGCTGCTACTCCATTAAACAGCCCGAGAAGCTTGACGTGTCAGTGGCAAAAGAAGTAGGACCTGCACCGGAGAGGCTGTGGAAGCTTTTCTTTGACGGCGCGCGATGCAAGAATGGCGCCGGTGCAGGGGTACTCCTGGTTTCTCCAACTGGAATCCAGAAGGACTATGCCTACAGGCTGGCCTGGAGCTGCACTAATAACTCGGCGGAATACGAAGCCACTGTGCTTGGGTTTGCGAAAGGCGGAGAGGCTCGGAATCAAACATCTCCAAATTTTCGGAGATTCGGAGCTGGTGTGTCACCAAGTGATGGACAAGTGCGCATCCAGACAGCACTATCTCAGAGCGTACCGCAATCGGGTATGGGACCTGATGGAGTCGTTCGACTCATTGAGTATCAAAGCAATATCGCGTGAGAAAAACAAGCACGCTGATATTCCGGCGTCTGTTGGAGCCAGGTACGTTCCGGCTGAAGACGTTGTCCAGAAACCGAAGCCGGTTCGATGCGTCTACAGGCCTTCTGTGCCTGATAAGGACACCCACTGGCAGGTGTTCAGTTGTGACGAGGAAATCGTCACATTCCTGGTTAACGAAGTGTGTGTAATCGGAGGTAGAGACCCTGATGACGAGCAATATGAGGGGTTGATACAGTTACGGAATAATCACGTCCCAAAAGGACTGATTACATTAGAGAGTCTCTTTGATCAGAATGACAGAGCAATATCCCACAGGATCAAAGTAGACCCGAGGCAGTATGCTGACCTGGAACTTGAACCTGGTAAAACTATCAAGGTCGGAACAGATCGCACGTCGGAGGAGCTGGAGCAAATCAGATCACTGTGCCAAGAGTTCCCCGACATCGTGGCCTGGTGCTACGAGGATTTGAAGGGGTATGACAGAACTGTCATCCAGCATACTATTGAGCTAGAGGATGGCGCCAAGCCATTCCGACAGAAGCAAAGGGCCGTGAATCCCAAGATTGAGGCCATGATGAAGACCGAGCTCTTGAAGATCTTTGGAGGCCAAGATCATCTACCCCATCAAACATTCATCCTGGGTCGCGAATTTGGTGCCCGTGAGGAAAAAGAATGGCGACATTCGTCTCTGTGTCGACTTCGAAACCTTAACCAGGCTTCCCTCTGGGACCACTATCCGCTTCCCCAAATCGACCAGATCCTACATATTGTTGCTGGAGCCCAGAGATTTTCACTTTTAGATGGATTTTCCGGCTACAACCAGATTTGGGTCAAAGACGAAGACCAGCATAAGACGGCGTTTACCACGAAGTGGGGGACGTTCGCCTATCAGCGCATGCCGTTTGGCTTATCCAATGCTGGTGCCACGTTCCAAAGGGCCATGGACTTGGCCTTCCGAGAGCTGCTCAATAAAATCATTGTCATCTACCTTGATGACATGACTGTTTTCTCTCACCAACGAGAAGATCATGTTTCGCACCTACGGCAGATATTTGAGAGTTGTCGAGAATTCGGCATTTCTATCAACCCGAAGAAGTCTGTCTTCGCGGTAAAGGAAGGAAAGCTGCTGGGACATGTCATCTCCGAGGAAGGCCTCGCCATTGACCACGACGGAGCGGAAGCCCTCGTTCGCTTGCCAGCCCCCATCGACAAAAAAGGGCTGCAGTCCTTCTTCGGTCAGATTAACTTTGTGCGGAAGTTCATCCCGGACTTCGCACAGGTGATCAAGCCTATGGCCGAACTGCTCAAGAAAGACACACCT
Organism: Wollemia nobilis; assembly: GCA_028583015.1. Classification (NCBI taxonomy): domain Eukaryota; kingdom Viridiplantae; phylum Streptophyta; class Pinopsida; order Araucariales; family Araucariaceae; genus Wollemia; species Wollemia nobilis. The sequence goes on along the minus strand of JAQPPZ010016995.1, from coordinate 7,964,403 downwards.
TACGAATGGACTGATGAGAGAGAGCAAGCCTTCGAGGAGATCAAGGCCCGAATTGCACAAGCTCCGGTGTTGACCAACCCGGACTACTCCAAGGACTTCATCCTGTATGCAGTGGGAGAACCCGAAAGTTACGCTGCAGTCCTGACTCAGAAGGGAGACGACGGTGAGGAGCGCCCCATAGCGTTCCTGAGCCAAGTCATCTTGCCGCATGAAGAAAAGTACAATTTTATAGAGCGGCAAGTTCATGCTGTCATGAAGTCCCTCCGAAAGTTCAGGCACTTTGTCTCCCAGAGCAAGACAACCGTCTTTGTGATTCACCCGGATGTTCGAAGTTTTATTTTGCAAGGAGAACCGGGTCACAAGAGAGCGGGATGGATTGCCAAGATCCAGGAGTTCGACATCGAAGTGCGGCCCACCAAGCTTATCAGAGGCCGAGCCTTGTGTCAGGAATTGGCCCGAAGCGCTGCAGCCGGCATCTCCGCCTGTAAGTGGGAGGACACAGCGACACGCATCTACCTAGCCGACTCCTTATCGGAGGGGAGTGATTGGACAGATGAACTGGTGAGATTCTTCTGCACCGGAAGATGTCCCGATCACCTGAACGCCTCACAACGAAGGAGATTTCGGCTGGGTGCACTCAAGTACACTCTTCGCCCCGAGGGGCTTTACTTTAGAAACATTGACGGCATCCTGTTGCGGTGCGTCAGAAAATCCGACCAGCCTAGGGTCCTCGGAGAATTTCATTCCGGGATGCCTGGGGGTCACCATTCTTCAAGGCCAACGGCCTTAAAAATAATAAGGGCTGGGTACTATTGGCCCACTCTGTTTGCAGACGCGCATGCGGTCTGCGCTAAATGTGATCAATGCCAAAGGTTTGCTGGCCGAAACAGAAAAGCACCCCTGCCCCTTCAACCGATTCAGGCCGAGACTCCGTTCCAGCAATGGGGTTTAGACTTTATTGGGGTGATTTCTCCTAACTCCTCTGCCGGCCATAAGTTTATTCTTACAGCTACCGACTATTTCACGCGGTGGACAGAGGCCATCCCGACCAAGAACGCAGACCAAGAAACGGTCATCAGGTTCATTGAGAGCTTGATTACCCGCTTCGGGGTTCCGAGTCAATTGTGACGAGACAACGGTCCGGGATTTGTAGGCGCTGTACTCACGGAGTACACCGCGAGACTTGGCATCTATCACAAGATGTCTTCTAATTACTACCCGCGAGGGAATGGCCTTGCCGAGTCTACTAACAAGAACCTCCCGAAGATCATCCGGAGGACCATTGTGAGAAACAAGCGGACTTGGCACTTGCTCCTGAACCGGGCGCTATGGGCGGACAGAGTTGCGTTCAAGAAATCCCTCAGAACGTCCCCCTATGCGCTCGTCTATGGCAAAGAGGCTGTCATGCCATCACACATCGAGATCCCCGCCCTGTGGATGATTGACGAAGACAGGAGCAGCGGAGACCCGGTGGACGACAGACTGTGCCAACTCCTGCAGTTGGAAGAAGACAGAGAAAGTGCATACCAGGCCTTCGCGGATCACATTGCAGCCACTCAAGGCTGGTTTGCCAAAGGCACCACTGCCCGAGTTTTCGAAATCGGGGACCTGGTGCTGAAGTGGGACTCATACAAAGCAAAGCCGGGTAATCACGGGAAGTTTGATGCTCTCTGGGAGGGCCCTTATCAGATTGCCCGGGTGAACCAGTTCAATGCCTACATACTATGCGGGATATGGAGGGTCAGCTCCTGCCTATCCCTGTTAACGGGTTCCACTTGAAACTTTACCGCTGTTAAAGGCGCCCGAGTGGCCCTTCCTTGTAAAAAATTTTCCTTATGCTTTTTATTTCCCAGCATGTACAGTTTCCAGTTTTCAGCTTTTAAATTGTTTTTATTCTTATTTG